>JAPCWY010000009.1:32911666-34130000 GCA_028455895.1 Rhodomyrtus tomentosa | reverse complement strand
ACTCAACTTTTCATGAAACAATATAGGATTTATAGATCATATTGTTAATATTATATACATCATATGTTAAATATACATGAAACTATATAGGATTTATAGATCAAAAAAGTAATAAAATGATAGAATCATTCTCCTTACCAAAAAAAAAATGATGGAATCGTTTCGCATGAAAAACTAAAAGTACATTAAAATATAGGTAATAGTGCAGTTATGAAAAGTTATGAATAGTACCAAATGATTAAGGTGACTTTGTTATAGAAATTTGAGGGACTAGTCCGAACAAAGTGAGAGTTTAGGGACTAAACTAACCTTTTAGGCGCAGTCCAAGAACCACATTAAACGAATTAAATGTTGAAAGACGATATTACACATTAGATCAAAGTTTAGAAAACATGTGTGTCATTTTTCCAACTGTTTATGACCTTTCATATTTTTCCGTCAAGTTAAAAAATATCATAGAATGTTTGAATAGGTTAATACGATTAAATGTGATTATAATCCCTTTTTTTTTCCTGAATAAGTGATTAGATATAGGTGCATTTTCAGTTATTCATGATATAGATGGCTATACCACGTGAGCAGAGAGAGAGAGACATGCTTCAAGAGACCGAACTACTGAGCGGCCATCTTCTTTCTGCACGGTCTTGGCTCTGTGCCTGATACATACACCATAGACATGCTGTCATGTATAACCCCAGATTCGGAACAGTTCCACCCCGAAACTCCCCCGTTTCGAGTGAGTTCGGAGTCGGGTTTCGCGGTTCTTTGAGGCCACCATGCCCGATCGATGGACATCCTCGTACACTTTCTTTGAACATCGCTCGCTTTTAGATCATAGTCCAGCTAAAGGAATTACTCACCGATCACTGTACATACAAACGAAACGATTGCGAAACATGTCATATGCAGCCATTCAAATCTATGACACATCTGTAAAAATGACTCATCAGGAACTTTGCACGCTGCGCTATGGTCGGAATCGGTACCTTTAACGTAACAAGGTGGTGCTAGAAAGTTGGGCGCCTGAGGAGGGTCTCAGATCGTCTGAACTTCAAAATGGACGAGCTTTTCTGGGGTTCTGGGTCATAAACCATTGACGGCGAAATGTCGAGTCTGCAGCAGGCAGCATGAAGCGGACTACATCGAGTTGAGTCGTTCTTAGATTTGAATCTCGGGGAACTGGGTTTACGTCTCTGTTCCAGCATGTCGATTTCCTCATCAGTAGGATAACTTACTATTACATGGCATGTAGAGCAAGCACATGATACTTCACATTCACGGGCTCTCAGCCTCAGCTTTAGCTTCATATGCTTCCCTTCTCCGTCCTCCTCTGTAAATGTGTCGGACGTACTGCGAACGATCGAACGAGATCGCCTGTTTTGTCGAGCAGGGCATTCATAACGAGCTGAACAGAATAAATTAACCTCTCACCCAACACCAGAATCCCCTGGAGGAATTGTTCACTTGAAGCAGGATCGACAAAACAAGAAGGAAAATGTATCCTGGCTTCCTGCAGGATTCGGTCTATCCTGGATGCTCACCCAAACAAAACTCAACTCACTCAATCTGATCTGCACAAGCTTCAGCATCCTTTGTCCTTCGAAGCATGCAAGCCACATGCAATTCACTGAGCCTGAGGTTTTTCTACATCCAACTTCATCGACATTGACGCACCCGTAGTTCCGAGCCGATCAATCATAAACTTTCTCGCTCAAGTGCACAGGTTGTGATTTTGTTGCTTAGGATGAACAATACTCCATTGTTTTTTAAATGAGTACCGCTATTTTAGCCATGCGATTAACATTTCGTTAATTCCATCCAATTATTTTTTTCTCTTTTTTCTGATTTAAGCGTATGCTTATGTGCAGTTTCAGCCACAACCCATGGGGAAATGATGCCGGCTCTTCAACACGTCGAAATTATTCACAAGCCGGGACAGTTTGGCAAGTTGTGTTGGAAGTTAGTGCGCAGAAAGGACACAATTCTTGGTACCAACCGCCCACTGCCGTTGCAAGAAACAATCGGAAAAATCATCGCAATCATCGCAACCCCAATTTGAGCAGTTTTGGAGAGACCCAAGAACAGGCATTATATATTGTGTTGTAGCCTAGTTGAAAGCTCTACATCTGCTTCAGCGAAACCCTTTGTGCGAATTCCAATCATCAGCTTATTCTTCCACTCTCAGCCGAGGATCCATGGCCGCCGCATTTCTCTCGGCTTCTCCGTCTCCCGTGGCGGCCATTTGCTGTGCCGCCAAGGCTGGAAGCAACTCCCGCCAACTCGGCAGCCTCTCGGCCATTGTGGGTGCCAATCTTGTTTCATGTTTTAGAGTCTAAACCATTCCTAAAAACGGTGGCAATAGCACGGATATGTGGAAGGATAACTACAATACGGCTTCATCGTAAGGATGAACGTGTTTCTGATCTTTTTGCAGGGTGGTGGGCTGAGACTCGTGCCGAAGATCCGAATCACTGAGGCAGCAAGAAGAGTATCGCCGGTCGCCCCAAGTTACTCCAAGACCACAATCACATGCTCAGTTGTAAGATTTTCCCCTCCCCACGACCGTCTAAAGCGAAGTGTCGACTTGTCTGGAACAAGAGTTTCGGCGGTTCAAAGGTGTGATGGTCCGATTTTTTCTGCAGGCCCAGCCGGAGACTCTGAAAACTGTCCAGAGCATCATCGCGAAGCAGCTCTCGGTCGATGAAGGCACCGTGGCTCCTGGGACCAAGTTTGCAGATTTGGGAGCTGATTCTCTTGACACTGTATGCTCTGTACTTCCCCAGTTAATGAACTGGCTTTGGCTATTGGTTTTGGTTCTTGACTGTCCTATTACGTTTTCGCAGGTTGAAATCATGATGGCACTGGAAGAGAAGTTCGGAGTGTCCATCGGCGAAGGAGGAGCTGAGAATATCGCCACTGTTCAGGACGCCGCCGATCTGATCGAGAAGGTGAAGGCAGCCTCATCATAAGCCGAAATCCGACTCCACAAGTACCACACACTTTTTGCTAGCCAGCCATGACGAGTTTCCTAAAGACGAAGAGGAGGATTAATTTTTTTGCCACATTTTCAACAGAAGTACCCAATTTCGATGTCCTCGCAATAATCTGAATTCTGCCTGGGTTTTGTGTTTTCGCTAGACCACTGAACAAAATTACACGATCGTTTGAATTCATCCTTTTTTCCGTGTTGATACTTGGTCAAACAATGAAGACGATTACTTCGACACACAGAGCGCACGATGTGTATGGGCTAGAAGTATATCGCGAGGCTTCAAACAAGAACCTGAAGCCGAAATTGAACAGCAACCATAGGCAAACGGTAGGATGCAAAACCCAAAATACAAATTCAAACAGACCATTAATACCATTAGAGGGGCAATCCGAGTAGAAGCATTTACAGAGAACCAGGAAAAACAAAATCTTCAAAAGGCGACAGCCCTATGTACAGGATATCAAGCTCAAAGAACAGGAAAATGAACAAAAAAGCAGCTCTGTTCGGAAACGTCAGTAAGGATCGAGTCGATTCGAGATCGTATACTCTTCGTCTGATTCCGAGCAAGTTTCGTTCTGCATTTACGAACACCTTATTGTAGATAGATGTCTATGTGGGGATTCTTGTATGGAGATCAACCCTTTCCTTCCATCCATTAACGATCCAAAGCGCTGATCAAGATCCTGCAACAGATGAGCGTTCATAGATCAGCCCGAACCACATGAGAGAGGCAAAACTTCGATGAAATAAGCTGTACATGAAATCCTGAAAAGAAATGAGTCTGTGGTGATAGAAAACCTTTAAGAGTAGTGCTTAGTAGATACACTAGACTGGAAAATCAGAAACACCCATATCCTATAATCATGACTTAAACTCGAAATCATTGGAGATAGGCCTGTCCCGTCTCCAAATGGCAAATTGGGGATCAGACCAATTCATGCTCCCATCGACTGGGTATATTCGTGATAAGTTCGTAAGGAACTAACCCTTCCTACACTGCGGGAACGGGCCTGTTTCAATATGCAGGTCATTAACACTAGACGGTCACTTACCAATCAAAAACCGTAGGACTTCTAGGCTCTGCCTTTTGTGATGCCTGGGAGGATTTTCTCCTCGTGAACTTCTTGATATCCCCCTGCGGCGTGCCGGCTGCATTTAAAACCAGAAAAGTACAGCATTAGGCCACCCTCCAACAAAATTCACAAGTTTTGCCACGGCAAAATAGCAGCACAACGAGGACCTCGGGTCATTCATCGGCGAGCAAAACAGATTCGCATCGCCATACCAGATGAGATTCCTACTACAGCAATACTCCTTGATCATTAGCTAGTGGAAAATGTCTCATGTGTCACTAAGTTGTAATCCTAACAAAGCCCTCATTCTGGATGATATCCGAAGCCAGAAACGCTAAACAGAGCTTCCAAATTGAAGACTAACGATCCGATTGGGTCAAGTTTTTTTCTTGATCAATGGGTCATCTAGACACAAAAACACAGGGCAAAACCTGAAATGAAAGAACCCATCATTCCAACCATTTCATTTTCACACAAGATCTCCAAGCAAATCAAAATCGATTAACAAAATCAGAAACGCTGTTTTCTTCCACTGTTATAGGGTGAAAACGAATTGCGTCACATTCCTCAGAAAGCTAAAGCTTTTAAACTATCGAATAAGCCGCCCACTACGTGAAGCATCGTATCGAAGCCGAAAAAAGAGAAAAGTGGAAAAAAGATCAAAAATTTGCCCAGTTTTCCGCATTTCTGCGCTTTCTTCTTCATGCGATATGACTTTGCGGAAAGATACGAAGTGTTAAAAAAAAAAAAAAAAAAAGGGTCAACGGCACGTACGAGACGGGAGCGTTCCCGGGTTACTACTGGACAGGGCGGGAGGCTCCGGAACCGAATCTGGGCCAGCCATCCCGCCCAGGTTCCCGGTTCTGACGATGGTGATTCTTCGACTGACGAGGCCGGCGCCTCGGGGAACTGCGGCCGCCGACGCGGAGGAGGACGAGCGGTGCCCGCGGAGCTTGCCGAGGCCGGACTCGGGGGTGGGACCCGCGAAAGTCTCGTCCCACAGCTTGTGAAGCAGACTCATATCACGCGCCTCACTCTCACTCACTCACTCACTCACTCACTAGTTCTGTTCGACGACGGTTACGGAGAAACGGGAGGCGAGGAAGCCAAGCGAGAGCGAGAGTGGGGGTCTTATTATAGAGGAGAGAGAGGGAGAGAGAGATGGGGATCAACTAAATGGCTGACACGCCGGCTTCGCTGATACTTTTCGGCTGGACGGCCCATGAACGGATGGTGTGGTGGCAATGGGAAAAGCCGAGAGCCGAGAGCACGGCTCGTGGTGAGGCTGGAGCCGGAAGCCCAGGAGACCAAAATGAAAAAGGAAAATGCAAAGTGGGACCCAGCATTGTACTGACTCGACACACGTCACCGGATAAGAATGGGTCTGTCCCCCCGCTTCTTTTTTTTTTTTTGAGTGGGGGGTGGGATCATTTTTTACTTTACGTAACAAAACTCTCGCTCGCGCCACGCCTCCGAGTCACGTGACAACGATCTTTCAGCTGCTCCCCCTTCCCCCTTTTCCCCTTCCACGTGGCAGATTGCAAATGGAGGCGATCATACCAAAGAAATTGTTACATCGAAAACGAATAGTGCCTCAACCGCGAGGGCGTGGGGTTGATTCCCACTCACGTGCCATCTCACCCGAAGACCCGTTTTACACCCCCGTAATTCGTACGAACGATGCAAATTGAACAATATATTTTAAAAACTTCTTAATAGTAAGATCAGCGCAATTAGTCACATAGAAGAATGTGAACGACCTTAGCTCGTTGCATCCCCATTCCCACCGTGTTATATTCGCGCACGGAATTTATTATTAGGTCACTTCATTTCAACTTCAGACGACGGACAACGGAAATTACTTTCCACCTCGAAAGACTTCACCAAGCTTCCGGCAAAATACCAAGTGGATCTAACACGGCATCCAACTGACCATGCCACCCGAGCTTAGCAACTACTCTTTTCCACAAGCCTGTGAGGGTCATGCAGTAGTGGGTCCATACCAATATTAACGACGATTCGAAATGTTAACACAATATATATAGACGCGCGCGCATCGAACTGTACCGAACCTATTAAGTTTATTGCTACAAAATATGCTAATCCTCTCCTTATTGGGCTCCCTATTTGGCAAAGGCCCCATGATCCGTTCCTTGGGCCAATCAGAACGCCAAAATGGGCCCAGAAAACCATGGGCCGTTGACTTTCCGAATTCACCTAAATATTCTCAAGCTTGACAACCCACTCTGGATTGATAAAGAGAATAGTCAAATTGTGATATGCACAGGGCAATTCTTGTTACATTAAATTAAGTGCACGACCTTAATTTAATGATGCTACTACATTGGAAACGCTAAGAGTTGGCCGATTATGCACGACATCTTCTCTCTTTTTTTCAGGAGGACAACGTTTATTTGGTCGGTTATTCATAAATTGATTCTAACATTGCTCCCTCCAAGCTGCCATTTTGGATCATGGGGGCCAATCACCTCCTAGTTTATTTGTCTCCCTTTGCATATGAGTTGTATTAGAAAAATCATGTGTACATACAAAAAATCGATGTAACATGGAGCTGTTAATATATCATCGCAGTTAATTTATAACTCAACGATCTGGGATTTTGAGTGAATGTGACTCCAACTGCATATGCACACGTACTCAAACATGGGCTCCATTGATCTTACCGGGCCTAAGAATCTCCTAACCAACGCGATTGCAACTTTCATGATTACAGCTAAATTAAAGAAGTAGTAAAATGAGGATCGAGTCTACGACAAGGAAATTCCCAATATACACGCATGAACTTGTGTCCAAAAGTCTCACATCTAAAAATTGGTGTGGTTTGTGATGGTTTCTACATCCAAATTGATCCATAAATCATTGGCTTATCATTTTGAGTAGAGGTGGGTCAAACAATATATATTGACGAGGAGCGGATAAAACACCTAACCCCGCCCCATAAGGAATTCGGATTTATTGAGGAGGCTCGGGCATGCGCTTTCCCATTGGCCAAAAGGCGTTTTTCACCGTAAGAAAGTTACATTAGGATAGAAAAAAAATCAAGAAAAGACGTTATATTCTCTCTGTCTTTATTCGTAGCAAAGACATCATGGTTTCACCCACGTAATAGCCAAATCCGACGCCTTTCCGGGACGTATTTTTACATCAACTTGCAGCGAATGCATTATTCTCGAGCGACTTTTATAGAACGATCAAATCTCAATGTTTGAATCTTTTTTATGTCTGCGAAGAACAAAGCAGTCTAGACTCTAGACCACACAACTTGCCCCACTTGAGCTTTCTCCTTTTCAAACACGGTCACATGTTGTTTTGCTAACAGCTCGTTTTCGTCACGTCACGTCACGTCACGTCATTTTGGTAGTCTTTGAGACCTGCTGAAAGGTGCTGTTATGCATTTATAATACATATTCCAAAACGTGTTTAACCAATTGAACTAGCACTTCAATCATGGTAAATGATATATCTCTCGATTTCGACCCCGTTCTCGTTGGACATCGGAGCTTTAATTGAGAAGTCACAAGAATGATTATTATTATTTTTTTCAATAAGGATTCATCATCGTCCCGAGATAATTGGGTATTCCAGGTTTTGAGCACCCGGCTAATTTGCGCCATTGGCCTTGCCTCCGCGAGGGACTGTCCCGAAAAATTTCGACCTAATTCCAAATTCTCGCTCTCATTCCAAGACAGATTTTAGAAACTTCTTATTTAAAAATTGCGGTTGGGCAAGCATTTAGCATTGGGGGATTAATTTTGGACGACCGGCATTCAAGAATACATCTGAATTCAGTGGAGTTTCAAACTCGCGTCGATGACTGAACAATGACTAAATTTCGACAACAAAAACTGGATCGAAGCATTGGAGCTGAATTCTTCGATGATAATGATGATGATGATGATGATGATGATGATGGTAATGGTAATGGAGGTACTATCATGGGTATTAGAACAAGTAGCGACGATTGACGAAAAAATAAGTCGGAGTTATCAAAGATAAAAAAACTATATGAGTTTTGATTTTTCTATCCCCAAGAAGATATGTATGCGCTTATCACCACAATTCATTAAGTTCAAACCCCTTCCCCCTCCCCTTCTCCTCCTTTCTCAAAATTTAATTATAATATATAATTTGATTATAATTTATATTTGATAATTTATTTTTATTTTTATTTCATAATTAATTATTTAAAAATTTAATTAAACAAAATCGAAACCGTAATCGCCCCGAAATCGATCCTAAATCGAATGGTGTAGTGGGTCATGGATTGAAAGTGGAAGTTCCTTTGTCATGGTCTCCAACCTGCTTCAATGATCAACTGCTCATGGCAACTTGTGTGGGGAGTGGGGACTTTGAATGACTTCTAAAATGAAGTGGGGTCTTCGCCAGCACCTCGACGGCGACGGCGACGAATGTCCAGCCAAAAACCAAAAAAAGCAAAGGAGCTCAACTTTTCACGACTCGAGCTCCAAGGGGCCCGCTCCGAGGCTCGGAAGAACTCCGTTCTGTTCCATTAGATCAAGTCTAATCCAATCGGCGATGGTAAAAGCATGACAAAAACAAAAGAGACCACTCTCACACACCCCTCACGTCACGTGTCCATGACATCATAACGTGCCTTTTGTAATTCGTGTCTACTGCGTTTATTTCATGAAATTACATTTTTAATTTTTAATTTTTACTTTTTTAAAAAAAATTGAAATTTATTATTATTATTATTATTATTTACAAAACACGCAAAACTTTCAGGCATTTTTCTTTCTTTGACAGAACTTCTTTCTTTTTAAGTGCTTGTTTGGATCGTCTCGGACCTCGAAATTATCCCGAAACATCTTGAAACTTCTTCCATAATAATATACAAAGGATTATCGCGTTCCTAATATAGTTTAGGCACGCCCTGTTTCACTCGGATAGTATCATGAACCAGGTTGTGCAATAAAAGTACTCGAGTCAAGGTGATGCTACTTCAGAGGTAAGAAGCCAGATCTTCCAGGAAGTGCAACTGCTCAGTAGCAAAGAGAGCTATTAAGACAACAACATTGATTAGGAGAAGAGCCACCATCACAAAGGTTCACAAAGCACGCCAGACAATGACTAAGCCGATTCTCAAATGGATCATAACCACCAACACCCCAACCCCTCCCCCCGAAAAAAAAAAAAATCTCTTTCCAGTCCTACCATGGATCGAAATTCCACAACTTCATGTTCGATTGTTGGCAACTGCGATTCAACGGTCCGTCATTCGGCAGAGACGATGTAAAAAGCTGATCTGACCAGACGTTGCCCAAGGAAATCTTCCTTTTCTTCCGGCCCCACCTCCGCCTACTGCCGCTGGTTGCTCCGGCAACTCTTCCGGCAACCCCCTTTCCTATCCTGAGATCTTCCTCTTGCTCCATCTGTCTTCATTGCACACAAGTAATTTCCATCAGCCTAAGAGAGAACTGGCGTTGTGTTCTTTGACTTGCTTTCGGTACATTCACCAACAACATTCTTTCTTTAAGTGATCATAGCATTTGTGTATGAAGACTTTCATAAATCTATGCTAACATCATCACCAACATCAGCAGACACCGTACCGATCATGTAATGTAGAACTACTGCCATTTCGCGCTCGCAAATGAGACAGAGAAAGCAGAGAGAATCATCAAGACACAACTGATTTCTGAGTACGAGGACTTACTCTCTACTTGCAATGACTTATGAGGGAATCTAACCCTTCACCTTCAGTCTGTCCCTCAGGCGCAATCGTAATCCTAAACGCAAACCTTGGCGATACATTTCAAGAGAAAGCAATGAAACAGAACATCAGCGACCAGCCGAAACTAGAATACGGGCCATCTTGTATAATGACATGAGCTAAACTCTCTGGAAGGACGACACTAATGGTTACACTAGTACTACCAAGTGGATCAGCACACCATGGCAATCCAATCATGCTCAAGCAGAACGCTTAAGATTTGCACAGTGAAGGCAGGCGTGCGCGTGCGAGCTGAGGGAACTTACCCCAAAACAAAAACTCTGGAATTGGGCATCAAAGCCGGACGAGCCCTCCGCCTTGACTCTACTGATTTCCGAGGAGCTCCGCTTATTATTCGAGCTGGAACTCGTGCAGTAAGAGATGTAAGAAGACGAGGACGAGGTGGAACACACGGTAGGGGTCAGAGTGCGGGAGTGGGAAGCGAATGCCTCGATGTCGGCCTGAAACATTTCATCGAACAGCTCCTGAAGTTCCTCCAATGTCTCCTCTCCATTTGCCTGCGCGCATTCATATCACTCAAATCAAGACTCGGGTACTAAGCACATCGCTCGACCAATTCAAAATCCAAAAGAGAACCTTACATCGGACTGGGTTTGGCTCATCATAACGGCCATCTCGCTCAAGAACTCGCCCATCCCCTGCCACGACGCCATTCAGAATGCACTCGATTAATCGCAATGGCAAGTTTTTTTTTTTTTTTTTTTGGAGCTCTTGCTCTACCAACGTGAACGTTTCACTCCACCGTAAATTACCAAAGCTCAGAAGGGACTCCCTTCGGTGCGAGGTATAGACTCCCAAACAAGAATTACAGGGGCCCACCACCACACGCACAAATTGCGAAAAGTCAAAAGTGGCGGAAACGTCGAAGGTGGGAAGAACCCGCTCAGGCTCGTGATGATTAAGACGTGAAGATGCACGCGGAAGAGAAAGAGGAGGCCGCACGGCAGGGGAAGTGGGGGCAGCTTACGAGATTTTCGTCGTCATCGTCGTCGTTGTAGGCTCCTACATCGTACAAGAGCCTCTTGTTCGCGTCAGATAGCACTGTTCCACCAAAAACCCAGAAAAGGAAAACAGAACTCTTCATCTCCTCAATCTCAATTCTTATTGCAAAGGGCGAAAATCGTAAGAAATCACAGGTGGACAATTGAAAGTAGAGGATTATCTACCCGAATAGGCTTGCTGAATACCCTGGAATTTCTTCTTGGACTCTTCCACGGACTTGGAGCTTCCCGAAGCTGAACATCGATCTGGGTGCCACCTCTAATTCCAACGCAACATTAAAATATATATATATAACCTTGTTTTGTTCTGGCCAAATCTTTTGTTCGCTTTCGAAGTTCCAAATCAAATTCACCCAAAAAGCTTCTCCTTTTGTTCAACCATACATCAGACAGCAATTCAATTCAAAACCATAATTAAACTGGGAAATTGGTTTTTAGGGATGCTTCTGTTTTGCTAAATCACCATGTTTGGCTTCTTCATTGGAATGGAAACGATGAAGAATGATTGTGAGAATTCCAGGATCTTGCTTCTTGCATGTTATCATTAGAAGAGTCCATTTAGTTCGAAAGAAGAACAGAATGAAAAGATTTCGTTGGGATTCTAACCAGAGCGAGTTTCTTATAAGCGTCCCTCAGCTCTGAAGCTGTGCATTCCTTGTTCAACCCCAGAACAGCGTACAAATCCTTCGTCTTCGTCTTCTTCTTCTCTTCTCCTCCACTCGCCATTGATTCTCTTAACTCCAATATGTGCCTTGGCCTTCTTCCTCCCTTTGATCCAAACCCAAGAAAATTAAGAAAGAAAAAACCTCCTTTTTGAATCCAAAAGCTCAAAATCGTTATGTCGACGGATTTAACTCGAACCAATGTTCATATGACAAAAATGGCCAACTGAGTTTGAAGGCAAAAACCTATGGAAACAATCGCACACCAAACCTACAGGCTCTAGCATTGTCTCCTGGAGTTAAAAGGAGCGAAAGAGGGATGTCCGAAGATAAAATCGGGCAGACAAGATGAAGACGAAGATGATGATCAGCCTCTGATGAAGGATGGGGCTCAGGAAGACTCTAGCGAGATAGGGCCATTTATATGGATTTCTGTTTTGCGTGAAAAAGAGACAGTGGCTGTGTCGATGTGATGCCCTCTTGCCAAGTTGCCGACTTTCTTTAATAACACACACATATACATATATATATATATAATTTCTTATTGTTATTAAAATTATTAAAAGAATTTGGTGAATGTGTGAGAGATTTCGGTTTTTGGGTGGTTGGTCCAAGACGGAGGGCTGAGATTGGGTTTGGAGGTAGATATTTTTCTTTTCATCTTCATCGTCGTCGTCATCATCATGGGATGATGTCTCTCAAGGTTCTGTCTCGGTTTTCCCCTGTCAAAAAAAGATTGACGGCAATAGAGCAGTAGCGAAGTACGGTCCCTCCCCGAAGCCTCTCTGCTCGTATTGTCCTTGTTTTTTTTTTTTTCCAATTTACGGGAGTGAAAAAGGGTGCTGGGCCCACAGCGGGAAAGAAAACCCCCATATATTTGGGGAATTTTTCAGCACTAACACTCCGATTTTTTTATTTTTTATTTCCCTCAAAGCGGTGCCCACCTAGCCATGCGGATGCCGATCCGGCATGATAGGGTCAATTCAATTCTTGATAACGTCTGTCCGATTTTCGATTCTATAAAATTATGGTTCCGATTCTTTTACCAATTGAAAACCTAATAGTCCACCGATCTTTTTTTATTTCTTGACTGTAAATCTGATTTCAACTATAGTATATTAGTCAAAATCAATGTTGCTCACTCTTATTAATAATTCACTTATTTAATTGGACCGCTCAAGAATCAATCCTTCCAAATTCAGTTCTCGATTTCTGGATAAATTAGATCGGATCGAAAATTGATAACCTCTTACGACATGACCCGATCATTAGGGATGAACATGATTCCACGGTAGAACTTGAAACCTATAGAACCGGATCGATGGAAACCGATTGATTCCAGGTTCCGAGGTATAGAGGGTTGGTTTCAGGTTCTAAAAATTAGGGAACCTACTTTGATGGATAGATTTATGATTCTAGAGAGATGGAACCTAAAATCAAAACTGGAACCTGGAACCTAGAATAAGTTCTTATATTTTTTTTCATAGTATATATTTTTACGTCATTCTGAGGTATTTCATAAAAATGATGATGAGTATGTAATCCGGAACTACTTTAGCATTGAAACTTTTACTTTGGTGTTGTTTCATACTTTTCATGTGTCTAAATATGAATGTGGTTAGTAGATTTTAGTAGTAGATAGTACTCATTAAATATAATTAGTCATAGTAATTATTCAATTAAGAATATATGTGAAATCTGGATGGAATCTAGAACCAGACTTGAAATTAGGGACAATGTAGGTTTTAGGTT
The DNA here is from genome assembly GCA_028455895.1 of Rhodomyrtus tomentosa. Classification (NCBI taxonomy): domain Eukaryota; kingdom Viridiplantae; phylum Streptophyta; class Magnoliopsida; order Myrtales; family Myrtaceae; genus Rhodomyrtus; species Rhodomyrtus tomentosa. The sequence goes on along the minus strand of JAPCWY010000009.1, from coordinate 34,116,744 downwards.
CCAAAGTATGCATGGTAGGTTTTAGGTTCCAAAAAATGAGGAACATGTATAGATGGATAGGTTTTAGGTTCTAAGTGGAACCTTTATGGAACTTGGAACCACACATCTTATTGATCACATGAGAGGTTGTGAACTGCCCCTTCGCGCTCGAGCTCGAGCTCGAGCTCGGGCCCTTGAACCATTTCGTCACTGTTTGAGGAACAATAATAATAATAATAATAAATTGGCCAGACCATGGCAAATTAAAAGAGAACTTTCGATAAAGACGATTGCTTCTCTTCTCATCGTCAACTTCATCCACACGATATTCCTGGTCTTCAAATTCGCAACAGAACAAAGTCTAGCTACCGCACGGAACCTACTTCTCATATGGTTCCCCGATTCCAAGTAACTTTCTCCGGTAAAGTTCTGAGGGGTTGAAGTTGCGTTTATTTTGCGAAAAATGCGACAATTTTGGAAAATACTTTTTGAATAGTTATTTTTCAAGAAAATGATCATATTTTTCAGCGTTTAGCTGAGGCTTAAAAAATGAATTGAAATACAATTTATGTCGATTGGCTAGAAATTCCCTTCTATAAAAAAATTATTAAAAAATTTTATTTTTAAATTTTAATTACTTTATGTAATTTTTTTCTCTTCTTTTATTTATGGCTTGGCTGCTTTGACCTGGAAAGAGATCGCCTAACATTTTCTTAGAAGGTTAGACACTAATCTTGCAATGTTGTCCATTCGTATTGTGAATGAATGTCCCTAATTATAACTAATAAAAATATTAAAAAAATTTCAAAAGATTGCTCCATAAAAATCGAAAATCTGGGTCGTCCGTTCAAAAATGGACGGCGCAGATTGCAAGTTTAGATGCCTAAACTTCTAAGGGAATGTTAGACGATCCGAATCCCCCGAAGAAAAAGAGAAAAAGTATATAAAGTAATTACAAAACTAAAAAATAATTTTTATTCTAAAAAAAAGCAAGAGGTCCGAAGGCCATTAAATGCACCGGTACGAATAGAATTTTGTTATCGAGAGCATAACACGAAGAAAGCAAGAACTCGACCAAAACTTATTTGGGGGAAAGCAGTAAAATAAGATTTAATGGAGTGTGAAATAGATTGGCGTACGATTTGTCTTAGGACAGAGTGGAGGAAGTCTATTAGTATTGTGATTGGGTAGGGTGTGTGTATATATATATTTATTTATTTTTACACATTTATCTCTTTTCCCTCGATTGATTCTGTTTTTAGTTTCACAATTCTTTGAGGTTCATCGATCGTCGACCCCAACTAATTTGGGATAAAGGGTTGTTGATGTTGATTATCCTCGATTACAAAAAAAAAAAAAAAACTCTTTAATTCAAGATGATGATTAGATATTGTGGTCAATTAACTAATATTAGTTTCCTCATGCTGCTATTTTCCTCTTGCGCAGTTGCAGACCAGCATGGGATGTCTTTTGGACCCAATATTGCAAGTCCCACCATGTGAGATTGATGAAGATTTAGCTGGAATTTTTAAATTTTTTTTTACCTGAAAATAATAAACTCGAAATTGATTATTTATTCACATGACGAACTGCTGGTAGTGGGCAAAGCTGTTTGGTTTCACGGCCTGCTCTGATGTTGGTATGCTAGTGTAGGTGGAGCCCACCCTCTTCTTTTTTTTTTTTTTTTTTTTTATCTTTTATTAATAACACCAAAAACCTCAAATTAAAACACTTTTTAAAGATTTATCCTAAATTAATTTTCAATTCACAAGAAACTACAAATTGAAAATACCGTGACAAATTTACCGTTTCTTATAGCTTCCCTCCGATATTCCCTTTAAATTACTCACATGGCAAACAATTCGGATGGTCAGCTTGTAACATGGTTCCGACATGGGAATTCAATATAAATGGAAGATAATGTCATATTGGGGGAGCCAGACATAAACAAAATGAACCGAAATCAAGAATTATGCTAACATATGCTAACTTTGCCACAAGAGTTTCCTTACGTTTTTCGAAAGAATGTTCAAATCACTGTTTCGCCCTAAGATTTTGGTACATTTGTCGTGAGCATATTGGTTTATGATTTATTTATTTTTTGTACAAAAATTAGTTGAAAGTCAATGCGGCATGGATGGACAAATTTTCGAAATTTTTTTCTTACAAAAAAATTAATTTGGATAAATGCGGGACAAATATATCAGTTTAAGAGTTTTTTATTTGAGTTTTTTTTTTTGTTGGACCTGGGTGCTATTAGTATTAGGCGGGTCATGCCCTTGCTTTCTTCCTTTGAGGTGCCTCAACTTTTTCACTTTTAAAGGAACTAGCAGCAGTAATTTGTATCGAATCTGTAGGACCCACTTCATTATGTCCTCGGTTTCTTCTCATCATTTCATTATCGTCCCTAAATTTGATTCGGAGATTCCTTTGGACAGCAGATACAATTTATATTCTCACCATATGCCCCCATTCAAATGTTAAGCATGCATTTACCACATGGTTCATAAACCTTGATCTAATATATAGTGTATTCCCTAAAAATTTTAATTTATTTAATGTGGTCCCTAAGATTTGATATAATATTCAATGAGATCCCTGAATTTTTAAATATTTTCAAAAGTTTACAGACGATATTGCATATTTAGCCGAGGTTCAGGATCGCACTATAAAAATTAAAAATTTAAAAATCGCATCACACGTGTTATTATTATTACTCCGGTGGTTAACCCTAGTCCATCTCCATCTGAGTCCGGATTGGGTGGGTTTACTCGAAATGCAAGATCAAGATAAATTACGATTTGTCTAGTCCCAATTACAAAAGCTGCCACCCACCAATGTAACTGCTGAGCAATTGGATGTGAGACCAAAACTCTCCCTAGTGGTCCAAATACCAACAGATTAAGGAAAATTACCAAAAAAGGAATTGAAATTCTCGTATTTTATCAAATAAGAATATAAAATGAATTTCTTTTTAAATAAGAACATAATTAACCTTTTTGTTTCAAAAGAGTGCCTACCGAAAGTTATTTTTTATCATTTTCCTCGTTTAATTTTCTTTTTTCCTTTTCTATTTTTTTCCCTTTGCTTCACCGAGATGCTCGCCTGCTTTCACTCTCTCCAAGGCAATGTTCATCTTCAACCCAAGCCATTATTCGTCTCTCTTTTACGAAGGCAACCAAGGTTCGTAGAATTGTTTAAAACCTCTCAATTTCTCAGCAGATCTAAGACAAAAAATGCAATTTTTTACTAGATTTTGTCGACTTCATCATACATCCCAAGACAAATTCTCTAAGACAAAAAAAAAAATAAAAAAAAATCCGACGACGACGAGGAAAAGGAACTATGAGAATCGCTTCGTAAACCCTGTTTTTTTTTTCCCCCAAGACAAGAGAAAAGAGCCGACCACCATATCTCACGTTGGTCGGTGAAAGCATGATATGCTTCCCCACAAAAGCTCGAGACCATTTTGATGGCCTCCCAAGAACATCGCACACGCTTCAAGCCCAATTAAATTCTCCCATTTTCTTCTTTAAGTCTATTTAGAGGACGAATGTTCGACAAAGGGATTGGATGGCAGGGCTAGAATGGGATCGCGATTCCCCTTCCAACTCTTTTACCCCTTTTCTTACATTTTGCGTTACTGTGAAGGAATGGACGTTCGGCAATGCCTAGTCGCTCTGGATTTCAATTTTTGTACTCTTCATAGAGCCATAGTACTGTATTCGGCATTCGGCTTCTAGGATGGTCCAGCGGCAGCTCGGGAGCGGCAGCCCAACTGATTAGCAACGCCAGCACTGGGTTGAGTTATCAGGGTTGGGGCTTGCGGGTGGCCGTCAAGTCTCGACTGAGCTCTCTCGGCTTCGGAATCTCACGGGTCCAATGGATCTCGGCTGCCCACAAATCTACAACGGCAAACCTCGGCAGCTGGTGCGGCGAAGCTGGAGCTCGGGTTAGTGAAAAGGGATCGCCTCACCTTTCATCAGAAGGTTAGGTCCTAACTTTCAAATCCGGGTTGTCCGTATTATGAATGGACGACCCAGATTATTACTAACAAAAATATATAAACAATTCAAAAAATTACCCCATAAAAAAAGATATCTGGGTTGTCCATGTTATGAAGGATGACCCAGATCCCAAGGGTAGGTGCCTAAACTTTTGAGGAAAGGTTAGACGATCCGGATTTCGAGTTATTAAAGGTGGCTGGCGAGCTCGTGTGGCTGAGGGCTCTTGGGTTCTAAGGGAAAGAGGAGAACATCGTGGGTCGGGGGTCCTTGAGGTGATCTCGGAAGGTTGGCGGCAGTTTGACGGGCTCGGAGGCGACTGGACGACGGCAATAGAGGAGATGGTGGTGTGGGTGGCGCTGGTGCAGTGGCGCTAGTGGGACTGCTGCTCACAAAGACGATGAAGAGTCCCTAGGTTGAAGATGATGAAAAGGGGCATGGGTTACATGAATAGTGCTTTGGAGAGGTAAATAGGCAAGGTTTGGGTTTGGCGAAACAAAGGAAAATAAAAATAAAAAAAGAACAAAAAAAGGAAATCAAAAAAGGAAAATGACCTTGGTGAGGCCCTCTTTTGAAACAAAAAGGACAATTCGAGCCCTTAGGACGCGCATGATAACATTTCTGTTCCAGAATGTATTTCTGGAACATAAATAGTTTTTTTTTATTTCTGTTTCTGGATAAATTTATGAACAAAAAAATGTGTTTGATAACGGCATAGAAATTTCGAGCCCTTTGGCAACTTTTCACCAATCATCAATAGCCTTTTAAGGCTAGTAACTGTCGGGGTCACTTTCTTTTTTTAGTGTACCCAAAACCTCTAAGGTTTCTTTACGAAATCCTCAATCCAGAGGGAGACAGTTTCAAATTCATATTTCTCAGCGAACTTTAGTCGATCTCAACCTCAAGACCCATTTCACAAGCTACTCAAAAATCTCGTGGTTCTTTCAGTTCTTGAATCTTCTCATATCTTGCATTCTCGAGCTAAATACTCTTCTAGCGACCATACCCTAGTCGTTCAACCTTATTAGGTCCTTATGGTACTTGAACCACTACAATTCCATCTTGGAATTAAAGACTTAAGTCATGTACTCGAGTTTAGCAATATCAGGTTGCTCATCTCATCATCTATCATGATCGATCAACCATCTAGTGGTTCTTAGGCAACTCTCAACTAGTTTCCCATCATTCAGGATTCCAATTAATCCTTAATCAGTAACCACTTATCAAGCTAGCCTCAACTAGGTAATTTCTCAATTAACAGCCAATTATTGACAATTCTTAGCTCGACAACTATCAAATAGGCATTCAAGGCCTTCATTCAATTGATCAATCACGTATACCTCAAGTCTAGTGGCATCTGCCACTCTATTACACGCACAATAGGCCATCTCAAATTCTAAAGACATAAGCCAAGCAACTTTCAATAAGAAACTTGCCCAAACAAGCCAAACATATACGTCAATAGTTTCTCTTTTTCAAACAACACTCCTTGCCAGGTGCAAAGCTCTTAGCCATGCCAATTGCAGGCGTCATCACAAATGCCATGCAACTTTTGAAAATTCACTCTAAGGATCATTGTAGCACCTTACACTTCTTAACCAAAATCAGACTCAACCTGATACCTAGGCTTTCCCTTTCAATTTATGACTTAGGTCGGTCCTGCCTCCTTATTATCTTAGAAGCCTGCTAGGAGTTGTTTCTTGTCCGGACCTCTCTGTCTCGACGATCACTCTCCGCCCTCATCAGATCTGGTCGTTGCAGGTTATCCCAAGTCATACATCTACGGAGAAAGCCTATTCCGCACGTCCCACACCATGCTTCATTACGGTTTGTAGGTATCCCGTCAGCTTATCCCATACCAAGCGACAGTTTATTAAATTTGTTAGTGATAAGCTCATGTATGCACATTCCTCAACTTTATTTTAATACCACAAACACATGCATAGCATATTTGCCCTCGCTACTCGTCACATCACATCCGATATATCAATCGCCTATGCCCAACCATATTTTTCGTCTTGGGTCGACAAGCCACATTCATAAGCATATATTCTAACCGACCCTTCATCCAAAAGCAATCTTCTACTAACCTTAAACACCTTTACAACCTCAAAATCCATACTTATGACTCTTCAACTTTTGCTTACTTTCTTATGAACCTTAGTCATAACAGCACCCGAAATCATCCATCAAAATCAATACTATAACCATTGGAATACGACACAATTTCAAGCCTATAATTCTCAAGATTTAGCAATCCATACTTAATACTAAGGGTCTCACTATCTAATCGGCCATAAGTCATCGTTCCTTGCCATTCCAAGTCTCAATCAAATTGGATCGAGCTGACCTTACTCTAATACCAAACAAGCGGGGATGTGACGTCTCGAACTAGGCGGGCACGCCTACATCCCCCTTGGGCCGTTCTTTTCTCGATGGTCTCTCAGGATCCTTCGGCCCATAAGTTATATATCCATACAATATGAAGTGCGCATACGAAAGCGAGAAAAACAACCCCTTTAACTTATTTACAAAAGATGACTTTAGGACGTTACCACAGAAGCATTAAACAAAGATACAATGAAAGGCTTCGGTTGACAGAATAAGAGGTCACACAAGATCACAAGTATAATCACATCAAATACTACTTTGACTAATCATCTTCTGCATCCATGGAACTCCATCAATAGGAACCTGAAAAAAGGTAATCCCACGACGGGGTGAGATATAAATCTCAGTAAGCTAAACCTATCCCTAAACTAGGTTATCAGTACCTCCATAGACTTTTTGAAAAAACAGGTATTTCATCCACAAAAGCTTTTACTTGAATAAAACATAATTCGATCAATTTGTGGCATCTCAACGGTTCGAAACCAACTCAATTCGGTCATAAAATTCACCAGTAAGACTAGGCTTCGTACTTTGGCAGGGTTTTCGATCAAAACAAACACTCTTGAGGCGTTGTTCAATTCATTAGGCATTTTCTCATCATATATCTCCATTTCTAATGGTAAAGCTCACCTAATAATGCTTCATGCCTCTTAATCCATCATTTGCTCTTTTGAAGTATTTTCATCTAATATATCGACATTCGAGCCCGCGTCTTAACGTATCAGGCTATCATAAAATACTAAGCAGGACCCACGTCACAACGCTTTAGGTCATGCTTCTCAATTGCCCATGTAACACGCATCAGGCTACTATAACATATTTGGCAAGACCCGCGTTAATAACGGCTCAGGTCGTGTTCCTCAATCGCCAACGTAACAACGCATCGGACAGCCCGCGTAATAATGCATCAGGCTAGGATACTACCTGCGTAATAACGCATCAGGTTAGTCATCCTTACTTGGCCAAGTACAATATCCCGCGTAACAACGCATCAAGATAATCCAAATCCCGTGTCATAACGCATTAGGGTACAATTTGCTTTTCATAGACCCATGTCAACACGTCTCAGGTCGAATCTCGCGTAATAATGCATCAGGATTTACTCAAGCCTCGCGTTTAACGCATCAATGCCTTATATGCACTTAAGCTCACAATTCCATTATTTAAGGTTAGCTTCAATAAATCACGCCTCTTATCAATCAAATAATCACAAGTGGCTCTTAAGCCTCATCTTTTCACATTCGAATCACAAACCATATCTCATCTTAAAATAACCTAATGATCGAGTATAACTCGATTAAATAGGTAGCTAGCCCTTTTACTTCAAGATCACTCATGGTCAATTCTCAAAATTTCACTCGGCATACCCTTAGATAGTCATGACCGAGTTTATTCCCTTAGCATAGCTATAATTCACTTCATTTGCCACCACCACGATCAAGCACAATCAACCAAGAGTATGGCACAGTTCAACCCCAAGCAATACCAACATGATTCGAGTAATTCATTGTTATTCGAGGCATACGGCTCATGCCAATCTCGGCATACCAATTACAGCACATCTGGCTCATAAATTCAATTACTTATGTGACCATCACGCAACCTCATGCTTCCCCATATGTAACATGGCCATCAATCGCATAATCATGCATCAAGCATGCAACTTAATCAAAATTCATCATCGCAAGTCACATGTCACACATGGCATTCCTTCACCGAGCAACCACAGCATCAATTCAATATTTCTTAGGCATGTTAGCACATCATTCCATTGATATCAAATTAGCAACATCAAGTTCCAACTCATTCAGAACCAATTCCATGCGTTTCATGCCAAAACAACCCATAAACTTCATGAATCAAGTTCAAATCTTGTCTCTTAATACCCTAACATCCTAATATAGGGTTATGAGCAACTTACAAATTCAATTGAGCTAGCAATTCACGTCAAGAATAGCCACATGATCTAGCCTCCACTCGGTTAAAATAGGATACACGCACGGCCCTAATGAAAACCATAATTCAACCATTAAAAATCTCTTCCAAATCCAATTTCATCGCACAACCACTTCATCAACACATCACACAACATTCTAGGAAGCCTTACCAAGGATTTTAAGGCAAGGCGACACCTCGGCAAGCCCTTAATTGGCTCAGCCCAATCGCTCTAGAGCAGGGCAAAACCGGTCCCTAGATAAATCGCACAAAACAGCCTTCAATTCTCTTCTAAACTCAATTCCATCATGCACACACCTTGTCAACACATCAAACTATGTTCTTAGATGTCTCACCGTGAATTTTGGAGCTAGTAAACGCTTCAATGAGCCTCAATGTGCTTCGGTTCCAAAACCAGCAGCAGGGTCAATTTCAGTTCTTGCAAAACAAATCAATTGTAGCCATTAAAACCTAACTTAAGTCCAATAAATATTCAACATCAGATCACTAAGCCCTTATACTAGGTTTTGAAAGTGTCTCACCGACATTTGGAAGCCAAATGAGCTCTTTAGGGCGGCGAAATTGAGCTCTTCCTCAAATCAGATTTCGAAACTGACCCGCCTGACCTTCGTCTATTCAAACAGCTCCACGGGAAAAATGGCTTAGCCAAATTGAGCTCATAATATCTTGTTGGAACGGCAAGACATAAGCTTTCTAATGATGGGTAGCATGCCTCGATCCAAGGTCGGACGAAAAAGTTATGGCCGGAACAGTGGGGCATTGGTGCAGGGCAGCGGCTGGTCGGCGCCGAAGATGAAGAAGATGAAGAGGAGAGTGAGAGAGAGAGATGGTGGACGGCAAAATTAGGGAGAGAGAGAAGAGGAAGGCTAAGCTTATCTAAAACTTAGTTAAATGGAGTAGAATGGTAGTTGAAAGTGGGATTAAATGCTAATCACCCCCCAAGTGGCACTTGTCCTCATTCCAATAATGTCAATGCCTCCTTTGAACTTCATTGACCATTCAATTATTGATTTTCGACATCCTATGAGGAAAGACCAAATGACCAAAACGTCCTTTGTTAACACTTATGGCAAGGGCAAGGGTTAAGGGGCAAAAGGATAATTTGACACTTTCCGCTCGAAACTTCATTTTTCCTATTTTGAATGACCATCGGCAAGGCGACGTCAAATTCTAATCCAATATTAGAATTCTTCATTTCCATTATTCCAATTTTGAAATTTCATTCCATATCTCAAGCCTTGAAAGGGCGGAAATTCGGAATGTCACATGTCATGCACCCCCTATCTAAACGAAATCTACTTCGGGCCCTTACTATCACACCTCGATTCTCCTGGAAAAAGGGCATGGCCGTCTTTTTTTAATCAAAAGACGTAGCTTCAAACAAAATATGATATCAAAAAATATATATACCTCAATATTTATCTGATAACAATGTCATATGTCCACAAAATATCACAGCTCATCTACTGTAACAAAAAGAGAGATATATATATATATATATATATATATATATATATATATATATATCTTCCACATCTAGCTCGAACTCACCATATATATACGACTTATTCAAAAAATATATATCCCCCAAAGTCATGCAGCTAACGTACACTCGATTCTACTTACGGCTCGCTGTAAAACCTGAAAACGACAAACCTGAAAAATAAAAGAGATAGGAGTGAGCAAACCACAGCTCAGTGAGAAATACAATATCTTTTAAGCAGATCGAGAAATATGCGCTCATCAAAGTAAATCAAATAACGATTCATAGTAGTTGTAGGAACCAGAAGGGATTTTGCGAAAGTTTGGAGGATTTGAGATGGGAAAAAATTCAAGTATATAAATGCGAGAGTAGTATTCAAACAAGTCTTGCGAAGGCTTCACACAAAGAAAGAAATACAAACTCACAACTTTCTCTCTACTCTCTCTCTCTATTTTAAGGCTTAAAAAAACTGTCTATCATGCCACATATTTATAGAAAAACTTCTAAGTTGTTTTTTGAAGAAGTTTCTGCATTTCTTCTTGTCCAAATTCATCCTTTTGTTTGTTCTTCAAGTTGCATTGCTCATCAAGTTTCCTTCTTCTCAAAGTTAAAAATACAAAATCAATTTTATTTTATTTCTAACAGCTTCCCTTAAAATTGATTTTGAAAATCCATAACACTAAGTATCGTCTTTAATTTCTCGAACGAATCTGCCTTCAAAGGTTTTGTCAGGATATCTGCAATCTGGTCTTCGGACCTACAGAAATCAAGTTCAATCTCACCATCTTTGACTAGCTCACGGATATAGTGGTATTTGATGTCGATATGTTTGCTCATTCCATGAAAAACATGATTCTTGTCTAATGCAATTGCCGACTTATTATCGCACATCAATATGGTAGGACCTTTTTGCTCATGCTTTAGTTCGTTAAGCATCCTACGAAGTCATATCCCTTGGCATACTGTTGAAGCTGCTGCTATGTATTCTGCTTCAGCTGTCGAGAGTGCAATAACTTGTTGCTTTTTTGAGGACCAAGAAATACGTCTTGATCCTAGAAAAATGCATATCCGGAAGTGTTTTCCGGTCTCAATATCACCTACCCAATCACTATCTGTATATCCCACTAAATTGAAGTCATCAGTGTGAGAATATAAAATTTCATGATCTCGAGTTCCACTGACATACCGTAAAATTCTTTTTGCTGCCTGCATATGTGATTGGTATAGTTTTTTCATAAATCGACTAATAATTCCCACACCATACATAATATCCGACCTTGTAAATGTCAAATATCTTAAATTGCCAGCAATACTTTTAAAATAAATGGGATTTATTAGCTCACCGGTTCCTTCTTTCTTCAGCTCCAACCGTTCTGGTACGGGAGTCCGAATTGATTTGAGCGATTCCATATTGAATCGCTTCAAAATATCATTAGCATATTTTTGTTGCGAAACAAATATGTCATCATTTGTCTGCTTCACTTCAAGGCCTAGAAAATGTGACATCAATCCCAAGTCTGTCATCTCGAGCTGACTTGTTATGGTCTCCCTGAATTCAGCAAATATTTTTTTCACAGTTCCCTGTAAATATCAAGTCATCTACATAAAGGCATATAATGATGAGATCACCATTGGTATTTGACTTGAGATACAATGTATGCTTATGTGAGCACTTTTGAAAGCCATGCTTCAACAAGTATGTATCAATCCTCGTGTACCAAGCTCGAGGTGCCTGTTTTAGCCCATATAATGCTTTCTTCAACCTATAAACTTGACTTTCACGCCATTTCTTCACATAGCCAAGAAAACCATTAAGAAATGCAAATTTCACATCCATTTGATGAATCTTCCAATGGTTCTGAGCTGCTAGTGCTTCATGTTTGCTCGACATTCGGATTTGTAATGTCCGAATTTGTTGCATTTAAACACTTGATCTTTGATTTGTAACATGTTTTATTTCTTCCCTTGGAATTAGAATTTCTACCTCAACCTCGTCCACCTCCACGGCCTCGAACAGTATGATGTCCTCCTCGAGTCGAGTGAGCGACCCGGCTTTGCAAAGCTTTCTCTGGATATGAATTGACGGACTTCTGATTCATTCTTTGCTCATGCGAGCAAAATGAACCCATCAACCGCTCCAACGTCATGGTTGATATATCTTGGCCTTTCTTGATTGCTGTAACGACGTAGTCAAATATTTTGGTCGAAGACCTCAGGAATTTTTTTTACAACTCGTTCGTCTTAGAGTTCCTCACCATTAACCCTCAATTGGTTAACGATGGTTTGCATACGATCAAAATATGACGAGATAGATTCAGAGTCATTCATGCGTAAAGACTCAAAATCACCTCGAATTGTTTGAAGTCAAACTCGCTTTACACGATCATTGCCTTTGTAGGATTTCTGCAGAATATCTCATGCCGTTTTCGTCATCTCCACGCACGATATTTTTTCAAATATCGTCTCTTCCACAACTTGAAAGATCGCATATAATGCTTTCTGATCTTTCTTTCGGGACTCGACCAATGAATCATTGTCTTCCTTCTTCAAAGTATTGAATTCTTCTCGTCAACTACTTCGATGTAGCCATTCTCCACCAGGTTCCACAAATCTTGCGATTTGAATATAACCTTCATCTGGACAGACCAGTTGTTGAAATTCCTCCCGTTAAACTTTGGAAGTTGCAATTGAACGAAGCTTGTGGATGCCATAGTTAGCTCCGGGTTCACGATCCTCGATCATTCACTTTAGATTCTCGGTCTCCGCGATAGGATTCTTAACCGCCTAGGTTCCGCACGATCCTTGAAAACCTGGTGGCTCTGATACCAATTGTAGAAACCAAAAGGGGTTTTGCGAAAGTTTGGAGGATTAGAGATGGAAAAAATTCAAGTATATAAATGCAAGAGTAGTATTCAAACTAACCTTGCGGAGCCTTCACATAAACTCACAACTTTATCTCTACCACTCTCTACTCTTTCTCTATGTTAAGGCTTAAAAAAACTGACTACCATGTTACATATTTATAGGAGAACTTCTAAGTTACTTCTTGAAGAAGTTTTTGCATTTCTTCTTACACAAGTTCATCCTTTTGCTTGTTCTCCAAGTTGGCTTCCTCCACAAGTTGGCTTGTTCTTCAAGTTGCATTGCTCATCAAGTTTGCTTTTTCTCCAAGTTAAAAATAGAAAATTAATATTATTTTATTTCTAACAGTAGTAACAAACTATAAATGATCTAATTCATTGATTAATCTAATTATAATCTCATACTTATCACCACTGTGGTCACTTTTAACGTCGTGACAAGACGACCAAGTTTACCCCTCTTAATTAGGTCTATCGCTTATTTTTGCCGGCGATTTGGCTTAATGACATCCTGACAGTATGCATACTACGGCCATCTCAGTGGGTTCTAATCATAGGTATGTGAGCAATTACCATAATACCAAATCCAGAAAAATCATAACAATTCAATTGCACAAACTGAACCCACAGACTTTCTCAAATATATTTCTCAAATAGCATTTCAATTTCAGTATAAAATATCATTACCAAATCATATTCAAATAATCAAAAAGGCAGTAATAACTCGATCATATTTATGCAAAAATAATACTCGAAACATCTCTTTTCTTTACCTTATCAAGAAACTAAATCATAAAATACGTAATCATCTTTAAAGACACGAGTTTTATAAACTCTTAAAAGAGAAAATATATCCCACCTTAAAATTTGAATACCAAATTATAGTAGCTACTAAAAAGAATAATTGAAAACAACATCAAAAGCCGAAAAAATATTACACTAGCGAATAATTGGATTAAACGACAAATAAACGCCGATAACCCGACACATAAGGACCAAAAAGATTGCTGGTCGAGCATTGGACAGCCTGCGCATCAAACTTTATAAATTTCGTTTGAACAAACCATAAACTCGATTTACAAACCGCCAAAGCCTTTCATTCCGCAACATCCTTAAGTTTATTTCTTACTTTAATCACAGCTAAAATACACCAAAATCAAGCTCTATGACACTAAAATCCCCAAAACTCAGATTCTTCAATCCTAGTTGCGAGAACTTCCTTAATTTAATCATACGAACCCCGATTAAAATCTTACTGTCCACACGAAACTTGTTCGAGGTACTACAAAATTTTCAAAAGGCCGACTTCAACCGACAACTTAAAATTAAGGAAATTAGCTTTCAAAATTTACTGTTCACGCAGACAGACTGCACACCGAAATTGAATTGCTCGCTCCAGGCAAACCACAACATCAAATTACGATTCGTCGAATCTTACGATTTCATAACATCATAAAGTTTTATTCCCAAGCAAAAATGCAGCCAAACGCTCAAGAAATAGAACACAGCGACTTAGTTTCCTTCGAAATCTGAAATTGAACCTTAAAATTTGAAAATCGCTTCAATAGGAGAAACAAGAGGGAGATAAATTACCGGACCTTATTACTCAGTGTCGAGAAAGCTCGACGAGTCAACGTGACTTGATCATGAGGAAAAATTCTCTTTACTTTCTCCTTTACTTCTTCCTTTCTTTTCTTCTTTCTTTCCCTTTTTTTTCTCTCTTATCTTTTTTTTTTCCTTCCTTTCCTTTTGTTGTGGAGTAATCTCGAATGGCTGCCCTCCTCTTCTTTTCTTTATTTTGTATTTTTTAAGTGGATCCCACCATTTTCTTTGACCCTCGAAAAAACAAAGGGCGACACTTATTTAGAATTTTCCCAATAAATAATAACCAAAAAGTAATTAAAAAAAGAGGAAATTTAAAAAAACACACACACACGCCTCCACGTGAATCGGAGGCAATCTTGTGTTGGGATTTCCTCAAGACCACGTGCCCCAAGCTTCTCAAAATCGATCGAAGCTTGGGGCACGTGTTCTTGAAAAGGACAATGACCCAATAAAGCCAACGGACACTCTTGTACCAAAGGAACGTCCTACCACCATCTTTAAAGCCAAGGAAACCCTTTTGGGTAGGCCGAACGAACCTCCAATGATGTCCGAAAACTTTAGCCGCAATGCGATCGCGCTGTTCGAGGATATGTCGCCGGGGGCAATTGTTGTCGATTTTCCTTTTCTTTTTAGGGTTCAGATCGATATTGATGTCGTAATTAGGAACAGATGCTTGCGCTAGAAGCATGGACGGCTCATTTAAGATAACACCTTGCATCTGGAAATGTCGTGCGAGTGGACACTGCAGAGATAAAACAGTGGCAAAGTACCCTCCCGTGCGATATAGTCTCTGTGCGGTTTGTCCCCGACAGCCGTCCCCTCCATAAAGTTCCTAGTCCCTAACATTAATACGTGTATGCGCAAAATTTAGAGTTGTTCCATTCCTCGTGCTTGATCCGCTCCAGGGTCCATTTATGATTTGAGATAATGACGCAAATAGTGTCTGATTTTTTTTATTTAATATGTAATGTAATTTCTAAATTTTTAATTTAATCGATATGATCCATGAACTATTACAACACATTCAGTTTCGTCCTTGGATTTGAGAAAAATGTTCAATATAATCATTTAATTAATTCAAGTTCAGGGACGACATATGGATATTTTCTTATAGTTTAGAGACTAAATTGAAAATGTTCCAAAAGTTCGAAAATCACACTGAATAAATTGCAAGTTCGAGGACCGCATTACATATTGAGCTAAAGTTTAGGATCATATTAGTCAAATTAAAAGTTCGATAACTACATTGCACATTGTGTCAAAATTTAACAATTATTTATATCATTTTCCTCTTACGGTTTACGCGGCATGCAGTTGTGTGTTCCGATCTAAAATCTTTATTCGCAATCGACGCGCATCGCGTACGTTCGGACCGATGTGATCTCTCTAAGAGGAATGATTTTCCAGGAACACCTGCTTGCGGATGGACGAGAATCAAAAAGCAGAGTGGGAGTCAACTTTGGGCAGGAGGAGGGGCTTCGAGCCATTGAAGAAGATTCGCGGACCGACGAGGGTAGGGCCCTGAAGGGAGTTCCCGAGACGGAAGGACGCAGCCTTGATTAACTTTCGTGTTACGTTAAATCACCATTCACTCGGGGATTTCCTTCTAAGGTTTTTGATTGATCGCACACAATCTATCCGATTGCTCGTCTGTCATCTCCTGCCATTTGGGCATTTAGGACTCTTTTGGTGGGTCTGTGCACCATGCAACGGTTGATTGTTAGGTTCCGACGCTTAAAGAATCCCAACGACCGAAAAAAACAAATTAATCTGGTGTTTGGAACCATTACTTTTCATCGATAAGCACTCGACACTGATCCAAGAAATCTCAGATTTCTCATGATGAGCGTCAAGTCAATCCGACCCGGTTCCGTTCCCGATCCAATCAAATAAAGGACGCATATAGTAACGTAGTTTAACAAGCAAAAGCATCAAGGAAATATCTGCGACTCGGACGATGTCCTTTGGCACCTCCTCCAACTAACTCGAGGTGCATGAAAACATGGGGTGCTGGTGCGGAAAGAAAGACCGAGACTTTCCACAATATCCAAAGCTTCTCAAGAGCACACGATTGAAAGGGAACAAAATTTCGAATAGCTAAATAGTACATTTTAGCACGAAAACTACACCATCAAGCTCGATCAAAGCTTTAGGAAAATGGACATACTTCCCGCCGACTTAATGTACAGATGCTCACTCTGTCCTCAGTGCCTTGATCCATTCAAGTTCAACTCTGAAATCGCCAGGCCCAGATTGTGCGCCGGGGACTCCACCTTCTGCATTAACAGACAGTGACATGCCAAGGATTCGAGATGGATTCATTTCCAAATCTACGTCTATGACATTCCCTCTCCATGTTGGCAAATATCGGGCAAGGGGAATCTGAAAAGGCCATGAAATCCACGGATTCAAAATAGCTTTCTCACATATGAGCTAATACGCGTATATTTTTACTAGTCAGTTAATCTTCAATAAAGCTTAAAAATGTCTACAGCAGCAAAAAAAGAACATAAGGACCAACCCATTCGAGATGAAGGAAACCTCAAGTGCTCATCGATGAGAAAATCATGATGGTTAGTAGAAAAGAGATCACCATCAGTTTGCTGTGCTGATTTGAATTCAGAAAGGACCGATATAACATGTATGACGGGAAAATTAAACCATGGGTAGGATCAAATCGATGGAATATAGTATTCCAGAATAGAGGTTTAAATGAGTCGGGCTCCTAATAAGCTACTGAAGCACGACTTGCTAACCCCCATATTAACAATGACCAGACTTGCCTTTGCAATATACCAATTGTCTTTCGGCACAATGACAAAAGCCTGCCATGAATTGTCTTCCTGCTGTCCAGGTGAGTTCACCCAATTCTCCGTGTAGATCTAGATCAGAGGTCAACTATATCAGAAAAGCAAGTCGTACGCAAGTTAAAACGTTCAAAATAAAGGGGAAACCTGAGATAGCCACTCTTATGAAAGCTCAAATGATGGTAGATACTTACAGTGGATATGTAGCATCTACCATCTCCTTTAAGCTTTAGAGCTATGGAATCATATGCATCCAAATCAATGAAGCCATCAAACTGCAGAAGGGAAAAAAATTGAACAAGGAAACTCGCTGAATAAAGATGCCGGGAAGAACAGAAGAAACACTCAGTAAGACATGGAAATGAACTTGTTAGTGTCAGAGATAAACAATATCCTGAACAATATCCTGCAAGAACATGCAAAAATCACTAGCCTTCTTGGACCGCATTCCACAAAAGCCACTCCTTTTGATATTCCATTTTGCATCCTCCGCGACATCCAGTGAGAGGTGGCCAGAAAAAATTCCTATGCAAGAAACCCAGAGGCTATTGCATGTTCAGAACTCAACCCATCACAAGTCATTATGCCAATATAGTCACCATACGAATATTCACTGAGCAATACCCTTTGGTCCATTCCCGGCATCATTAATCTCCAAAGAGGCAGACGATAGCCCTGAAAAGTCACAACAGTGATGAAGATATTACCAATGAGATGAAAAGTCAAATCACCATTTGCAGAACAATATGATATCAAAGCGGTCTTTCCATCCAGAGAAACACAAAACTGAATAGATGTACACTTAAGTGTGCAAAATACTGGTCGCCAATTTTCTGTTTAACCCATTTTCTTTTTATTTGTTTGGTAAACTGTCTGATCCACCAGCTGAACATTATAAAAATGCATACCCCCGTATTCAGAATCCGAGTATAGATGCCACGTTTTCAACTCTTGCTTTGAGTTGAAATTAAATATACTTTTCTCGCTTGGAGGTATCAAGTCTTCAACATTCCATGTGAGAGCTGCACATACAAGAAGATCAACACAACAATTAACAATGATAGAGAGTAATTATCAATTACTTAAGTGTCATCTCTTCTATTTTCTATAAAAGTAGTTTGCAACCATTTTGGAGCAGAAAATATATGTATAAAACCTCAGACAACTATACTGAACATGATAGCAGAAAACAAATGCCAAAATCGAAAGATCAAATTCTCTTCAAGCAGATAGACAATTAAAACAAGCCAAAAAGTCACTGAAGAACGAAGAACCCATGTACATTTTCAAGTCAAGCAAAGAGAGAAACACATGAAGTATATTTGCCTCAACTCCTTTTTCAGTGACCGCCATTATGCTACTGATGCAATAGTAAGTGCTCCAGTTAATCACAAAGTGGATTTACTTTGCAAAAACTTTGAATAAGGCAATTCGTGTCATGATTAGATGGTGTTTTATTATACAATTAAAGAAGAGAGGGAATCCAATATAATGCTGGATAAAAGTTCCAAAAATCCAAGTTTGAACAATACCGTCCAGCAAGCAACTCTGGCTAAGAAATTCGCTCTTTTATGGCATTCCATGAATACTTACTCTATAAGTCTAGCACAGAATAATAAAATATCTCACCATGAAAAGCTCAATACAAAGGAAATGCTAAATACCAGCCAGCCGAAGAAATCATATCACTAGAATTGGACGCCTTTAAGGCCACAGCAGATGAAAATTTTCATCTATATCTCATGCCGAGACTGACAGACTAATAGAAAATGAAACTGAATAAAGTTCCAACCCATTGCAAAAGATTGAATTTACCAAAGTCACCATGTTGACCCAGCCTTAGAAATGAGCCCACATCTGTATCCTTAAGTCTCTATACAGGAAGTTAACCCCCAAGCACTATCGCCATGGCCTTTCCCTTACAAGTATGCTAAGGAAATTTTCCCCCTAATGCTAAGAATTAATGAGACGGACCGGAAATGATACTGCTAGTCACCTCTCGATCATACCGAAACATTTCTTCATTCCAAAACGTAATTAATAGCAGCAAGCAACACTCATGACCAAAGTAAACGAAAAAAATGAGGGCAAAGATGTCATGTAAAGCTTCCTATGCAGAACGCAAGCCCTAAGTACTGCTAGTTTCGACGAATACGAAGAACATATAGAGTACCTTTCTTCGTAGCATTTAGAGAGGCCTGCCATAACGCTCGAAACCTAGACATTTTTCGTTCTTCCCAAGTTTGTCCTAAATCAGAAAGGGAAGCAAGATCATAATCTGGAATATGAAAGGCACACACACATGAATTCAAAAACTTCGTCTATCCAGAAAAAAACCTAGCCAAATGACGAACCTCTTTAAGGAGACAATGACTTCGAACTGATCGGAGAAGTACGCAGAGAGAGAAAGAGAGAGAAGTCGGTCGATCGGAGTGATAAGGAGGCTCAGCGTTTGCCAGTCGCCGGTATCAGAGCAGTCATCGCCGGTGGCCGATAGCCGCCGGGAGCTCTGGGGATTGTGGAAGCTCGTGGCGAGGCGAGGTTATCCAATTTTGTGACGGGGAGCGGCTCGGAGACACGTGTACGTTCTCAGTTTCATTCTCAAAACGACGACGTCGAATAATGACTTCATACGATCGAGCATGCCCCTCCTCCCCCCAATCCCCCAAATTTACAATCAAGCATGCCTCCGCCGCCGCCCCATCATCTTCCCTCAGCCGGCCACCCCCTCGTCGGTCGAGGGCAACTCCCGGCGGCATTCATCTCTCCCTCGTGGTCAGTTCGAGCGCTAAGAGAGCGAGAGAAGTTCGAGGGCAAAATGGGAAAGACTGGGGGAACGAGAAGGAAATATTGTGTGTACAAAAGTTCACAATAATAGTGCCAATGAGAGGGCGCCACCTAGCATTAGCAAGCAGCTAAAGCTCTAAAATAGCAAAAAACAGAGGGAGAAATTGAAAAATTGTCGAATATGGAGAAAATTCTTGTATTTCAATTATTTTAATCAATCGCCTAAGGCTATTTCACATAAATTTGCCTACATGTCGTAGGATTAAATTTTTATTAGAAAATTCTAAATAAGGGCATAAAACTTCCTCATATTTGCAAATAATGGTATGAACAAATAAGAATTGACGTGTCCTCATTATTGCATAAAAAAGCCTAACTAATAGAATTTTATGATTTGCTCTTTTTTTTCTTTCATTTTTTTCATTTTTTTCCCTTCCTTTTCGTTGGTGACTGGTCTTAGGCAACGGTCGGCTACCTCGACAGCCCACCGCTAATCGCAACAAAAAAAATGACGAAAATGCCCTTGATCGGGCCATTTTTTGAAAAAATGAATATGTTTGAGGTTTTTATTTAAAATAATGTCCATTTCAAGCCTTTCTTTGAACTTTTTTTTAGTCTTGCGATGAATCTCTTTATTTTACGGGGGGTCTGCTATGGGCGAAACCCGAGATTTTATCAATTTTGGTGGAAGTAAACTCGACCCAAGTACGATTTTTTTCCAAAATAATATTTACAAAACTAATCTTTTAAAAAAAATATTTAGTTGTTTAGGTCTACCTCGACATTTAAATTGCCGGCGAATATCTGGAGACCCCACCCGCGGGCCCTTCCCCTCCCACGGCAATTGAATTGCCGTGGGAGGATTGGGTGTAGGCCCCCACGTGAGGGGGCCCCACCCCTCCCCACCTTACTTTTTTTTAATAATGAAAAAAATTAAACAAAATATTTACAATATTAAATTAAAAACTAAATTATTTAAAATTTTGAGTCTTGCACCTTTAATTTGTTCGCTTTGTTTGGTAGTTGGACTGCCGAACAAAGCATTTTAATTTTTTAAATTTATGTAAATATTTTTTCAACACCGCCTCGTTGCTTCACGATCTGTCATAAAAAAAAAATATTTGCGTGCTTCGACTCTAAGAAAAGCAAGTGAACGAGCGAGGCAATAGTGTTTGCTCGCGGGTCCGCAGAGCGATCATATTTACGTAAAAAAAATATTTACGCGCCTCAACTTCGAAAAAAACAAGCGAGGCGACGGTGTTTGCCCGCGAGACCGCGAATCGATCATATTTACGCAAAAAAAATATTTACTCGTCTCGACTCCGAAAAGGCGAACAAACGAGTGAAACGGCGATGTTTGCTCACGGGACCACGAAGCGATCATATTTACGTAAAAAAATATTTGCGCGCCTAGACTTCGATAAAAACGAGCAAGGTAACGATATTTGCTTGCGGGGCCGCGGAGCGATCATATTTACGCAAAAAAATATTTATTTGTCTTAACTCCGAAAAAAGCAAACGAACGAGCGAAGCGACGACATTTGCTCTCAGGACAGTGAAGTGATTATATTTACGTAAAAAAATATTTGCACGCCTCGGCTCTGAGAAAAAGGAGCAATGCGACAACATTCGCTCGAAGGGTCAAGGAGAGATTATATTTACGTAAAAAAAATATTTACACGCCCCAATTTCGAAAAAAGCGAACGAATGAGCGAAGCGACAATGTTCGCTTATGGGACTGCGAAGCGATCATGTTTAGGTAAAAAAATATTTACGCACCTTGCTCGTCGCCTCGACTCCAAGAAAAGCGAGCAAATGAGCGAGGTGACGGCGTTCATTCACGGGGCCGCGAAGCGATCATATTTATGTAAAAAAATATTTATGACGAGATCATGAAGCTACGATGCAACGTCAAAAAAATATTTACATAAATTAAAAAAATTAAAATGCTTTGCTTGACAGTTGAGCAAAGCAAATAAATTAAAGATGCAATATCTAAAATTTTAAATAATTTATTTATAATCTAATATTATAAATATGTTTTATTTTTATATTTTTTTTAAAAAAAAGTGAGGGTGAGGGGGAGAGGGGACGAGGGTGAGGGTGGAGGTGGGGACCCCCATGTGGGGGCCCACCCCCACTCCTCCCACGACAATTGCCCCTCCCCTCTCACGGCAATTGAATTGCTGTGGGAGAGGGAGAGGGACTACGGGCGTGACCCCAGTATTCCTCGGAAATTTTAAATAAGTAAATATTTTTTTAAAAAAAATTAATTTTATAAATATTTATTTTTTAATATTATTTTGGAAAAAAAAACTTTCAAGTACACATTTTTGTACCTGTTTGATCCGCCAGTACAAGTCATTTGAACTTGTCTGAAATCTTCATTGAAGACAAAAATGGACCATTTTGAATTTCTTCGAGCGTTCTAGAGATGGAAAAACTAGAAGAGAAAAATAAATAACTAAATAAACAGGTTGAGGACAGGCTAATAGTAGGGTGTGTGCATCATGATCACCTGATCGCTAAAGAATTGGAGTACCTGCCCAGTTTTCGGCTGACAGGGTGAGAATCACCCTCCACGTAGAGAGGCCCACCCCAACAAAGGATGAGGATCACCCTACCCAGGAAAAACATGGGCAGGGGATCCACGCCCTCCAAGGTTAGCGGTCGGACAAAAATTTGATTGCTTGAGTTATAAACAAACTGTCAAATTGAACCAACTTCGTCGTCATGGCATGCAAAACTCGCTTTCGGGGGACTGGACATCGGATTAGACTGCGATTAATATCATTAGAAAATGATAGGCTTAATGAGATGAATGCATCGCTATCAGGAAATATTTGAAGAAATATCTACCAACGGGACGTGGAGGGACAGACCAAGTACACAAGGGCCTTGTTACTTGCTTATGTCGCCTGTCTCAGTGCTCGAATTGGGGTATTTAGATCAGGGCAGTCGAGTTAACAGAGCCATATGGGATTAGGAGCCAGCAAGCTGAGCAAAATCGCCGGGCGACGAGACGCAAAGCAGCTGAAGGGCACCCGGATGGCCCTGAGAGAATATATTCCGATGTGCGTGGGAGTGAACGACAACACGAGGCAGTTCATCATCCACAAGAGCTCTCGCAGATGTGGACTTCGTGCAGCTGCCGCGTAAGTCGGCCGAGGAATTCGGGTTCTGCAGCGAAGGAGTTTTGAGGATACCATTTGCGGCCAAAGATTTTGAAGACTGGATCACGAAAGCTTCGAAGATGAGGACCTTGAGGGCAAACCAGGTCGAAGATTCGGAGACGCCGATGTTTATCCATATTACGAAGCTAATTAGCATGGGTCATGTTCATACTTCATAGTGATGTATCATAGATGGTTTGGTTGAAAAAGGTAGTTTAGAAAGCAATTGTCTATTATGGGTTTCCCTCGTACTTCTAGTACAAATGGATGTATCACAGCAAATTATACGAGAGGACTGGAGATTATGATGAAATCCTTCTCATAGTAGTTTTTTTTTTGGTCGGGTACAAACTCTTGCCGAAAAAGCATCGCAAAAATTGAAGAAAATGTGACAATTCATCTTTCCTCACATTGATCAAAACTCAAGGAAGGAGGTACAAACAAACCGAAACACTTGATTGCTATACCTCAATCGCTGCCCTTATCCTCCCTCCCTCGGATTGATATCCATGCGCAGATGTAAGAAAGTCGTCAGTCGTGCCACAGTTTAACAGCTTTTGAAAAGGCATGTCGATGTTCATCACCTGCATCCGCATATCGGCCTCTGAAAATCACCTGGATGACCTAGCTTTCTTTCGTGATTTTGACTTCTTTGTGAACTTCTGTGAGCCAGGATCCGCGGTATCATCGTTTAATAAATGTTTGTATTCTTCAAGACTGGCGAAAGGGGATGCCGATGCCTTCCCCCTAGATTTCCTCTTTCCTTTCCTCTGGCGGGAGCTATCTTCTCCTTCATCAGTTTCATCATCTGCTTCCCCAATCACAACATCGTCGTCGTCGTCGTCGTCGTCTTCGTCGTCACTTCTGTCATCTTTGATGGGGCCAATATCATCCTCTTCTCCCTCATCCACGTCGAATGGAAGATCGATCTCTCCATCACTAGCATCATCAGCCAAATCATCATCATCTTCTGCAGCAACTCGGTCCAAGTCGTCATAGTCATATTCGCCATCCCCATCTAAGGAAATGTCAGCAGAGTCCAACATATTCTCAATCTCTTCATTATCACTCTCGTCTCCGCCATCCGCCTCTACATCATCCACATCAAATAGTTCCTCTGCGGCTTCTTCTTCTGCTCCTTTCTTCTTTTTCTTCTTCTTTTGTGATTTTGAGGAACTCAATTTGTTTACGTAGAACTTGTGAAAAACTAAATCTTCCGGGGGAACATCCGTTTCAGCAAGTGACAGAATTTCTGGCCCTATTAACTGATTGTTAATGTCAAGCTGGGGAAAAAAACAAGAACAGAGACAAATTTAGAGGGTTCCACAGCAGGCAGAGGCCACTTATAGGAAGGTCAATGGATCACGGACAGAGGGAAAGCGACTTAGAGAACCTATTATACAAGGGCAAAGAAACAAAAATTGATGACTCACCTTCTTGGCAGGTTCAATTTGGGAACCACCATGCCATGAGCTTTGCTTGGGTTTCTTTTCCATTAACTTATCTAAGAAGGCCGGGAGTGAGAGGTCGTTTAATGGGTTTCCATTGTACAAGATGTTGGCCCCAGACAGGAGTGTCCGAGCCATGGTAGCAACTGATGGATGAACATGTGAAGCAAGTACCGTTAGCTCCCACCAGCTTACACGATCTGCATTGCTATGTTCCCCAAATGGGAATGAAATTTCACAAGGAGTTTTTGAAACATTAATCAGCAAGAGCTTGTGAAAATGCAAAGATTTCAGAAACTGGCAACAGCTACAGAATAACCATACTAAAATGAAAAAAAGAAAGAAACAAAGGAAAAAAAGAAACAGAGCAGGCCACTAGTTAGATGAAGAAATGTAGACAGTTCAAATTTTTTTTTTTTTTTGGTCGAATGTAGACAGTTAATTGAAGTATAGCCTTTTTGGAGAAAATAATACATATAGTAAATACTTACTTCAAGTGTAACATGCTCCTAAAACAATGAGCGAGAGATCATATGCCAAATTAGAGTTGGCAAAATACAACAGTACATTACAGGGAATTCACGGGGGCAAAAAGGGGTGTTAACTTACCAGTAAGATGGCTCTCTGTGCCTGGGATTATACCCTCCAGGAAGCAACGAATCTGTCGAATTTACTCCAGAGTGATCAATTTTATTTTTAGATAATTCAACTCCCTGAGTATTTGGAGATAAATTCGTTATAAGCAACTCAGATGCTTCGTCAGAGAGTTCATCATCATCTGAAGAAGAGACTGGTGAGCCATCCTCCTCTTCTGAGGAATCATCTTCCTTAGCGGAATCATCAAGAATCGAGCCAAAATTATTTTCCTCTCTTGAAGCATTGATTTCTTTGTTGTCAGCTTCTTCAACAATGTCTTCGAAATGTTCTAGCTCTTCATCGACCGACTCACTCTGGAGCACTACATTCCTGCACAATAGTATGTATTGTTCAAGAAAATTCCATCTGAAACCCTCATCATCCAGTAATTTCATTTCAACATCAGAACAAACCAAAGAACATCCCATACTCACCACAAAGGAGGTCTGGCTTTAAGAAGCTCGGAGAGAAGAAAAAGATATCCACAGGCATATTGAGGTGGCTGCTGCAGTGCAACCTGTAAAAAATATTGTACTTGCATTAGAATATAACAAACCAGGAAAGCATTGCATCATCCATCCATTGAATCTCATTTCTCAGAACCTTTTTATAAGTTAAAATCTCTAGAAGGAGCATAAGAGATTAATGAATTATAATTTACAGGAGCACAATAAGCCATGTTCTGTAAATAAGAAATACTAGCTTCACATTCTACTTTTATGACCAGGAACTGCCTGAAATAGATGTCCCAAGCATGCACTTCTATGAGGCAAGCCAATGCTCATCTAAAATTATTAAAGACATTTTAGCAGGATTAAATATCTAGAGATATCTAGCAACCATGACAAAGAACAGAGGAACGCTAAAACAGTCCTCGCTACAAACCTGTAAAAGACGCTTTGAAAAGGCAGTCACACGCTTTAAATTCACGTCAGTTTTCATGGCTCTCAGAAGTAGACCAATAAACATTTCTGCCTGACGAATGCCAAAAAACCAAAACAGGTGAGAGAGAGAGAGAGAGAGAGCACTATAAGAAAGGCACAAACCCCATTCCTTGTTTCTTCTTTCTATTCTTAAGTATTTGGTATCTTTCTTATTCTTGAGAGGGGGATCTCAAATGCCAAAGGCAGGACAAAAGGATAGGAAGGGACATGGCAAGCAACTCATAAGATAATCTGGCATTGTGATCCCATCCTCCCAAGACCCCAAACTCACCAATATCAGATTAAAGTCCTTTAACTCTTTCAATGTGGGTACTTTTCTTTTATGTCCATAAGAAATGAAACTAATTAAGATCATCCTCTACAAACTCAAACTATGCTTGACCTTCATTTGCATAACGGGAACTAAAAGAAGCATGTAAGTTTGAATCCAAAACTCCACATCCATTAGATGTCAAGCTTACGGTAGAGAAATTTTGCCTGATGAACATATTTCAAGGCAGCCGTAAGCAATCTAAATAGTATTTCTAATCAGACAATGAAAAATCAGTGTCACTTGCCTTGGAAGAATTCACGGCAGCAGGAAGTAGAAGTTTTGAATATAAGGCACGGTAAAACCGATCACTGACTATCTGATTTTTGGATGAGATTTTGTCAAGAAGCATCAGAGCTTGTATTCCTACATTAAAATTTTTTGAGTGAACCTGCATAAAAGGAGTGCAGATGTCAGAGCACATAGTAAAATTATTTCCCTCTTGCGCCAATCATACAAGCTCCCTTCACAAGCTATTCATCACGAGTGACTCTATGCCTCTGAGCTTACCAGTTGGAAGAGCAGTGGTGTCTGGACCTCAACAATGTCATCAGCCTCATTGCTTGAAACATATGGAAATGCTCTGTTCACACCCTGGAAGAATGAAAAGGTACATTTAGATCAAAAGAGAAATTGCAACACCATAGCAAATTGTGCAAATCAGTAGGACGAACAAAGAGATACTGACAGTTAACAAGACTGATAGTATCCTTGAGTCTAATTCAACATGAGCGTCCGTTGCATCTTTTTCTTTTTTCCCCTCAGAACCAGAAGCCCTTTTTCGCTCCTTTTTGCTGCTGTTAGCTTTTTTCTGACCACTACCAACCTCAGTAATCAAAACCTGACATTGTTCACCAAAAATAACATCCGAGATCCTCAAAACGGAATCTCTAGGTAATCACCTAATAACAAAAATGTTTGCCCCTACTGGAGACCTAGGAAGGAAAAGAGACTCGTACTATGCAACCATGAAATCACACAAAAGGTGCGATTAATATAATGTAATAGTACCTTGAACACAGCAAAGTACACATCTATCAACCTTTTTGCCACCTTTGGTCCATCTCCTTTGTTACTAAGACGAATTTGGCTGAGGAAATTAATCTGCACATGTACAATGGCTTATTGAAGTGAATAAAAATAGAAATCTAACAGAACCATATTTTCACTTTGCACAGTCTTATAGGAAACAAGTGTAGCCAATCATCCTAGAATAAAGCCCATCCGCAAGACTGTTGCAATTTAGGGTAATTCAAAGACAATCTCTCTCGGAATTGATTTTCAGATCCAAACACATAAAAAGGAACTTGGAAAGAAATATTGCATATGAAATACCTAAACAATCAGCCTACTCCTCTTGGAAAGCAAGCTTTTGAAAAAATGATAAACTCGTGTTGCACACAAATGCCTCATCACGATTTGGGGTATGATGGCACAACCGATGCATTGATGTATCCACTAACCATCACCACACAGAACAATGAAGTGGAAGGACTCACAAAAAAAAATAATGACAGTGGAATTTACTAAAAGTGACAAAATGATCAGTTCTTGAAAAAGATCATCAAAGGCCCTGCAAATGATACTACTACTAAGACACATGACAATAATAAAAAATTGGGAAGACGTACAGCATGATACTTCGCCCGCAAATTCAGATGTGGGCGAAAGAGAAAAGAATCCACCTCATCAATGACTACCGCCTGTAAAAGGAAGAACCCACTCAATGACAGTTGCCCCAAACAAATAAAAGAGTTGTGCATCATAAACAGAACTTAATAATCGGTCGCAAAATAATAGGTGAAATGGCCAGCTGCACCCCCACAGATTCTCATTTAACATAACCTGATACTTATAGAGGCGCTATTATGAATTGCTTTCCAATTTTCTTCATTCATACTTTTAAGATAATATGACACCGAGAATATTCTTATTCAATAGGCCTCGAGTTTAAAGCTCAATTGCAGTTTTAATGAACGGCAATTTGTTTGATAACCTAAACCCTATCAATGTGATTTACTACTGAGGAGGACATTTGGTGCAGAGTGTCACTCGAATTTTATATAATTTGACCAGATTGTCATCTTAGTGGCTGTTCTAGCAGTGCTTTGAAAAGCAGACAGGAGCATGAATATGGCAAGAGACTACGTAGCGGTTCAACCAGTCTGAATGATACAACGGATTTAACTGGCAGACTACATATATAATTTTGTTGCCAACATATATTCTGTTAGAAAGTCCAACCCAAAAGCTTAAGCCAATAAGTGGAAAGAGATCACATGAATATAAAAAGCATATAAGACCCGTTATTAGGCGATGTGGGATAATAACTTCAACACCTCTTCTCACGTGCAAGCCGGATTACGAGCGGCACGTGGAAATTGACTAAGGAGGTGAGCCCACATTCGCAAAAGGGACAACACTGGCTCTGATACCATATTAGAAAGTCCAACCCAAAAGCTTAAGCCAATAGGTGGAGAGAGATCACATGAATATAAAGAGTATATAAACCCTATTATTAGGCGATGTGGGATAATAACTTCAACAGATACCATGAAAGATTTTGTAGGACCACTTTCAACTGCTTTAAAAACTTAAGCTATTAAAAGAAAGCGTGGTTTAATATTTATATATTGCAACACTTACCATGAAAAATTTTGTAAGACCACTACCAACTGCTCTAAAAGCTTAAGCTATTAGAAAAAGGCACGGATTAATATTTATATATTGCAACACTTCTCCTCACGCTTAGTCTGGTCTTTTGCCTAGCACTAAGCGTAGACAAATTCATTTGGGGAAGCAAATAGGGGCCCAGAAATATTTGAACTCAGGACCTCTTGCTCGCTACCATGAAAGATTAGGTGGGACCACTTGCCAACTTTTCTAAAAGCTTAAGCTATTAAAAGAATGCGTGATTTAATATTTATATATAGCAACATGTCCCACACAGTCAGCTCAGTAGATGAGGATGTTTTGAAAAGAGCACTATGTTGCAACTTCTAAACCCATGCCCACATTTTCTTTTCACGTATCATTCCAAGATAGGCAGGCAATAAACAACATTGTTGTAACCTTCAAGACTAAGGATGATGTTTTGGTGAATGGCAATTGCATGCGAAATATTATATACTAAAAGATGAGATCCCAGATGTGAGACAGGCTGGAATTTCCTTCACCTTGAGAAATCCGTATTTGACAAATTCTGACCCAGTTCAATCACCCCATTTTGACCGGTTGGATTGAATAATCGCTAGTTCAATTGACTTTTTGATGATAGATTTTTTCTGGCAATCAGATCAGTTACCAATTGCAGGTAGAACCATTTGACCAGACAGGTCAATCCTTTAGGCGCTGATTTTTCAATTAACGTTTTCAAGGGTTCATTAAACTTCTTTTTAACAGAGTAGCCATCAATATGTTTATGTGGAAGTTTGTGAAGATGGTTTAAGATTGGGTCAGAGAGATTTGACCGCATAATCTCCATTCAACCTAGCGAACTTTGCCGATAACCCAACCAAGGTAGGCCGCGTCAACTAAACCACGCACATCTATTTTACTGTTTCTTGTTGATTTTTACTAGTTATTTTTCACTAATGCCAGTTGATACAAGAGCCTGGATGAAAGAAACCTAATTTCTAATTCCATATTCTTAAGATACTAAGAAAGAACTAATCCCACATTGACATTCACATGTCCTTTGTAAAACTAGGGAAAACTGCAATATTTGCTCCACCGACAGAAGCGATTGCATGATGTGGTACCGAATCCAAAAGGAGATTTGTACATTACAGGGCAAACCTCTGAGAAGTAATAATGACCTAATCTTGTGATTTCTTTTCATTAGACAAAATGAACTGCATATTATTCAATCCTTACCAAAAAAACTGTATATTATTCATTAAGTTACATGCCCATCCAACATTCAACTAGCTTCAGCAGATTGTTCTTTCGGAAGAACTAAACTTTTTTAAACATAAAGATGGCCATTCGTGAGCTACATAAATGCAGACATACACCTCTTCCCTCCACATGGAAGGAATGTTCTAAAGATCTGCACAGGTCCTGTTCTGCGTTAAATGTCATGAGAATAGCCCTAACCAATTTACGGAAAACAAAGGAAACCGTGATCATGAGATTGCTATGCGCATAGGCATAAAAAAAGCCACTGCTCGAACAATATACCTTCATGTTTGGGTGTTCAGACAAAAGGTTGGATAAGTGAAAGTCAGCATTGGATGCACCCTTATTTTGAGGATCCCCGAGCTGCATATAGACAAGGGAAACACAATCCCTGTATAAATAACCATTTGAGAATCAATTAAAAAATTGTCAAATTTCAATCTCAACTTACTTTGTTGACAAGAGCTGAGAGCAATCGACGCTCCTGTTCCGACTTATTATTCAGGAGTGCATACATGGTCTACAAGCACCAAGATCTCAAACTAATCAGATTACATACAAGCATTTCAGAAAAGAACGAGTAAAAAAAAAATATTGTCAATAGATTAACTCAATTAGGTGAAGCAACAAGTACAGAAGAGGTAAATTTGACAAATATATTTGAAAAAGGTAGTGGAGACTACAAGAAACTGTCGAACAAGTTCAAAGGCAGAACAACTTTAATTATCACATATGCCAGCAATAATTACGGACCCATGAGGAAGAGCAATTTCATCCATATCTAGTTCCAAACGCAATTGAAACGTTGGAGAGAGTTTTGACTATACATATAATAAGACTCTGTCCAACAAATATTTCAGACCCATGTTTATTTCCAGTAAGAATATGTGCATATTGCATGACTAGAGAATCTTGCAACAGAGTGGAAAAACTTACCTTCAAGGCCTTGTCCTTCAGAATGGGTAGCAAATCCCTTGATGCTTCCTCAAGTGCAACAATAAAACGCTCATACCTAAAGAAGTCATGCAATTCAAAATTTAAGAAGTTTTTCAAATCAAACAACACAACACAGCTTTTAGCTTGCATTATGTTGTTCAATATTTTCTGTTCTCGATTCCCTTGAAAGCACGTTGGGCAATGGGCATGCAAGTAACAATTTTACCTACAGATTGAAACTGAGTAAATATGTTCAATTCTAATAAACGTCAATGAGAAGCCTCATCTTACCACTTGATGAAAATGATAATTTTCAGTTTTTCAATTTTATATAGTGTCCTAAGGTTTTCTTTTTTTCCTTCTCTCTCTTTCCAGTCTACTGTTCTCATTAAGCTAGATAGGTCTTCGCACATGCCCATCTGTCTCAGGAACCTGCTTCTTGAATACCTTTAATTTGCCAACGGCATATCTACACATAGATCAATGTTCTGATAAAAGATGAAGCATGCAGACTAGTTAGTGCTAGCAGTAGCATCCATCTGCAGACTTTTAAGGCTTTAATAAATGCATACCTCTGCTTTAAGCAGTCTTCCCAGTACCAAAAGAGTAGGAGGGAGTAGCCATCCTTTGTCTCTGGGAGATGATTTAATGGCCTCTGCAAGATGGTCTTCAGCTTACGTTCAGGTAATAGACTAAAAAGAAGTAGGAAAAGTGGTTTAATAATCAAACATGGACACACTAAATTTAGCATAACTTTACTTAAAGCAAGATCACAGTAGTTCATCATCCAGAGTTGCACCATGCCAGGGCAAACATGGGTCCAAGAGAAATCAGTGACTCAAAACCAGATTTCTTCTTTTTTTGCCCAAAAAAGATGGGAATGCCAGGTCAAACAACTAATGTAATGCCCAGAAGGTACATCAGGCAGATGGCACCCATACAAGGCTCTTCTCAAAGAATAACAGCAAAGCAGTCGCCAGAATTGGGAAGTTCACCATGAAAGAGAGAGAGAGAGAGAGAAAGAACCTTGAAATGAACAATTCTTTCAGTACTTCAAAGCCAGTTAAAGCATGACGTTTCCCCACCTTGCAAGTCACCATTCCTTAAAAAAGAAAGTGTTTAGGTATTATCCATCCAAACTCTACGCAGATATTTCATCAACAGTCAGCTACATTATGGTGACCACAATGTCTGTCTGTAGCAATATAGTGGAATTAATGGACATAAGTTCTCGTTTTAGAGGCTTATTTCAGTCATGGCTCCATGGTCTAACCCAGAAAAACACTGATTCAGAAAAAAAACTAGAAGGCTTGCAACACACAATCACAACATTTGAAAGGCAGATAACAAAATGGCCCAATTTATTCAAATACACCCTTTTAGGTCTGGAACTGGTAAACGAAACATTGTGAGGTAATAGAGACAAACATGGGTACAGGCATCCAGGTTACAAAATAAAACCTAGAGGACTGTGTCAAATGTTCATTCAGAAATTGAGTATGGGAACTCTTACAAACTGTAGAAAGATGATAGAAAACGCGATGTTTGAGGAAGGAGGACAAATTACGAATTGTTGGGGTGTGTTTTTTTTTTTTTAACATAACTTGCAGAGAGATGCAATTACACATTGCTTGACAAACTAAGCCTTGAACGGGCTATAAACGCATCATACCACACGCATGATGAAATTGCCGGGGCAAACTCCAGCAAAAGGAGAAGAGAGAACGCAAAAGGCTGTATGCATTATCAATAATGTAAACATGGTTTGATTAGTTGTAGCCCAAAATCTCTACTTAAACATGAGTCTCGGTCCTCACACTAAACAAGAAGCTATTGAGTCTATTACCATACCGACACAGCATGAGATTATTCCCAAGGACAAATAGGATTCATGAAAAAATTCAACTTGAACAGCTAAAAGCTCATCTAAACAGAGAAACTCGGAAAGCTTGCCCATTTTGAACGTCACAACTTTAGAACATCGTCCAAGAGACGACATCTGAAGCACTTTGTAAGTCTTAAAATAATATCAATCCAACGTCAAATTTAAGTCACCGACATGTACCAGATGTCAGTTTATACAACAATACAAAATTACAAACAAGCAAGCATACGAAGAACCAAAAAAACCAAAGTCAACTGCATCCATTTGCCGAAGAGAGGAACTCCTAAATAACATACCAATTAGCCCATCGAGCGACCGCAGGTTTGCGATCGGATTATCCCCGACCATGACCGAGAAGGCCGACACCTTATCTGCAGCTGTCCCTGACCTCTGCGTCGCGATAAGCATCTTGACGTCCCCGCTCTGCCCCCTCGAGGATTCGTAATCCTGCGCATACTGCGCCATCAGTCTCTCTCCGAGCTTCCTTTTCTCCTCTACAACAGCCTTCCACTCATCCACATTGCTCACTTCCAATTTCTTCCCTTTCTCTCCAACCACCTTCGCCTCCATCTCCTCCGCATCCTCGTACCAGACACCCAGCGCGCTCGCCTTCACCAGAGGAAGCTTCGGCAAGTTCCTGAACTTATCAAACGACGAGCTCACACTGCGGCGACCGTCATTCGCATCAACCGACAACACTGGAGGTTTATGCTTAGCCTCGGGTTTAGGCTTACGCGTTGGTCTATCGTCCTTCAAATTAGCGGCTTTATTGCCACGGGCGTCGCCGGAACCGCTCTTATCCTCGCTCTTCCGGTCGGTGCTGTGACCGGTTGAGCTGGAATCCGAGTTGAGTTGCTTGAGAGGGCCTTTCCTGCGGAAATCGGCGTCGTTGAAGCCGGAGGAGGGGGAGGAGAGACCGAGGGAGGCAGCGAAAGAGGCTACGTCCGACTTGAGCTCGATGTCTTGCGATTCGGTGGCATTCTGCGGAGGTCTTTTGGCTTTCGATGACATCGCCACCATTTTTGCACGGCGATTCGGAGAAGAAGAAGGGTGGCACGGTTTACGAGAGAGACTGTGGCGAGGGTTTTAGAGATGAGTCGAAGCTTGGCTCGCTGCTCGCGGCGACCACGAGATGGCGCGAGTGTCCGCGGAGCGAATTTCGGGCGGGTTGAGTGCAGCCCGGCCCGCACGGCTAGTGTAGGCTGTGACCCGAATTCGGACAAACCCGGTCAGCCCGTCAATGAGCTGATCCGAAACGTCAAACGTCATTTTGGTTATATAATCCGGTTTGGATGAGGACAAAATCGACAATGCAGCTAAACTAGGGTTTCGTCCAATTTGAGCTCGTTTATATGCAGACCTCCGTCGCCGCCCCGTCCAAAACCATAGTTGCTTAGATTCCATTTCCAGAGCCCTGCGCGGTGAGCTGCCCGATCCTCCCAAAGGAAAAGCCCTCGGAACTTCCTTGATGGCGACGGGAATCACCACGACCTCCACCGCTGCGCCGGCGAAGCAGCTGTCGCAGAAGGAGGCCGACATCCAGTTGATGTTGGCCGCCGAAGTTCACCTCGGCACCAAGAACTGTGACTTCCAGATGGAGCGCTACGTCTTCAAGCGCCGCAATGACGGTGCGTTCCAGGAAATCTTTCTTTTCTTGATATCGCTGGGTAGGAATTATGCTTTTTCTTTTTTCTGCTCCAGCTCTATGTGATGTGAAATTGTCCTATTTTGGTTGGCAATATACACATGCCTCCATGGATGCATATGGTTGCTTACATTGGAGCTACTTAGACTGTGTTCTATCTTGAAGTTCTTTCGAGAAGTTATTGTTTGTGTGCTTATGTGACTTGGGAGCCTAGAATCTTTCCATTGGGTTCAATTGTTTGGTGCTCTGGTCATTGAGTTTTGCACATTGAGATTTTAGAGAAGTTTCTTCCCATCTCATGCGATGCGTTCGATCATTTGGTGTAGATTTTAGGAAATTACATCTGCAGCATGTTTATCCTTATATTCGGTACATCTTATAGATACAATGCGATAAGTAATGAATAGAACAATGGAGCATAGTCGCCCACTGTTGTTCGTGTTGATATTGGAGCGCCAATTATTTCATAGCAAGACTTTCTGTAGCATCGTGCTTTGTTGAGAATCTGACTTGCCTGAGATTTTTTTCCCCATAACGTGGTGCTATGCTTTGGACCAATGCTTGTCCAGGGAGTTCGCTAGAATGATAAGTAATGGCATTTCAGTATGCTTGAAGAATAGGCGTTTCTTTATCTTCAGCAACTATCTCACACTCGGGTTCTCAGGTATATACATTATCAATCTTGGTAAAACATGGGAGAAGCTTCAGCTGGCAGCTAGAGTCATCGTGGCGATTGAGAATCCACAGGATATCATTGTTCAGTCTGCTCGCCCATATGGCCAACGGGCCATTTTGAAGTTTGCCCAGTACACGGGTGCTCAAGCAATTGCCGGAAGGCACACTCCTGGAACATTCACTAACCAGCTCCAAACCTCGTTCTGTGAGCCTCGTCTGCTCATTCTCACCGATCCAAGGACTGATCACCAGGTAAAGTTGGTCTTTCTACGAGTACTGTGCTTTGGCAATTTCCTTGCTTTGTGTTAGCTTCTAGCTGTGGTGGACCGTGGTGGCAAAATCTCCATATTCTGTCCTCCATAAATTTTGAACACCTTTTGTTTTTGCAGCCAATAAAAGAATCGGCTCTTGGAAACAT
The DNA here is from genome assembly GCA_028455895.1 of Rhodomyrtus tomentosa. Classification (NCBI taxonomy): domain Eukaryota; kingdom Viridiplantae; phylum Streptophyta; class Magnoliopsida; order Myrtales; family Myrtaceae; genus Rhodomyrtus; species Rhodomyrtus tomentosa. The sequence goes on along the minus strand of JAPCWY010000009.1, from coordinate 34,080,901 downwards.
TCCAACCATTGCTTTTTGTGATACTGATTCACCAATGCGATATGTGGATATTGGCATCCCTGCTAATAACAAGGGAAAACACAGTATCGGATGTCTCTTTTGGCTATTGGCGAGGATGGTCTTACAGATGCGGGGCACCATTCCTCTGGGTCATAAGTGGGATGTGATGGTAAATTCCAAAACATCACTGTCATGGTTCGTTAGTATTTTTTTTTTTTTTTGGAGGCTTTGGAGGAAAGTGGTGGCTATAGTACCTCTGGAGGGAGAATAATGAGGCAGTCCGAATGTATTCTGAATATTGCAACATGTGTAATTTAATATGAACGAAATTACTTGCGTTTTTTGCGCCAATATTGTCCCTCATCGACTAGCAGGGGTTGGATGTGACCTCATTCTTTATTCGAAAAGCTACAGACGTTCATTCTGACTTGGGGGAAATTTTGTCATAGGTGGATTTATTTTTCTATAGAGAGCCAGAGGAGACTAAGGAACAAGAAGAAGAGGATGTTGTCATGCCAACTGAGTATGGACTGCCAGATTACTCTGGTGGTGACCAATGGACTTCTCAAATCCCCGATGCTTCATGGGCTGGTGAAGTTGCTCCCCCAGCTGTGGCCGCCGCGCCCAATGCAACCTGGGCACCAGAGCAAGGTACTGATTGTGGGCAAACATCATATCTTTTTGTAGATTAGCGTACTGAAGCCGGCGAATCTGTATTAATTGGTGGTTCCAACTGAGAGCTGAAATTGCTTGTTGGATTCAGCATTCTTGTTTACTGGGCTTGTTACCTTCTGATTGTTTCTTGACCTCTTCTCAGGCGCAGTGGCAGTTGATGGATGGGATACCGTGGCTCCACCAGTAGGTGCAACGCCTGCTGTGCCTACTGTACCTGTACCTGCTGTACCGGCAAATGACGCCGAATGGGAATGATATGTGATCTGTCTCTCCTCATTTTTGTGGACTTCACTCATTTGAGATCTTTTTTCTTTTTTTATGGAGGGCACCATTCAAACTATACCGGTGCTCTGGAGATTTATCCATGGATAATTTTAGAGTCAGAATTTGTACCTGTTCTTTATTGACGTCAGACAGTGTAGTCTTAAGAACATTTGGACGTACAGATGTTCTTAATGGGATGATAATTTGTGGAACTACATGATATCGGATGGGCATACAGTCAATATTTAGACGGACTCTGGTATGTCATGTTCTATTGGCTACCAGGAACGAAGCCAGTGAATGAGAATATGAGAATTGGACCTCAATTAAAGCGGAAGAGGATTAGAAAGAAACGGTGTTTTTTTCTTACCGTTTATATTGTGCATCATTTTGACCAATTATATATTGTGCAACATTAGTATACGAACCATGAAAAATGCGTTTTTCTTTTGTCAGAATAGAGAATGCACTCAAACATGTATATATCTATCACCATATGAAGTCATTTTTTCGTTAATTATATGCTGATTTCACATATTTTGATTTTATTTCTTTCTATCTTATTTTGTATTGCCTCTGAACAGAGTTGGCTTCTCTGCTCACCTCAAAACTAGGGTTCAAACCGGGATGAAGAGAGAATAATACATGTGGTGTCTCGAAAGCGAAAATATGCTAGAATTCTTAATTCTGCTTCGGTAACCTAAAAGACCCGGAGATTGCCCTCGATTTCAGCACCTGCTCGGCGTCACCGTCTATTTGAGAAAAGCTGCAACTATCGTTACAAAAAGTTGATGCTTTTCAACCGAAGTACGAAATACCAAAAACCTGAACGAGGGCAAAGTTTTACAATGGGAACAATTCGAGGATTAAGATGTGGAAGCGCACGCGGGCTTCCCCCTCTTTTCCACAACCGATCCGTCTATCCTGTTTCCTGTCATGCTGTAAACTTTACAAATCACGTCGAAATGAAAGCGGTTGATCACCCAGTTCTATGCATGAATCTCTTGATTATTCATGGATGAGTCTTGTAATTGTGTCGATCTGAAATCTCAATATTTTGCTACTCGGGAAACGGTGAAAGATTAGGACTTGTACATCTAGAAGCTTCCCCATCTTTTCCACACCCGATCCGTCTGTCCTGTTTCCTGTCATGCTGTAACCTTTACAAATCACGTCGTAATGAAAGCGGTTGATCTCCCAGTTCTTTGCATGAATCTCTTGATTATTCATGGATGCGTCTTGTATTTGTGTCAATCTGAAATCTCAATATTTTGCTACTCGGAAAACTCCAAAAGATTAGGACTTGTACATCTAGACCGGAGATTAATAATGCATTCACTCCCCTGCTACAGAATCAAAATGAAATCTGTAACTATATACTGAAGCCCAAGGGCAAGAGACTACAAATTATTTACAAAATTGGACATGAGGTGGGAAAATTGGGTTACAAGTGACAGCTCTGCCAACATTGCAGCTCCAAAGAGATTTTGGCAACTTGCGCAGCCCCGGATGAATGCTTGAAGGGAGAAAATTATCATCTTCTACTTTCTCAAGGAATCATTTCGGTGTTCTTTTTCCCCCTTGGTCAAGGACTCTGCCGTTATTCCTATTTACAAGAAACCCGAATCCTTGGGATGGGTTGAATCGAAGATTGTGAGTTCGTCATTTTTGGTTCTTGTATAACTTGTGAGCAGTCGTCAATGGAACAACACACCACCGTTATTTACCCAACGCTCAAAGTCATCAGAGTAATCGACAGTGCCGCCATCACTGTCGCTCCCCCCCTTTTTCTTTCTCTAGAATGAACGAAAAAGAGAAACGTGCTTATCATTGGCAAGAAAACAAGAGGCTGCTATAAAAAAGAGAGGGATGGCGACTATTTTGCCATCAAAACTTACAACTTCACGCACCCTTCTAAGAACTTATTGCGGTTATCTAAAGATGGAAATCTAACTTCACCAAAGGAAAAAAGTTCCCGTTCCATCATATTTACCTACATTCAATTTAAATGCACATTAAGAAGAAATGCAGCAAGCAAGTTATTTGGGCAGGGTGATCTTGAATCATAAAAGTACCCCATGGGCGACACAGGCCTCACAATGATGGAAAAAACAAGTGACCATATCCTAGTAATACCCATTTAACTACATCTATTGTTTATTCTAGTGAGGTATGGAGTGTTTAACAGGTCCAAAGGGAATAAAGGTATCTTTTGGGTATGCGGAAGAGTAAGGAATTTGGCAAAACACTGAACAGCATCACTATCCTTCTTTTTCACCGTAACCAAAACAAAAACTTTGCTTATAATGGAAAAGCAAATTGCTACCTAGTGTCTGATTAAATGGTTTATAGCATCAGAAAGTCCCCAAACTCGAAGCATGTGAAAGAGAAGCTGAGATAATGATAGGGATTTTGATTATTGTTGTCTATGTAAATGAGTAGCTGGTCATCATTACCTCATGAGTGGAATTCCAACGGCAAGGAATGCCATGGAAGTTATGCCAGGTACGAGATACAAAAATTTACTGAAGGGGTAACGGGAATGGGAAACGCAATCTAGCTTACAGTCCAACCACATTTCAAGATATCAAACGTAGCATAACGTAATTCATCATTTGCAAGCATTAAGGCAATGCAACACGAATTCTGCTTGCAATTCAAATTCTTTTATGTGCTTGTGCTCAAAATATCTCTTAAAATGATTATAGCAAAAGTAGAATATCTAAACTCTAGTACTAAGAAAGTAAGCAAACCTCCAACTTGGGCCCAGATGCACTTGCATGCCTTGACACATCAGATTTTGGTCTACTGATAAAATTTCCCAGAGCTACACTTGCAATAGATGATCTGCAGACATTAAAACCAATAATGAGTTCAAATATCAGATAACGTCAGAAATATATTCCACTTGAGATGGAATAACGGAAGTTAATAGAAGATCTTATTGTAATTTACAAAAGAAGTAAAAAATAATAATAATTCAGAGAGCTTTGTTTTCATCTCGTAGTGTTGCTTTATGGTTAACATCGGGACATAGTTTCCATAATTAACGGAGTAAAAGGTTGGGTGTTCAAAATAAACGAGAAGAAAACAAGTCTTCTACAAGAAGTGATACTTAGAAGTACTGCAAGGTAAAAAGCTGTCAACCATTCCATACCTCTCATAAACTTCTTCATCGCAAGAGTTTGCCGAGGAAGAAAGACCATCTACATCCAGAAAGTGCATAAAATCAAATTCATCATCATCATGAACATCATAACAGGTGTCATCACTTTCTTGCCATTCATCCTCTTGGATAATCTGGGACGGCTGCCTGCAAGTAACTGTCAGGTTATGTCTGCCATTGAGAAAGATACCTATCAGCAAATAAGCAGATAATCTGTAAGGACAGCCCTCCTCAGAAGAGAGACAAATTGTGAACGTCACATTTTCATCCATGGAAAGAATCACAATTCCAAGCATTCAAGCATGAGCATAAGTTATTATTGGACCAAAAGAAGGATCTTAAATCTATGAAACGGCATGTAGAGGATGTACATAAAAATCATAATCCGGGAGAGAGACCTGTAAGTAGAGTCATCACTTTCGGTGGCTATCTCTGGAGAAGACTCTGAAAAACCTTTGTTACCTCCTTGCACTTGTCCAATGAGAGGCTGATTGTAAATTAGGTTTTTGGTTGCCATAGGCATATCGGTTTCGCGGGGAATGTTTCCATCAGATAGTGATCTTTTCACAAATGACCTAAGAATAACAAAAGTTACAATTACCTTCTCACGTATGGATTTCAGATCTAACAAGGGGGGAAAAAAGAGATCTGCCATTGTGTGGAAGAAGATTCATCATTTTCCTTGTTATTCATTTAAAAAAAACACATCCACATTCAAATAGCGCTAAGTCACCATTTGTGCTTATTCACCAGAAACATTGATTGAATATCAGATATAGTTAAGACACGAGGGAGATGCCCGGCGTTTCTTACATCATTATTCGATCAAATATTCACAAACTTTGTCCCTTTAGACATGATGTTAGATCAATTATATCAAAGCCATAAATATCTCGGACGATGAAAATTTATCATCAATGGAATGTATCCCAGAAAAAACTAAAACTAAGCTGGCAATAGCTCTATCATGGACATGATACATAATTCAAAAGATAAGAAGAATATGCAACTTTGAAAGGAATGTAAACCATTATGATCCCTTAGTATATAATGTATGGATCCAGTCTATGGATAGTCAATGACACTGATCTAACAGAATTTGAGAATAAAAAAAAAAAGATAACTCTATGTACCAAGCATTCTCATCCGCATATTCAAGATAGCGCCTTCCTTCCCACAATGAAGGTTTACCCGGTTCGGGCTGAAAATATCCCAAAAACCTGCTCAACAAATCAGCCAAATATTACACCAGCCATATAACATTTATATACACACACAATATAGTTTGAATACTACCTGAGGCTCGTATATCAAAGTAAGAGTTCATTGGAAAAAAAAAATGGCACTCACACATTAATGGCAGCTTGTTTCTCGGCATCCACATAGGCATTACTGTAATACCGTTGTATGGTTCTCAAAAACTCCTGGGACTGCGTTGCTGCTTTCCACTGACCCCTTCGCTCAGAAAATATCTGCCAATGATCAACAGCAAGATTGTGAAAAGTTGGAAGATATAGTGGTACATGTGGAAATTTAATAAAATCAACAAATATTTCATTCCTTAGTTAATTTGCTGATCGTTTTGGTTATGTCAAAGTTAAAGGGCCTGCTCTTTGCTGTTTAGTGAATCATATCAAATTTTTTTTTAACTACGTAAGTTTAGCAAGTAAGCTGATTGGAAACCCTGGTTTCCGCTCCCACCCTCATTCATGCTTTACTGGATCGCATATGTTAGATCGTTGGATGAAATTGGAGAAGATAAAATGAGAGAATCAAATTCAAATATCGAGATTCTCATGCTTTAGAATTGGTGTTTTTATCAAAGAAACCCCCATTGAAAGGTTACAAAGCTGAATTTCACAAGGTTCACATATTTGGAGACCCGTTGATTTAACGAATAAAGTAGAAATTTGCAGAATTAACCTCACAGGTAGAAGAAGCTTGTGCAAATTAAAATTCATGGTTATGATGCTCACAGCCGAATACATACAGGATCTAAACCCCTATCAAAATCATGGATACATCAAATTCCCAACTCTCATTGTACGAAAAACTAAGATCCTGTATGTCAACAATCATGCAGCATCGTTTGTCATTAAAGCTTCCCTGCATCCAAGGAACAACCATTACAACCCTCTTTCAGAAGTAATAAAACCTGGAGAAACCATTATATCTGCAGCAGAAAACCAAAATACACACATCAAGTTGCTTTATCCACACTTGATGCAGATTATTCTCTCTTGTTTGGACGATTTTGTTTCAAATTGTGAGCTTCCTTCTTTGACAATGTAACATGTTCTCTTCTCTCTTTAACACATCTAATTGGTTTAAGTCAGTCAGAGGTTGTTTGTTCTTGGACTGTTTCTTTTCTTTTCGCTTAATACAACACAATGACAGCTACTAAGAAAGGCACCAAATAATACTTCAAAATCATTGTTCCTAGAGATCAAATAGATTTTGTCAATTATGATACCTTGTTGTGTGCTGCAGAACCACCATACTGCAATGCGAGGGTGTCACCCATTGATTCATAGAGATCCATTAGATTTTCCGCCAAAGGGTTATCCAGATCAATTGTGGGGGAGTCTAGAATTCCCAATGCATGCAGCTGCCTTCCAAGAGAAACCAGTCCATATGCATATTGGGCAACATTTGTGCGATCTAGGCAGTCAATGCAATTGGTCCTCAGCACCCCTTTCTGTAACATTGGAGGTTTCAGACTGACATTTCCCCTAGAGCTTCCACTGCCGCCAGTGGTTCGAGCTTGCATGTTCGGAGACTGAGAATCCTTGATTAAATTGGCAAGTTCTGGTGAAGTACAATCAACCTTTTCAGTTTTCCTGCACCAAAAATAGTATTTTAAAAGCATATACATACATAGGCATCATATTCAGTAAAAGAAGAGGTTTTCCATTCTCATATTAGCTGCCCAAACAGGTTTTAACAAACAAAACTACATCAATTTGGAAAAAGTAACACACATATTCTAGCAAACTTCGCAAAATAAGAAAAAGACTTGCCCTAGGTCTGATGTGATTATTGTTCCCTCCTGCTCTGAATTTGTTGCTAGTCGCCAATAAAATATGCCAGTTAGGTTGAGTGCATACTTGGCCACTTTCCCAAGAAGTGCCAACGCATTGATACCTTTGCTGTTGTGGAAAAATGGATCAAAATGATCATGCTAATTGCACTATTAGACGAAGATCAAAGTCCTTGCAATAAGAAAGTGAATATATTATTACTTTCTTGAGTGCTTATGTAGATCCAACTGTAGAAACCTCAGGCGATTCTCTTCAGTCAAACCTTTATTGATGAATCTGATGGCATTCAAGAACTCAGCACGAAGAACAGTTTCTCGAGGCTTTTTTTCATGTGTCTGTTGGACATTAACATTTTAGAAAAGGAGAACAGAAAGTAAGCAATGGAAAATTATGAGAGCTTCCTAATGCTTATCAGAGGAAGTTCAAGCACTTGACAGTGACAATGAAAATGAATCGTAATAATGCAAGATTCTCCAAGTATGGCTACCTTGATCAAGTTTAATATTACTATTGGATTCCCATATCTCGTGGCAAGGTTTTCAAAATGAAGTCTCGTTGCTTCATACTTGTGATCCTTCTTTGATACTGCATACAGCAGGTCAAGTCAGAAAGATACAGGTTAAAAATAAGGCAAAATAAAAACAGCTGTCTCCTTGTCATACGAATGATATCAGGCTTGAGATTCAATCTTGAAGTTTCCTGGGACCAGAAAAGGGGGATAGAGCCCCGGTTTTGAATGACAGAGCTTATGTGAACTGGGCACCCTTCACGAACATCTTCGACAATTTGTTCCGTCTCCACATCGTTGGCTACTTTACCCCTCTCATTTACACCCCTTTTTAGATATCTAGGGAGAAAAACAAAAAGTAAATGATAAGGGCCCATGATCAGCAAGAAAAGAATAAAGGTAACTTCAATTCGTGCCAATAAAGTAAGAGATAAACGCAACATGTGCTAGAGGAATGATCTGCTCTACAATTTATATCAAGAGGGACAGAAAAAGGATGTGAAAGAATTAAATGCCATAGACTAATTGAGGAATCAAGTTTAAGTCAGGAAATTTGTAATGCTCCATATTTATTTCATTGCTTCACATGTAGAAGAAACAAAAGAAATACAGGAACAAGTTACAGTTAAGACACGCTTGAAGGAAAGAAGGCCTCCAAAATATGACTAAACCATTGGGATCTTTTGCCTACTGTTTTTATGATAAATGATGCACATACCTGGTGCCTGCATAATGACGTGAGCGTCTGGCAATCAGAGTCAACAAAAAATCCCTGCCCAACACTGAAAGTTTAACCTGAAGGTCCAAGCAAAGAAAGACCAAATCGTCAGTTTCAAGCACCAAACTTCTCATCTTAGCAGAGCTTTATAGTCTGTGTAAGACAGTAGTTAACTTTCATGAGCACCCTCAATCTAGCTGCATAAATTTAGCCATAATGTGTGTTGAGTGCAGAAATCATATAGATTGCCAATTCTAAACCTCCTGAGGAGGGGTTGAATGCGTTAACAAGTACTTGACAAGAGATGCCAAATAAATTCATGAAGGCTAAACAATAGATTTTGGAATCAAAGTTACGCAAAGTGAAAAGCAATTAAGACCGCTATGTCCAGTCATCCCAGTGTTAGAAGTCTACTCCAGTCTTTCAAAAACAAAATGGTACAAGCCCATTATGCATGAAGGAGCCCATACAAAAATGCGGACCTCAAGTTGCTTTGCTAACATGAATTACCATCATCTCTTACCTGCTTAAAGAAACCATAAACCAATGCGACCGTCCATAAAGTGTTCTTGAGTTTATTCCGAATATCACGCGTTAGATACTCATTCCACACAAACATTGTATCATACAAGTTCCGCCGACTCTCATGGTCACCAAAGTTCTTCTGAAGGCTACACGTAACCTGATATGAGTAGCTGAAAAAGAAGTCCTTCCTGAGATCCATCGTGCATAGGAGCTTCTTGTATCTATGACAAAAGGCAAAACAAAAAATCCAAAACAAGTTAAAGCATATCCAGAAGAGAGTATAGAGGAGAACAATTCTCAGAAGCAACTATTAAACTTTCAGAATAAAAATAGAACAACAAAGGGATAAGGAAAGAGCGGTTCCCCTCAAAAACCGTGATGATACCTTGTCTCACTCAACATGTTACAATAACATCAAAACAGCAATGAGGTTTGCCCCTGTGCATTTGAGGAAAATGAACTGGCAGTGGCCTTAGACAACTGGAATACTGGATTAACTATGTAGAACATAATCACGCCATTAAGTTGCTCTACTGACATCGTTAAAGATGTGCATCTAGCAATCTAAACTATTAGCGCATAAATGAGTACTGAGTATGGGGCAGAAACAGACTATTGGATATACATACACTGAACTGAAAAATTAATCGCCATAAAGTTGCATGTATAGTTTACCTCATGAAGTATAGCTTCTCTAGGATGGAAACAAATGCCAAACTCCGAATAGAGAACAGCAAAGCAAACTAAATTGAAGGCCAAGCAACTAACCAGAAAGCGCCACAAAAAATTTAATTACAGAGAGAACAAGTGTGTCTGAGTGCAAAATCTCTTAATCCTTTCACAGTACTGTTAATATGTTGTTACATTTACATGTAGAATGGACAAAAGACCTGTTCTCATCCTTAGAAACAGCCATATTGGACTGAACAGTAGAATTTGGAATCAGAAGCATTTCACTCTTGGTAATAGCATATATCGTCTGGCCACAGACGGCGCCTATCTTCTTCCTCTTTGTTATGAGCAGCATGTAGTATGGTCCCAAGAACTTGATGAAACCTATAAAGAGAGAGTAAAGGTAATAGTTTGCAAATGGCACCAGTGAAGTCAATGAAATGCGAAAGTCCCTCGCTTTATACCAATGATTCCATAACAAGTGGTGACGAATTTAAGGCCGCCTGTTTTCAGGTTCCCTTCATGTATCCTTTTCCGTAGCTCTAAACACTCATATTCCGTATAGGTTGCAGAATCCTCGATGATGTTAAGCTCGGAAGCATCGTCTCTGTCAATCTTCAAAACTCGCCAGAAATTCCTGCTTTTGTCTCTTCCGATCATGTAAAACTTCTGCAACAAGCAAATCAGATGAACAAGAACTGAATTAGCATTTGGTAGCCAGGTGACAGCCCTTAACCATTTCGCAACTTGTCTCAAACACTCTTTGTCACGTGATCTTAACAGAAACAGAAAACCGAACGCAAAAATCTGAGTATGACTCCTCTCTAGAGAGAGAAATCGCAGAACTGAGCCCTAAAAGAAAATAAATCACGCCATATCAACCGAGAACTCCCATGTGCAAAATCATTAACAGCATTCAATACAGGAACTGTGTCGAAATGCAGAACGGAAAAAACCAGCGGGTAATAGTTAACCAGTAAAGCCGGAAAGCATTATTATGGCAAGAAAGAAGGCGATGCATACTCAAACTGAGGAAACCAGATCGAATCGTGTCACGAAGCTTCAAAACGAATCAAAAAAGGCAATTGAGACACATAGCAGTAGCGATACGCAGAAGAAGCAAATGTGACGCACCGAGCGAGTCTCGTAGAGCCTGAACTTCTGCAAATAGTAACTCCTCGGTTCCGATTCACCGATCCGGTCCCGATTCTCAGCCTCCATAGCGACTCCGATCCCCCGAGCTCTCTCACGGCTCGGGGTTGACTTAGCTAAACACACAACAAGAACTCGCCGCACAGCTCAAATCCTCACGCACGCAATGCCATGTACGCTGGACGAGACCGAACTCAAAATCACGCGCATTGTAGACAGGCTACACAGAAGCCAAAAGAAAAGCTAGAAAACAGAGCCTCTAATCTTTCCAAATCCAGGAGCTAACGTAACGCGGTGTATCTATGCGTATGCGCTGTTCTTTGTTCTAGTGGAACACACGAGACGGAGCGGAACCGGAGCGGAGGAGATGACGAACCACCGCCGTGCACTGACGCCCACGCCGACGACGGAGGAGGAGGAGAGAGAAGCGGAGAGAGGAACAGCTTCGGTGACTGTGTCCACACAATAAACACAAAGGAAAATGTGGAGAGAGAAAGAGAGAGGATTTTCAGCTTGGTTCGATTTTTCTTTTAAATCGGTTGGCAACTTCGTGATTTGTTTTCGAAAAGGAAAATCTTGGAATATTCACAAATTACGGCAGTTATAACAATGCATAGCCGCTAATTTCCGATTTTGGCTTTTGTTTTTTCTTTTCCCTTTTCTAGAAACGCAATTCATGGCTTGCACGAACGTTGGTTTGTTTTTTTTTTTTTGGCTGTGTATCACCGACACAACACAATGCATCGACACGTGATTTTTTAAAAAAATAAAAAATTTCAACACGTTAGAACACGCTATTTATTAAATATATGTTTTCATATATACATAATAAATTATCATTTTTTTGAACTTCAAACATCACAATATGTCTAAATGTCGTATTTATTTCATATTTGATTGATTTGCAAAAAAAACTGCTCGGTAACCCCAAATAAAAGTTTCAAACTCATAAGATCACAGCATATTTCAAAAATATGTTGATGAAAAATGTTAGTTAGCGAGAGAAATAATCGTGAGAACTGAGAGGAGGCGAACTAACAACACATGCTAAGAACACAGCCATCATTCCAGAACTTAGTGGCAAGTGTATCCACAAGTGTCTAGAGAATGTCGAACAAGGCAGTGCTTCGTACACGCAAAAAATCTCTTCGGAGGAGTGTCTGTGCTGCATAGTTTTTCCCCAAGTCAATGACTCCCCCGAGCCAAAGATGGTAATTCTTTTCGTAGGAGACCGGTTGGATCGGATCGCTAAAAAAACTATTTATTAATTAATAAAGTGATTATATGTTTCGAATGTATTTCATTTATTTCGACTAGGATATAACCATTGATCGAGAGCTTGAAAGATGCAAAAAGATGGCAACTTTTTTTTTTATCCAAAGTTACGGAGGATAATTGTTAAATTTTTATCTGAAAGATTTCTTTCGCTACAAAAATAAGCCTGAGATTTAAATGATCCCAAAATAAACTTAAAAAATATATTATAAAAAGATGGCGATCTCGATTTTAAAATCATTGCATTATTGATTTACTCTAGTAGTAAAATGATTATAATTATCGTGGTAACAAACATGGACTCGCGTGAAATTTCGTGATTCACTTCATATCGTTTACAAATCTTAAACTTGCTTTATTTGATCGATGAAGCTGAGTTAATTTGGAATAGATCTGACGTACTAAAGTGACGGACTCAATCCTAGAACAAGTTGGGCTATGTTTGACAGTCAGGATATGATAAAATTTATCATATCCCGTGTTTGATTCCTAATCAAGATAGGATACAGCAAGATATAAGGAGATATAACTTTGATATATTATCTAGGGGGTAGAATAAAGGTGGATAGAATTTCTTTTGTTCATGAAATAAAAATTATTTTTCTAAATAACAAACTTCTTATGTAATAAAATTAAAATAGTAATTATTTTTAAATAAATTTGAATTCTAATGTTAGAAAGAAAAATCAAAATAAAAATAATTTTTATTTTTATTTTTTATAAATCATATTTATAATTTGATTTCTTTGTTCATTATAATATATAGTTTATATATGTACACACTTAGTGTCTATATCGTTAAATATGTTAAGTATAATAGTACAATTTATTATTTAATGAAAAAATTTATTAAGAAATGATGGAAGGGAGTCAAAATATTAAAAAAATATTCATAATTAAAATATAATAAAAATGAAGTAGAATAAACTAGATTTTAAGTAAATATATTTAAACTTGAAAATGATTTCTCTAATCATTGAAGAGAATGAGTAATGAAATTTCTAAAAAAATAGCATCTCCATCTACGTCTCTCTAGCTCTAGTTCATGTGAAAGTTTCATGATTACTTTATAACTTTATAGTTTATTATAAAAATTTAAGAAAATGGCGAGATAGTTGAAAATTATTATCCTTCTTAACTTTCTGGTTCACATAAAAAATTTAAGAAAATTAGAAAGAGAGTCAAACATCTTTCTCCTCATAACATTGTGTTTCATATTGAGATTTAATGAATGTCGCGAAAAAGACAAAACTTTTCAACAAAAGTTGAATGTTTATATTTTCTTTCTTTTACTAGAGTCAACAGTGAATTACAATAAATTCTTATATTTTCGCTTGTGCTTTTTTAAATTCATTTTACATTGATATACGTATATATCAAATAATAAATACGATATGATATGAACATATCCGGCTCTATTATTGTGATTCACCAAACATATAATAGGATATGAAAAAATCTATAAATTTTATATCACATTCTATCCAATCCTATCTTGACTAAAAATTCGAGCCACCGACGCAGTCTTGGTGATATAAATCGCGAAGTTTGATAATAAAGGAATGTAATAATTTCATACTAAACCACAATGATTATCTTAAACTTGCTTTATTCCATTGACAAAATCTGAATTGATCTGGAATAGATATTGCGAGCTAGATTGATCGACTCAATCCGAAGCTACTCACGATTTAAATGACAAAGTTTGATTAAAGAAATTCAATAATTTCATACCAAAGCAAGATGATATCGATCACACATCTTAAACCAGCTTTATGCCATCAACGAGAATCTGAATTGATTTGGAATAAATCCGACAAGCTTAGATTGACCAACTGAATACTAAAGCCAGTTGTGATGTAAATGGCAAAGTTTGATAATAAAAGAACTAAAACATGATATTAAACCTGCTTTATCTTGTCGACGGAATCTAAATTGACCTGGAATGGATCTGACGAGCTAAATTAACCGACTCAATCCTAAAGCGATTTGTGATATAAATGGCGAAGTCTGATGGTAAAAAAAAAAATCAAAAAAGAAAGTTTGGCCTTTCCCCTTCCTTTTAGGGGGGCCTTCTGTCGTTACGTAATTTGAAAATATTGTGACGACGGCCGAAGTCCTGTCGTGCAAGTCCCATTGCTCGTGTAAGGCCAATGGGTCATTAAATTAGGCATAATTATTGACGCGACATCTTCCTTAATTATGCGAATATGCTCAAGTACACGTTTCCATCTAGCCAAGTGGGGCGTGATGACGTGTCAGATTTTATTTATTTTTTTATTCCATGGTTGACATTAATTGGAATTTTGTGGAAATTTGCGTAGTGGTGATTATTCGTCTCCCACCTAAAACTAAAAAATAAAAATGAAAATGAAAATCTTTATTCACGTGGTGTCATTTCAATAAGGCCATTTTAGAACGATGCTTTACACGTTAATCACAATACGTGGAAATTTCCAAGCTGACTTTATTCGTGCCCATCGACAACTGGGATTGACAGACAAGCAAGCAGCCGGTCCTTGTTTATCTAGAGCGATTTTTTGAGTTTTTACAAATTGGATGAAATCAAATCCACTTATTTATCCTTACCAAAAAAAAAAAATCCACTTATATATATATATATATATATATATATATATATATATATAGACACGCACCTTTTATCTCAATTTGCATATAAGAAATGTTTTGGAATAGTAAATATCTCGCGTATGATATGTTATGTAATCTTTCGATGGTTGTTCGGATTTTTTTTTTCAATGTTCTTGTGAATGGATTTATTTGTCTCCAAACCATCTTGTGAATTTTCGTGTTGTGCTATAGAAGGCGAGTAGCACTTGTAGTTATGCGCGACATTTACTGTTTATTTCTTGCTTTTAGTGTGCACGACTCCATTCATCTTCATGAAAAACTCCCACAGATTACTTGGATAGTTTTATCTTCGGCTCAACAGGCTAAGTTCATTTTGACCCAAAAAAAAAAAAAAAGGGTTAGGTTCATTGATCACTCCCATCACCCTGTTCGGAAACAGTAACAATCTTATTCCAAACGTGAGGGTAATTATTAAACTCTCCAATTCCAATCAAAGCTAAGTTATTCACACCGGGATCATAAAATTTACTAGAAATTGCTTTCTCGCGATCCTAATTTCAAATCTTTGTGCTAAGTACCATTAAAAATAGAACCTCATGCTCCATAAAACACAAGAAATTACTTTCTTGCGAACCTAGTTATATCTTCCTCTCAAAGGCTGGGTTAATTTATTGTTTAATTAATCATTTGCTTTTCATTTCCATTAGAGTTACGGAACAAATTCCATTTGCGTCGATTCACTCATAAATCTTTAATTAATACTTTCCTTTTCATTTAGGGTAAATTACCAAAAAAATTGCACTCGCGCTAATTCAATTATAAATATTTTGATTTGGCTAATTTAATTGTAAACCTTTCGACAAATTTTCAATTGAATCATCTGGCCAATTTGTGCTGAAATGGCAAGACGAGTGACATCCATCATGAGCCAAAAAGAAAGAAAAAAGGGAAAAAATGAAAAAGATATACTTATTGCAAAATTCTTCATGTCAAAATTGGCAAGAATCTCAATTAGTAAATAGTCAAAAGATCAATAATTAAATTAGTTAAATTAAAAAATTTAGGAATGAACCGGTATAAGTGAAATTGATTTAGGAATTTTTGGATAATCAATGCCACATCGCAAAAAAACCTGAAAGGAAAATTTTCATATACGAGACTTAGACAAACGGTGTGTATCGAGGACGACCTTTGTGTTTAACATGTCAAAAATAAAATATTTCATCTGTCGAACTTTTTTCTCGGCAATGCTGCAAATTTCAAGTAAAAAAAGGCAAAAAAAAAAACAGATAATTGCTTAAAAATCCATCAAAATATGGGATAAAAAAATCGTGTTTATCCCTTGAGATCTACTAGAAATGGATCTCCAAACATTAAGGAGTCATGTTAGGAGAGAATTACTTGACTGATTGTTGATCGTTGGATGGGAATTGGACAGCCCGATGGGGAGTCATATCACTCCCAACGTAGATCTCTAATGTCAGGAGATATTAATCCAGATCTACTTACTTTAAGAATTAGGATTGTTCGAATCTGTTGTTTAGCTTATTATACGACACTAGAAAGATTCTGCCTTTTGACGCTAAAAAGTGAAATTGAAATGTTCGGCATCTTTGGAGGTTCAATGTGAAAAAGGCGCGGGCTCAATGAATAATATAGGACAACTTCGAGGGTTCGCAATAAATGAGCAAAGTAACATTTTCCAACATCGATCGATTTTACCTTTTCTTTTGTTGGGGGGTGGGTGTAAAATCTGAGATTTGGATTCGTTGACCCTTTGCATTGGCCCGTACGCCCACCCCACCAAACACATGGAATTTGGGGTGGCCTATCGCGACATGAAATTGAAACCCCAACACTTTTTAGATGTATCTACCTTAGCTACTTCGATTGCAAATCTTCATGAGGATAGAGCCAAATTCCATATGGGTCGATCTTATCTTGTTGGGAGATCGTTTGAAAAGACAAAACGGTCGGAACTCTGGTATTTCGCTGTAATTTGAAAAGTGCTACATTACTTTTTTTTAAAAAGTAAGAATCAGACGTTTATGGTATGCATGGTAATCATTCTCATTCTGTGATTCTGATTTTGATTCTCAAAACTAATTTTGGTTAAAATGACTTTTTTATATTCTGTTTCTGGATGAGTTTTAAAGAATCAAAACATGTTTGATAACTGCACAAAATTTATATTTCAAAAAAATATTTCTTTTTATATTTTTTCATTTAAGTCAAATAACTATGTAGTTAATTTATAAAATTTCATCCTAAATTGAAGACTAATTTTTAATACACATAAAATAATTTAAAATGCATTGTTTTTTAGCATGTCATGAATGAAACATAAAATTTAATATATGATGTTTGAAATTTGATGAAGCATGGACATATTTTCATATTAAGGACTCATTTTTCTTTAAATGTTATGTTGTCAAAATACATTGAAAGATATTGGATGCCCTCGTCTTTTATAATATTTTTTGTTGGAAAGTGAAATTTATGAAATTTAGACCTAAATTTATGAAAATAAGGTTAAACTAGCATAATCTAAGCTTTTTCTATTTTTCGAGATTTTTTCTAATTTTTTTAATTTTTTAATTTTATTCTATTTTATTTTTATTAGGTAAAGTGAAAAGTGATGTGAAAATTAAAAGAGAAAAATGAGATATATGAGATTCATCATATGTTGTTGTTTTCAAAAGATATTCTTTCTCCAAAACCTACTTTTTTTTCTTCTATATTTTACCGCAAAACTGATTCTGGGAACATAATCAGAATCAGAATTATTTACATTACCAAACGACATTCTCATTTTTTAATGTTCTAGGATAAGAATCAGAATGGTTATCATACAACTATGCCCAAATTCAATTCCCTTTGCTAGTAGTCTCCCTTTGGTAGAAGGTTTGTAAATTTGTTGTTTGTAACCACTCCTCGTGGAATTTTCGTTACTCGAAAAAAAGCTATTTAATAATTTTTGTTACGGCTATAACAAAGAAAAATACTACCATACTACCCCAAAATTAATGCATGATTTGTCTATAATTCAGCCGCTTTCCTCGTCTTTCAAGGATGTCTGAAGTCACATTTTGTGCAAGCCGTCTCATTTGATGACTTCCTACTCTCCGCAAATTTGAGAACTCCAGTTTAAGGTTGAGCCACACATCTATCGAAGGTATTTATGCTTGAGCACTATCGGTATCATTGAGTAGATACAAGAACGAGCACATTTGTCGTTTGTGCATGATTAAGGATGATAAACACTATGACCCCACAGAAAAAAGGGAAGACAAACATGCTTATCAAACGAGCGACCTTGGGACATGTGATTGCAGAGCTCAATGCTTAGAAAAGCCTCTAATTTGAATATTTATGGTAGTTATTTAAAAAAAATTATCTCATAAAAAATATTCAACTTCTTACTTTTGTCTCAATTTTACCCAAAATTTTTATCTTTATCCCAATTTTACCGGTTTATTACCAAAAAATTCCTTAGCTTTAGATTGTTAGGGAGCTCATACGTGAAGGAGAGATTGTTATGATGCACGTGTGAGTTGTGAAGAATTAATTTGGCGTGAAACAGTTAATATATCCAAATTTGCTCATAACTCATTTGCTAAAGATTTTGGGTAAAGGTATTAGAGCTGATGATTAATTGGTGGCATACTCCTAATATGTATCGATTTGGCAAACATCTCAAGGAAGGAATCTAGTGACTAATCCAATTTTCGGGCTGGTGAGCATTGTAGTGTAGCAGCACGAGCCCGATGGGCGCTGATGGGGATTCAAGTTAAGATGGATCTCAAGGAAAAAATCTGGTGGCCCACGCAGTTTTAAAAAAATATGGGGGCCAACGTAGTTTTCAGGCCAGTAAACATTGTGGTGTAGTAGTCAAGTTGAGATGGATCTCAATGAAAGAATCTAATGGCTAATGCAATTTCCATGCCAGTAGACATTATGGTGTAGCAAATCGGGCCTGATGGGCGTTGATGGAGATTCAAATTGGGATGGATCTCAAAGAAGAAATCTAGTAGCCAACACAGTTTCCAGGTCAATAGGAGTTGTGGTACGGCAATACAGGCCTAATAGATGTTGATGGAAATTCAGCTTGAGATAAACATGGCCAACACAATTTCCGAGTCAATGGACGTGGTGGTATAGCTGCAGGCCTGATGGATATTGATAGAGATTCAATTTAAGATAAGTTGATGTGACATGATACTTGAATTAAGGGGAAGGAAAACAAACATTGGAGTTCGCACATGAGAGGGTGATTGTTAGGGACCTCACAAGTGAGGAGGAGATTGTTAGGATACACGTGTGAGTTGTGTTAGAGAAGTCTCGCACTGGAGAATTAATGTGGTGTGGAGCAGTTAATATGCCTAAATTGGTCCGTAACTCATTAACTTAAAAATTTTGAGTGAAAGTGGGTCTAACTGGATATATTGACAGGCTTGAACTTGGGCTCTTTCTTGGCGATCTACTTAGGTGAAAGTATCATTCTTCCGTTGGGAGACCACGTGAATATAACGAGCATATAATACTCATTATTAGTTGATGTAAGATAACAACTTCAATACCATCTCTCACGTGCAAGTCAAATTACAAGCGGCACATGAAATTTGACTAACGGAGGGTGTACATACGCAAATTCGCAAAAAGGATAACACTAGCTCTGATATTATATTAGAAAATTGCACATGTCTCGTATTATATTCAAAACTTTTTTTTGTCTCATATAAAATTTTTAATTTTTACGTTTGTCTCAATTCTATCACTATTGGCATTCCGTCTATAATTATCATTAATTAATCTTACGTGGCATTTTCACCTCATTAATAAATTATATCTCAGCAAAGTTGACTTTAAAAAAATCCTAAACTCCTCTTTTATTTTTGCTTACCCTACGTTTTGCTGGGGGATACGTAGTCGCTAAATACGACGAATTTGTATTCTCTTCAACACTTTAGAGCCCTGAGAACAACTAGACATGGGGATATTCCGAGGAACTATTTAAAATCTCGACATCCTTGAAATATCTATTTCGAAAATGCATCGATAAATTCGGCTAGAAAATTTGAGTCAATTAACTAAGATTAATTATGAACAGAAGGTTAACGGCGATAAAATTGCGATAAAAGTAAAAGTTTGTGATTTTTTTGGAGATAAAAAAAGTTTTGGATAGAATTAGGATGGACGCTAAAATTAATTTTATTTCAAATATTGGACACGAAAAATTCCCCAAACTTCTATTATGTTGTTTGTTTCTCCTACATATTGATAGGAGATACAAAGTCGCTCAAGACAACGCATTTCGTATTTTATTAGACACTCAACAGTTCAAAGAATGACCATACATAAAGACATTTGGACAAATGATCTAGAATCTCGTGGTCTATAAAATCTACTATCTCTAAATTTTGGTTTATTAGTAAGTTTCGCGAAAGAAATTAGAGTTACATAAGATTAATTAATGATGATTATATCGCGCTCCGTTACTTAAGTGGGGGTCGCAGCTGGTGGTTGTCATGCTAGTCCCCCCAATGAATAGTCGAGGTGGGCGCAGTTATAAAAAAAAAACTAATGATGATTATAAACGGAAGGTTGACGGCGGTTGAATTTCGATACAAATAAAAGTTGTTGGTTTTTTATGAGATAATTTTTTTTGAATATAATCGAGATAAATGCTAAAATTTGAGGTTTTTTTGGGCATTAGATTGTTAGAATTGAGACAAAAGTAAAAGTTAGAGGTTTTTTATGAAATAAAAAATTTGGATATAATTGACATAGATGCTAAAGTTGAAAGTTTTTTTTTATATCAGGCAATGTTTAAAATGTTAAAATAATTAGTTATTTATTGATCTCAGTGTTTTAATCACTTAACCTTGTAAATTTGAATGGAATATATGCTACGGAGGAATGAATTAGAAATGAAAGTAAATAATTTCCCACATGTACGTGATTAAAAAATGTTTAACTTAAGAACTTAATCCTATTTAGGAACAATTAAGCAATTAATCTATGAATTTTGGCTCAATATGCAATATTGTCCACAAACTTTTAATTTATTTGATATGGCCCTTGAATTTTATCCAATGTGCAAATTTGGCTCTAAATTTTTTATTTGGTAAATGCGACGAATTACATGAAAAGTTCAACACAATCCCTCAAGTTGAATAGGAAGGACAAATGAACATTTTTATATAATTTGAGGAATAGATCGGATATATACAAAAGGTAAAGAGACATATTGAATAGATTTAAAGTTTCGGGATAAAATGGGCATTAGTGTAAATTTTATGAATCATATTGAACAATTCAAAATTTCGTGGATATTGCACGTTGAATCAAACTATTTGAAGTTTTTTTATTTTTTTCATGCATGTATTCATACATGTACATTAAGACGGCAAGTAACTTCTCGCCTTGGAAGATATAAAGGAAAAAAATAAGAAAAGAAAGGAAAATAAGGGCTAGCGATATTCTTTCTGGATTGTCTGTGACGTGGCCAAATGGGAGACGCAGCTGGAGACAGCTGGACGGGTCTGACGTGGCAGCCTAGACGTCTCGATCGCTCACGACCACGTGAACGGTGCTGGTGCGGACTGCGGGGCATCTCATTCCCTTGCGTCGACAGCTACTCCACGTGTCCCGTCCTTAACAGGTCAAACCAATAATTGCCCTATGAGCATCCGCCCCCCTCTTTCCGTCCCCCCACCCCTAGATCTCACGCGCTCGTCTCCCACGTGCTTTCCGTACTCTCGTCAACCTCCCACGTTCTTCTGTTTTTGCCTTTTTGGCTCCTTTGGCTTTGTGTACCAAAAACGCCTTTTAGCGAAAGAATCGGAGCAAAGGAAAGGAAACCCCTCTGATCAATTAAAGCGATTAATCCGGATTAATTTAAAATGTGCCTAACTAAATTCGGAGCACATACAAATTAAACAGCGCGAAATTGTAAAATAAAAAAAAATCATGTTTGATAAATTCCTTTTACGTATTTAAAATATCTATCTCGATAAGTCGAAATAATCTTAACAAGTAACCGCTAACTCTTTCCTAAAAAAAATTTACATGGACAGTAGAATTAGCCTTTTCAGATTTTAGCGAACGAATTTTGATTTGTTCAAGAGCCGCCATGTTACGTGGTGGATGTGGATTCCTATTTTTTCTCCACAACTAAAGCAAGCAGCACAAGGAACACGAGAATTGCGTGTGGAACCAGGTATGTTGACCCACAAGGGGCTAGTCAACGTGGATGCGCAGCTTTGCCATTGCCAATTGCCACATCGTTTCACGTTGGGGCAATACTTAGTCCGACAACGAGGCTGGCGAAGATATCCATGGATCGTAGTTTTTATGGCATCGGATGAGTTTTAATTAAGTAATTAATCAGAAATGATCCACACCGAATTGTTTGCTTAAAAGGTTGAGCTTTTATAGCGAGTACCGCACAAAATTTTACATGGTATCGCAGTCAACACCTCGCTCAAAGCTTTTTGGCTTATGGTTATGGAGTGAATAATTGAAAGTTCCGTACCGTCGAGAAACGAACATGTTATTTCGAGCGTTGTAATCTATCTCTTGATTTGGAAGCATGTTTGGATTGGCTTTAAGCCAAATTAGGAGTTTATATTCAATTTTTTTTTGCTAATTTATTTTATAAAAAAATGTTTTAATCATACGATCGTGGTATCTAACTTATTTTAGAAGCTTAGACTCAGCTTCGATTGTCGAATCCTCAGACAAAAGAGGAGGCAAATATAAAAGGCAAAGGGAATAATAAATGGAAACGCACTTCACGCAAGGGGAGGTTGGAAATTGTCAAAAGAAGATTCTTTTTCTTCTTCTTCTTCTTATTTTTTTAAATTATTCTTCCCAGCCACATAGCTGTCCAAACGACGTCGTCCTCAAGTTTTCGTGGGGTTTGTTGAGAGAAGGGCGGAGAGGATATTGAATTCTCTATGTCTGACAGGTCGTCCGATTGAGCAACAAGTCAACATTGTTTATCCAAAAAATGAAATAATTAAAAAAATAGAAAAATGAAAAAGAAGGGGATTTAAGAACAATCAGCCACGGCTTCTTTTGTCGGCATACCTATAACTATCAAACAGATTAATCGGATCGGGTTGGGTTGAGCCGAAAATTGTTCCACACGAATTGACTTATTTAACACGTCTTGATCAATTTTCATCAAATACACGTATAGTGACCCACGTGAGCCTGACTTATATTGCTAAAACGTTAATATATTTAACATAATCTATAAAACTTATATCAAACTAAGGTGAAAATAATAGTGAAAGAGACCGAATAGAGAGTTACAAATATGTGTTGGGTGTAAGTAAGTTGTGAACTTATTCAACACCCATATTAAATCTGTTTATGACCTAATAGTTAAAGTCTAAATTCATTTATCTTCCGTTTGCTGAATACTGCTAATCCATCAACCCATCATGTATGGGTCAATATATGGATTAATGGGACATTTTGACGGAACTAAGTCGTACCAAATTTTAAATTTTTTTTTAGCACGACGACTGTTTATTTTCTTTTTAATTACATGTGTATCTTGGATTATATATACATAAATATATCATCCTCTAATTTATTGGCCTGACAATGTAGTCCTTTGAGAGTACTTAAAGGTCAAGACTTGTATATCGAAATCATTGTCCATTGTCACCGAATTTGCTAACATAAGAAAAAAAGAAAAGGGAAATTGGATCTAAGCAAGTCTTAGAATTACTTCATTTGAACGCTCAGACATAAAAATTGAGGGTATTTTTATGGAATGAATGGAAGAAAAATATTTTCTCTCAATTTAGAGGGCGACGAAACGGTGAGAAAGGCGGAGTCCGATCCGACGAAGAAGGTAAAAAAAAATCAAGGAGGAGAAGGAAAACGAAAACTTTCCATTATAAGCCGGGCATTTGAATAGAACGACATCTAATCGCCAATATTGCTCTCCCAATAATCGGCCGCGACATGCCCATGATTAGAATCGAAACCACGAGATTACGAATCTCAACATCAATCGCTTCATTAATGGTCAAATTGATGACGCGACACGCGATGAACAATCTCTACATCCTTTTCCTCATCAAAATCGAGAATCGATGCAGGGTATTAACTTTTTTTTTTTTTAATAATTATTCGTGGGGGGTGTCGGTCCAAAATCGGTGGACAAGTCGTCTTCGATTATTTTTGAGAAGCGGGCAAAAAAAGGTTGTTTTCATTTGCTTGCGAGTTGCGTGCAATTATTATCTCCGAGGAGTGCACTCATTGCTCTCGTCCCTCGCTTCGGGGCTGGGCCGCTTTCGTCCCAAGACTTCGTTTGGAAGGGAGCCAATTGGAGGCGATCGAGCTTTATCAAGGGACGATATCGTAATCATCGTTTTGCTCATGTCAAAATCTCAAGTCGTTGCTTCCCCCACTCCCCATTCTCAACACGGTTTTAGAATTGTGCTTGTTCCAAGTGAATTTTCTTGCTTTTTTTTTTCGCGAATTAATTTTCCGGGCGTTTTGATTTGGTAGAAATAATCTGCCGATGAAAAAGTCATTTACCGCACAAAAAAAAAATCACGTATGTTTAAAGTTAAGAAAATGAAATCCCTAAACTAAAGAAAACGGAAAAATATGTTTTTTTTTTTTAATCTCGTGAGGTCATTTCCAAAACGAATGCATCATCATTAGTTCCTAAAATGGGCTCCATCAGGACCATCACCCAAGTCACACATTACCCTTTGCGGCCTTCCAATTTCTCTTCCCGCGAAACTTCCCTCCCCCTCGTTGAGTCGACTCGAAAGCGAGTCGAGCCAAGTCCCCCCAAGAATCCCCGTCTCCATTGTCTCTCAATTACTGGCGACTGAAAGATTCGTACCTGTGTAATTCGACTTCGTTTAGTCTTTATTTGACGGAAAAACCTCAATAGTTAATCGAACGCCTCTTTTATGAGCGTGATCGGGTTACCCGCTAATGCCTAATCCGAATATGGGAAATTGTCGCTAGTGATGAAGAGCTCGATTATCTTATCCACTCACGCATGCGAGTTGGTTAAGAAATGAATTATCTCTTATCAGGTCCTGGTTCAAATCTCACAATTCGCGCTCCGTGACTTAAGTGAGGGTCGTGGTTGGTAGTTGTCGTGTCCCGAAAAATAGTCGAGATGCGTGCAAGCTGGTCCGGATACCTCGATCATAAAAATAAAGTAAATAAATAAATAAAGATGCGAGTTAATCTCGTCTTGATTCTCAAGTAAACAAGCAAAGAAAGGTTGATTTCCCACGTAAAGACCTGATTCCCCTTTTGTACAATCATTAAAGACTCTTTCCCGAGTCAAAACGAAGCAGCAAGCAATGCATCATGTATGAAATTTATGTTCCCGCCTCGTTACCGTCCATTGCTCTAGTCCACGATATTCTCCGTCTCCTCTTATCTCACATCGAATCAAAGCGGGGAAGAAAGGTGCCAAATACGTATCTGAGTTTATCTCATCCGACGGGGACGTAGTCCGGGCTGACTAACGGTGCCCATGGGCCAGCCCGACTCCCCTCCTTGTCGGACCACCACCACCCACAAACACCCCCCCCCCCAAAAAAAAAAAAACAAAACAAAAAAAACAAAAAACAAACAAACAAACAACTTTGGCACGGCTCTCTAGCCCCCCGACAAACCTTTGCGGGCGAAGTTCATGGTGGGTTTTCTCAACCTCGCTCGGGTTTCTCTCATCCCACTGAATTAAGCATTAGAGGGTCCTCTCGACACCAAGTCTCGAAGCCTTTTCTTTTGCTTCGCGGTGTGCAACTAGGCCCAATCCTCCAGCGGTTCATGATGGCGTAGCGGGATATCTCTTGGGAATTTCGAGATAATTAAGCTACCATCGAAGGCCCAAATAAAAATAAAAATAAAGCTAGAATAGAAGAGAAAGACGGATGATGAAGAATTCAGGATGAGAGAAGTTGAGACGATTCTATGTCGTTTTTCTATTTTTTCCATCGAACCTTTCCTTCAGTTGTACGATGCGAAAGAAGAACACCCTCCGTTCTAGGCCCAAGAAGTTTGCACCCCCACAAATGTGGCCCAATGGGCTCATGGGCCCAGAAAGTATTTATTAGTAAGAGAGAACCAAAAACTTTTAATGTGTGGTGTATTAAATTCGACGGATCGCATAATTTCATTATCCTCAAATGCATGGGGTAGATAAAATATTTCAAAATATATATATACCACTATGGATTACTAGTTTATAGTTTTCATAATTAGGCATATATTTTTTGATTTTTAAAATTGTTTCAAAAAGAGTCAATTCTCATTATTTTTTCTACTTTAACTCTTGCGGTCTATCTTTGAAGCACTTTTAACCACTAGAGGTTGTCTTAGGGGCGGAGTTCGATTCTCCACCTTTTCGAGATTTGACGGTGAGCACGAGTAAGTCAAGAAGCAAAGTTTCGCAATCCGTATTTGAACACAGCGCGCTTATAAAATAGAATTATATAAGATAAAATTAGATTGAATTTTTTTTAAGCACTTTAATTTAGTGTAAAATATTCAAAAATTAGAAATATACATAATTTTTTTTTTATAATTTTCTGTAATTAAATTAAGCAAAAAAATTTCTTTACTTTGTCTTGCTTTTTGTCCGCAAAGAAATAAAATATATAGCAAAGCGGACTTATTTTTTTTTTACTGAAGTTGTCTTGTGGGATTGTATTTTCCTTTTCTGGAAATTATCAGGACTCTCCAGAGTAATAGATCGCTGAATCAATTCCACTGATCGTCAGGCTCAAAGAGCTTTCCTTCCTCGCCGTCTACTTCACTCGCTCCCTCTATGGCGACCCCGCCACTGGGGATGATGATGCAGCCACCCTTCGACGGGAACCCAATGGCCGCGACGGCGGCCCCGCAGCCGCCGGCGACAGACATGACGGGGATATGCTTCCGCGACCAGCTGTGGCTGAACACGTACCCGCTCGACCGCAACCTCGTGTTCGACTACTTCGCCGCCTCTCCTTTCTACGATCACAGCTGCAACAACGAGGAGCTCCGGAAGCGATCCATTCACCCGCTCGACATGTCCCACCTCTTGTAAGACGATCGAGCCTACTACCATTTTTCTTGTTCGTTATCAATCCATGCCGGTAATGCCATTATTTGGATGGCACCCTTTTGTTGTCTAGATGTTTGCAAACTGAAAAGGGTCGATTTGATGTTATGTGATTGGTTGATTGAGATTGGCTGAAGTTGCTCTCCTGATTGAGGTCTTGAAAGTGGAATTTGATTGCTTGTTTGTCGGTCTTATACTAATGAAATGCAAGCCCGAGCACAAGCTCAGTCTTTACGGTAATTGTACGTGAGAGAAGAGTTTGGTGTTGCCTCCTTTTTATAGTTATAGAAATTCTATCAATTCTCGATGCAGGGCCGTGTCTGGGTCATCATTCCTGGCATAGAGAACTTGTATGGTCTTGTAACGGGTGGGGACGCCTCTCCTGGTGTTTGATCATTTCCTGGTTGAGATGGCAAAGGAGCTTGAGATGCTTCAAATTACCTTATCCCGTTGATCCAATAAGTTGCACTGAATTAGCTATCTTTAGCCAGAAAAGTGTTTTTTGGCAACTTCATTGGACAGTGATGCGCTTTGTCATGAAAGGGCAAGAGTGCTCGTCAACTCTTAATTTGGTGTCTTGCCGATTTTCTGACCCAATTAGGTAAACTTCGTTGCGACCTGTTTGATAATTTTTCATGAGGTGGTGGAGCGGAAGGCCCGGGTCGGAGGCCTAGCGGGTTATTCTCCATACTCTTTGAGGGTTTAGATATAAATACTATCCTTTCACATTTTGAGGAATGAGAAATTAGTGTGAATTGGGGGCTAGGGTCCGAGAGCTTCTCTTCTGTGTACTCCAAATACGGTTCAAGTAATTTTCTGCTTGTCCCTTGCCTGGAAATGGAGGCCGGTGGCCAGATCACGTAAATCACTGCTCTAATTTCCTGCTTTTTCGATTCTAATTTTAGTTTATCGTCGTTTTGATTAACATCGACACTGCTGCTTGAGTATGATTCCTCTCTTTTATTGTCCGAAAATTACTGCAAAATCGTTAAGATGATGATTTTCACTACCATATCCAGGTTATTATAGTCCCATTCATCTGCATGCCGGGTGCCTGCATTTGTGAGTAGGTTTGCTTTTACAGAAAATTTGACAGCTGAATAAGCTATTGCGCAATATTATCTCGTGAAGTGATATCATACCTTTTGCTCATTATTTTCCAAATAGTTATGATGAAATCGATCTTCTGCAGCAGCTGATGCTACTGAATCAGCTGCTTTCTATTTTCAATGAGCGGGAGCAGTAATACAACGATAAATGTTGTTCCTCAATTGATTCCTAAGAGGATTGGAAAATCTTTCTTTGCTGCTTAAGACACAGGAGAGATTTCTGTCGACCAAGCTGTCTTGGGGCTTTACCAAGACTAACTAGTAAAAGGCCTAGAGCCGGAAGCGGTCTTAGAAACCAATCGCGCTCCTTTCTAGGGCAGTAAGTGAAGGAAGCAAGAGCTGCGGAAGGAGATCAATGTGAGGTAGAGCAGAGGAGAGTGCAGCAACGAAAGAAGGCAGGCAGCGAGTGAAGGTGGAGGAAGAGGAAAGCTATTAAGATGACTTTTAGCTGCAAGCCCTTATAGCGTAATTAAGCCTGCGATCAGTGTGCATATTTTCCTCTTCGAGGGTCCTCAGAACAATTGTTAGCTATAAATCAATGCATTTGTTTGCCTCGATATGTTGACGTTGACGTCAAGATGACTGAGATCTTACGCTTTAAATACGAAATACATCCGGTTGGCAACTTGCTGACCTATTATATCATACAAGATGCTTTCCTGATCGGAAAATGAGATTAATTTTTGACTTTTTTATTACAGGAAACTGGTGGGCGTTGAATATGCGCTGAGTGAAGTATTGGAACCTAACCTTTTCGTTATCCGTAAGCAAAGGAGGGATGGTCCTGATAAAGTGACACATATGCTGACTTACTATGTCCTGGATGGTTCAATATACCAAGCACCACAGCTATCCAGTGTCTTCGCTGCTCGGATAGTAAGTCGTTAAGACTTTTCTTCTAATATTGCAACCACTTAGGTTAGTGTACCATTGGTAACTAATTTTCATATTACCATTTCGATGCAATATGAAGAAGAGCAAGCCTCCGTTGATCCTGGATTGTTTCATTGTTTCTACTGGTTTATCATCTTCTGATGGTGCCACAGTACTACTGTACTTGCTATGTCTTCTTGATGTTTATTCTACAGGTGATGCCAATATCACTTAATTTGTTTGCACCCATTTCAGGGGAGGGCTCTTTACCATATATCAAAGGCTTTTACTACAGCTGCCTCCAAGTTGGAGAAGATTGGTTACGGTACTTGACATTCGTTCCCGTCATTTTACTTGCATGATGATGGAAAAATGGCACTTGGTTTTGTTACTTATATAGAATATGTTTCTGTTCATTTGGAGTCTGGAGTTATTTAAAGACTAAAACGTGTGATTAGCATCAATATGCGCAGCTTCATCTCTCTAACATGAGATTTGACAAGAACTATTCTTCTGTCATACTTGATGCAGTTGATGGTGAAGATGAGAGTTCAGCATCAGATTCAAAGGTAACCAAGGAGACCATAGACATCAAGGAAGTTAAGCGGATTGATCATATTCTTGCGTCACTACAGCGCAGGGTAATATTACTTGCTATCTACTGAGGAATTATTGTACTAGTGAGAATGTGGTAATTGAAAGACAGCCACTAGATATCTTTGATTGGATCATGCTCTTGCTGTGGTTCTGTTGTAGAGCGAGAATATGGTAAAGATGGTCAAGAGACCAACGTGATCATCAGAATGTAATTGGAGTTTGTTCTCTAGGATGCTGGCAATTGGCTTTCTTCGGACAATGTCATGAAAAGAAATCTACTAGGAATGCTCTGATTCTTGTATTGCGGTATGTTAGGTTTTTCTACGATCTGGCACTGTTTGTCATAAAAGGAAAATTAGATAAGTACCATCTTGGAATCTCTGTCCAAATGGTTAATTCTGGAGAGAACCACGTTAGGATAAGGTTCTGCTGTTTTGGTTCGCTTCTCTTTCAGAAACATGGTCTAACTGCTAAAAGTTTCTCTTTAACTTGGTTTCTGATTGTTTCCTTCCTAAATGGTACATGCAGCTACCACCTGCCCCTCCGCCACCACCATTCCCTGAGGGTTACACTCCAACTGCAGAAGCGGAGAAAAGTGCAGAGACTCAGCAAGCAGCAGATTCAGCACCTTCCATTGATCCCATAATTGATCAAGGCCCTGCTAAACGGATGAAGTTTTGAAAAATGAAGAGCAGTTCTCCCAGATTGACATCATATAACAACCTTAAAAGAAAAGCCATTTTTATGACCATCAACTTAACCACACAATGACTTGGGAGGAGTCTGTTAGAGTGAACGGCTCAGCTCTTGCATTAGACAAAGAAAGCACATCCTTTCTCGGTTTAATTCTCTGTTTTATCTTTTATATTTATTGTATGGTGGATCAACTCGACACAAGCTCCAGTTTGAATTTGATCCATGGAGAAGGATGATCAATGGTTGTCCTCCGCCAGTTCACATGCAAAGGGTTTAGACTTTAGACTGCAATTCAACAGTTAGAATGAATACCCTTTTCTTGATATTTATCAAATTTCCGGGATCTATAATTCTCTGTTTTAGTATTTGAATAGATGTCGAATGACCAATTATACTTTCATTCCAGGCTGAAGGAGCAAGAGATGTCTGGAGACTTGATCCTGTAGTAATGCTTCCGTACTCTGTCTGTTCGAATCAGATTCTTGGATGACCGTCTTCTGGTAACTATGCATTATTAGGCAATAGGCAGATAATTCTGTCTGGCTTGATAAGGATCTGACTATGTGATCCTCATGAAAACGCCCTAAACCGGGGGGAACAGCCCGAAGAAAGTGCAGTCTTCCGTTCGCTAGCAGATCCGACTTCTTTTCTTCTTTGACGCTAAAGAAGCAGAGCATGGCGCGCTTAACTGCAGTAGGCATGGTATGCCATCTTCCGCAAGCAAAGTGATCTATAACAAATGGCGGAAGCCGTTCACTACAAGATTTGATGACTCTATTCATAGCTGTTCTATTATGTGTTTGGATTGTCTGCCATTATGGAAGACGACCATAACACTCTTAGCCATTAGATCTTCCCTCTTGTTAAAGGGGGAAGATCTAATGGCCAAAAGGATCATGATCTCCTGCCATACATGCAGGGGATCCGGATCGATTATGTTATAACACTTACAATAAATAATTGGCCTATTTCAACAAATCAAGAATAAGTCTCCAATTGAATCTACAAATTATTTATCCGTTCCTGTAAATCCCCCCTCTTTCTATTATGCCCTCCACACTTCCCCCTCTTGATCTGACAGAGATATCGAACCTCTGCCATTGGAGGGCAGCTGCATTGAGGGCTGAATGATCATAAGTCAAAATGAATTGATGATTCAACCTTCTAAGGTCGAAGACCTTCAGTCAAAGGCCCTCAAAGAGATTTTTCAGACTACAAGGGCTCGGACTAGAATGAATGCCATCTCCACTCCAAATCTGATGCGCTAGCTGTTCATAAGCTCTCTCAGTTAGATGGAAAGAGTCCCAAAACACATGCTCACGGGGACTCTCGCACAGCTCAAACTCCTTCACTATCCGCTTCCCTCCACAGCTGAAGACTCCTCTGTATCTCCCTGCTCCACAACATGCCTCTTTCCCCGCCTTGAAACCTTCATCATCATGGAGAAATAAACAAACTGTTTGATTACCACTCTGTTCTAAAGAAAAAAGCAACTTCTTTGTACTAGAACTATCCGTCAGTTAGTTCTTCCTTTAACCATTCGAATCGAAACATTCCGGGTATGCACTAACTTTAGTTGAATGTAAGTGCTCCATGAGCAAAGCAGGATTGAAAACACTGGGTACAATGATTCTCACCGTATCTGATGGGGTGATTCATTCTCTGTCTAAGATTGCTGTGGAAGTCGTAGAGGGAATATTTGAAACCCATGAGTTGATGCTCGAGTTTCACCAGGAGTTTAGAGAGAGCACGATTGTGCAACTTTGCTAGTGATGAAGCTTCTTCCAAACACCTCCCTCTATCCTCTGCTTTGATTATCCTCATCCCTGGAAGACACCCCAGTGGAGGTAGGTTGATGAACCCAAATTTCCTTCCCCCTATTCCATATATCTCCTGCCAAATTTCATCACAAACTGCTCTCTCAGTCCCATCACACACACCACACACACACATACAAAAGGAAGAAACATAAGTAACTACTAAAAGTCACCAACCTAAATCTCCCCGGAACCTCTCCTTTTGTAAAACTCCTCAGGTTACAGGAAAAGAGAATCATCTGGTTAATCTAAAATCAGCTAGTTTATGCTAAATTACTTTCAACTTCCTATGATAAATTGACTGTTCAGCCTCTCCTTGATACGGTGGTCGCAGTAGCTCCGCTGAAACAACGAGGAGGCGACCCGATGTTACCTCCGTTATAAAAAGGTATTATGGTGCTCTCCACCAAAGTGAAACTGTGCCAAGCACAATATCCCTCTCAAAATGCCAATCAGTGCTATAGCTCTAAGCTCCCCAACCTACCTATTCAACAACCAAAAAGGGCGCCTAAAGGAGATTATAGGATTGCCAAGGCTCTGGCCATCAGTAGAAAGCAGAAATAAATTGCACCTCTTACTTTGATAACTGCCGTCAAATTTCCAATCACCATTCCCACATACTTTGATTTGGAGTAAGAGCTCAGGATGGTGGAATTAGTCAAGAAAGGGCTCGTGTAATCATTGCTTCCTATGCTGAACATGTAAACTCCTCTGGACATTGTCCACTCTGCTTTGGCTCTGCCTAACCCCTGTCTCAGCTGTCTCTCCGCCTCCTTGAAGTAGCTCAGTTGCGTTTGGAGACCAATCACCTGAAAAAGGGAAGAGAGATTTTAAACAAGAAGCCTGTAATTTAGGCATTGTGAAAGTGAGTGCTCCTAGATCTTTTCCTTGAAGGAAGTGGCTTTAAGGTATTTTGATGGACCCACCACCTTCTAGTAATTTATCAAGAACTATTACCAAACTTTGTCTTAATCATAGGGTGGGGAGTAAAAATAAAAAAGGATCGTATTAATATGTGCCTCACGTATTTAATTAAAAAGGAAAATTAGGACTTCGGCCCGTGAAAATCTTAAGTTTTTTCATCCGATTTTCTTAGTAAGTGCCTCGAAAAACTTTACTTTACTAAATATAATTTCTAAATGTGCATAATATAGGTCCTTCCACCTTGAAAGGTTTGACAAGTCAAAGTAATCAAACTACCGAAAAAGCAAACAGGGAAAAAAAAAAAAAAATCCCGCAGGGCTAGCGTCAAAATGACAGATTCCAGGAATCGACGATGGCGCCCGAAATTACTCTCTTTGTTTTATTGACGGTCCCCCACCATTCAAGACACGCGAATCGACAACGTGTGTCTGACGAATTTCCGTAGCGAAAGCGTGTCACGACAGTTTTACCTCCACGCTTGGTCCAGCGAAAAGTGCCAAAAGAACAAGACGTGAAAATTCAATAGTAAAAATCTTGATCTCATCTCCTGTGGGATGGAGTTGAAACCAAAACCAAAACCAAAACCCTAGTGGGGAATAATCATAGGAAACTTGACCCATTTTACGTACCGACCCTTGGAATGTTTCCACCAGAGCGCCAGCGCCTGCAGATGCAAAGTTCACTCCATGTCTCCATTGATGAAGAACCCCAGGTTGAAGATAAGGTGGAATTAATGGCAGCTCTGCATACTCCGCTGCAACATAATGCAAACGAAAAGAACCCAATTTTTTTTTTTTGTACTTTTTATATACAGAAGTTAAACTAAGTGAAGCATTCATAAGTACATGATTAGACAGGAAGACTTAAGCAGAATGGCAGACAGAATATTTGTTGGTTTACCAGAAACTGCATTTGGACAAAAGAGAAGGACATGGAAGCGCCCCACCGGGAAAAAAGAAAAGGTGTAGAAATAATTCATGAGTAATGTGACTGTTGTTTACCAATGAAATCTGATAGCAAGCGACCGTCCGAGAACCGCCCGGTCGGGAACTTGAAGTAGGTCTCTCCGTAAGGCCAGAAATTCGCCTGGTCGAGGGTGGTGGTGTTTATGTAGTTGTTGTTGCCGGGGTCGAGGAACGAGTCGCCGAAGGCAAAGAAAACGGCACCGCGGTCGGGCTCGGCACGGCAATCGGAGGTCGTGGTGGCCAGGAGGAGGAGGAGGAGGAGATGATGGAGGGAGAGATTGAAGGAGGAGGAAGTGGGGAGGGCAGCCATGGCTGACTTTGGTTGCGGACAGTGCTTTGTTTATGTTGCATGTTTTCAGTCTTGTCACCAACTGCGGAAGGTCTTTTTTAAAATATTTGTCTTTTTGCGTCGTCGTATTCTGTTTCAATTACTAGCCTCAAAAGTAATTGAGATTAAAATCGTTTTGACTCGTTTTTTTTCCTAATAAATGCAGATCTGAGGTTTGACTTCACCCCGCGCTGATTTTAGTGAGTTAATCAAAGGGGAGGTCCTTCATTAACCTTTGCGAATCTAGCATCGCTAAGTGAATCCTCCTCGTTCCTGACCCGATGATCTCTCACTAAATAGGCGTAGTGCATCGATTTCACCATCTTTAGATGGCGAATAATCGGCCGAGTCCCCCGCTTAGCTAGGAGGCAAGTTAGGACGGGAAAACCCGGCAACACCAAGGTCTTGAAAAGCGTTGACTTCAACCATCGAAACTAGATTGAACTCGCAACTTCACTGACAACAAAAGCTAGTTTTTCTTTACCTCGTGGAAAATCATGAATCAAGTCTCAATACAGCTCCAAAATAAAGCGATGACAACGAAAACATCACATTAATGCTATGATGACCCTGATATTGTTAGCTTAAGTAATTTAAAATTTCTATTGTTCTACATAAAATTCAAAGACTTTTACGTATTTACAAGTAAGCAAGAGAAAGTAATGTATATCCCACTCATAAATAGCTCAGTTATTTATGGCGAACTTGAAATTATGTGATTAGGCACACTGATCGTAAGTTCGATTTCTCAGCTGGGTACCTATGATTTAAGTAGAGGGCCATGGCGGTGGATTATTGTATTAATCTCCCCCGAAGAATAGTCGAGGTGCGCACAAACTGACCAGAATACCGTAGGTATAAAAAAAAAAGAAATGTATAATTTTTTTTGGGTGTTTTGCAAACAACATTACAAGAAAAAGAAAATCAATGGAGCACGCACACTTAGGAGAATCATGCGAAATCTTTAGAAATATGAAGGGAAAAAAAAAAGAGATATGAGGCACAGGTCTCAGTCTTCAGATTCATCTTTG
Organism: Rhodomyrtus tomentosa; assembly: GCA_028455895.1. Taxonomy (NCBI): domain Eukaryota; kingdom Viridiplantae; phylum Streptophyta; class Magnoliopsida; order Myrtales; family Myrtaceae; genus Rhodomyrtus; species Rhodomyrtus tomentosa. Next base: position 34,045,870 of record JAPCWY010000009.1, on the reverse strand, counting down.
TATCTAGTATTTTGAATTGTTTATACATACTTAACTTACGAAAAAATAGAGAGATATACGAGGTCTCTTTTAAATATAGAGGAAATAACACGTGATTTATTTATTTTTTGGTTATTTTGGTGCAGGCAATTTTCTATACGTATCATTGACTCGGCTAAATTGAAAATAAAAAAAAAATATTTTTAATTGTTTTTTTTTCTGTGTCAGAAAATGAGATTCGCGGATAATATAAAATTCCTTTTGCTCTAGTTTCCTACGTTGAGAAAATTACTTTTAGGGTACGGACCTCTATGGTTTGTTGATGATTGAATTGCAAAGTCTTCGAGGTCACGACTCGATTTTGGATCCAACCATGATTGGTTTGAAAAACCAGACATTTGTTAATTTTCCACCTCGGGGATCTCAAAAAACACGTGCACTTGTTTTGGAGTCTAATAAGTTTAAAAGGACAAGCCAGTAAATAGTATATAATTTTTCGATCAATTTTGATCGAAAATCGATGTGGCGTGATCAACACTGACATTACCAATTTTAAATAATATTTTATTATTTTATTATTTTTCTTTAATTTTATAATTGCGTTTTTTATCTTCTTCTTCCTCCTTTGGCCGGCCGCCAAGTCGGATGATGGTCAGAGTCGAGGGAAGGCGAACCTCGCCCCCTCGGCAAAGCCAATCTCACCATCGCCAAGCAAGGTTGAGCCTCGCTCGAATCTGACGAGGTCCACCTCGCCGTAGATGAGTTCATGTGGATTAATTTACGAGAATTTTGGTGGCTAGAACTCAAATGCCACATTGGTTTGAGAATTGTCGATGTCCGAATTGGGTCGTAATAGCGAGAATTCATTTGTAACATATATCGATATGTTATCTCTAATTAAGACCGACTAAGAATTGTGTCGCATCCATGTGGATCAATCTACGAGAATTTTGGAGGCTAGAATTCAAGTGCTTGAGAATGGCCGATGTTCGAAGTGGGTTGCAATAGCGAGAAATCATTTATAACATGTATCGATCCGTTCTCTCTAATTGAGACAGGCCAAGAATTGTGTCGCATCCGTGCATTGATTTTTACAATGTTCTTATGAGTGAATCATATCCATCGAGATATAGCTTTATGTTGAGTATCAACCAATTTAGCTAATCTTTCTAGTTGTAAAAGATAAATTTAACATGTCGAGAAAGAATTCATTTAACAAACACAGCTTGGCAATTCATAGTGACTAGCGAAAATTGCCCACGTCAATATCAATTGACGATCAATGTCCACGTCAGTAATTTTCAGGTCAAAATTTACTGGGATAACCATATGGCAAATCAGTACGAATGTTTAGAATTGTATTGGCCAAATTTAAAAAAATTCGGTCTGAATCGACATGCAATTTTTTTTTTAAGAACTATTCCGATAATTATGCGGGCTAATTATACAAACTCTAGTATGCATGTGCTTGTGTGTCAGCATTAAGTACGGGCGGCGACGGATTGGTTGATGAGCATGGGAAGGCCGTGACCCCGTTATGCAGATTTTTATCATATAGTTTCTGATGCGCATGTGACCCCGTCATGCGAAAGTTCAAAAAATAAAAGAAAGAAAGAAATATATTTTCATCTCTTTATCGGCTCGCGGCACCCTTTTTTACATTGAATTGATTATATTATCCCTCGTGCGTCCCTCTTTTGATTTGAGATTATTTCTTACCCATTTTCTATTCTTTTTCATTTGTTTCAATTTCTCTAGAGAGGAATTAGGCATGTTCCTATCAATGGAGCGTTGATTGAATTGATGAAATCACTGGACCTTAAACAATTAAACCCATGAAGTTCCAGGTTTGAATATCTCTGGCTGCATTTCGAGGCTTACCTGGTGGCATTGGTCTTATACCCCACCATCCCGAGAATTTAATTCATTGCATGTGGGAAACCTCAGTTATCAAAAAAAAAAAAAATTTAGGCATGCTTCTCTCAAACAATATTTATTGACGTTAAATGTAGGGGGCACTCTTAATTTAAGACTAATTCTTACCTCCCTTTTTTTTTTTTGCCTTTTCTTTCTCCCTTTGGAAAAAAAATCGGTGTACCTCTTGTCCAAAAAGTAGTTTATTTTGCTAGCTAGCTAACAAGTTGTCGTGTTTTGTTTTTTTTGTTTTTTTTTTACTAGGAAACTGTTATTGGAGAAATAACTTAAACGCAAGTAAGGCGATAGTCTATATTTAAGTTGTGTATATACATACATTAACTATAGTAATTGTCGTAAGTTGGATTCGAAAATCAAATCCGAAAAATTTGCGATTATGAGGATAATCTAAGAAAATAAAGTAAACAATGTGTAAATAAAAATAACATTTTCTACTCTAATATATGGTTAGTTATTGCATAAATTATAATAATAGAGAATAAGTTCAGAAGAAGACAAATATGAAGGTAACGCCCAAATTTAATGGGTGTGGAAGAAGCCGTTAGGGTAAAAAAAATATGGGCCTCGAGAAGCGGCTAAGGTGAAAAAAATTTGTTTGGAAATGATATGGATAAGTTTTCCCTTTAGCAAAATTGAAAAAAGAAGAAAAAACAGGTAACAAATAATCTTAAATCAAGAATGAGACCTCCAAAGAATAATATAGTCGATTCAAGGTGTCAGGAGTCATAAGGGAGTGGAAATATCACAATCCAAAAAAAATATAAATTTATTATAATTATATCAATTCAGTCAATTTTGCATTTTTATCGGTTCATTCAATTTTAATTGAAAATAGTTGATATTGACATTGCTATGTAGAATTTTTATTATTTTTAGAACTTTTATTTGTTTATTTTTATTCTTTGTAGTTTTCTTTTTCCTTAAAAGTGGCTGGCGAGGGTGCCATGTCATGTTACGTATGCTATTTTCAGTTCAAATTTATATAAAAATATGACTAAATTGACAAACACACACGTACACACATACATAGAGGGTACTATTCGCCTCGTTCGGTCATAAGCATTTTTCACAGTGAACTGATAAGAACACTACTGTCAGATCATGGCGCAACTTAATGGAGACGTGCCTCAGACGTTCACCCAACGTCCCGTCTATAGAGCATGGATGACCACTGACCAAACATAAACCTAGTCTGCTCACTCCTCAGCAAATTACGTTCCAAGTTCATGGCAATCAGCTTTCAAATCTCAATGATGTTTCGTCCAGAACGCGCTCGTGAGAAATCTAATTGGTATTTTCCCGTTAACAAAAACTATTTTCGAAAACATATTTGGAAAAAAAAAAAAGTTAGCTTTACTCCCGATAACAGAATTAGAAAAAATCTAATCTTTTGTCATTGGATTCGAGAAGTTCAAGGTACATGAACGCGCTCGAGAATTCTTCAATCTGCGTAGATATTGCTTTGCCATAAAAAGGTAAAAGAAGAGGAGATGGTGGATCTCTCGTCATTTGGTCGACACGATCACGAGCATCGCAGCAGGATTTTCCAGTTGGCAGAAGAAGCAGAGGAAGCTCTCACCACCTTTTCTCATCGATCACAACCTGTCTGTCCCTGCATTCCACGCTGCAAAAGCCTTGATCGCCCCTGCGCGCACACGCACACGTTCCTCTGTAACATTCGAAAATCGAACACAAAGTTGAAGGAGTGAGGACACTGGTTGCCCGAAAAACTCTGCTTTACCTGTACATGAAGATATCCTTGCGGGGGCTTAATTTCTTCCGACAAAGATGGCACGACTTAAGGAAGCGATCCGAGTAGCCGGTATGACAACGGGTTGCGTTCGGTGTTGTCGGAGGCTGCGGCGGCAACGATGGAGACTTGCCGGTTTGAGTCGAGATGAGAGTGGACTTCACGAGGATGTTGCTGGACTGATTGGTCTTGGAAATGATCTGAGTGAGGATTATTCTGAGGCCTACTTCAGCCATTGAAGTCATGCCCTTGTTTGAAGGGTGTGCTGATAGAGTTGGTTTCCTTCCCTTGGGAAGAGAGAGAGGGGGATATCAGTGACATTCTGCGTCCACACTCGTCATATAACACAGACGAAAAGAAAAAGTTATAAGCTGGTTGGAAGTGCTAATATTAATCACGAAAGTAATTAAGCACAAATTTTTTTAATAATATGTAATTATTTCCTTAAACATATCATAATCGAGTCCTCAAATTTTTTTTCCTTATCAAAAGTACTCAAAAGTTCAAAAGATGCAATTAAGTCTTAAAACTTGTCCAATTGTTGAAATCAATTCCTCCTGTTGATTGCAATTTTTAAAAGTTTCGGGACTTGGTTGTACTATCGTGATAAATTTTAATGCTTAATTATACTTTTTAAAAGTTTTAGGATACCTTTATACTTTCGTGACAAGTTTGAGCACTTTTAGTTCATTCACCAAGCGCAAAAAAAAAAAAAAACTGCCGACTTCAACCATCTCTATAGATTCACGTCGTGGGTATTCAGAAGTAAGTTTCAACCCGACGACGAGAAGAGGACACGAACCACGCGCATTTCCTCGTACAATATGGACTATAAGAACAATTCAAATCGGCACGTCCGTTTCATCCTCTGCTCTGCCCTGTTTTTCTTCTAGTTTTGACTTTCGCTGCGTGCTGGCTGTGGATGGATAACATGCAAAGAACCTTGGTCGACCTTTATCGTTGCTTTTGGCCCACGGGACGGAAAGGGACCTTTATGTCGGGCCAATCCAACCTGAAGAACGTGAAAACATTTGTGCTGATGAACTCTCTTGAGTCTCCAGACTTTTTGTTCCAAGGATGAGGATTCACTGCATATAATATTGCGAACGCTCTTATCTTCTCATCTCCTCTTTGCTGCTTTAGACTCATCCGAGTAGGATTAACACCAAGTAGAACGTGAGAACTCCTGTACTGGATTCCTACTCCTTGTCCTATGAGCATGTGCGAATAGATTTTCACTTTTTTTCTTAATTTAAATCATGCGATGCGATGCACACACTGTTGACTTTTGAATCTAAACAAACAAGATAAAAGAGTTTCGACACCAATAATTAATTTCTGATGTAAATGCAATCAATCGTGTTAAGCATGCTACGAGGCAAATTAGTCTACTGAGTTGTAGGAAGAACAGGGATAAGGATTTCTTAGGTTAGATTAGAAACCACTCAATTTAGGGAGATAAGTCTAGCTCAATTGACACTATCGAGCCGACACGTTTCATCTTCAACCAAATGTTAGATATGATCTCAAAAGGTTAAATTGGGTACATGACTAACCTGCTAGCTCATCCGACACGGAATAATTCGGAAGCAACTTCGTACATGAACCAGATAAGTATATTGTCCCCTAAAAACGCATCAACTGATTCTTCAACCAAGAAAAGCACTCAAGCACTAGTTATCGATTGATTCCAGGTAAATCATACACTACCAACAGGCAATCATAGCTCATTGTTACCACCTTCTTCAATAGGACCTATATCATACAGAAACAAATTTGGCTCCGAGCATGGCTACAAGTAAAGCTGAATGAGCTCATCGCTGACCACGGATGGTGTCAAAACTCCCAGATCAGTGAAAAGCAGCGTCAGGTATTGGGGCGGCGTATAATCCCTGGCTGATGTTTCAACATCTACTTTAGATGGGATTGGCACCCCAAAATCAATGGGCCGTAAGGCTGGGGCCATATCTTTCTGGTCCAAAGGATAAAGGCGAGCAAACTGCGAGATCGATCGATTAGTCATGATGTGTACAACGAGATACGAAGATAGGTGAGGCAGAAATAATTGAAGAATTCAAAATTCATTCTTGAAAACATGTTTACGGAAATAAAAAAACTCCAAAGTTCCTTGCAGAAGGCGTCACAGTTGCTTTTAGTGCAGAACGTCTTTGGCAAGTTGTGACTTGAGGCAAGTTTCACCGGAGGAGACTTTGTTCCCATTTTGTAAGTTCAAACCGATCAACATAGTCTCTTAAGCACAATGCAATTATAGAAGCATAAAATCAAGATTACCTTATAACTTTCAGCAGCCACATATACAGGTTTACTCATGCTGTGTGCTACCAATGCAATTTGGTATGTCCCCATCAAGTTGATGATGCCACCACTTTCGACTACACCGTCAGCACCCACAAGGACCATGTCAACTTCATCCATGGTATACGCCACTGCTGAATCAATCAGGAGCTTCACAGGAACATCGAGCTTGGCAAGCTCATTTGATAACCGTAGCCCTGTCCTGTCAGGTCTTCCCTCTGCATGCAGAGAATACGTCACTTAAAATCTGGAGATATTTTGGGGAAAAAAATCTGGTTAATTGGTAGTGAACACAAATTGTGATGTAGAGGAAGACCTGACAAGAATACCCAAATGGTGATACTAGTTATACTACATGATGATAAAGCTCATTCACATTTTTTAAAACCAATATTCAAACTTATGGTTAGAAAAGACACTGATTTCTCCTTACCAAAAAAAAGACACTGATTTCAAATTGGGATGTTTAGAATGTCAAGGCTTTAGTAGACTCTGCATGCCAAAGGTCAGAGAAGATGCGGTAAAGAGTTAAAAAATGACCAGTGCAGAATACTCGGAAGACTTTCTTGTTTTGCACAGCTGTCTTCAGAACTTCTAGAACCACTCTGGAGAAACCATGGACCAAAATAGTACAACCATCAAAAATAAAATCTTGACTAAGCATTGCTATGATCCTCCGTGCCTGCAATACGAAGTAATATCTACTGATTATACATGGGTATATAGTTTATGGCGTGACAATAACTCACTAGACAAACAGTGGTATTCTTTTATCATATCAGTTTAACAACCTTGTGAGATATTTCCCCAAATTTTTCAGCACGCTCAATCAATCGTGACTTGGCTGAGTTGAATTCCTCATATTCCAAGGCCGAAGTTCTGGTCACATAACGCATGAAGAGATCACAGCCGGCTGTCAAGGAGATGGAGGTTGTGTCCCACGACTGGCAAGAGTACAATATTAATAATCCGAAAGTGGAACAAGAATAGGTAAAGAATGCAGAGCACATAGAATGGTAATAATCTAATTTGACGAAGATCAGCCTCGTATGATTAATAATGCATTATAAATGCCGGAGACTGAACTTCCACACGACACCGATGGCCATTTAGATCAAACATTTCTTTTGATCAGTACAGGTAGTAATTACTTGCTATATCATTTTTTGGTAAAAAGGGACATTGACCTTTGTGTTTCTATTAAGAAGTCTGCTAATAAATTGGCCTCTTTATACACATGCTTTAGGGTGAAATACAAATTGTTAAGACGTCGTCAAGCCAGAATAAAATGGGGATCCAGCTAAGCTAAGCACTTAGGGTGCGTTTGGGAACAGCTTTCCCAAGGGACTTTAGACCTCTAAAGTTCCTTGGAAAAAAGTTGGAGTGTTTGGCAATTTTTTTGGCGACACTTTGAGGAAAAGACAACCATTGCCAAAGCTGAAAGCCCAAGGCAGGTGGGGACCTGCCTTGGGCTTTCGGCGTTCTTGGCAAGCTGATTCCAAGAGTAAGTGATTTATTTTTTCTTCCCAAATTGCCCCCAAAAATGATTTTTTGTTCCACTTTTGCCCTGAAAAACTGCTCATCTTCCTCCCAACGCCTAAAGGTCTTCTGAGATTAAGCGAACCTCTGTGCTTATTGACTTTCCCATGGCCTCTCACCCCCAAAACAACGGGGCTCCTCAGCCCCTCCACCACCGTTCTCAGCCGCGCGTCCTCCTCCTCCGTAAACCCCCATCACTTCTCCCTCCTCAACCGTCTCCTCTCCGACAACTTCTACTTCCTCAACCCATGGAAATCGCCGCTCCCCTTCGACGATTTCCTCTCCTCCGCCGATGCTCGTGCCGCCGAGGCGATCTAGTTCTTGTTCAAGGCGAGGTCATTGGTCGCCAAGGTTGAGATCAAGGGTTACAGTGGCTGTCCAGCTGCTCTCTTCACTGGAGCTGTCGCCTTTGCCCGATTTACTGTGAATCGAGGTCGAGATCGAGGATGGAATGACCCAGATCTGGATCTTTGATGGCGTCACCGGACCTGGCGTTAATTTTCTCGCCACAGACCTAACTGAACCGAACCCACTTGCACACCACAGAACTCGCACCAATTCACCTCCTTGCTTGACAGCAAACCAGCAACAAGCACCGAACCCCCATCCCAGCTTCGTGAATCATCATTGACCTTCGCCGCTTGAGCTTCGCCGAGCTTCGACAGGAGTTGCGACAAGCTCTGTGACCGTGCTTGGCCGGCGATCGCCTCTGTCCGACGTTCTCCTTTGGGTGCCTCCGTCTCCTCTGCCATGCTTGCCTTCTGTGTATTTTTTTATTTTATTTTAATTCAGAGTTGCTTTGCAATGGATACATGAAAATGAGCTATCCAAACACCATTAGCTTTCACCAAATGCATCTATTGCTCAAAGACCCTTGGGAAAATGACTTTGCATTTTCCTAAAGTGGACCCAAACGCACCCTTAGACCACCTACCCCTCGATAGAGAACTACAATTTGTAGCTGACTACCGTTTCACGTAATTGTATTCATAAACTCATCAAATGGATCCTTGATACTTTGACTTCTCTTTAACTGAAACCAATCCCCTCCTCCTCTTTTGAGGTTGTGGGCAAAGACTATGACAAACTGTGATGTTAATCATTCCCACTACACTATCCCATCATCATAAACAATAGCTGAGAACAGCCGTCAGTTTTCACCTTCGGCGCATTCAACGCATAAAAAGGCCTACAGAACATAATAAGAACACAAAGCATTTTACATGTGGATTTATGAGGAAAGGTAAAAGGTAAAATGTAAAATGGAAGTAAAGTAGACTCCAATACAAGAGAAGTTCTAACAGATACTGAGTGCTGCAGTTTCCCCAGAACCCAAGCTATCCAGATTGTGAATTGAAACAGAGTATCGAAGAGGAAAACATATCCTGGCATAATCAACTGCTTAGACCAAAATGCTGCAGAGTGTGAGTGGTCACTAGGATTTCAAAGCAGAAACTGATCCAAATGCCTTCCACGAGTTCTGAGAGGATATCAAAGCAAGTATCGTCTGAAAAGAACCCTCCATACAGCCAAAAAAAAGAAAAACCTACCTAGTAATAGGGAACCATCATTCTCTTTGTGAGAATCAATCAGCAGGAAGCATAAAGGACAAAAACAAAGAAACCTTTACAAATTGAACCGACGCTGAATCCCACATTTGACATGTCTTGCAGAAAGATGGCAAAAGAACTCTTACCCCGCATAAATTGAATGGAGGAAAACCAAAAAGCTAAAAAAATTATGCTTCAGCGAGTGAAAGCACGCACCTTTAGCGAATCAGAACCCTTCTTTAGCTCAATCTCGAGCTCCATCATAGTCGTCGCCTGGCTGGCCCTTATCACCGCCGCGAGCGCCCGAATCGCCGCCACGGCCTCGGCCAAGTCAGGCTGCTGCCTCCAGTTGTTGAACTCGTCGATCACGCTGAAGGGCCTCTCCCCTCCGCCGCCCGAGTCCGCGGCTGAGGCCGACCTGCCATCGCTCTCCGGCGAGTGAGGCCCCACCGCCGCCTGCGCCTGGGCGAGCCAGTCGCTGGTGACGACGCCGTGGTGGGCGGCGCGGGTCTGGTAGTAGGCGGAGATCTTAGGGTTAGGGTTCTGGAGGGTGTCGGCCATGGAGGAGGACTGGTTGGTCAGGGGCGGGGAGAGGGCGATGGAGTCGGGCTTGGGCGCGACGTCGTTCCCCCTGTCGAGAATGAAGGAGGCCGATCTCCGCCACATCTAATAGCGAGGGCGAGAAAAGTTAATGCTTCCGAGAGAAAGCGGCTGGGCAAAGTGGCGGTTCCCAAAGATTCCGGTGGAAACGTGTGGTGATTAAGGGGCGGATTACGGACGGGGTTATCTTATGACCGAGTCTGCATCATTAACGAGTTGAATGATCAGAGCTGAGACCATGGCTTAGGTCTGACGGGTCCTGCTTCCCTGTCCCACTCATCTTTGTTCGAAAAAAAAAAATTCTTTGTTCAATTCGTTCTCAACGTTTTGTTGCAGAACAAAAGACGTAGATTGTCCCATAAATCGGACACATTACCCTTCTGGTTAATGTTAACCACGGTTTGCAATCGGGCCGGACCGGCCAAGAAGGCAATCCTAACCATTCGGACTAGTTCGAGGGGCGTATCAACGATTAATCCTCATTTGTTTCTACGAAATGTTACCGTGTGAGACTTGTAATTCAAATTATTATTTGTCATGTCTTCTTTATGAAAATGAAAATCGAAGAAATTTGCACCTATCTAAAACTCCAATGCACCAAAAAAATTTAAATATTGTCACTAAAGTGCAGTTTAGACTTTTTCTTTTCTTTTCAAAAAGCGCAATCAGGTCCTAAATTTTTTTTAAGTATCATTAAGTATTAAAACTTATCAAATTAATGTGATCAAGTTACTTCATTAATTTCATCCAATTTAGTTAATGAAATAAACTGATGCCGGCTTTTAAATCGCTTTTGGGTGGCATGTGAGCCGACCCAATGTCGCGTTAGGAAAAGAAACACCTAAAAGGGGGAAAATAACGGATAAAAAAAAGCATGAAGCTTCCGGGTTAACACAAACTTAAAGACCGTCTGCTGAAGCCTAGCCTAGAAGCAAGCCGACGCTGCTAAGAAGCCCATGGCCTCGGACTGATCTCGAGCCGTTGCCGCCGTTGTCGCCGCCACTTAACAGGCTGCTTCGCCCAGGGTCTCGGAGGCGAATGGATCCGAATTAGAGAGTGAAGGGTATAGCAGTCCCGGTCGCGAGCATAGTGAGATCCTCGACGACTCGGAGAACTAATCATCCTATCAACAACAAGAGTTGTCCCTCTACAACTCGCTGAAAAGCCCTGGCAAGACACAAACACCAAACTAACATTTGACTGCGCAAAAAACAAAACGAAACAAATTTGAACATCGAATCGCGTTCCAGTTTATCATTTTGTTCCATTAGTTAGAATAGACAAAATTAGTAAAGGGAATTGATTGTACTGAGTATCGAAATTTAATTGCAGTTTTTAAAAGTTTTGGGATTTTCGATATGTTTATTTCTTAAAAAAAACAACAATATTGATGAATTGATTGTAGAAACTGGAAGCACCAACTTGCATAATTCACCTTCGCCATTATGGATTTTAATTTAATTTTTCGGTAAGAATACTTCTCACCACCCATAATTTTTTTTTTTAATGGACACCAACTTGCATGTTTCGATGGGCAGATTTCGTCCTATAATAAGCTTCTGTGCTTGGTCCAAAATCATATTCTAATTAGTGTAGTTGTCAGCATGTTGCAACTTACTCTATTTTTTAAGCGACTCAAACACTCTTTTCTTTCCTTTCTTCTTTTAAGGGTCAAAACTCGGGTTCTAAATCATGCGCTACGCATCTAATTCGGGTGTATCAAAATGAGATTTGGGCGATATTTCGCAAAGAATATAATTAATATTTAAGAGGAGGACGAGAAGAAGCAAGAGTAATGTACAAAATAGAAACGAGCAAACTATGGATACATTATGGACCTGTTTGGCAACAATTCTGTTCCAAAAAAGCCATTCTGATTAGAATGGTATTTGGTTATTCTGTTTCCTAAATAAATTTTATAAAATCAGAATATATTTGATAACTATACAAAATTTTTATATCTTTAGTTTTTTTTTATTTCCCACCTTTTATTTTTTTTATTTTAAAATTTTTTAACAATGTTAATTTCCTCGCTTTTGAAGTTTTTAACGTTTTTTTTTTGTCAAATTTTAAAATTTTAAATTTAGTCATTAGTAAATTTTCAAATTTAATTTTTTAAAGTTCAAAAGTCTACATGGACTTAATCTTTTTAAAAGTATCGAGACTTTGCACTTTTTGGTGATTTCGGAAAATGTTCTTTTTTTTGGAGAACTAACTTTTTATTATTATTATTTTTTATCCAAAAGTATTCCCGAAAGTAGAAGTAGAATCATACTTTGCGTTACAAATATATTTTTGATTTTTTTTTCGTTTCGGAATAAGAATAACAGAAACATTGCCAAACAATTCATAAATTAATATGAGTTTGAGTAAGTGACATGACGTGGCAAGTTGTTTTTTCAAATTCCCACATGCATTCATCATATTTCTCTTTGCGGATATACTTATTATGTACGAAATGTTTTTCAAGTACACGTAAAATATTATTATTGTCGTCGTTGTTTTGCGGCTGAGAATGCATGGAATAGTCAATACTTCATTAGTAAAATAGTCCCAGCTGGATCGCAAGGAGGAATGAAGGCTCCTAGTAAGGGGTGCATGAAACCCTTTTATTTTTTTATTTTTTTTAAATAACTTTAGAACATAAATACGTTTGACAACCAATATAGTTTTTCTATTTCCCGATCAAATTTTTGGCTCATAAATAGATTTTGGACGAAAAATGAGAATTTTAAAAAAGTTATTTTTTTGTTTCAGAAATAAAAAATCAAAATAATTTGCTCATTCTTTGTCTACTCTCTTATCATCGCAGACCGTCGATCTACCGTTAGTCGCCCGCCGCCATCTGTTGCCGGCCGCCGTCGGCCGCCTTCGTCGATTACTACCAGTCATCGGTCGCCGCTGCCGATCGCTGATCGTCACTAGTCATCGATCGCCGCCACCGGTCGCTCGTCCGGAAATGTAAATTTTTTAACATTGTTAAATAAATTTTTGTTTCAGAAATAGAAAAATCACATCGTTATCAAACACGTATTTTGTCTGAGAAAATTATCTAAGGAATAGAAATGAAAAAAAATTATTTATTGCTAGAAATAGAGTTGGGAAGATAAATGGTTTCATGCACCATCAGTAGAAAATAAAATCAAAACCCATTAATTATTGACCAAAAAAAAAAGGACAAAAAATGAAAAGGACAAAACTTTCAAATTAAATATACGATTAATTCAATTCCTTGAAACACGCGGGGACAGCGTATCACTGTCCATGCGGACGCGGACGCGGTTATCCGGTAATCAGACAGCAAATGATTGATTAAAATTTCGAAAGTCGATCCAACGGTGGAGGTGGCTTCGGACGGCAAGAGAAAGAAAGGAAGGAAAGGGGGGATTATCCCCACTCCTTTCCCTCGGACAGCTTGCAAAAAAAAAGTCAAAAGGTACACTGAACAGACAAATGTCTGTCCCCACCACAATAAATAAATAAATAAACCGATAAATAAAAATTAGAAGAAGAAAATCGTCGGCTCCTCTTTCATTTTTTTATAAAAGAATTTAAAATCCCTGTCGATATCACAAAATCGTCTTTACCGTGAAGTTTATCGACGATTTAATGCAGTATCGACGCCATTACTTATCCTCGATGCCACATGCTCGAGCGATTCCAGTGGATTCGAGAAAATTCAATCGGCCTCGGCCGCGGCGCTCTTGCATCAATAGCCTCTCGTAATTCATGTCAAAGTTCGGCCTGAAATACTAGAGAGTTATAACTTTAAACTTGGGCAGGAATTTAAAATAGAGGGTTATTTATTTTTTTGTTCCACCATCGTTTGCAATGTGCTCCCTCTAACGAGGTATGGTAAATATTGCTCACGAGTTATGCCGATAAGCAGGAATAAGTTGCGAGTTTTCGAGAGGAGGAGCGGAAAAATGCTGGAAATCTCGAATGCCCGGTGGCAAGTGAGGAAACGGCAAATGTCGATCCCTTTTAAAATCGTTTTTTTAATCTTTTTTTTTTGTTGTTTTCTCTTCGTAAGTCTCGTTTCTTTTCTCCATAAATTTTGTCTATCATCTCCGACACACACACTTCATTAATGTTTACATTTTTCTACGTTCTCAAAAAGCACGATCATGCGCAATATTATTATTATTTTTTTCACGAGCATGATATTTTGATGGATTACATGATAAAGAAAGAAGCCGTGGATTTCTTTTTGTTAGTTGTCATTACGTATTTTCCTGTATTAATTGGATTCCCTTGTGGTGCTATGCCCCAAAATTACCACAAAATGATTTGCTTTCTCCAAAGTTGAATTTCTAGAAAGTATTTTCCGGCTACAAACCCTTGAATGAAACGGATCTTAAATTACCAAAATCAACGTGTATATGTTTTTTCTTTTTTTCTTTTTTCATATTTCCGGTCAATACCTTCTCTTTTTTTTTTCGGTCGAACGGTCAATAAATTGAGCCGCAACTCCTCCAGCAAGGAGGGGCATTTTGGGGATAATGTGAACAGACCGTTGCCCCGTCTGCGAAGAAACGACGTCGGTGTCCTCTCCTCGTGACTACGCAGAAATGGTCCGAATAGAAAATTTGGGAAAAGACAAATGAAAAATGTATATATCTTTTTTTTTTTTTTTAGTTTTGTGGTTAATCAGGAAAATTTAAAAAAGCAAAAAATTGGTAAGACAAATAAAAGATCGATCCGTCACATTTCCCCCTGTTGCCGAGAGCGAGGAGCGTCTTCCATCCGTGCCTGAAGAACAAAAAAGGTAAGGAAGAAACGATTCAACAGCCAACGACGAAATTCAAAACTCAGAAAGCAGCGTCGGGCGAAAGTGGAGCGAGAGAGCGACGTCATTCATCTCCGTGATTCGCAATCGACGATCGGTCAGCTCGCGGCGGCGGCGGCGACGACGACGACGACGACTTCTTCCTGACTTTGAACGGCTATTGTTGCACTAGCTGATTTCATTTCCCAATTGCTTCGCTCCCGCACTCCTCGGGGTTGACTTCGAAGAATCGGCTCATCGGTTCGTTCGTGAGATAGAAGCCGCCGGCGAGGAATCGGTCGGTTCTGCGTCTTCTCGTGGTTAACTATCATCTCTTGCGCTGCACCTACCCATCTCCCTCTCTGCCAGAGCTCACGGTTGCCTGACCACGTGGGGCGAATCTGTTCGCTATCGCGCTTGTCTTTCTTCGCGGAAGATCGGATCGGCCGGGTGAGTCCGATCGCAATCAGACTGAAAATCTTCTTTCTCTCATGTTTTTGTTTTTTTTAGGAATTATCGATGCTCAGGAGAATGTGCAATTCTTGTACTCTTTCTTAGTAGATTGATGTGATGTCAAGTGTTGAAGCTTGGTTTGAGTTGTGTTGGTCAAAAGCAGCTTGTTTTGATCTCATTCGTAGTGGTTGAGATGATCTCTGTGTCATTCTGGCTTTCCAAAATTTGATTGGCGATGCGTTTGTTGTTCCTTTGCCAGTTTCATTTCAAGAGGTCGGCTCCTGAGTTTTCTCCTGGCGATATGTGTTATCTAGTCTGATCCGTCATGTAATTCAACTTCTATGCAGTGCTTCAGCTAATGAATACGTGCTGATTTGCTTGTACCCTTGCGTGTCGAATAGGTTATGGAAGCAAATATTGAGTATGTTTAGCACCACAAAGACTTCAGGAACTGATAGCTTTGACTGCTCTAGCGCTTGATGTTATGGAACCGTACCCATAGTATAACAGATCATTGCATCAAAGCTACAAGAGACTGCTCAGATTGGTCTCCTGATATTTTTGTTTGTCTATATGTAATAAGGGGCCGACCCCAACTAGTTTGGGATAAAAGTTTTGTTGATGTTGGTGTTGATATGTAATAAGGGGGTTGTAATTACCTTTTGCTTGCATAATACTTTGTAGGCCTGCCATCTGGTATCCTAGTTCTGGTGATCAGCAAATGAGTGTGTCATGATGAGTGGGTTGGGAGAATTACTTGTCAATGGATGCCCCAGACAAGACCTTCCCTGATTTTTTTGCCATTGTCAAGTCGTGGATTCCTTGGCGATCTGAACCAGCTAACGTGTCAAGAGACTTTTGGATGCCCGATCAAAGCTGTAGGGTTTGCTACGATTGTGATTCCCAGTTTAACATTATCAATCGCCGACACCATTGTCGACTTTGTGGGAGAGTTTTCTGTGGCAAGTGTACAGCCAATTCAGTTCCTGCCACATCAACTGACTACAAGGCATCCTGCGAAGAGTGGGAGAGGATTCGGGTGTGTAACTATTGCTTCAAGCAATGGGAGCAAAACCTAGAAAGCACTAATAATGGGGACGAATTACCTAACCAGGATTTTAGTTCCTCACCATCAGCAACAAGTTTTGTCAGCAGCAAATCTGTTAACACTACCAATAGCGGCAGTATTACTCTTGGCTCAATGTCACAGTCTCTCGAGCCTTATCGTTTTGCTCAGCAGAGTTCTGATCTGAGCTCAAACCAGCTATCCATGGTGGAAGAGTGTGCAGATAGGCAAGGTGTGGTGATGTCAGGAAAATGCAAATATGATGTAGTGGATTTTGCAAATCGTGGGGCTCCATATCCAAACCATTATGGATTTTCAATGAACAGGTATTTACTTTGCTTATTTGTGTCCATGCTTGAAAAAGGATGTGTTAATGTTTCTGATGAGTTGAATTCTTAGCAAAGATTATAGTTTGTGAAGTTACTTTTTTGTTTATTATACCATTGTGGCAAAGGCCATGCCTGCAAGATACGATCTCTGTACACATGCATCGTAATTTTGCACTATGTAGATACCTGTCTGGTCTTTACATGTTTCTTTTAGCTTTGGACTGAATGTGTGTACCTAATATTGTTTATTGTTTGATTTCGCTTTGGCATCAGGAGTGATGATGATGAGGATCAGCATTATTTATACCAATCCGACTCTGAGACAAGGCACTTGCCGGTGGAGAATCACACTGACAGTCAAGTTAATCTCTACGGGTTAGGCAACACTGTGGATTCATATGAGGTGGATCTTCATCGAGAGCAAGTTGAAACAGAAGGTTCAAGTGTCTCCCCTCTGCATGAAAGTTTTGATTCACAGGGATCAAATGAGGTCCCACAGCTCGATAAAAAGGATGACCATTTAATTAGTGATGAATGTGAGGTAGAGTCCTCCTTATATCCTGTGGGTGATGTCACTTCCGAGGCTGTGGATTTTGAGAACAATGGCCTTCTTTGGCTTCCTCCTGAACCAGAAGATGAAGAAGATGAGAAGGAGCGTCTTCTGTTTGATGATGATGATGATGAGGGAGATGCCGCAGGAGAGTGGGGATATCTACATACTTCTGGCAGTTTTGGAAGCAGTGAGTATCGCGCTAAAGATCGATCAGGTGAGGAGCACAAGAAAGTCATGAAGGACGTGGTTTACGGGCATTTTAGAGCTTTGATAGCTCAGCTACTGCAGGTAGAGAACCTTAATACGGATGATGAAAACAGCGAAGATGGTTGGTTGGAGATAATTTCATCTCTGTCATGGGAGGCTGCAACAATATTAAAGCCTGATATGAGCAAAACAGGAGGTATGGACCCTGGGGGATATGTGAAAGTAAAATGCATAGCATCTGGACATCGCCATGAGAGGTAAAACTGCAATTTTTCGTGTCTTTTATAATTCATATTTCCCTGTAATATTCTACAATATTCAAGTCAGAAACTGAATAGCATCTTATGCTCTAAATTGGTACTGGCGAATTTATTGTATTGCACCGCTTTTAGATGATCCCTTGACATGCATACACCATGTGCTAACCGGAACTGCAGGAGTCAAACTTAAATCCGTTGAACTGGTTTTATTGTGCAATGGTTTCTCAGATTGATCATTTAATTTTTTTCATAAATAAAGTTAACAAAGAGTGACAGACATCAAGCTGGGCTTGTTGGAAGCGGATATCATGGACTTAATATGTTGTTTTAACAACAAAAAATGGAATTGCGAGAAGTAGCAAGGAAATTAGGTGGGTGCTTTAAAAAATATCTTGTCTAAGGATCTGAACCTATTAGAATGGAGCCAGGCCCTTGAAAGGAGTATTTGGTATCATTTTGCAAGCTTTGTCCTAGTTGATACTGGAGTCGAGGCACTACAAGCTCCGCACTAAAAGCACTGACTTCCTTGTTATTGTAGCGGTCCTTAACACATAAAACGAACCAGGTGGGTAGGACATCTGTGGTGACCCCCGCAGGTTGAGGAGGTGGCTCCCATTATGTAACACTTTGTCCAAACCGTTTTCTACTCTACCCGAGATGTTTTCAGGAGATCCAAAGTACCTCTGCTACGTTGCTCGAGTCATAAAAGGGGAAGTGGTGCCTCTATCTTTAGATACCAATGGTATCACATGTAGAAACAATATCATCTTGAATAACTAAATCTGCTCCCGATAATGTCCTCTTTTATATCTGTGCTTTTGTGTCTAATCATCAACTTTATATGATGCGGTTCTAATGATACAAGCTGTGTGCAATGTCTCCTATTTCACTCAGAGATATATGTTGATTATCAACACATGGCTGCACTGTTTATTTTATCTTCCTGATGAATTTTTCTATTCCCTTTGTGTAGTATGGTGGTGAAAGGAGTTGTATGTAAGAAAAATGTTGCCCATCGAAGGATGACCTCAAAAATTGAAAAACCCCGCATTTTGATTCTTGGAGGAGCTCTCGAGTATCAGCGAGTCTCTAACCTCTTGTCAAGTTTTGATACTCTGCTGCGACAGGTTCTACTTGCTTGTCCTTTTCTTGCTTTCGTCTGGAAAGTAGTCATTTTGTTAAAGCAGGGAGTTATAACATTCAATCCTGCATGGTTTTGCTTGGTCTTTTAATTTCTTTTTTATCTAATAGTTTCATCCCCAACTAGTTTGGGATAAAGGTGTTGTTGATGTTGATGTTTATCTAATAGTTTCATAATGGAAAAGAAAAGGAGTACATGCCATTTTTGGAGTACATAAAGAGTTTTGTCATTTATTAGTCCTCGGATATGAAAAATTGGTTCTGAGTTGATTTTCATGAGTTTCACCTTTTCATCATTGTAGGAAATGGAATATCTAAAGATGGCAGTTGCAAAGATAGATGCACAACACCCTGATGTTCTTTTGGTCGAGAACTCAGTTTCTCGTTATGCGCTGGAGTACTTGCTTGCAAAAGACATATCCCTTGTTCTTAATATCAAGAGACCACTGTTAGATCGCATAGCGCGCTGCATAGGTGCTCAGATAGTTCCTTCTATTGATAGTTTGTCAGCACAGAAGTTGGGCTATTGTGATAAATTTCACGTGGAGAGGTTCTTGGAAGAGCCTGATACTGCAGGACAAGGAGGGAAAAAACTGACGAAGACGCTCATGTACTTTGAAGGCTGTCCAAAGCCACTGGGTTTCACCGTAAGTTATCAAATGCTGTGCATGTCTACGAAGATGTAGGAGAATGTAAAGAACAGAGTAAAAAACATGAAGTTTCAAGAAATGGAGTAGAAATGCGTGTTAACTCATTTTATTGCTGTCAAATGCTTCTACTTCCTTTTTTTAACCTTGATTTTGGCTCCTTATGCTTACTATCTTGAATGTACAGTAGTTCTGATTCTGAAGAAGTATTAGGTAGAAATTGGTAAAAATAATTATCCAACACTGATAGATAGTGATCTTAAAGATGCTTTTGTCCTCAGGGGAGTAGTTCTTGGAAGGTGATTTAGTGAACTTACTATTAATTTCCTTTTGCATTGGATTTAGATTTTACTGAGAGGTGCTAATGGAGATGAGCTGAAGAAAGTTAAGCATGTGGTCCAGTATGGAGTTTTTGCTGCTTATCATTTGGCATTGGAGACATCCTTCCTTGCTGATGAGAGAGCTTCCCTACCAGAACTTCCACTGAAATCCCCTATTACCGTAGCACTTCCTGATAAGTCATTAAGCATAGAGAGGTCAATATCAACAATACCTGGTTTCATGGTCCCTTCAAACGAGAAGCCTCAAGGTTCTGAAGCTGGTACTGAACCCCACCGATCTAACGGTGTCCCTTCCTCTATTGTGTCGCCATTGACAAGTGATAGCACTGCTAAAAATCTGGAGATGGCGTTTTCAGCTTGTTTTGCTGATGGTTCTGACAATCTCTCTTCAAGTCTCATCAACTCCATTACTTCATTTATGTCTGCTCCTTCCCGGAGGAAAGTTGATTCTGATAGTCACGACCGCCTGTGTACACTTTATGGTGTAACTGGGATACCTGAGCAAACAATCTCCGAGGAAAGCAATGCTTCCAAAATTGACCATCCTGTACAAGGTGATCGCCTCACGGCTAACATTTTTGGGTCTTTAGATACAGTGGTTAGAGTTCCTATGTCAAACGATGCCCATGTGGACAATTTTGCAACAGATGCGCCGCCACTACATGATATGGAAGGTGCATTGCTGCAACAAGAAGATAAAAACCCTGTGGTTGAATCTGGTACTTCGAAGGAAGAGTTTCCTCCATCACCTTCTGACCATCAGAGCATTTTGGTCTCCTTGTCATCACGGTGTGTATGGAAGGGTACTGTATGTGAAAGATCACATCTCTTCAGAATCAAATACTATGGCAGTTTTGATAAACCTCTGGGCCGATTTTTACGAGATCATTTATTTGATCAGGTATTATAGATCTTTATTGAAAGTTCTCTGTGTTCCTTTTTATTTATACTTAGGCTAACATATCATTCCCATGCTCAGAATTATCGATGCAATCAATGTGAGATGCCGTCAGAAGCACATATCCAATGCTACACTCATCGACAGGGCACCCTCACTATATCTGTTAAGAAGCTACCGGAAATCTTTTTACCTGGTGAAAGGGATGGAAAGATATGGATGTGGCACCGCTGCCTGCAATGTCCACGGTCAAATGGTTTCCCTCCAGCTACTCGAAGAGTGGTGATGTCAGATGCAGCTTGGGGTTTATCTTTTGGAAAGTTCTTGGAGCTCAGCTTTTCTAACCATGCAGCTGCTAGTAGGGTAGCAAGCTGTGGTCACTCTCTTCATAGAGATTGTCTTCGTTTCTATGGGTAACCTTTCATTTTTTTCTTTTCTATTGGATCTTAAAAAAGAAAGGAGTTTATGAGCAAAATGTGCAGCGATAATCATGGCAGAAAAAAATAGTAGATCTGGGCAGAAAATGAAGCTCCGCTTTGACAATATCAAATTGCGATGTACAGTTGGTCTTTGACGTAGTTCATTTGCTAGATGGCAAGTAGATGGACTGAGAACTTGGGAAAAAAAATATTATTTTGAACATTGCTGACTGCATTCACATAGTAAATTCTTTACTTTCCCCTGCTTAACTGCTTACCTATGTTGTCTATGCAGTGGTAGTAATGTCTGTAGCTCTTACAGTATGTGAATGTGCAGATTTGGTAATATGGTCGCTTGCTTCCGGTATGCATCTATTGACGTTCACTCTGTTTATCTCCCCCCTTCCAAAGTGGATTTTAGCCGTGAAAATCAAGAGTGGATACAAAAGGAAGCAGAGGAAGTATGATTCTCAACTATCAGACAAATGTCATTTTCATTTTTTGAATACACTTGATTGTGTTGTTTGCTTTCTGCAGGTGGTCGATCGGGCAGAGCTTCTCTTTTCCGAAGTACTAAATACACTTAGTCAACTTGAAGAGAAAAGATATGTCGAGGGCCATGTTCCGAGTTCATCAGAATTAAGACGTCGAATTGTAGAGTTGGAGGGTATGTTACAACAGGAGAAGGCAGAATTTGAGGTATAGATATCTCCTGTTTCCACTCATTGAGCTTCAAGTATTGAATATATTTGCCTATAGCTATCCTTTGTGGTGATAAATTTTTCTTCTTCTCCCTTATTCTGAAATTCACAGGAAATAATAAATGATTTGAGTTGTGTCGACCACTATGACCTTATTTTTTCTGATGAAAATCAATCATGTTTTGCCTGTTTGGCTTGCTCATCGTTTACAATCATATTTAATCGAAACTTTGGAATCTGCACAACTGAAGTTTGTATAAAGTATCTGCTAGCCAAGGATGAAGAACAATCTCTACTATATGTCTCAGGAATCGCTTCAAAAGACTTTGATAAGGGACGTGACGAAGGGCCAAGATGTGATTGACATTCTGGAGATTAATCGTTTGCGGAGACAATTACTTATCCAATCTTTTATTTGGGATCATCGCCTGGTTTATGTGTCTAGTTTGAGTAGCAATGCTGAGGATGGTCCGAGAAGCTTGGACTCAGAAGAAAAGGAGACTTCTTTTCATAAAGATGAGATACCTTCCGAGGTGAATCTGGCCTGCAAGGATGAAACAGTGGTTGGCAATTCCCCATCTTTCCGTTTGGATGACAGAAATGCTAGTCTGGAAGGAGGATTTGAATGCCAAAGTGAGCAAGGTGGTGATGTTGGTCAAGATAATCAGATGAGGAAAAGTGCAAGTTCCAGAGAACAAAAGGAAGCAAAAGTCTCTGCAAAAACTAATGCCTCCGATCAATCTGAGTCTCTGGAAAGTGGGACAATTGTTCGCAGGACCCTATCGGAGGGGCAGTTTCCTACACCGCCCAATTTGTCAGAGACCTTGGACGCTGCTTGGACTGGTAAAAATCCATCAAATATGGCAGTGAAAAAGGAGATCTCCTCTGCACTTTCTGATTCGGCCTTAATTGATTCTTTGAAGGGAGAAGCAGTGGCTGAGGGGTTGGGTCTGAATAGCTATGCAGAGGACTTAAGCAAACTGAAGGTTTCCAATTCTTTGCCTCCTTTTTTGTCGCCCAAGGACTATGATAATGCGGTTGAATCAGTTAGCTGGCTAGGAGTGCCTATAAGCATATACCGCTCTTTTAACAAGAATATCTTAGCAGGATCTCAAAAGCTCGATATGCTTGGAGAGTACCATCCTATCTATATTTCATCCTTTCGGCATTCGGAACTAAATGGTGGAGCTCGGCTGCTTCTGCCTGTTGGAATCAATGACACTGTTATTCCTGTTTATGATGATGAGCCAACTAGCATGATAGCTTATGCATTGGTATCATCAGATTATCATACTCAATTATGTGATGAGGCTGAAAGAGTAAAGGATGCTGAGCCCGTGGCTGCATTATCATCTTTGGATACCATGAGTTTTCATTCGTTTCAGTCATTTGATGATATGACTTCTGAAAGTAGAAGTTTTGGTTCTGGAGAAGATAGCATGCTATCAATGTTTGGGTCTCGTAGCTCCCTGGGCTTAGACATGCTGTCAGTGTCTGGGTCTCGTAGCTCCCAGGGCTTAGACCCACTATCATATACTAAAGCCTTGCATGCGAAGATCTCATTTTCAGATGAGGGACACGTGAAATATTCTGTAACTTGCTACTATGCGAAACGATTTGAAGCTTTAAGGAGGATTTGTTGCCCATCTGAGATGGATTTTGTAAGGTCCCTTAGTCGTTGTAAGAAGTGGGGAGCACAAGGTGGAAAGAGCAATGTCTTCTTTGCTAAGACATTGGATGATCGGTTTATCATCAAGCAAGTCACCAAGACAGAGCTAGAGTCATTTATCAAGTTCGCTCCTGCCTATTTCCAGTACCTCTCTGAATCAATTGGCACGTGTAGTCCAACATGCTTGGCAAAAGTTCTTGGGATTTATCAGGTATAAGAACAAGGACATCTCATGTGTTCATTTGATATACGTGTTAACCTCATAATTTATCAAATCTTCAAGTTTGTGATCTTGGATATTATGTCCTGACTCCTCAGCCGGAAGGGTCTAGGCAATGCCCAGCCCTTTGCACCAGGGTCATTGATTTGATGTGCCATCTAACCATCTGCAATCTCTGTAGGTCATCCTGTTTTGGGTACTTTCACGTCTTGCATTGCAACCTTTGGTGATCAAATGACCGCTACTTACGTAACTGACAAAGTCAAGACATTTAATGGGACATATTATTGTGCAATCTTTAACCTAATATTAGGCTTTTGAATTCATTGGAAAGCAGCTAGCTTATGAGTAAATGCTATTGCTTTGTTTTGTTACACCGCAGTGAATTCTTTATCCATACTGTTAAAGTACTAGAATAAGCTAAATCTCTCCCACATCCATAGCTGTTGACCTTGAACAATTTTTTCAAAGCACAAGGCTAACCAAATTAGGGAACCACTAAGCCTATCCTTACAAAGAGAAATTCTGGTTATTTTTGTATCCAATCTTTGTGCCTATATCATGCCACATATTGTGCCATGGTTTGATAATAATACGTTAAACTTCATCCCTGAGCTTAGGACTTTTATTTCCGTTGAATATGACACCAGACTGGGCATGTCAAATTTGGCGTGAATTTGGTTAGAACTAATTTTCCTTTGAGTGAAGAAAACATTTCTGATATTCACCAGCTGCAGCTAATAATCCTTATCACTGTTAACTCATATGTTAGACAGCATTGTTGCGTCTTAGTTTAATCGTCGATCTACTTTTCGTCTGTAGGTGACGGCAAAGCATGTCAAAGGAGGTAAAGAAACCAAGATGGATGTCCTTATTATGGAGAATCTTCTCTATGGGAGGAAAGTGACGCGGCTTTATGACTTAAAAGGATCTTCTCGATCACGTTATAATCCCGACTCCAGTGGAAGCAACAAAGTTCTGCTGGATCAAAACTTGATTGAAGCAATGCGAACTTCACCTATTTTTGTGGGAAATAAGGCGAAACGGTTGTTGGAAAGAGCTGTCTGGAATGACACTTCTTTTCTTGCGGTAATCTCTCTCTCTCTCACACACACACACACTGACACACACACACAAGCATGCGTGTGCACTGCTAAAGCTAATAATTCCGTGATGGCTTTCTGTTGCAGTCGGTGGATGTGATGGATTACTCACTTCTGGTCGGAGTGGATGAGGAGAAGCATGAGTTAGTACTTGGGATCATTGATTTCATGCGTCAGTATACTTGGGACAAACACCTTGAAACATGGGTCAAGGCTTCAGGCATTCTTGGCGGGCCAAAGAATGAACCTCCAACGGTAATTTCACCCAAGCAGTACAAGAAAAGATTCAGGAAAGCGATGACCACCTATTTCCTCATGGTCCCAGATCAATGGTCACCTGCAACTATCATCCCAAGTAGATCACAGTCCGATTTACAGGAGGAAGACGCACAGATGGCCCTTCAGTGAACCGATGCTCCGATCTGCGCCTGTAGATTTTGAAGCTACGATTAGGATAAGCTCTCTATTTCTTCACTCACAATTTTTTTCCCCTTTTTTGCGGTGTCCCATTCTTTACCCTTGCTGGGTTCTTCATGTTATCCTTCGAAAGAGCACATAATCTTCATTGTTTTGTAGAAATTTGCAGAACGAGGCTGTCGAAGCCACAGTAACCTGTCAGGGGTAAATTATTAGATGGCCTTGATAGGTATATTCTGTACAGAAGTAATCGTGCATATGTGAAGCATTGCACTGTGTATATGAATCTGTGTGAAGTTTTGCCTTGTATTGAATGTCATTTGCATCAATATAGACGGTGGTTAACGAAACCCACATGCAATGCTTCATTCTCTGTCTTCGCCTTTCGTTCTTCATTCTGTAGTGGCTTCTCCATCGAGTGAGCGCCGACAGTGAGCGTGAGTTTACTAGCAACTCAAGATCGTCTCTTTGCATATTCAAGGTCGCCGCCATGGCTGCTTTTGCATGCTTCCAATGAATTAGATTAAGATCGACTCTTCTGATTTTAAAAATAGTGCGTTTTCTTTTCTCTTAAATCTGTCTGTTCTGTTTTACCCTTCAGAGATTGGAA
This sequence comes from Rhodomyrtus tomentosa, assembly GCA_028455895.1. Classification (NCBI taxonomy): domain Eukaryota; kingdom Viridiplantae; phylum Streptophyta; class Magnoliopsida; order Myrtales; family Myrtaceae; genus Rhodomyrtus; species Rhodomyrtus tomentosa. Next base: position 34,020,400 of record JAPCWY010000009.1, on the reverse strand, counting down.
AAAGCGGCGATCCATCAGAAACAAACCCGGGGAATTGAGTGGAAAACGAAGCGGCAGCGGAAGTGGAAGCGCTTCGTTCTTTAGGCATAGATTGTTGCATTTTGATGGAAGAATATAGCTTGTGCTCATAATTCATATACTGCAACTGAAGAAACACCCTTTCCTTTTAACACTACACTACACATTCACAAAGCCAGTCCAAAGAAAAAATTTAACATATTGACCAAGTCAGCCACTGCTCGACCGACAGTGTTTGAAAAGCTATTCTAGCTCAAGTCCTCTTGTAGAATCTCTCCCACCTCCACTTTGTACAATGCACCATCTTTTGCAATCTGAAGCCAATTTTGTTGAAGAAGATCAATGATGTCAGCATCCCTGAAACCATTCGAGATGTTCAGATAAAGCTGATATGCTTTGTCATTTGTTGCAAGAGAAATAGAGACTCTGCTCGAAAGTTATTCACCTGGCTTCATAGCAGTATGCAGCCCTCGGAATCTTTCTGCAAAATCTCGGGCCCTCGTCGTATCCTTCGCAAATGATCTCCCCACTATCATCTCGGTAACATACTATACCTTCACACTGATCCTCAAAAACCTGCAATAGAAACCCAGAATCTAAGTGTGAAAAGAAGATAGAGGTTGGGTCGCCGAAAGTTTGTTTCCTGCCGCGAATTGAACATGTTATGAGGAGTATCTGCCAAGAAGGCAAGTGTCCCTCGGAAAACGAAAACGGGTCGTGGGAAGATCACTGTGTGTACCTGGTTCTTCAAGGACGATCGGGTTCGGACTGCAGTAGCTCTATTGACCGGAAGCCGGTTGCGTGCAAGCATCGTAACCGAGCTGACCGGCTTCATAATCCGGATCGAGTCCCATAGAATCATCCGAGGGGATTTGGGGCATGTCACAGCCATTGATCTTATGAAGCTGTGCAAATAAGGAGATGAACTGCTGACCTTAAATGAGTGAGAAGGCGGAGACTTTAGGACAAGGAATTTTTATTTTTTTATTGTTGGGTGGTGCGTATGTCCGGCTTTGTGAATGGCAAGGCATTGATATTTAAAATAGTTCATGTCTAGTCATAATGCATCATATTTTGTAGTATACTAAGAGAGGTGGGTCCGTACAGCTTATCCTGTAAAATGTTCATTGATGACTCTTGATTTGATGGACCTATTTGAAATCCCACCTTCTGGTTGTCCACCTCGCCTCCCGAAACCACCCAATCACGTTCCTAACATTTCCTTTAGCTCAAACAGAAACAATTTCCCATTCAATAACAAGATTTATTTAACGGGTTACAAGTTTTGAACGACGATGATAAAATTTGATCAGGTTTATTAACACAATTCTTATCAATAATGTCACACCTTAGGAAGAAGAGACATTTAATAGGGTGTGATTCATATTCTCCATCGATGAAAATGTCAAATTAACTTCAATTTAAAGGTGAATCAAAATAAACTTTCAACTATTTCTCTCTCAAGTTAGGGTTCGAGTCTCGTACTTCTCATTTCCCAAGTTTTGCATGCAGAATTAGGGGGTGTATGACAAAATTTCTGTTCTATAAATAGTTTTTTGTATTTCTATTTCAGAATGAGTTTCTAAGCAAAATAAATGCGTTTGATAATGACAAAAAATTTCTATTTTTGAAATAGAAATTTATTTGACCGACGAAGTTGACAATGGCAAGGGGCAATCGGCGGCGGTTGCCAGCCATCCAGCGACCTACGGCAGCCGGTCGGTGATCGGAGGCGACCTTCGACGACTGACTGGCGATTGATGGCAGTCGTCTGGCGACCTCCATCGATCTTCGGGGGTCGTCCGGAGACCTCTGGTGATCGGAGGCGACCTCCGGCGGGGGCGGCAAGGGGCGGCCGACAGTCAAAGAGGTGCGACCAATGGTGGCTGTCAACGATGAAGATTTTTATTTCCATTTCTATTTCTTAGAGAAGTAACTTTTTTTATTTATCATTTTTGCTTCAAATCTATTTCTATTTCTCAACATTATTCCAGAAATAGTTTCTTGCATTTGCGTTACCAAACGAATTTCTATTCTAAATATATTCCAGAAATAGAACTATCCAGAAACAATTTCTGGATGATTATCATGCACCCCCTTGGATTTTTTCACTTGAAGCCGACGCGTGATGCACATAAATGCTATAGGTATATATAAATTCTTACGATCCTTTTGGGCCTAGGCGGGCCGATCCAATATGGGCCCTTATGAGTGGATTTGCTGGACCTGGAGAATTATCCTTTTGGGCCTGGACGGGCCGATCCAAGATGGGCCCTTAAGAGTGGATTTACTGGGCCTGGTGATGCTCTCATCTGCCTCATCTGCTTCGACCCCCACTTGACTTGCTTCACAAGAAGGGTTATTCGCTAAAAGCACCCAAAGACCAAAAAAATACTGAACCAAGCAGCACGAAGCCTGTCCAAGCACCCCTCAAATCTCCAGGTAAGCTCTCGATTGGCGAGTCTGTTGATTCGATCACTGTCTTGTTCAACATTCCGGTGTCGCGATTTGTTTTCTCGATGCTCGCATCGGAGGGTACTGTTTGGAATCGCGAGCCGTCGTGATCGATTCCCGATTCTGAGATTCGCTTCACGGTCGCAGGTTGTGAGTTGAGCTCGTCGCCCGAGATGTTTCTCACGAGGTGAGCTGCATTTGATTCCGTGGAGTTAGCTGGGGGGCTGCTAGGGCTTTGGGGGACCTTGGAAGTTTGGCTGAGTGGTTTTTGTCGTTTGGTTTGTGCAGGACTGAGTATGATAGAGGAGTGAACACCTTCTCTCCGGAAGGTAGATTGTTTCAAGTTGAATATGCTATTGAAGCCATCAAGGTAAAACGGGCTTCCTTCGCCTGCTGCTTTTTTTCGGTCAATGTCGTAGAAATGAACTAGTGACGTGCTGTTATGGAACTGTTTATTGAGCCGGTTGATGATGAGTGGAACTGTGTGGATGTGTTTGAATTACTGCAGTTGGGTTCGACTGCGATCGGATTGAAGACAAAGGAAGGTGTTGTGCTCGCTGTTGAGAAGCGTATTACTTCGCCCTTGCTGGTCTGTTTTCATTTAGTTCTTCCTCTTATTTCAAGTGCAGCCTGCATTAGGGATGTTGGGCTTTTTTGGGTTGTAGAGTGCCTTTGCTGGTCTTTCTAGTCATATTTTGGATTGTTGACCGACTTTTCTGGGTATTGTAAATATGTATAACTTGATTGTTTAGCCACTTCATGTGATGGGAAATGGAATGTGTGTTTACTTCTCTGTTGATGATATGAGGGAATGGATGACTGCTTAAAATGACATTCAAGTCCCTCGTACTATTTTCCCAACAGTGCATGTGTTACTGGACATGATATTTGCACACGAAATCATAATGACCTTGCTTGATGTGTTCTTTACTGGAGTATAATTATATCAGTTTTTCCCAAGTCAGTGCACTAAATTCATGAACAACATTTCTCAATTTTGAATGCTAAATAATGTTTTCACAGTATGATAGTTGTGGACAATTTACATTGAGTTCTTACCATCACGATTCTTCACTCACTGGCAGGAGCCTAGCAGTGTTGAGAAAATTATGGAAATCGATGACCATATCGGATGTGCCATGAGTGGCTTGATTGCTGACGCTCGCACTCTAGTAGAACATGCTCGGGTGGAAACTCAAGTACGGGCTGTCTTAATTCTTTGTCCTCCTTTTTATCCTTAGCTGATTGTTCCTAATTTTTATTATTATGCTGGAAATGGTCTGCAGAATCATAGGTTCTCATATGGTGAGCTCATGACAGTTGAATCCACAACCCAAGCCCTTTGTGATCTTGCTTTGCGATTTGGCGAGGGTGACGAAGAATCAATGGTAATACTGTTTAGTCAACCGCCGTGCATTCTTTCTTTCATTTTCTGCATAATATATCTGAGAAAAGCCATCATTGAGTTTTGCACAGAAAGATCAGTTTTGATATGGTTGGTGCTTGCTTTGCCCTTTAAATTCCCTTTTTTCTCATTGTTCTTAGAAATGAGTTGCAGATGTTCAACATTGCTGTAGAGTTTTACTAGGTTGCTACTTTTTTCCTTTTGCTGGGAATGATCCTGTGCTATGTCAAAAGACCAAAGTTGAAGGAATATGTCTTTTTCCTAGGGTGAAAAACTATGGTATTTGCAGTTGGAGATACTGTAATTTGGGCAGAAGCCAGATGTCAGGGCATAAAATGTATAGCAACTTTGTTTTTTGAGATTATTGAGTCTCTTGGGGGCCATCTTTCTCTAGCAGGGTCCGTATCCGAGGATACACTAGACATGTGCACCTGTAGTTTCTAGTTTTCAACTCTGATACGCGATGTCAAACTATGGGTTCAAATTTGAGGGCAAAAGATGCTTCAATTCAGCATCACCATCTTTCTCTAGCAGGGTCTGTAGTTTTTTTTTAAATGAGCGTATGTGCATGGTGTGTTTTAAATTCTTTCTCACAGGTGATTATCCTGTTGTGCAGTCTCGTCCTTTCGGAGTCTCTCTTCTCATTGCTGGACATGATGAAAATGGACCCAGCTTGTAAGTAGAATTGAATTTTTATGTGTTTAAACACAGTCCAGATGCTTGCAAGATTAAAGATTTCTTTTTCTTCTCATGCCTTGAGTATCTTTTATTGCTGGATGCGGAGGAGCTAATAAGATCTGATTTGGCAGAGTTTTGAAATTCTTTCTTGTGATTTCGTTGGAGGATTTTTCTGTTGTCATATGACTTAAACTCAATGATCAAGCAAACAACCACTAGCACTTTCTTACCTTTTGTTACCACAATGAGCTGATGTCAAAGCTTCTACTTTAATGGTTGCTTTCCAATGGTGCTCTCATTACAATGCAATGTAATACCATATCCACTAAGAAAGTTTTAAGTGTCCTTTCTACTAGTTACTCATACAATACGAAATTCTGTCTATTAATGCTATCATTTAACCTAAAAATGTATTTGACTCATTTTTTTATGGCAATGTAGTAAGTTTGCCATTTTTATTGGGCAGTCTCTTTTAGACTTCAAGATCGAAAGATCTGCGCTTGTCATTTCTAGCAAAGAATATGGTGTGTGTTTTCTTACGCAAATACCATGTTTAGATAGCAGTTTTTTTTAATTCATATCTTGTTTAAAGCTGGGCTCTGTGATGAAATAATCTTTGTTAATTATTCTAATCATGAGCCTATGGAATCTTCTTGAAGTTTTAGCATTTCTTCTCTACTTGTGAACTACACGAGTAAGTTTTTAGCTGTGTTGGACTTTTGAGTCATGGTTCAGTAATTATTCCAACAAGCTAGATTTTCTTCTTTCTTTCTTTCAATCAACTTTTGCAGAAGTACCTCAAATTATTACTGAACTTAAAGATGACTGCATGTTCTACTGGTAGTGTTTGCCGAATAGTACTGATAATCCTTTTTAAGGTAAATTGCACATGTAATTTCAAACAGCTTCAACAAATAGAGCCTTACATCATTACTTGAGGTTGGTTATATGAAATTTTTGCGCCAATGCGCTCCATGTGTCAAGTCTTTTCTAAACTGTAAGTGCTTCACATTTTTCGTTATTGTCTCTAGACGCTCCAACTCTCAATTGGTAAAGGAGAAAGTAAGTAACAGAGGAAATGAGGAATGACTGTTTGGATTGAAACTCTGACTACTATTTGTTATATCCTTGAGATGGATTTGAGAATGTCTTTTCGCTTGTTGGCCTGTGCTTTTTAATGTGCCATCCATGAGGGCCTTGGGTTATTTACTCAGAAAAGGACCTTTTGCTGGACAGATACTATACAGATCCCTCCGGCACATTTTGGCAGTGCAATGCAAAAGCCATTGGATCAGGTTCAGAAGGAGCAGATAGCTCATTGCAGGAGCAATATAATAAGGTATGTGCTTGCATCCAATGGAAGTTGAAGTTTCCATACTTGGTCATCGCACTCTTAACTGGGTGAATACATAAATTAGTCTTTGCATTAGCTGCAACTTTTGGGAAGTGCTGGTGAATCAATTAAGATTGGTTGCAGGACTTAACTCTTCAGGAAGCTGAGACAATTGCTCTTTCCATCCTTAAGCAGGTCATGGAGGAAAGGGTAATGCGTCAACTAACTTGTCTGTGTACTTTTTCAGTGTCGGTTAATTGCCCTCTTGCTTGTTTTCTTTTTGTAAGTGGATTTTGGTATGAATATCAGGTGACGCCCAACAATGTGGACATTGCAAAAGTGGCTCCTACATACCATCTCTACACACCTGCTGAGGTGGAGGCAGTCATTAGTCGACTATGAGGAGATTCTCCATGGAACTTCACGTTTAAAGTAATGTTCTTGGTGTGTGCCCGCCCATGCGTGCATTTGAAGAATTGTTGCCTGTAATTGTGCTTTGCAAAGCCAAAAATTGAAAATTGTCATGCTGTTTTGGCCGTGTTATCATTGCAGGACTAATGATGTGGATTATACAATTTCTGCCCCTAATTTGAATGGAACACGGTGTAGAGACAATTATTTTACCTTTTGTATCTATCCACTGGAGGCAGTTTATGGATGGCCCATGAACGTCAAGAGTGACGGATCTTACTCAAATCTTTTTGCTCGAGCTAAACTTTTTCGATTGGATTGTCTCAGGTCGCCCTAATAGAAAGATGATGCTTTTGTTGCTCTGCGACAGACTTCTGTGCTAGATTGCACCCATTGTTATGCAACGTGCATATGCATCAGGGTTGGCATTGCATGAATTTCTCTAGTCCTTAAATTTGACGAAGTTTTGCGGTCCATCTTGGGGTAGTTTCGCATTACAGCACTGGGGAAGATTTACAGTTGCAGTGGATGATTGACCAAGAAATGGAAGTGCACCGCATGGGCAGATCCTTTAGTCTTCTAATCGAAGTGTTCTCTTCTCGACGTCTCGTTCTTAGCCAAAACCTAGCACACCGGGCTAAATTACAAGAAACGGGCCCTTGAGCTTCTCAGGACATCTCTAACTTAAAAACTGATGCTCATACATTTGGGGCGCATACTGTGGGGGTGTCTATGTTTAGCTCGAAACAGATCGGGTTTTATTCATAGATCTCCGTTCTTGCAATAGTCATCTTCCTTCTGGGCTCCCAAAAAAGAAAAATATCCGACTTTCTTCCTTCACGGATTCTTGAGAAACAGATCCTCAACCCCTCGGTTGATCTTTAAGTTCCGAAGTTTTCACGTGCTACGACATTTCGTTTTCAAAAATGTAATGAGTCGATCAGCTTAACACTTGAGACTCCGGTCCTCGGTGAGCCATGTAACCGCTCCCTCGCCTCTAGTCACATTTTTCAAACAATGGAACATTGGCTGACATGAAAGTGGAACCATTTTTGTATTGATTCTCTTTTTTACCGTCATCATAAGCAGTGTACAGCATATCAGAAAATCGACACGCTAGAAACAAATTTCAATGTCAATAAGTGGGTTGAGTGGGGAAAAAACAAAAAAGAGGAGGAGGATGCAGTTTTCTCTTTTCTCTTTCGGGCACTTTACGGCTTTACATCATTACCATTACCGGATTATAAAGCGGCATCAAATGTCACGCTAGTTTGAGGCAACCAATCACCCCCTTGGATGAACGACCCCACCGTGAACTTCCCGGCCTCGGCCGCCGTTAGTGCCGACTTATACCCGGCCCATGTGACCCGTTGGGCCGTGCTCGACCCCGGCCCGCTGTTTTGGTACTCCCCATAGAAGATCGTCCTCGGGGGGTCCACGTTGGTGACCCACTCGGTCCAGCCCTTGGGGTTCAAGGAGGAGTCAATAGTCGACTGCATGATCACAGTGGTCGAGTAGTCTTTCCAGGGCCGGCCGAGATATGTGGGAGCCGTCACGTTGCCGTTGGCGGCGATGCTGCATTTCTGGATCGAGATGCCGGTGTTTTGGTTGGGGTCCTTCTTGCCCTGAGCCGTGATGGTGTTGAACTGGTTGTCCATCGGCTGCCTGGGCTGGATGTTGCAGTTCTGGAAGATGACTGCGGAGTTTCCGAATATGAAGTCGATCGTGCCAGTGACGTCGCAGTCGCGGAAGAACTGGCGGTTCGAGTGCGCGTAGAGCGTGTCCTGGAACGCGTCGAAGGCGCAGCGGTATATCACCGACAAGTCGGACCCGGACCGGAACGCCACCGCCTGGTGCTTGGCCGCGCCCGCGGTGTTGATGAACCCCATGTCCCTCGCTATGAAGCCTTTACCCGCAACAGCTGGTAAAAAGAACACATCACTTGGGTCAAAATTTGACAGTTACCCACAAAAACATAGATAAAAACAATTGAGTCAGCTTCAACAGGAGTTATTGATGATTTGAACAGAATTGGCTCCATGCTGGGCTGCGGCAATTGCGGGCAAAAAGAAACAGACAGCCCACAAAACAGCGGGGCAGGTTTCCATCCCCTGTTTCGGCAACTCCCTTTCACACCGAAGCAGTAAATATGTTCAGGGCCCAATGACCCCATATTACTTTTCAACTAAAGTTGAGCGATTTAAGAAAGAGAGATGATGGTTATGATTTGCTATCATATGACAACATATCTTTTCATACAAGCTCGTAAAAATCAAATCTTGGGCGGCCATAAATCAAGGAGCAGTGGGAATGGGACCACGTGGGACAGGACGCGGGCAGTTTGCAGAGATGTCACGTTCATTTACGCCAAAGCATGCACATGGTTAGGGCAGAAACCTCCACATTAACCACATCAACAGACAGCATTCGCGAGTGGGGCCTCTCACGAGATCAAGATCGTCCACGTGGGGACAGACGACCGAAACATGTGGTTCGTTGATCTGGCGAGCCATGGGCCCCGCCAACCAGAGCCCCCACACCTTCCCTTTGGTGGAGCTCGAGGATGGATCGGATCCGGTCAGGTCGGGTCGGGTTCACGTTGCACATGGGTCAACTAAGAATGTGGAAAGAAAGGTGATTGTGGGAGTCTGTACAGAACAGGATCCTATCCCACGTTGCCACCTTACCAGCAAATCACATCCCGACAATTGCCACGACATTCTGAATTGGTGTTTTAGATTTGCCCTCTGTTCCTCTTTTAAACGTTTGATTGGAATTGAGACGTCGCTTTCCCTAGGTGAATTGCTTCTCCTACACTGTTCATGGTATGAACTAGTCTAAGATTGTTGGGCTAATCAGCTGAAATTACTTCCAAAAGCTCCAGGTCCTAATCTTGTTGGGTATTTTTCTTGTGGGTCGAATTGATTAAGGATGGAAGAAGACGAAAGCGGAAAATGCCAAATCAATGGAGGAGACTCAAGCAGCAGGTGGGATTCACTTCACACGGCTGAGCAAAGGAGGCAATTTATTAAATGACTCACCGAAGGTCGCCGTCCTGAACGTCGGAGTCCCGTCGATGAAATTCAGGCCGCCGGAGACGATCGTCTTCGCCTTCCCGTCGCCATACATCATCACGTTCCATTTGGTCTTATCCAACACCACGTTCTCCTTGTAGGTCCCCGCCTTCACGTAGATCACGAACCTCGACGCGTTCTTCGTCGGGACGGCGTCCACCGCCTCCTGGATCGTCTCGTAGTCCCCGCTCCCATCCTGCGCCACGGTCATGTGCGGAGCCGCCGCCGCCGCCTCGTCCTGCAGCAGCCTCCTCTCCGCCGCCCCGAGCCAGCTCGGGAACTCCGACGGCGATCCGAGCAGCTTCCGGTGGATCGGGATTTTGAAATCAGCCAATAGGCTAATAATCCTGGTCACGATAGCCAGGCTATTACTGACGAACTCGGTTGAGTTCTCCATGGCAGCCCTCACGTTGTCGATTAGCGTCGAGTTGATCTCCTCCAGCGAGTCCAGGCAAGTCTCCTGGTCCGTTATCGCTGCGCTGAGCCACGTCTTCATGTCGTTGATCTTCGATGAGGACAGAATAGTCCCGGCGCCGACCTCCAGCGAAGAAATCGAGTCGTTGAGCCGGTCGATCGCGTCCTCGAACACGCCCGCGCAAACGGCGAGCGCCGCCTTGCCCTGGGCGTCCCCGGCGTTGGCCTTGCTCGCCAGCTGGTCCGCGTAGCTCGGGAGCTTCTGGAGCTCCCTCATCGCGACGGCGAGGGAGAGCTTGAAGAGCTGCTCGGGATCGGTGGCGTTGGCGGTCTCGGCGGCGGAGATGCTGGAGAAGCAGGAGTCCGGGTACTGGGTGACGCTGCACACGGCCTTGAGGGAGGCGGAGGGGGTCAGCTCGGAGGGGGGGACGGCGGAGGAGTCGTCGGAGCCGGAGCTATTGCGCCGGTGGACGATGGTCCCGACGACGGCGGCGACGATCACGGCGAGGAGGAGGACGGCGGAGGCGACGAGGATGAGGAGGCGGCGGCGAGTCCGCTTGCGGAAGGCCCGCTCCTCGGCCTCGTCCACCTTGCCGTATCCCTTGAAGGACTTCATCGAATCCATCCTTGGTTAGTACGTGCAGTGCGAGCGAGAGCGTGTGAAACGCGAAGTGTTAAGAGAGTGAGAGAACGTAGAAGAGAGAGAGCTGTGGCTTTTGGAAGATACTCGGTGCCAGAGCATCGTCCATTTTAATAAGAAAGAAACAGAGGAGAGAGAATCTCCATTTCTCTCTCTACAACACAGAAGGCGATGGACAGCGAAAATATCTGGTCAGAAAAAAAAAAAGTGAAAATTCGCGAAATGCTTTTCGGTTCGATGCTTCATTGTTAAGGTTTTCTCACTTTCGAGCGGAAGTTGTCGTGTTCGACCGAGCTCGGCCACCCCCCCCCCCCCCCCCCCCAAAAAAAAAAGGAAATATATAAAAGTTGTCGTGTATGGGCCATGATGTCCAATCGATGGATGACACGTGGCGAGAGATGCTGAGTTCCGGTCAGTGCACAAACGTTGTTCTTTCCTCCTCGTGTGACTGTCGAGCCGAGGCGCAACTCTGAGTTGCGCGAGAGAGATGCTATCGAGTCGAGTTTAATTGAATTGGACATCCTTTTTTCCCGCATGGTTTCGGCCTCTTTGGAGTTCAGTGGATTTGGACATTTCGTAAAATTGGCTGAGGCTGAGTCAGCAAAAACTACAGTGGCGTAGAGGCTAAATGGTTCCAACATCGAGTGACCGTCCCATTCGCGCCAACCGATTTATGGGCTAGGCAAATTCTCATGAAAACTGTCGTTTGACGAATTGCTCGCAGTGCCAGTGGTGGGCGGTTCTGATTTTTCGAGATGGACAATATCCAAACCTAAAATCTAGAATATATCCCTTCGCCCCGGCATAAATTCTAGGATTTTTTTTTTTTTTGGGAACATGAAACCTTCTTTGTAGATCCAGAATTGGCCATGTTCATCTAGTCCAATTTTTTTTTATTTCTCGAAGAGGCAAGCTTTAATAAAAATACATGATGTGGCAACAACAAATAATACATGATGCAATGAAAAAGGGAAAAAAAAAGATATATAATTAGGGTTTCTCAGTCCAATTTCGTGCCACGAACCGAGAACCGGATCGATAACAGCCGATTCAAAAAAAATTCAAATCGGGAACCCCGGCCAGTATCGGTCAGATAAGTCGGTCCGATCCCGTTCTTGGATTTGTCCTACAATGGTGCCCACCACTGCGTCGTGCCATATCCATTTACACTGCACCATTTATTTATTTTTCAATATTTATCTAGAATTGTTTTAAAAAAAATTCAATTTTGAGATTATGCTATGTTTTTGTGGGACAAAGCACAACCCAGCTGTTCCCGCAAAGTCCAATTGGCGGCCCGCGCGGTGTCTTTGGCTTCCAGCCATGTGCGAAGAAGGCAGCTCACGCGGCTCGCCCATAAGATCCGCTCCAAAACCACCAAATGTCCCGCTGAAAACATTAAAACTGTCTCTTTTTTTTTTTTTTTTTTGTCTTGGACCGATTCGCACGATCCGAACTTGTCTTAATCTTGGTTTTGTCCGGCACACGAACGGCCCCGAACTTAGCAACGAGCGACGATCCGTTTCTCACGATTTTGTCCCCGATCGGACCATCGTGCAGCATCGTATTGATCTTCGTGGATCTAAAATAAGGCCGTTGCTTTGCGCGCGGTCGAATGATGTTTTTGGGCATAGCCCTGAAGCGATCGCTCGAGACTCGGCGAAGGTGCTTGATGTGAAATAAAGCGTCGTCCCTGAATGTTCCGAACCGAATAACAAGGTATTGTCTAGTACAACACTTGCGGCGCCGGTCTCAGTGAGTTGGAAGACGGACGGAATTGAGCGCGCTAGGCATGCGACCGCGAATTTGATTTTGCATAGCACTACATTTTAAATCAAATCATGTGTTTTGGCTATCTCCTTAATTATTTTTTTTCCCTTGCGTTTGCTGTGGAGATTAATTTTGTTATGTATGATATTCAAAGTTGTCTTATCTATGGTAAGAAAATGAAATACTAGAGGTGATGAGTTTCGGAATCAATTTTAGGGTATATCTCGGTTTCACCTGTATTCTTGACTAAACGATTTCAATGATTATCACATCTAATAACCATCGTTTACTGTCATAATTCACCGATCACAACTTACACTTGGATACACGAAAAATATGAAACATTAATAATAAAAAAAAGTCTCGATCATGAATATTGTCGGAAATAAAAATCCGAACTAATAATTTCATATTAAACACTCATCATCGGATACCATGGAATATCGCAAGATTGCGGGAAGAAATAGTGTCACGTCCCGACTCTCGAGCTCGCGACATCCCTTGCCAAATCGCCACCAGGTCATAATAGATAGCGTCCCAAGCAATTGCTATCGACCTAAGCTTATATTGCGCCAGCGGAACGTACCATCTTCCATTCAAATAAAATCATACGGGATAGATAGAAAGTAAAGCCAGATTGCAAAATACGAAAGGCTGATGAGAATAGATGATTCATAACCTTACAGAGCCATCAACTGATAAATACAACCCCATGCTTCGGGGTGGCCCTCTAGGACTCACAAAAAGATACAGGAGTCAGGTAAGGTTAACTCTCATCTATCCCAAAACAGTATTCCCCACAAAAACAACCACAGTTCCCTGACTACAAAAAGGCCCTAACCCGCTACTGGGAAGACTCGACATCCGTGTCGTAATAGTCAACCGGGGGAGCCGGGTCATTTGGATCATCACAAGAACTCTGGCTAGAACGCACAGAGGGGGCTACCGATTGCTCAGGCTCGAGATCGAGCTCCATATCAGGCGCGGGGTCCACCATTTCTCCATCAGGTGTATCAATATCCATCGGGTCCCAAGCGGGGATATTAGGGACCCCCTGTAGAGGTGGCCCCTCAAATCCTCGAAGCGGATCGAAGAGATCCATCCCATCACGAAGATACCAGGCTTTAAAGAGATGTGCCACCAGATGTGGCATCCCTTCATCAACCCATATCGTCGTGATGTGACGCTCCCACATCTGGTCCGTACCTGGTACCGGATGGAGACTGATATCAAGTGATGAGTCAGTGGGGGTGCCGAACCGCACCGGTCTTTCCATTACTTCGGACCTGAAAAATTTGTCCCGCGACGGGGTGAGAAATGAATCTCAGTGAATCAAGCCTAATCTCGGTTAGGACAATAATTCGCCCAGAACGTCCAAAGTACCACAAAAAGATCACAAGATAACCACGGATATATAAATATATAAATATATCAATCATAACAAATCTGACAAATCTACCACCAACAGAAGTACAACCACTCAGGCATACACAAGTTCATTATTAATCAATGACCCACGCGACTGGCGTGATAAATACATCAATAGTGCGATCCCGCACTCTTCTGGCAAAACCAGGCTACGTCCACTTTACCCTCTCAGCGACGGCTACTACAAGCAGTGTATCCAGTGCACCCGGCACGGCACTGCGAGTAGGCATTCCTTAAAAAGGAGCTTCGGTCCTTCACAAGCTGCGACCGGCATTCGATAATCCCTTAAAACCGTACGACTGGCACGGGGCATGGATTATCGTGCTTCTGACAAGTCGCAAATTTTCATACAATCAGTACGGTACAAGTACCCACGGTACAAAGCGAACTTGCCAGGTAACGTCATTGACCCTTTAAATGACCACACAAATTGCACTCGGCAATCAATTCATTGATTATCTTGGATTAACGCCAAAATCCACAGGAAATACAATCAACTCGGCCCCAAGGCCCACAAGATTCCCAATTGAACTTTTCAGCCAGGCAAACAAACCAATCAAGCAATCCACTCACTCTCGAGTAATCCACTTAACCCGGCAATTTCAAGCTCAATTCATATTAGAAATCTTAATTCTTAGTCAAATTATAGCAATCAATCGTTCGCTCGTCTCTAACCTGTCACTCACTCGCGAGTAACTCAATCAAACAATTAATTGCTAAATTACCACAAATAGCCACAGACAAATAATCGATCGACCATGTATCCTAACCATGGTTTCTATCTAAACCGGTCCCGATCGAAATATATATATATTTTTATATATAAATAAATAAATAAATAAATACATAAATAAATAAATAATTAAAACAGACTAATCCTAAGCGCAATTAGCGCCCTAACCAAGGTTTAGAGTCAACTCACTATTTGAGTTAGCTCGATCGGCGACGGCGGCGGCGGCGATAAAACTAAGGTTTATCGCGCGGCGAATCGAGCTCAAACTTCGGCGACACCCCGTGGGAGTCCGGCGAGGTCGCCGGAACAGGTGGGCGGCGGCGGAGCTCCGGCGAGCGGCGGCCGGCAGCCTGCAACAGTGAGAAACCAGAATATTCAACCGGCACTTCACGATTTTTGGCCGTTTTCCGGCGACACAGACCGGGACAAGGCCGGCCAAGGGTCGGGGGCTCACCTAGGGGTCGGTGGGAGTCGGTCGGGACAGGTGGACGGCGACGGAAGGCGGCCGGCGACGGCGGACAGCCGCGATTAGTGGTTGTCCTGTTTTTGCGCCGAAACAGGGCTCTCGGTCGGCGGCGGTTTTCGGCGGCCACGCGCGGCGACCGGCGGAGCTGGGCTGGGTGGTGGTAGAGGAGACTCAGGGGAGTCGTCTGGCGGTGGCGGTGTGGTACGGCGGCGACGGTGGCGGCCGAAACAAAGACCGGAACAACCCGGGTTCAAAAACAGAGCACCGAGACTTTCGGGCCGGATTTCGGCGGTTCCGGCGGCTGACGGTCGGCGACGAGGGGTCGGATCGGTCGAGGGGAGGTCGGGGGTTAGCTGGGTGGTGGTGGTCGGCGTCGGTGGCGGCCGTGGCGGCCGAAGGAGGCCGCGGAGTTCTCGGGTCCTCTGACCCGAAAACAGGGCAGGCCCGGCCGCGAGTTTCCTTCGGCGAAACGGCGGCGGTGGCGGCTCGGCTGGGGTCCAGGCGACGACGGCGAGTAGCTGGGGACGGTGGCTGCCGGTGGGGGTGTGGTGGTTGCGAAAAATGGCCACGAACGGAGGAGGAATCGATCGGCCAAGGGGGGTCGTCGGTCAACAACAAAAAAAAAACAAAGAGAAGAGGAAGAACAGAAGAAGAAGTAGCAGGAAGAAGAAGAAGGAAGCAGCAGAGGGCGCGCACGTTGGGCAGAGGGCAGGTGGGGCCCACCTTGACTTTGGGACCAAAAATTTAATTTTTTTGTCTCATGTGAGTGAATTATTGGGAGGGGCAAAATGGTAATTTTGGCGCGCCGGGACTGAAACGAAATTTTTGGTGTACTGATCGAAGGGTAATTTCGGCAATTTCACTGGTCAAGCTCGATCAGGGTTAAGCTCGTTTGCAAAAATGGCAATTTAAAAATCGCCGCGGATTAATTTCGAAACTCAATTCGAAATAATCTAAAGTTCGGAATTCGTCCAAATTTTCGTCTTTTCAGTCCTTATAGTCCAAAATGGGCGTCGATTATGACTATACATTCATATCATTTAATCGACTCCCGGCACTTACAAGGATTGAATTTTCAGGACGTCACAACTCTCCCCCACTTAGGAAATTTCGTCCTCGAAATTACAGCACAGTTCTAATTACTCAAAAAGAGAAGGATAACTAAGCTTCATAACTTCTTCGTTCTCCCATGTAGCTCCTTCGGTGCCATGGTGTTGCCAAACCACCTTGACTAACGGAATTGTCTTAGATCGCAGTACCTGCTCTTTTCTGTCCACGATCCTGACTGGTCGCTCCACATATGACGCCCGTTCATCCAAATCAATTTCTTCATAACTCAGCACATGAGCAGGGTCTGGCTCATATTTCCTCAACATCGATACGTGAAAAACATTATGCACTTGAGCCAGTTTAGGCGGCAATGCGAGTCGATAAGCCAAAATTCCAATCCGTTCTAAGATTTCAAATGGTCCAACGTACCTCGGGCTCAGCTTTCCTTTCCTGCCGAAACGGGATGTTCCTCTCATAGGTGACACTTTCAAAAACACATGGTCGCCTACTTGAAATTCCAAAGGTCTGCGCCTTTTATTAGCATAACTCTTCTGGCGACTCTGAGTTGTCTTTAATCTATCTCTAATCACTTTAATTGCTTCCATCGACTGTTCTACTAACTCAGGGCCAGTTATCTTCCTTTCCCCAACCTCATCCCAACAGACTGGTATCCTGCAAGCCCTACCATACAAGGCCTCAAAAGGTGCCATCCTAATACTCTGTTGGTAGCTGTTATTATAGGCAAATTCAACCAAATGTAAATGTTCCTCCCAATTACCTCTGAAATCCAGAACACATGCTCTCAACATGTCTTCTAAGGTCTGAATCGTTCTTTCAGACTGACCATCTGTCTGTGGATGATAAGCTGTACTAAATTGCAGCTTCGTTCCTAGAGCAGTTTGTAGACTCTTCCAAAATGTAGCGGTGAATTTAGGATCTCGATCAGAAGTGATCGTCACTGGCACACCATGCAACCTTACAATATGCCTCACATACAAGTCAGCGTATCTGTCTAAAGCAAGGTCCTTTCCTACTGGAATAAAATGCGCTGACTTCGTTAGTCTATCCACCACGACCCAAATTGAATCATGCCCTCGCTGACTCCTCGGCAAACCCATCACGAAATCCATCGTGATATGCTCCCATTTCCACTCTGGAATTTCCAAAGGTTGTAGTAATCCTCCAGGTTTGCAATGCTGCGCCTTGACCTGCTGGCAGGTCAAACATTTAGCCACATGTTTGGCTATATCAGTTTTCATACCTTTCCACCAGTAATGTTGTTTCAAATTCTGATACATCTTTGTACTCCCAGGATGAATACTATAACTACTACGATGTGCTTCTGATAAAATCTACTCCCTTAAATTTTCATCCTCCGGCACAACCAACCGTCCTCTAAATTTAAGTATCCCATCCTCCGCTATTTGAAAATCGACCCTTCGTTTGGTCGGATCTCCTTGCAAGATCTTCCGGATAAAAGGGTCTGTGGACTGCAAGGCCTTAATTTTTACTTGCACTTCTGGCTCGATTCTCAAGGTAGCCACGAGACTCGACAGCTGGCTTATCTCCAGTTTAAAGTCTGAGTCTCTTAATTGCTCAAGTAATCGCCACTCCTGCACCTGCAACTGAGCAATCACTGATTTTCTACTCAGGGCATCAGCAACCTTATTCGCCTTACCAGGATGATACAGGATCTCACAGTCATAGTCTTTTAATAACTCCATCCATCGGCACTGTCTCATGTTCAACTCCCTTTGAGAGAACAGGTATTTCAGACTTTGATGGTCGGTGTACACTTGAAAACTTTCCCCAATCAAATAGTGTCTCCAAATCTTCAAGGCAAACACAATCGCAGCTAACTCCAGGTCGTGTGTGGGATAATTCAACTCGTGTGGTCTCAACTGACGGGACGCATACGCTACCACCCTGCCATGCTGCATCAAAACACAGCCCAGTCTCCTAAGCGAAGCATCGCTATAAATTTCATAACCACCAGGACCAGACGGAATTGTCAGAACAGGAGCCGTAGTTAGCCTATGCTTAAGCTCTTGGAAACTACGCTCGCACTTGTCCGTCCATTGAAACTTCGTATCTTTCTTCAGCAATTTAGTCAAAGGCGAGGCTATAGCTGAGAATCCTTCCACAAATCGCCTGTAATAACCTGCCAAACCCAAGAAACTTCTAATTTCTGTAGCAGTTGTCGGTCTCGACCAGTTAATAACTGCCTCAATTTTAACCGGATCCACAGCAATACCTTCACTCGAAACTACGTGGCCTAAGAATGCCACGCTAGCTAACCAAAACTCACACTTACTGAATTTAACGTATAATTGATGCGTTCTCAGAGTTTCCAGAACTATTCTCAAGTGTTGCTCATGATCTTCAGAGCTCTTCGAGTACACTAGGATATCATCTATGAAAACAATCACAAAGCGATCCAGAAACTCCTTGAACACTCTATTCATCAGATCCATAAAAGCAGCAGGAGCATTCGTCAAACCAAACGGCATCACTGTGAACTCGTAATGCCCATAACGTGTTCTAAATGCCGATTTCGGTATATCCTCTTTTCTGATTCTCAACTGATGGTATCCCGTCCGTAGATCAATTTTTGAAAATATAGATGTTCCCTGCAGCTGATCAAACAAGTCGTCAATCCTTGGCAGTGGGTACTTATTCTTGATCGTCACCTGATTCAACTGCCTATAGTCAACACACAGTCTCAAAGACCTATCCTTTTTCTTAACGAACAAGACAGGCGCTCCCCATGGCGAGGCACTAGGGCGAATGAATCCCTTGTCTAACAACTCCTGCATTTGAACCTTAAGTTCTTTCAATTCTGATAACGCCATTCTATATGGCGCCTTAGAAATCGGCTCCGTCCCCGGAGCTAATTCTATCACAAACTCGATTTCTCTTTCTGGTGGTAAACCAAGTAATTCTTGGGGGAAAACATCTGGAAACTCACATACAATCACAATATCCTCCAATTTCAATTCTTTAGTAGATGTATCTACCACAGAAGCCAAATAACCTTGGCACCCATCTCCCAACAATCGAGTCGCCTCTAACGACGATATCATCACAGTCGAGGTTCCTCCTCGATTACCCAAAAATTCATAACTACTGTCATCCATCGGATTAAACCGTATTATCTTGTTAAAGCAGTCCATTGTGGCTCTTTGCTTTACCAACCAATCCATTCCCACAATCAAGTCAAAATCGTACATTTCTAGCACAATCAAATCTATCTTACTCTCATGGCCATCCACCACTAGTCTGCAATCAGGACAACTCACTGTAGCGACTACTTTATCTTTCAATGGCGTAGATACATTAAGCACAATTTCTAAAGGTACCAAGTTCAATTCAGATAATTTAACAAACTGATCCGCAACAAACGAATGAGTGGCACCCGGATCAAATAAGGCATATGCTACTTGGTCATGCAAGAGGACCGTACCTGTAACAGTCGGCGAATCCTTCGCCGCTTCCCGAGTGACTGCAAAAACTCTTCCTTGTGCCGGCGGGCGATTCTGGAAGTTTGACGGCACAGATCCTCTAGACTGTCCTCCCTGCTGGGGTTGTGTCTGTCCACCTTGTCTCTGCGGGCAGTCCCTCACCTGATGGCCCAGCTGACCACAACCAAAACAGGCACCACCTCGATACGGGCACAAACCAGGCCCATGCCTCTGTCGACACAAGCTGCACACCTCATTCTGACGAAATGTCGGCTTACTAATCGCCCCTCGGCGATTTGGTGGAATGTGACCCCGATTGTTGAACATAGGTTTCTTCCCTTGTCTCCTATCGAATCTGTTTGGGGAAACAAATCGTGATCCAGATGCAGTAGCCCTTTCAGACGAATCCCGCTCCACTATCAACGCCCTCGCGTAGATATCATCATAGTCTTGAAGGTCAAGCGGGGCCAGGGCACTCTTAATCTCGGGCTTCAATCCGTCCTTGAATCTTCTAGCCCTATCCTCCGGATCCTCAACCATTCTCGGAGCATACTTAGATAGTTCAGAAAACTTTGCCTCGTACTGGTCAATAGTCATCTGATTCTGACAGAGGCGAAAAAATTCAGCCATCTTTTGCTCCCTAGCTGTCCTCGAAAAGTATTTATTATTGAAAACTTCTACAAAAGTATTCCATACTGGAATTGTACCTTCTGGAAAAGTTCTACCCTTGACAGCTCTCCACCACGTACTAGCATTCCCTTCAAGTTGATAGACTGCCAAAGTAACTTTATCCCTATCTGAGCATCTCAGCAAATCGAATGCTTTCTCCATCCCTTCGACCCATCGAGTAGCAGCTTGAGGGTCTCCACTTCCAGTGAATTGGGGTGGTTTCAATTTAAGAAACTGTTCCACCAGCTTTTGAGCTCTACGCTCCTCACTGTCATGTATAGGTAGGGGATTCACCGACGGAACAGCAACCGGAATAGCAGATGAAGTCCCAGCAGCAGCGACAGTAGCTGCGGCTTGATTCCTTACTTGCTGTCCCATCAAATCTCCAATAGTACCTAAGGCTTGCATGACTTCAGCCATTGTCGGTTCCCTTCCAGTAGGTCCTGAAGATTCTGCAGCAGAGGTTGCAGTAGGGGGTGCAATAGGGGACACTGTAGGCCGTACTCTTTCAGCATCGACCAATTCTTCCACCGGCCTTAAAGGCCTCCTTCGAGGTGCTCGGGGTGCTCTTCTACCACGTCCGCTCATTTTTTCAGTAAAAGGTGAAGTCCTGCTTACCCCATAGCAAAACGTAGTCAGAAAGAAATCCTTAAATTCTACCACATAATTAGCAATCACAGGCGTAACAACCAAGAATCTTACTAATTATCCCATTTCTCAACACTCCTTATCACTCCGTGCCAATGACCAGATGGATCAGGCTGACCTTGCTCTGATACCACCTTGGGCGGGGATGTCACGTCCCGACTCTCGAGCCCGCGACATCCCTTGCCAAATCGCCACCAGGTCATAATAGATAGCGTTACAGGCAATTGCTATCGACCTAAGCTTATATTGTGCCAGCGGAACGTACCATCTTCCATTCAAATAAAATCATATGGGAAAGATAGAAAGTAAAGCCAGATTGCAAAATATGAAAGGCTGATGAGAATAGATGATTCATAACCTTACAGAGCCATCAACTGATAAATACAACCCCATGCTTCGGGGTGGCCCTCTAGGACTCACAAAAAGATACAGGAGTCAGGTAAGGTTAACTCTCATCTATCCCAAAATAGTATTCCCCACAAAAACAACCACAGTTCCCTGACTACAAAAAGGCCCTAACCCGCTACTGGGAAGACTCGACATCCGTGTCGTAATAGTCAACCGGGGGAGCCGGGTCATTTGGATCATCACAAGAACTCTGGCTAGAACGCACAGAGGGGCTACCGATTGCTCAGGCTCGAGATCGAGCTCCATATCAGGCGCGGGGTCCATCACTTCCCCATCAGGTGTATCAATATCCATCGGGTCCCAAGCGGGGATATTAGGGACCCCCTGTAGAGGTGCCCCCTCAAATCCTCGAAGCGGACCGAAGAGATCCATCCCATCACGAAGATACCAGGCTTTAAAGAGATGTGCCACCAGATGTGGCATCCCTTCATCAACCCATATCGTCGTGATGTGACGCTCCCACATCTGGTCCGTACCTGGTATCGGATGGAGACTGATATCAAGTGATGAGTCAGTGGGGGTGCCGAACCGCACCGGTCTTTCCATTACTTCGGACCTGAAAAATTTGTCCCGCGACGGGGTGAGAAATGAATCTCAGTGAATCAAGCCTAATCTCGGTTAGGACAATGATTCGCCCAGAACGTCCAAAGTACCACAAAAAGATCACAAGATAACCACGGATATATAAATATATAAATATATCAATCATAACAAATCTGACAAATCTATCACCAACAGAAGTACAACCACTCAGGCATACACAAGTTCATTATTAATCAATGACCCACGCGACTGACGTGATAAATACATCAATAGTGCGATCCCGCACTCTTCTGGCAAAACTAGGCTACGTCCACTTTACCCTCTCAGCGACGGCTACTACAAGCAGTGTATCCAGTGCACCCGGCACGGCACTGCTAGTAGGCATTCCTTAAAAAGGAGCTTCGGTCCTTCACAAGCTGCGACCGGCATTCGATAATCCCTTAAAACCGTACGACTGGCACGGGGCATGGATTATCGTGCTTCTGACAAGTCGCAAATTTCCATACAATCAGTACGGTACAAGTACCCACGATACAAAGCGAACTTGCCAGGTAACGTCATTGACCCTTTAAATGACCACACAAATTGCACTCGGTAATCAATTCATTGATTATCTTGGATTAACGCCAAAATCCACAGGAAATACAATCAACTCGGCCCCAAGGCCCACAAGATTCCCAATTGAACTTTTCAGCCAGGCAAACAAACCAATCAAGCAATCCACTCACTCTCGAGTAATCCACTTAACCCGGCAATTTCAAACTCAATTCATATTAGAAATCTTAATTCTTAGTCAAATTATAGCAATCAATAGTTCGCTCGTCTCTAACCTGTCACTCACTCGCGAGTAACTCAATCAAATAATTAATTGCTAAATTACCACAAATAGCCACAGACAAATAATCGATCGACCATGTATCCTAACCATGGTTTCTATCTAAACCGGTCCCGATCGAAATATATATATATATTTTTATATATAATTAAATAAATAAATAAATACATAAATAAATAAATAATTAAAACAGACTAATCCTAAGCGCAATTAGCGCCCTAATCAAGGTTTAGAGTCAACTCACTATTTGAGTTAGCTCGATCGGCGGCGGCGATAAAACTAAGGTTTATCGCGCGGCGAATCGAGCTCAAACTTCGGCGACACCCCGTGGGAGTCCGGCGAGGTCGCCGGAACAGGTGGGCGGCGGCGGAGCTCCGGCGAGCGGCGGCCGGCAGCCTGCAACAGTGAGAAACCAGAATATTCAACCGGCACTTCACGGTTTTTGGTCGTTTTCCTGCGACACAGGCCGGGACAAGGCCGGCCAAGGGTCGGGGGCTCACCTAGGGGTCGGTGGGAGTCGGCCGGGACAGGTGGACGGCGACGGAAGGCGGCCGGCGACGGCGGACAGCCGCGATCAGTGGCTGTCCTGTTTTTGCGCCGAAACAGGGCTCTCGGTCGGTGGCGGTTTCCGGCGGCCACGCGCGGCGACCGGCGGAGCTGGGCTGGGTGGTGGTAGAGGAGACTCAGGGGAGTCGTCTGGCGGTGGCGGTGTGGTACGGCGGCGACGGTGGCGGCCGAAACGAAGACCGGAACAACCTGGGTTCAAAAACAGAGCACCGAGACTTTCGGGCCGGATTCCGGCGGTTCCGGCGGCTGACGGTCGGCGACGAGGGGTCGGATCGGTCGAGGGGAGGTCGGGGGTTAGCTGGGTGGTGGTGGTCGGCGTCGGTGGCGGCCGAAGGAGGCCGCGGAGTTCTCGGGTCTTCTGACCCGAAAATAGGGCAGGCCCGGCCGCGAGTTTCCTTCGGCGAAACGGCGGCGGCGGCGGCTCGGCCGGGGTCCAGGCGACGGCGGCGAGTAGCTGGGGACGGTGGCTGCCGGTGGGGGTGTGGTGGTCGCGAAAAATGGCCACGAACGGAGGAGGAATCGATCGGCCAAGGGGGGTCGTCGGTCAACAACAAAAAAAAACAAAGAGAAGAGGAAGAACAGAAGAAGAAGTAGCAGGAAGAAGAATAAGGAAGCAGCAGAGGGCGCGCACGTTGGGCAGAGGGCAGGTGGGGCCCACCTTGACTTTGGGGCCAAAAATTTAATTTTTTTGTCTCATGTGAGTGAATTATTGGGAGGGGCAAAATGGTAATTTTGGCGCGCCGGGACTTAAACGAAATTTTTGGTGTACTGATCAAAGGGTAATTTCGGCAATTTCACTGGTTAAGCTCGATCAGGGTTAAGCTCGTTTGCAAAAACGGCAATTTAAAAATCGCCGCGGATTAATTTCGAAACTCAATTCGAAATAATCTAAAGTTCGGAATTCGTCCAAATTTTCGTCTTTTCAGTCCTTATAGTCCAAAATGGGCGTCGATTATGACTATACATTCATATCATTTAATCGACTCCCGGCACTTATAAGGGTTGAATTTCCAGGACGTCACAAATAGAACGAGAAAAATCAAAGATTCGTACGTGGAACATGCTCGTTAGAACTAATTTCTCAGTTTTTGGAACTTGAAAAACTTATTATGTGTATCGTGAAACTTACATTGTTTCCGCCGGTTCAATTCTCCGATTCCCAATTCCACTAAAGAAACATGCTCACACCTATAAATTACTAGATGTGCATAGTAAAATGCACATTTTAATCTTTGATCACGCGAATTCCACTTAAATATCTTCGAATTTGGCAGCTAAAGATGCATTGGGCGATTCTACTAGCACTCCTAAAACCTATCCAATGGAATTTACTTTCATTCCATTAAAAAAAAACAAAATTTCACATAGAAATTTGTTCTTATACTCAATCGATCAAAATGAGAATAAAAGAGAGAAAGAAATTAAAAAAGTCAGGCCAGTCAAGTGCATCATGCATGTTCATGTAAAATCTGCCCTCCGTAATAAAAATAATCGGTTATTAGAGGTGAGCATATCGGACCGCTTGGACTGATTGTCCGATTTTCGGTTCTAGAAGGAGCGGTCCGGTTCCCAGTTTTAAGGTCTTCTAAAACCAGACCGGAGCGGACCAATCAATATAATAGAGATGGTTTGAAGATGATTTCACAAGCATGTGCCATGTTTGAGACACTAAGGGTGGGCTTGGTTCAGCATTCTTAAGGAGATTTTAAACTTCGAAGTTCATTAGGAGAATGCTGAAGTATTTGGTTCAGTTTTAAGCCAGCATTTAGTCAAATGCTAACCTTTGGAAAGCTAAAAGTCCAATGCCGATGGGGATCAACATTGGGCTTTTAGCTTTCAGACAAATGCTAAGAGATTTTTCTCTTTTCAAAACTAATCTCACCAATTCTCTATATTTTCGATTTGCCTCCCTTTTAACTATTCATCTTCTTCTTTGGTTAGACAAAGGGTAATTTTTTAATTAAAAATTTAAAATTGCATTGAAAGTCCCTTTAGAATGTTGTTTTATCAAAAACCATTCATCCCAAAGCCCATTTTCAAATGAAATTATACCAAACGTAATTAGCATGTTCCTAAACTCTTTTTGGTCAAAGGCATTTGCATTTTTCCAAAGCTCGTTTCAAATGCTGAACCAAACTCACCTAAGACAACTGAAAGAATAATCCCTATGGAGTAACAAGTTATTCTATCATCGCACATGAACAAAAATCAAATTCAAACACCATCGGTCTGGTTTTCAGTTCTTAAGAGGAATCGGATTGAGAATTGATCACCCCTACCGCCACGGTCAACTGTACTCCTTTGCACTCTTTGTCTCAATTGATTAGTTTAAGCTCGGCATCATTTTCTTCGACTAAAGCTATTAGCCAAGATTCATTTGTCTTTTTTTTTCCGCACCAAATATGGAATGATGAATATTATCGGTTAGGCTTCCGGTAATGCAATATTTTTAGCAAATTGAGTGATTATTTTTCACTCATTTGAATCGCTCGGGTCACAGCTGGTTGTGATTTTCAAACGTAACTTAATTTTATTGGATGCTATTGTATTGGTATTCGATTCCGAATTGGAGTTCTCAGACAGGCTGTTCGCGCGTCACATGCTTGGGCTGATGCCAAAGCTCGCGACGATTCACGCGCCCCCGATGATTGCGCCCTATTTGCCCGACCTGAAAGTTAAAAAAACGGTTCGGCGCCGACCTGATCAGGACCGGTGGGCCCGTTTAGACAGCCCAAGCCCAAAGGGAGAGTACGAAATAGATGGGCTTATGTTCAGTTATATAAAGTCAGACCCGCGATCTGACCGGGCCAAGAGCTGGCCGACAGAACGGCCCATTATTGCCCTCAGTCTTGAGCCCAACAAAACCAGAAACGTCGAAGCCATTTTCTGCTTCGTCGTCTCCTTCCAGTTCCTGCCTTCTTGTGCCGCGCCGTTCGGTCGCGAGGTCGCTTGCAGTCGCGGTTTAGGCTTCCGTCGCCGAAGCAGCTTCCAGCTCTCGAGGTACATCCTAGTTCCTCGTCCTGCGACCTGCTGTTGTTGTCGGTGTTGTTGTCCGACGGTTGGCTTCTCCTTCGGTTCTCCCACCACGATGTCTTTTCCGTCTTACGTAGCTCCGTTTCATCCGTTCTCACCTTTCCTTTTTTGTTTGTAGCTTCCTTTTTGGCTTCAGTTTCCTGCTTTGTTTCTCATCTTTAGCTGACAAATCACTACACGTGGTCTGGAGTATGAGATGAGTTGATGCTATGTGATCTCGTTCTCGTGTAATCGCGGTTTCAATGGGTTTCGAGAGCTTATAGGTTGTCGGCGCGAGCTTACCGTTGGTTTGAGTTGGGTCGTTATAGCTGTGCTATGGGGCCTGCTTGTTTGCGAGGAGTTTCTGGTTTTCAAGTGTTGCTAGTTCGAGAGTGACGTGCTTTGGTCGTTTCCCGTTCAATTTCAGCGCCCCCGTCCGTTGTTGTGGCGTTCTTGTAGTGCAATGTAATCACACGCGCATCCTTATTGATTGCTTGATTTTCGGTCCAATATGTGGATTGACCAGAGCGGCAAATATTTTAGTTCTGGAGTATTCAAACAATAATTTCCTCTATGCTGGGCTGTCTATGCCTTGCCGAATTCAGATTAAATTTATATCTTATACAGATTTTACATGTTAATAACTCATGCGAGTGTATTCATGCATAACATGTCCTGTAAACACCCCCCTTCCCCAATTTAACTTTCAGCAATCTTATTCTTATTTATTGGCAATTGTCATGCTGTTTACAATAGAGGCTGCTACCATCAAGGGGCGCATGGTTTCTGTTGGTTCAAAAGTTTTACAGTTGAGAAGGCACAAAGCTCATAGCTCGGTGGAAGATAGACACATGGGTGAGGAAAATAGGTCACATAAGTCAGCAAGAAGGAAAAAAGGCATGAACAGGAGAGCAAAAGAACGCGATTTTGGATCTGGCGGAGATAGTTTTGGGAAATCTTCGCATAGCTCCGGCAAACACACGAAGTTCTTGAAAGAACAGGATGCTAAGATTTCGAAATCTCCAATTATAAGGTGATTGGTCTTTGGAGTTAATTTGATGCTTGATGATGGTGCATTTGTGTATTTGTGAGTTTAGGCTTCTTACTGAACCGTTCATGCTTTAGTGATTTGTTAACACGAATTTCTAGGTTCTATGCTTATGGACGATGATTGCACGACTGACTTCCTTGCAGGAAACAAGTAGATCCTATGACGACAAAATACTTTTCAGATATTGCGAATCTTTTTGAAAGCAATGGAGTTGAATTAGAGGAGAGATCTGTAATATGTGGTAATGCTTTGGAAGAAACCAGAGACAAAGAATATGAACTGGCGACTGATTACATCATAAGCCACATTTTGCAAAGTCTCCTTGAGGGCTGTGATGTGGACCATCTTTGTGGCTTTCTTCGAAGTTGTTCGAGGGTCTTTCCTCTCATCGCGATGGATAGATCTGGTTCTCATGTTGCTGAAACAGCTCTAAGGTCTTTAGCTACGCATCTTCAAGACGAAGAGACCTATTCTGCTATTTTGGACACCTTAACAATGATATGCGAGGTATAGTTTAGTTTTTTTTCCTATCTGTTTGGACGATAGAGCTAGCACCTGGAACTATATATGCTCTGCAGAAACTCTTTTGACCGGTTTCTTTAAAGTGGCTTGTTTGTCAGTGAATTGTAGAACAAGATTGTGCGTTCTCCTGACCATGATTGATTAGATGAACTAATATGAGTGTGCATTCTTTCATGAAAATTTATCTCTTGCCTGTCAGGTGATTGTTGAGAACGCGGCTGACTTGATGTATAACTGCTATGGCTCACATGTTCTTCGGAGACTTCTTTGTCTTTGCAAAGGAGTATCATTAGATTCTGCAGAATTTCAGGGAACTAAGTCCTTAACAAATGTTGCTGAGCGCTTGAATCTTAGGACGTCTCGCCCTAATGAGTATGCCCAGCAGAATCTTGGCCATGGATTTCTGAGTCTATTCAAAGATCTTATTACAGCAATGCTTAATTGCATTGCAGACGATAAGACCTTGCTAGTTGATCAGTTTGGCAGTTTGGTCCTCCAGGCATGTCTCTGGTATACCCTCCTTAATGTTTATCTGTTTTTCATTTAAAGCTGGCCCAGTGTTGAGGGAGGGAGAGAGAGAGAGAGACCTTGCTAGTTGATCAGTTTGGCAGATTGGTCCTCCAGGCATGTCTCTGGTATACCCTCCTAATGTTTCTCTGTTTCCCATTTAAAGCTGGTGTCCGTGTTGCCTTTGGGATTTGCGCTAATTGTTCCCAATCCATTGAGTTGACTTCTTTCTATCAAGGTCATTCTGAATATTGACTGGTTTTATCATGGCAGACAGTTTTGAAGCTATTAGCGGGGGATGATGAAGAGCTGGGGCAGATAATACCTGTTCTTCTTGGTTGCAACAAAGAAAATATCGCAGAAGGGAACACCATTGGAATGACCGTGGGGCATGAAGTGAAAAATCTTACGTTTGAAACTTCTTACAGTCATTTATTGGAGGTAAGATGCCTAAAATCGTTTTCTTCATTATTGGCATCTTATATCTTCTTCCGCGTCTTTGCTTCGGTGACCATTACTTCATGGTTCAAGTGAGTTTGTCTTTATTGTGCAACTCCCTCATTGTTGACTTTTATATAGGCAAGTACAATGCTGCCTAAAAATCTCTACCATCAGTAGTTTTCTACACTGCTAGGCCCTTATTATGTTCCAGTGTAGCCAGTAGTGTAATTTCACAGATCATCAGTGTCCACTTCTTTTTAAAAGGTTAATGGCCTAATGATAGAAATGACAACCACAATGCTCACTATAACGTCCCACATGCTTTCACACGTACCTTCGACTTTCGCGCTAGCCTCTTTAGTGCTATTTACTGAATTGTTTCTTTTTTCCCTGCATGACTTGCAGGTCATTCTGGAAGTGGCTCCTGAATACTTGTACACTGATATGTTCAACAAGATATTTCGGAATTCCTTGTTTGAGATGTCATCTCATCAATGTGGGAGCTTTGTCGTTCAAGCACTAATTTCCAAGGCGAGGCATCAAGAGCAAGTATGTCTCCCTAGATGCTACTGGCCGTTTTGTGTTTTGCATTTTCCACCTTGGCTAATATTTTTAGATGCTTTTTTTTTTCTTAGAAGACATTTTTTATTGCACGATTTCTTTTGATCAACTGGTTTTTCTTTTCCTTTTTCTTCAGCTCTATTATTCTGCACCTTTACATATTTTCTAGTGTGGATATGTTTTAATTACATAAATGTTTACTCTGTCTCTTCCAACTATGCCTCCTTAAATGCCACTGGCTGTTTTACATTTTCAAAATTTTTAAGCTTGGCTAATCATTTACGGTGTATCTTTACTTAGAAGACTTCTTTTATTGCATGGTTCCTTTTGATCAACTGGTTTTTCTTTTCCTTCTTCTTCAGCTATATTGTACTGCGCCTTCTACATTCTTTCTAGTTTGAATTTTTTCTCTAGTTTCATAAGTTTTCTGTGTCTTGTCCATCAGATGGTTTTGATCTGGGAGGAACTTGGAAGGAAGTTTAAGGAGCTTCTTGAGATGGGAAGGTCAGGAGTTATTGCTTCGCTAATTGCTGCAAGTCACCGGCTTCACACCCATGAAAATAAGGTCGGTTAGCTTCAAGGCGATTTTTGCGTATACCTGCTTAACAAGATAGCCAAGGGAGCCTTGTCCATTAGCCATGGCCAAAGCACATCCTTTTTCTATTTTATACCTATTTGGATTTAGCTCATTCATAGATCTTGCTTGTTAGGTACCTTGATTTCCAGTCTCACAAGTGAAAACTATTCTTTTGTTGTTCATTTTGGTTTTTGATTTCCCGTTCTTGTTTGACAGTGTTGTCAGGCTATTGCTACTGCAGTTTGTTCAACAGATGACCCCCCAGCATGTATTGTTCCTCGGATATTGTTTCTTGATAGTTACTTCTGCTGCCAAGATCAATCCAGTTGGAAATGGCCAGCCGGTGCGAAAATGCATGTGATGGGTTCTCTGATTCTGCAGGCAGTTTTCAGATGTCGCAATGTATGTTATATTTCTTGCATTTTGTGGCGCTTTTGCCTGATCAATCTCCCCACCCAGCTGGGTTTTATATGTATAAACTGTAGATTCTTGTATGCCTTGTAGTAAAGTTTGCTTGTTGCTTACAATCTAGCATTTTTTAATCCCCTTAGTTTTGCATCCATCAAAACTCATGTTATGCTCCCAAGATAATGAGCATTATTCAACATTCTCCTGCTTCTGATTCAAATAATTATTTTGCTATACCTGGTGTGCAGGAATACATACAGCCTTTTGTCGCTAGCATTTCATCGATGGAAGCAGACCATCTGATCGAAGCAGCTAAAGATTGTACTGGTGCGCATGTTATTGAAGCTTTTCTTGATTCAAGCGCTTCTGGAAAACATAAGCGCAAGCTGATTCTGAAGTATGTGGTCTCTCCACTTCCTTGGTCACAACAAATCTGCATGCATGTGTTTGCAGTATTTCTGGGAATTTGAATCTGTCTTCCTATATTTCTGCTCAATTGAACTCTGATATGGCTTTTGCATGAGGAATTACAATTCGCCTGGGTTCTTTATGAAGGTTACAGGGACGTTATGGAGAGCTTTCAATGCACTCGAGTGGTTCTTTTACTCTTGAAAAGTGCGTCACTGCCAGTAATGTCTCGCTGAGAGAGGATATAGTATCGGAGTTGTTAGCTGTGCGGAATGAGCTCTCCAGGACAAAACACGGGCCTCACCTGCTGAGAAAACTTGACATTCATGGGTGAGTTAAAAATATCTTGTTTAAGATATATAGATTTGAAGGATGCTCCGTCCTTTAGTTGTAGGTTGAATTTATCAAGGTGGTGAAACAAAATTGATCTTTATCTCTGTGCTGATATTTAGTTATGCTTGAGAAATTTCACCCACATCTCTTGATATTGTATCTAGTTACGATCTTGGTCACCTTTTGGGCGTCACACAGATGTGAAAAACTGAACTCTAACGTGTTTGCTTAATGCAACAGATATGCATACGACCCGGATCAATGGAGGTCAAGACAAGCGTCAAAACAGACTGCTTATAATGAATTTCGTGCCATATTTGGCTCAAGTGAAACCAAATCTTCTGGAGATGACAGCTTTCCTAGAGACACTAAAACTCCCAAACCAGCATTTGCAAACATAAAGCAAATGAGAAAAGAGATTGATTATCGCCTGATTTCCACTGCAACGCCTTTGGTGAAGTCGGATTTTAAGCAACACGAAGGACGAGGTGAACATCATAGTTACAAAGGAAATGACTTGAAGAAGAGAAAAGGTCCTGGTGAATTCAGCAGTACCCGTCTTGCCAGTAAAGCTATTGAGAAGGAAGCGAAGAATAAGAGATCATTTAACTCTTTTGACCAGTCAGATAAGAAACGGCACAGAATGGATGACCCTTCAAAGGTTTCGAAAAAGAAACCCAAGAAATGACATCATCTGTCATTCCTTTTGCCGAAAACTGTAACATCTTCCTTTGAGCTGAATATCGTTAAATTCTTACATCGTCAACACTTTTTGCATCTTTTTTGTAACCTTCACTTAAGCTGAGAGTCTCAGACTCTAGTGCTCACAAATAGTTATTGGTATTTCATTGTGTAGCTGCAAAGAGAGTCGCATTTCATTGGAGAAAACCACGTATTTACATTCGTCAAAGATAGCATTCTGAGAGTCTCCCCAGACAAACGAAACCATATTCTTTCACTATGAATTTCGATACAAGTGCCTAGAGTTGAAATCTACCGTGAGTCTACAAAATTGATAGGTTTCTACTGAATAAAGTGGAAATGCTGGGAAATCTTTGTGATTGACCTTGATCTTTCGGCTGTGTCTTTTAGCCATCTCCTAGAGGAAGCAGGACCTCGTCATGAGAAAGTTGTGCCGGATAGAAAGATGGAAATTGCTTCAGGTGGGCGGAAATGCGGGGCTGATGAAGAGAAAGGCTACTTGTTCTGTATTGGGTTAGATGTGCTCGGAGGTATGCGCTGAAAGCTTGAGGCAACTTTCTTGTAAGGACTCTTGCCGTCTGTCTGCATCTCCTGAGAAGCCGATTCCTTTCCGGATTTTGAAGAGCTTTGCCGCGTGAAAACTCGACCCTCGACACGAAGCTCATTCGGGAAAGAAGAAAGAACCAGTAGCAGTAAGGTAAGTGCAGCCACTTCTATGGATTTGAGTCTCATGGCTCCAAAAAATGCTCTCAATAACCAAGAACCTATGTGTCTGCTTCTTGGTCAAGGAAGGATGTTTTCTTTTCAATGGGAAAACGACCACCTATGAGGAGCGTGCCTGTTTAATCTCTTGGATTTAAATACCCATCACCTGCCATCTCTATTGTGGAGATTATACGAGATCCGGTCCCAGTGGGATCATGTGGTTATGTTTGACTGGTAATATTGCTGCTGCATCGGTTCTGACCTTCAAGATTCGGCCCGGGGGGGTGGGGTGGTTTGTGTTTGATTTAAACCTCATCAGAAGTCACGTGATGAGTCACGTGGCTATTTTGTTAATCCTGATGGGGGCTGAGTGCAAATGGGTCGATGCTGCATTGTTAATTCGGCTTCACAGTGCTCACTGCTCGGTGCACATCGGATCCTTGAGCTCACGCGGTAAAGAAACTGAAGGTCGGTCAGTTCCCTCTTTAAGAACTCCTCAGGCATGTCTGAAATTCAACAATCCCACCAGGGATTTCCGCAGGAATTGGTTCGCTTCCCTCGGATTCTGATGACGTGTGCGAGTGTTTAGCAGTGGTCCTAGTCAGACGGACAACAAGCTCACTGTCTCGGTCGATGCGATAAGACAATTTCTAATCAGAATTTATAGTGTCATTAGTCATGCCAAGTACCAATACGGCTGCTCGTTCCGGAAGAACCGGCCAGTCACGGTGACTTCATTGCTCAAACTAGTACCTTTCATTTTATTTTATTTTTTAAATCGACTGGCCGGGTCTTCCAACGTCAAAGGTTTTATCGACTAGTTGATCTCTCGGCGCCTTTTGTTATCCGATGGCCGAATTTCCGCATCATCGAAGCCTCAAAGAAACTGAATACCTAACCAGCTCTCTGCTCTATCGATATGCAATGATAATTGGGGAAAGTGTACTGCAATCAAGTTTTAAAACTTTCATAAATTCCAATCAAGTTTTAACTTGTCATCAAGTCCTAAAAATTGTAAGAAAAGCACAATTGAATTTTACAATTTTCAAAAAGTGCAATTAACGAAATAATTTTATTTTACTAATTTGACAAAATTTAGGACTTAAGATTGCGCTTTTTAAAAGTTTCATGAGTTAATCACATTTTTATGATAAGTATTAGAACTTTTAATGTACTTATTCCGTAGTAATTTGTAAGTTACTGTTTTTACGATGACGGTATTAACGTCACTGAGTGATTTAAGATTCTGACAGCAATCATCAGTTGGTGGCTTAAAATGCAAATTCGTGTTTGCCTCTGCCAATAATCTCGTTCACATGACTTTTGAAATGAAAATCGCATTGTCGTATGAGAAAAAGAATTTCAAAATTCATTACCGGCTTTCCCTCTCCCAATCTACACATAGAAATCTCTAGCTTCAAAATCTTACACTTGAGTCGCAAACAAAAAAGAAATGAATTTTTTCGGCTGCAAAATATATGGTTTTTGAATTTGGGTTTTGTTGAAATATTATAGTCAAGGCACATTGTAACTATTGAGTAGAAAGTTGGGAGACGTTCGAATTGTCCTTCACTATAATCCTATAGCAAGATCAGCTAGCCGAATTGATATTTTAATGACATTACAAAGACAACATAAAAATTGATAACTTATTCTAGGAAACATGGAACCAGCTGATGAACTCAATCTATGACAAAACATGTCCCTTGTAGTGAAACTTATTATCATTATTGTCGTAGTTGTTATTGTTGTTGTTGCTGCTTGTTGTCTTTGTTATGAAGTTTGGTGGGAGTTGGGATTTTTTTTTTTGGTCAGATGGGAGTTGGGATTTAATTGGAGATTCTGGGAAGACATAAGGTCAGGGATGATAGTACCACTCTCTTTAATTGCTTGCTCTTCCATATGAGAACAGGTACAGGAGTCTACCCAAAATGTAATGCTACCAACGGACGAGATTCACCTTCAATTTGATTCTTATAGCTTTAATTTATAAATCCTAAATTAGTCAACTTTTCTCTAATGTGAAATGTCAAATGAATTAGTTAGGGGGGACCTTGTTAACATAATGGCGATGCCACATGCCGCGACACGAATCATCGGCATAATGTATTAATGCTGACCTAATACCAAATCGGTTTATCAATCAAGTATCGGCGTGCTTTTCTGTATGCCCGCTTTTTTCACATACGTTGACGGATTTGAATTGAATTTCGAACCAAACTCAATCTACAAAAATCCCATTCGAATTCCGATGAGGTCTTGAAATGCAGTTGGCAAACGAGAATATGTGGTGAAAAAAAAAAATGATGCTTCCGATCGGTTTTTCATATTAAGTATATAAGAATCCGCTGCATTGGCGTCACAATTTTCCGTATGTTGAATGTCCTTAGTCCCCATCTAGTATCCCTAGAGAAAACGTTGCACCTGCCCCGTGTTACATCAGAAAGTTAGTCAAATTCGAAAATGATTGAGAAAGTCAACCCAATCCCTCTCCTCCATCTCAAGTGCAAAGTCGGAACCACCCATTTCCTTTCCGTGTAGACTCCTTCCAAGCGAGGGCAAAATTGTCTTCCTGAAAACAACCCAATTAGAAATTGTCAAAGCAATGTTTTTTTATTTTTCGACCAATTTTTTTTTTTTTTTTTTTTTTGCGTTTAAAAACAATATTGAAATTTATTTTATTTTGCCTTTTTAGCGACGGGTGGGTGGGTCACCCGGGAACCGAGAGGCCCGTCGGAAATAGCGACGCACGTTCTCTCTTTCGCCAATTCATTCACTCCCAAGGATCGCGATTTCTTACTCGGAGATGGCTCCTACAAATCTCCGCACGAAGTGAATTTCACGCCAGAAATTGATTCCGGCCGTCGTTCCAGGTAGGAAAGTCTCCTCCCCACCTCGCCACCCCCCCCCCCCCCCCCCCCCCCCCCCCCCCCCCCGGGGGACGGGTTCTTCCTCTAGCCGTCGTTGTCGATTCCTCTGTTTCCGCGTTTTCTCAGTTCGTGTGGGGTCGCGATTCCGGGTTCTTGGGTTGTTGCGGTCTGTAGATTGGTCTGTTTTATCGGTCTTTGGAGGTTTTGTATCTTGATGGGGTCATGCGCCGATCTGAATTGGGATTTTTGCCTTCGATTGGCGAGGGTTGACGGCCTCCGGGGCTTTTGTGTTTTGATGATTGAATTGGAGTCGAGTAATTCGTTAATTTGTTTTGGTGCGGTTTGGTTTCGGCGGGATTCGATAGTGCTTGAGCTGCTCGGCGGAGGTGCGCTAGGTCCAATCCGCTGTTTTCGTGTACTGTTCATGGAGCAGCTAGTAGTTCGGTTAGGGTATTTTTGGGTACTGAGAATCGCAAATTGTCCAGTTAAGGAGTTAGGATGGCAGTTTTTTAGGAATTTGTGAGATTCGTGGTTTGCATTGATAGTGCCATAAGAACAGGGTTCTGAGTCGGTTCTGAATGGTACTTGAACTTCAATCGTCATCATTTCATTAATTCATATGGATGTAATTTTTTGGAGTGGTGTAACAGGACATTTTCTGTTTAGATGGTTTGTTGTTATGTATATCAGTTCGTTTATGGTCACAGTAGACTGATTGTTTTAAATCCCATGCAAAAGAGAACAGTTGCTTAGGACTTAGTCTTGTCAATGGTTCACATTGGCGTGGCTCCAAGTGTGGTCTTAAAAGGTAGTTTCAGTTTGTTATTCTCTAGATTTTCTTTGGTATGAACCATGCACTATACGTGAAGAGTGCTTATAATTGAATGGCTTTGTGATATTGCTTGACCACTTGCTTGAGAAATGCAATTTTATGTAAAAGTATCTTTGGAGTTGTGTTGATTTGTGTAGTTTCTTCCCCCGATTCTCTGTCATCCAAACCATTCCTTTCACTATATTTTGGTATACTTGCATGTGTGTCTCGTCATCTCATTAAATATCATCTTATGGTACACAGCCTGTAGTATTGTCCCCCATAAAGAGAGAAAGGAGTCATCAATTAGCTCATCAGCATTGAAGCTCTGAGATGGCAGAGAAGGCATGTATCAAGCGTCTTCAGAAGGAATATAGAGCACTCTGTAAAGTATGTCGTCATCTTTTTGTTTATTCTCATTCTCATTTTCACTATCTTGATTTCTTTTTCCTCCTCTATTCATGTTGATATAGTTATCTGTGGTGGTTGTTTAATGAACTTCCTTTTGCATTGTTTGGATAAGTGGAACAATCAAGCTATTATCTTTGTATAATGTGTTTTTAGTGCCTAAGAAGCAGGTTGAGTAGGCATTTTAGTTGTTTCCTTTTTTTCATGATCTGATCCGATGGCTTTATATCTAACATTTTGATACTCTTTTTTCTCTGACAAGTCACTAAGATAGTTTGGTTGAGATGCCTTCATTGATTACACTGATTATAGTATAACAGCATTTTGCTGCATTGAGTCTCCTGTTGGTTCTTTTTGTATTTTTAGAAAGCTTTTTTGTTGTTGAATTTGCAGGAACCTGTTTCCAATGTTGTTGCACGTCCTTCCCCAAATGATATTCTTGAATGGCGTAAGTCCTTATTGAGATGAAATGTAGTCTAGCAGTCCTTTGCAAACTTTGGTACATAAGTCGTGGTACCTTCTAACGAGCATAATTAAGACTAATATGGTGGATTTAGCTTATTGATATTGCATTCTGAGTTTTTGATTAATGAATCCTGTTAAGATCTTCCATGGGTTGGCCAGTTTTGAGAACGTTCTTTATACTCTTATCTATTCTGTAGGCTTCTGAGAAAGTGAATCAGTATGAAGCCTTGACCTGTTGGAAATTGTTTGACATCTTTCCTTATGCATTTGCTGTCATAGTGTTAACTATTATCGTACTTTGACTTGGCATTCTTCAATTTTGGTTTTCTAGATTACCTGTTGGAAGGAAGCTCAGGAACACCCTTTGTAGGTACTGTCGATTTTGTTTTTCCCCATTAGTGCTGATTTTGACTTTGGAGGTGATATAGTAAAATTCTGTTTGAAGTTGTCATCGTTGTGACCAGGTGGATATTATTATGGCAAGATCAAATTCCCTCCAGAGTATCCGTATAAGCCTCCAGGGATCACGTAATTTCCTTTCAAACAGGCTTCTTTTATTTTAATGGAGTTCAATGTCTGCACCTTCTTGAACTAATATATATTCTTATTTAAGTTTGTTTTCCCTTCTTGCAGCATGATCACTCCCAATGGGCGTTTTATGACGCAAAAGAAAATATGTCTATCAATGAGTGATTGTAAGAGTTTAATGCCTGAATAGTAACAGTCTGTCAGTCACTTCTGTGAGTTGAACTTTTGCTCAGGTTTGGTTTTTTTCACTTTGCAGTTCACCCTGAAAGTTGGAACCCAATGTGGTCTGTTTCAAGGTACTGCAGATGCAAATATATATAGCCTCCTTGTTCTCATCTTTATACGCTTTTACTTGCCAGTGTACACGAAATAATATAATTCCTTCTTTCTTGTAGAAAGAAAAACTTACGAGCATTTTTCTAATTTTGTCTATTATTCCTTCCAGCATTCTCACTGGGCTTCTTTCATTTATGGTGAGTTCGTTAGCTCTATGAATACCTATATTGTTTTGGGGCAAGCTACTTTAGATTTGTTTGTCACTTGTGCATTCATTTCGTTCAGATACTTGGAAGAGAAAAATAAAACACTGTCCTTACGTAGTTGAAGGTCATTCTGGTTTTTGCAAATAGTATCTTAACATGCCTCACTAAGGGCCATCGACTTTACATTGCAGATGGACAATAGTCCGACAACTGGTAGCGTGAACACCACAGCTGAAGAGAAGCAACGTCTGGCAAAATCATCTCTTGCTTTCAATTGTAAGAAGTAAGTGCCTATGCCCAACGAGCCCCCTCAAAGGGAGGAAGGAAGAAAATACTGGGCATGAATATCTTCATCCAGAAGTATGCATGTTAGGGTAGAAAAGGAAACAAGTGGAAGAAATGTCTTAATCCAGAAGTCTGCATGTTAGGGTAGAAAAGGAAACAAGTGGAAAAAATGTCTTATTGTTTTCTTGTTTTCTCTTCCAGCAGTACATTCATGTGTCTTAGTGCACTAATCATATCCTCATATGCTAGATGCGCGCAAAATATGCTCATTGAGGAGACTACCGAGTTCCCTTTTTGGATCTATTCGTTTGGCTCTGTGACAGATTCATTTTCTAGAGGCTTTACCTATATAGTGGCGAGTGGTGGAATAAGAGTTTGTGTCAGTTTGCAGTAGACACTCAAAAGTTTCGTTGGGCAAACAGTATGGCATTTTATGTTCCTATTCTTTTTGACAGCCAAACCTTCAGGAAGATTTTCCCCGAGTATGTCGAGAAATATAACCAACAGCAGCTCTCTGAGCAACATATCTCAGAGCAGGCTGTACCTGAGCACCTGCAAGATGGTAATGCTGGAGCAGATAAAGATGGCAACAACACCACGGGAGCACAAGTGAAGAACTTGGATACCCCAAGGGACATGAGAAGAAACAGGAAGCAATCATTCCCCACCTGGATGATGTTGTTGCTGATTTCCATTTTTGGTCTAGTAATGGCGCTGCCCTTGCTTCAACTCTGATCTCACTATCGCGACCTTTGGGTATAATCGGACCTAGAAAGGACAGCTGCTACTTTAGTTTTGTCAGGTAGCTAAGCCTAACCTGTGTATTTTATAGGATTCTCTATTCCGAAAGGGTTTGGTTGCTTAAATGATCCTTTTGCCTTGTATCTCTCTCACATTAGTTGACCTGGTGAGAATACATTTTGTGATATGCGATTTCAGATGAGTTTGTAAATGGAGTCATGCCGTCGGTTTTTTCGTGTTGTTGAGCTTCATAGGTGTCGGGTTGTCAATATTCATGGATCGAAGACAAACATGGCATAGAAAAGCTGAACTAGGATGCACCTTTGCGGAGTAGGATCGTAACGAGTAGTTGAAGCCACAGAATTCCAAAATGAGGTTTGCTCTAGGAGGCAAGATTGTGTTCACTGATTTCAAGCTAGGCTTACTTACATCTCCCTATATGTATCACTTCACCATTGACTGATGACGATCAGATATGAACTGAGATGCTTCGCACAGCTCGAAAGGAGGATGGGCTTTTTTCATGTGGGTGGCAGCTTTTTGCTTGAATGATGGCTGAGAGCGACGAAGCTTTGATGGCGGGGGCAACCCCTTCTTGTGCTTTTTTGGGGTTGGAAAGAAGAAAGAAAAGGCTCTGACCCGAGAAGGTCTATCAACGTTTATATCTTCCGGCGTAACATACTGTCGTGTTATCTTATCGCTGATAAAGTTTTCTCCAAAGAATGACATCCGCGATCTTAGGGTGACACATCAAGCGGAAGTATGATCGATCTCTGAATTGTTTATAGCTCGGATTTAAGCACGATTTAGAAGTGATTATCCCCCACGGACCCAAAATTGTGAAAGAGGATCTCAGTAAATTATTTTCTTGGGGATCAAACTGTATTGCGTACTCTAGCAATAATCGTTTACATGTGCACTGGAGAGTTCTCATGGGAAGCCTTTTCCATTAACTAATGATGTTGTCTGCTTATCAGTGCTTGGTTGGACCCAAAAAAAGGAAAAAAGAAAGAAAGAAACATCATCTGCAAAATCAAATGAAGAAAGCGCATGCGGAACGACTATCCATTTCGAAATACTGAAGTTCGGAATTTATCTAGTACAAACTTGCCAAGTCCTTTCTTAATATCAATAGCATGACTCAAAAAAGTTAAAAAAAAAAAAGAATAAAAGAAACAAAAAGGTGGCTCCTTCACCGAGTCACCGCACCACCCAAATCTATGCACTTTGACATCTTTATTATTCCCCACATGAAATTACCCGTAATCATCCTAGATTATGCAATGTTTTATCCACGAATGATTATGACCCCTTTCATTTTCATGTAAGAAGCTAGGACGACCACTAGTGCAAGAGTCCATTTGTCTACTATATGATCTAAGAAGTAACTTATCCAACGCTTAAGTAAAAGGAGACGAGGGATTCCGTATCTCCCGCCGCATATCACGCCCCCATTCATGCCCAGAACCAAACGTCAAAGGAATCTATTTTAGTGAATCTTTTCAGGAGACTGGACATCATCGTGAGCATTTTCTAACGCTGAAAATGCAAATGGAGCCTTTCATAGACAAGCCCACCTTCCGTTTTTTACGATTGTCCAAATTTTCAAGCTAAGCTCTACATGAGAAGTACTTTAGCCTCGCCCTTTTCCCCCCACTCCTATCTTGGCTTTGCTGCTCACGCTGGACAGGGGCAAGTAAGCTCTGAAGTTAGGTGATTGTTTGTCGTTAATGCTAGTCTTTCTCAATAAAGACTCCGACTTTTGGCTTTTTTAGCACGTCTCAATTATAATCATGGTTTACCCATTTGGATTTGGTGTATGCCATTGATGGGTCTCTACTTTTTTTTTTTCCTTGAATTCTTTTTTGCTTTTCTTCTCTATTTGTTTTCTGTTTGCTGGTGATTAGTGGTTGGTTGTCACCTTACGTGTGAGATGAACAGCACTCAATTGATTCACCTTCGCACGTACGTCAATGGCCCTCAACGGGGCTGGTATTGTAACCGAAGGGGCTACAGAGTTGACAGGGCCATTTCAACAGCCACTGCTTTCTATATTCTGCAATCTGCATGCCTATTAAAGTGGCTTTGAAAGGCTTCTTCTGTGTTGTAGGCATTTTTCCTATTTTTTTTTTTTATCTCATTTGTTGTGCAAGTGAGTTCCCTTCAGAAGTAGAAATTAACGTCGGTATTATTGTAAATTAGAATCTCTAATTGTTCTTTTGTTTCTATCATGTAGTTTTTCTTCATGATAATATAGTTTTTGATTGTGTTGGTACATCTTCTGGTTCATCATCTTCTTCTTTCTGGTAAATCTTCCCTTGTCCACACAGCCTACAAGATAGGCTTTTCGTGTTACAGATAGCAATTGATCTTCTTATTTGTCACAGGAAAAAGAAAAGAAAAGAAGAAGACATTTTTAGCAACAATAATCGAATGCAAGAAAGGACCTCGATATTATTCTATGTCATCTAGCCATGTAGGGTGGAAGCCACCTGCATATTATTTCTGTTCATAGTTTTGTGACTGCATGTTCCTGAAATTTGCAGAACTTGGTTTTGCAGTAGCACGCTGAGATGAGGAAATCTCCGATATACCCTAAGAGTGAGGCAAGCGATTATGATGCTACGGGATTTGATCCCCAAATGGACTTTCTTCAGGTAATTCTGATTCTATCATCGAGTTCGTTTTCATTTCTATTATTTTCCTTTTGTTCAGTTTTGGCTAGAGTTATACTGCTGTCTCCTCATGCATAAGCTGGAAAATTCATTTAGTTGCGACGCTGTTACATTTCCAGTAATTCACTCGATCACAATATTGTCGAACTAAAATAAGTGCATGGATTTGCACATGCATAGTCAACTACAGATGATCTGAGATCAAACTCTTTGATGTAAATCTGATGAGGACGCTGGTTGACTTGGTATAAAAACTGAGTTGGTTAGGCGAATCATGTTTCAAAGAGGGAAGCTTCTTCTTTTGCTTACTTTGTATTGCGACAACTTTTCTTACTGGCAAAAAAAAAAGTAATGCATATTCTGTTCTAAATCTTCAAGGCTTTGCAACCGGTTCTACCTGTTTATTTAATCTACCTTTGCTTTGCTAAGTTCTTGGATGAAGCCAGACAGCACAGATGCGAACCAAATGTGAGAGCTTCTTCACAATATTCCGCAGAAGTGGCGGGAAAGAGAATCCTGGGCGAAGATAAAAGGAGCAAGAAGTCATGGAAGAGCTCCCTGCTTTCATGGTTCAGAGCAGAGAAGAGCAGCAAGCCCCAAGCAGAATCTGCAAGTCATCATCACAACCACAAACCAAGAAAAATTGTCTCCGGTCCAATCTTCGGGGCAATTAAGGAATCTGATGCTTGGCTCCGGCGTCTGAATTCGGGGTCGTTCTCTAGCATTTTCAATTCCACCAAAAGAGTGGAGAACGAAATGCGATACGTGTCTCTAGAAGAGTTGGACAAGCCTCACGGCGTTAAGAACTACGGACCTGTTTACTTGGTCACTTAGCACATGAAAACCATAGGGACATTGGAACAGTAGGTCCTCAGTTTCTGCAACAAAGAAGATGTTGACTCGCTGGAGTATGATGATTGTTCAGAGGCAAATGT
This sequence comes from Rhodomyrtus tomentosa, assembly GCA_028455895.1. Classification (NCBI taxonomy): domain Eukaryota; kingdom Viridiplantae; phylum Streptophyta; class Magnoliopsida; order Myrtales; family Myrtaceae; genus Rhodomyrtus; species Rhodomyrtus tomentosa. The sequence goes on along the minus strand of JAPCWY010000009.1, from coordinate 33,977,968 downwards.
CCCGAGTGTTTAGCACTCATGTAGCAGCCATTGATTGCATAGTGTTAATTTCAAGTAAAGAGCTCAAATAGCAATTGATTGTGTTTGGTGACAATCCTTACTGTTTCTTCTGCTATTTCCTTTTGAGTCGAACAACAATTTCCTGTGAGTCAACTCTTGCTTCAGATTAACGTCAATAGGTTCAAGGCTACATTAAGGGCAGGTTTTTGTAATAATGACGCATGTCAGGAGCTCCATCTGTAATGAAGTTCAAACTCTTCGAAGCCGAAACTATAACTCCGATTTCACCGTAATATACACTTTATGCAGTCTTTCGAGTTCTGATAATACTATTGATTATTATCCTCATGCTGTTTCCTTCTAAGTTTCTGGTGCTTACATGGCTTCTATGCACTGCACCAATGAAAACAAATAAGAGAATTTTGGGATAATACTACCTGTGCTCTCTAGTCCTTAGTTTAGTTCTCCTAAAACTTCTGTGGATAGATTTCTACTGCCGATTAGAGCAATGAGCCTGTGACATCTCCTCCCATCATTGAATATAACTAGGAAAACATACACTGATCGAACAAAGTGACTTTCATAATTGTCACAGATTGCATTTTGCATCAATGTCTTACGGCCTCCTGAATACGAGAATAGCCTCAAAGAGAACTCTGGGTGAAAAATCAAATTACATCCACTGAAGAGAACCGACCTTCGTGATTAACCAATCGGGAGACGCAAATTTAATCAAAAACATTTACAAGACCGAAAATTACAAACTAAATCTTCTATAACTAGAAGGATTTTCCATCCTCTGAGACAGAGAAGCAAAACTCTTTCTTTTGACTGTACTCTGTCTCTCTGTCTCTCTGTCTCGTCCTAAGAAAGTTGGAATACTTGACTCAGAACAACATTGCTAGAACAAATATTTTGTATGAAACATAAATCTGGTTTCTGAGATATCCAATTCAATCCTCAGAACCCTGCCAAGCACTCAAGTGAATACTACTCATCACCACTTTCTCCATCTTCATCTCCATCAACAAACTGTTGTTTGGACAAAGGAAGAACGAGAGAGGTTTCTGAGGCAGCTGAAGCTTTTAGCTATAATTGAAACAGCTGGTGTGCATCATGGTGATTGTATCCCGAAGACAATCCTCTCCCCCTATTCAACATCAAGAGAATTTGCATTACAAGGAGCAACTCTTCGCTCCCTACTCAAGAGCCTCTTCAATGACCTCAGTCTTGTAGGAACTGGTGACTTCAGATCATCCTCGGTAACCCGGTTCCCTGAAGACGAAGAAGCCGAGGGATTCTCACTCATCTGAATCTGCCTTGGCATGTCAATAACGACCATCGCAGGCCTAGCAATAACAAGTGCAGCAGAAGAAGATGAAGACTGCGAAGTAGCTGAAGAAGAAGAAGAGGAACCGCCTTCTTCTAAACAAGCACTCCCAGAGCTAACCTGCATTTCATTTCCCCAAAACAACACATTTGTTGGAAAGTTTGGTGATTCAGTGGGGTGCATCCCCCCAGATAAATTCTCTTCCACGGCTTGACTGTCACCATTTTCTTCTTCCAAATCATCATCGATGTCGATGGTCTTCGAACAATCTGAACCGAGACCAACCCATTTCCTACAAAGAGGGCAAGTGGAATGTGATTGGAACCACATGTCAATGCAATCCACATGAAACCCGTGATTGCATTCGGTCAAGATCCTAGCTTTCTCTCCCTGAACCAGTTCAGAGAGGCAAACAGCACATTCAAGACCCTCCTTGAACTCCTGGGGACTGAACACCACCACCGGCAGAGAGAGCAGGACCTTCGGATCGAGCCCGGTACGGACAGCCACCGTGGGGTCCTGGCCGGGGGCGAAGACAAACCGTCGGCTGCGGCGACGGCGCGGGGGCGGAGCGGCTGCGGCCGAGGAGGCTTCTTCGACGCGACCCCAGAACCATTTGGCGTATAAATGGAGGAGGAGAACAAAGAGGACTACTATGAAGAGAAGTGTCACCGCAATCAACATGATCTTGCCTGTTAATGCAACTGCTTCAGAGTCATCCAGTTTGGTGATGTCTCCCATTTCGAGCAACAATGATCAAGAATCAAGATTTACTTAATCAAACTAAAAGAGCTTAATTTCCTAATCTGTAACAGAAAGAGAGAACCTTTCCGCAGTTCAAGCTCAACCCGCAAGATGGAAGAAAGACAAAGATTCGAATTTGAGTGAAAGTTGAGCAAAGCTGCAAAACCTGCAAAAAGGGTTTATGTCGATCCGGTGGATCTTGAAATACCCAAGCGCGATTTGGCCAAACGAATCAAGATTCAGTGAAGGGTCTCAAAAAGGGAATTTGTGTTGCAAGGAGAAGAGAAAATGTTGGAGTTGAGAAGGAGAGAGATGCTATCTGCAACGAGAATTGGAGAGTTTTAAAGGAAGATTTGTGCGCGAGCGAGGACAGAAGAGGAAGCTCAAGACCCCCATCAGTCCATCTCTTCTCCACAGAGGAGGACTTCGGAGGGAGTAGAGATTTTTTTTTTCTTTATTCGAAGGCAGAGCGGAGGGGAGGAAGAAGATGACAATACCTGGGACCAAGATTGTGATTATTATTAAACACATTTTGAATTTTGGAGCGACCCACGGTGTCACCCACCAATAAAATTATTCGTTCTTGCTTTTGTTTTTTTTTTTTGGGGCCAAAACATGGATTTCTCTTCCTATGACAACACCGTTTTACTCCTGTGATCTCTGCGTTTTTGACTTGTGTCATGTCCATCAAGAATTTGAAATCAAGAATCTTAATTCAACCTTGAGCTGACTGGCAAGTGGTCGATAATATGATTCTGAATTGGCTCATGCGTTTGACCCACAAAAAAACACACACACACACACAAATTGGCTTATACGTTCAATCAACACATAAATCTAATCAAGGGTTTTTCGTTTTCTTTTGGAATTTTTATTGAGTGTAAGAAGATTGACACTATCCACGCGTGTCATACCAATTCTGCAATCAAATCTTCCCACATGTTGTGATGATGGGATGATTCTTTTGCACACTGTTATTGTTCTCAATAACCTTTTTTTTTCCTCCTCTGAAGATCCTCAAAAGTGACTCCACAATCCCCACCTTTGCTTTGTATTTGTTGAAGCTGAAATGATCCGTAGCTTCTCTGTCGATGGCCAATTGGATCACTCTTATTTCCAGGGCATGGATCATGCCATCATCACCAGCTCCTATGAGATTGCTAGCTTTCTTGACTTTCATGGCCGAATTTGCATAAAGTACCACCTCCACCACCACATAAGAGCCTAAGGCTCCTAGAATTTTTCCCATTCCTTCCTGTTTTTCACCATGTAAAATTAATTACCTTCCATTTCTCGAGCATCTCCAATGCCCTTCGTTTCTTCCTCACTGTGCCCCATTTTGCACATAGAGACATCAACTCGACAGCAATTTAGCAGGATCACTTGATTGACAAGTTAACTCAACATCAACAGACTTGCCCCCGAAAGAAAAAGACAGGAAACAGAAAAGGAAGGACTAAGCGTTGCAAAAATTGTCCTGCATCGGAGACTAGTACACCATTTCTGAGATAACTGATGAATACCAACCATAAAATGGAAGAAGAGCCACACAAGGTGTGGGGTCTGTGATTCAAGACGGTCACACACATGGGGTCTCTAATCTTTGGAGCAAATCCAAGCAAATCCTGAAGCCGACGCAGGTTTTGAGGGAGATTTTACAGATCCGAAAAAGTCGCTAATTACCACCTGCTTTTGACACTGGCGAGTCAAGAAAGATGTTGACTTTGCCTGTCCTAGGTATTGCTTGCTTGCTTTCCGTCTCCAATCTGGGTTTTCTTTCTCCTTTCCATCCCCTCAAATTTCCTCCTGATGTTAATTAAAATGCAAGATTCTTGATTATGAGTCATGTTAATGCGAGATTTAAAACCAAGGGCGAGGGCCATCTCACGTGATAATGGACTCTCCCAAGACATCAAACCCACGTTATCTGAGACATGCTCAAATTTCCAAGGACAGGAAAATCTGTGCGAATCTGTCCTAGGTGCAACTAAAACTCCATTTATCAAATCAAAGATGGCCCCTAATCCATCTACTTAATCTCCGCTATAATATAAAACATTGGAAAGAGAAATTTGTGGTATTGTTATTGTAAGAAGGAAGATGACCAGACCCAAACCCACCATTTTCATGACATGGAGACTAACCGAAATGGGGTCAAATGTTTACTTTTTGCGATTAGGGAAGGTGGGAGTTGGAGGGATCACTTCATTTTGTTAATGGAGTTCATGGGTTTGAGAATGACATCAGTGTTAATTATTGTAGTTTAATTAGATCATTAAACCATTTTTTCAGCTGAATCAAGCATAAAGAATGCAATGACAGACTTTTGCATAAAGATGTTGTCCAAAGAACTAGACTCTAGCCTCTAGGGACCATTCTTTTCCCATATTGTTAGCCTCGATTATGGGCTTTTTTCCTGGGCATAACCGGCGTTTTTGCAGTTTGGGACAGGAAATGCTCGGACAAAATGATGGATCAAGAAATGATTTTTTTAGGGTATTATCATTTGTTTAGTAGTCAAAGCACGAATCATGATGTGGCATAGTTGATGACTGTTTAGCTCTCACAAAGGTTAAGGAGAGAACAGCAATTTGTCTAGGCGGATCCAATGGGGGAGACCCGAGAGTAATGGGCCGGGGCTGGCCCAAGATGTCCTGTGATCCTTCCGATACCCTGGAAAAAATGGAAAAGGCTCGGCCTGCAATTGTCCTCCTGACGGATCATAGCAGCGGCCGGTGACGGTCTTCATCTCACTCTTGGGGACTTCTCTACAGTGAAGCAGTCGATGAAGTCGTCCCTTGTTCATTTGTTTTGAAGAGCAGGCAAATTACCTACTACCGAAATATGCGCGACATAATCCGGGTTCGATTATGTCGAATTCATTAGAGTGATTTATCACGAGCCCAGTAGATATTATCTACCTACCCAGCCTTGTCGATGTCTGGTCCAGATCTACCTACCCAGCATGTCTGGTCCAGATACTCTTTTGTTGAAGGTGGTTTGAGGTTTACTCCAGAGCACAACGACATGGATTACTTTGGTGCCATAGCTCTAAGTACTCAAACCTTGAGTCGGGACATTTTATTTATCCTTTTTTATCCCGGAAAAAGGAGCGGGCACCTTGTGTCCTTGATTGAATACATATACAAGGGATCGATGTTTGTATCTTGAACTTGATTATGTCACGCGATTCAAGCTCGTGTAAAAGGCGCGAAGGAATATGGTTTGAACCGGTGTCGTTTTGGGAACAAAGAACGTTGTGATCAAATTCAACGCGAAGACTGAGAGACCGGATAACTATCTTTCTATACAAAATGATTTTTTTTTTTAACTCTGTCATCGACGGTGGCAGGTGATCCTGACCCATCATGGACAGTTTCAATCGAATCCTCGAGGGAGAAGAGTTTCGGAATCATGGCAGAACACCAACTCGAGGTTGGTATCGAAGTGCTTATCCATCCATTTACACGCGCTCGCGATCGACAGCCGCAGCAGCCAACCAGCGCAGGCGCGGAGTTTCCCCCCGCCGCCGCGGTTGCTTACGGTCGTCCGGCAGAGAGGGCACGTCCGGCGATACTCCAGCCACGTGCCGATGCATTCCGCGTGGAAGCAGTGGCCACATTCCGGAAGCTTCCGGAGCTTCCCGTCCGAGGAGACATCCCCAAGGCAGACCGTGCAGATTTCGCCAGCGGCGCAGGGGCCGCTCTCCTCGCCTCGGCAGGGAGGCGTCCAGGGCGGCGACAGCTTAAGCGAGCAGCAAAAGGACGCGAGCGCGGCGGCGACAGACAAGGCGAGGAGAACAGCGTCGGAGATGGAGAGAGACGCCCGCCGAGTCGCTTCGTGGATCGAGTGGGCGAACATGGTAATTTTCTCGGGAAAATCTCGTCTTGGGGGTTGGGATTTTCTCTGCGAAAGTGGCTTTTATACACGAAGCGTGATCGAATTGAGTGGTCTGCACATGCTCTGTCGTTGGAAGATTCGACCGGATCGAAGAGATTGGGAAGGAGTTAGGAGCTGACCCGGTGGCGAATCTTTGGCGGAGAATACAGCCGACTGGCGGCGTTGTTCATACTTGTCTTGTCTTGTCTTTTTTTTTTTTAAAAATCATACTTAAACATACGGCCTTTCAATTTTTTAATAATTCATGATGCATGAAACTGGTGCAGCCAACGGTCTGAATGTTTCCTTATTATTATTTTTTATTAATAAGTCTCTTACAAAACAATTATGTTCTCAATTTCGTATTTGGAAATCGGTTCGCTGGTAACAGTTTGCAACCGAACCAACCGATGAAAGACCAAAGTTATTGATTTGATTTGTGATTTTGATGGTTTGGTTTAGGTATAGGTTGAAAATAACTCTAAATCATTTAATTTTAGCGAAATAAGTGTACCTTTATAGCGATGATGATTGGAGAAAGAGTGAATTTTTTTTTATGGAGGTGTCGTTGATTATCTTTTTTTCCTCTGTCATTTGATAAAATCACATAAGCATAAGGGATTAGGAAAAAAGAGGCGCATTTACCAATCGAGACTTAAAAAATAAGCATTGTGCTTCATTTTCCTCTCACCCGGGCTGACTTGGGTCAGAACTCAACGGGGCCCCAGAGGGCTTGGGCATTGCGTGACCGGGCCAATCCGGGCCCGTGCAATTTCATTTGTATCCCGGTCGGAGCCCCGTGATTGCTCGCCCGACCCAATTCCCGACGGAGTCTCCCTCGTCCCTCCCCTCCCGAGAGGGGAAAAAAAAACAAAAGCAAAAGAAAAAAGTAAAATGAAAACACAAGTCTCCAAAACCATATTATCGGCACTCGCTGTGTGGCTGTCAAAGTCCCTCCGACCATTCACCGCCATCTTCACCCTCTTCTCCACCTTGCTCCAATCTCTCTGCCTCCACCGACGCTCCTTCTCCGTGTCGTACACTCTCGCTTCTTGCCCTGTAGACGAGTAACCTCTGTGTTCTGCTGTTAAAAGGTGGAAGAATTTAGAGAACAAGCCTTCCACGCTGTTTGGAAGGTCCGAAGCTGCTCGGAGTTGTGGCTTTTGGCTGAATGAGCGCCCATCCATGCCTTTACTAGGTACCCTCTACGCTCTACTTTCATGGGTAATCTCTTGCTTTCTTCTTTAGCGCAAAAGCTCTGCTTGGCGCATTGCTTTACCTTGAATGCCTTATCTGCATTCCCTGTTATTTTCTTTTGTTGAGCGGGGGTTTTCAGATTACAATCTAAGTACATGATGTGATTAGCATGTAAATGTCACATGGCCAACTTTGACTGGCAATGATGGCTGTGACGTCAAGAAGTTACTTCCTTTTTGTTCCTCAAAATGCCCAACATTTTAATTAGCTGGACTTAAGAGTAATTGTCACTGGAGAAAATCAGTGAATGTCCTGTAAGCGGAGTGCATTCTTGAATTTGTCGATTGGCGCAATATGGATTCTTCTTTCTTCTAATGACGGCATACAATTAATGTCTTTGAATTTGTTATGCCTTGTGTACAGAAATTGCCACTGCACAGCCTAAATTCCACAGTCATCTGGGGGTACTTGGGGCTCAAGCCTTTGTTCACGGTAGATTGTTCTCTAGTTCGTTTGCTTTTGGGAATGATAAAAAGCTTACCTCATGGAAACTGTCTAACGTGACTAAAAAGATTCACATTGAGCCCCATCCGTCTAAGTTTGTGGTTAAGGCAATTGCCACCCTAGAGCGCATGTGCTCGGTTCTGAATGAAGATGTGCGCTTATCTCGCGAAAGCTCACAGGTGGCTACAGTTTCAAGTTCCTTAGGGGCTCGACATGGGCCATCTGAGGAAGATGGAATAGAATTGGACGAAAGAGAAAAGCTGAGGCGGATGAGAATTTCTAAGGCAAATAAGGGGAATACTCCATGGAACAAAGGCAGGAAACACAGTGCAGGTGACTTCAACTCTGAATCCTGGTGGTTAATCTATGTGTTACCCTTGATAGCACTCAGTGAAGGTGCCATAATTCTTGTGCAGAAACCCTGCAACGAATCAGAGAGAGAACAAGACTAGCAATGCAGAATCCTAAGGTGATGTCATGTAAGAATAATTATATGTTTCTTTGTTGGAATATGGACATACGTTATGGATGAATCTAGTTTGCCATGCATTCCAGTTTGGGATGTTAAAGAGTAAGCAAAGTCTCAGATAATGACGTTTGGAAGGAAGTAAAATTTGGCTGCCTGATGAAAATATTATCTCCAATGATGGAGTACTTGTTTACAATTTTCCGAATTTCATCTGGTCTCAAATACAAAAATTGGCTTTGCAGGTCAAGATGAAGTTGATTAACCTTGGACATGCACAGAGGTTGGTAATGCATACTTTCTTCTGCTTCTGTACAATGGTGACAAGATGTTGATATTTTACACTTCCAAATTTATATTAGTGTCTCAAAAAAAAATTTCCATCTTTCTTTATAATGAAATTCCAGTAAGAAGACGAGAATGAAAATTGGTGCTGGAGTTCGAATGGGGTGGCAAAGGCGCCGGGAAAAGTTGATGGTGCAGGAGACATGCTATCATGAATGGCAGAACTTGATTGCAGAAGCATCTCGAAACGGTTATGTGGGTGAGGAGGCGTTGCAGTGGGATTCATATGACATGTTGAATGAACAGCTTGAGCGCGAGTGGTTGGAGAGCGTTGAGCAGCGGAAAAAGATGCCTAGGCTAAAGGGTAGCAAGAGAGCTCCAAAGTCGCCAGAGCAAAGAAGAAAGATTGCAGAAGCCATTGCAGCAAAATGGGCAGATCCTGTAAGGGGTTTACTAAAATGTCATTATAATTTGTTCATTTGGACTCTTAATTTTCTTTTCTGGATGTCTGTTAATTGGTTGATTCTGTTAATAGATGGATGAGCAAACTTCACTTTGTTTATACGTCCACATATCTTCTATATAAAAGTTCTCCTTCTCAATCGTATCTATTAGCAAATAAATAGATAAGATCACATTTTGAGAAACAGAATCAAGGTCTGTGAAATGGTGAACGAAGGAAAGACCAATAATCTTGAGGATGAGGGAGAATTAATATAATATTTGAAGAACAGGTCTGCTGAATATATTTTGATTGACGTAAATCTTTTGTTCCAAGACCAGATTGAAATGAACGAATTATAGCTTCATATATCTCAAGTTATTATGGAACATATGTTAATACAGTGTTGCAGACCATCTATTGAAATATGTAATCTTACTATATGTTCTTCCATAACCCCAGTGTGGAGTATGATGCGGACTTGATCTTCTGTATGTTAGCTGAAGCTCTTCTATGTTTCTACCCATGTAGTTCTTGATGCCAATCATAGTTGTTAACGCGACAAGGCGAGCAGAGGCCTCTAAAACGTCTAGGCGATTAGGCGCCCGCCTAGTCGTCCGCAAGGAGATAACGCGACAATGTAGCTAAATTTATATATATATATATATATATATATAATTATATATTTTATACTTGTACTTCAAAACTTACATTCATGATTCAACAGAACAAATATATGCATGAAAGATTATTAAAAATAAACAACTTTTAATATATAGCAAATATATTTTACACTTGTACTTCTCAAGGCGCCCAAGGCGTCGCCTAGGCGTCCAAGGCGCCTAAGGCGTCACCTTGGCGTCCACAAGGCGACGCCTAGACAACCAAGGCCCCCGTCTTGATGAGAACCAACAAGGCGACAGGACGCCTTGGGCATTCGACGTCGCCTTGTCGCTTAGGCGTCGCCTTGATAACTATGATGCTAATCTTGGAGAGCGAATCCGTTACGCAATCAATTTGGTTCTGAATTTTCTCATGGTCTTGCCCTGAGTTCAATTGTAGGCTCCCATTTAGTCCATCAAGTCTACTATGGGTCAATTGTCCTGCAGCCACGCGTCCTTATATATGCAATGTGTTGGCTAAAAGCTGATTATGTTTGTTTCCTTAGGTGGCTAGGAAATTGTGTAAACCTCAGCTTTTGGAGTCGGACGGAATATAATAGATTGCTTTTCACCCTTTCCTTATATTAAACTTTCTCATCACTGTTCCAAAATTTTCTATATTACAAATGTCTTTTCGGTAAATCGTCAGTATTCAAGCTCACTATGAGTTTCCATTTTTATTTTACTGAAAATTGTTTGACTTTCCTAAACAGGAATACCGTGAACGAGTCTGTTCTGGCCTGGCCAAGTATTATGGAACACCAGTTGGAGTTGAAAGAAAGCCAAGGAAAAGGCCAGCTGACACCGGCAGTACACGACCAAACAAAAGGAACCCAGCTCAAAGAAAATCCAGTGCCATGGACAACACTCCCAGACAAGATCCTCAGAGCCAAATCCAAAAACTGAGGCTGAAGAGAAGGAAAACTCCTCTCTTTAAGGATCCTTTGGCAAGTTCAAAGTTGGAGATGATAAAGAGTATCAGGGCACGCAGAACGGCTCAAGAAACAAACAAGACAGAAGCCATAGAACGTGCAAGGTTTGTTCACTTGTTTATCAAGAATAAACTTATAGGCGGAACACTTTGGAGCCCTCTGGACACGTGAGAGAATCTAGCATAACTTACTTAATCAGTCTAGTGGTCATTGATGTCAGGCTTATAAAAATGGACTTTAGAAGATGTATCCTTCTCGGTTCAAGTATTTCGTAGCTGAGGTTTGGCTACTGCAGTAGCAATACTTTTCTAAAGCATCATATTTCAAACAAAACATCCACATTCCGTTCTTGTTCTAAAGCTTCTCCAAAAGTTTCAGATCGTGTGTTTTGATATTTTGAATCTCCTTTGGCAAAATGGACCCAGGCTATTGATCGCAGAAGCTGAAAGGGCGGCCAAAGCATTGGAGGTTGCTGCAGTGAAGAGTCCCATTGCTAGAGCTTCCCTTGCAGAAACCAGAAAGCTTATAGCTGAAGCCATTCACTCGATTGAGTCCATAGGAACAGGATCTATCCCTTCCACTGACAATGGATCATACCCTTCAGCCGCCCTTCCGGATCTGACCAATCATATCGAGGAGGAAACAGGTACAGTCTCCTGGAATCGACAGAACCGGAGGAAAGTTAATGGAAGCCAAAAGAAGACATGGGAGAACACTAATGAGGACTTCGATTTCAGAGGATTCAGCTTGCCGGATATGCTGGATGAAGAAGGGGAACTTAACCCTATCGACTTGGGTTTCGTTCCACTCGATTTGGAAGGTCCAATGGAAGTGGAAGGTTGGATGGATGATTCGGGGGAGCAACATGACATACCAGAACCAAATGGCCTTGTAAAAGGTGACAGCAGATCTTTACCAAACGGAACCAAAACTCATGTTCAACCAATGGGAAGCGAAACAAGCTCTAACCGCATCACAGCGATGAAGAAATGGGTACGTGGTAGGCTTGTGGATGTGGATGACTGATTTTTTGGTCTCTAATGAAGTAAAACCTGCTGATAAAGTGAAGGGAGTATGTAGGTCATTGATTCCGGTAAGCACCAAGGACCTCGCAGTTACATGTACCATTTGAAGTTGATTACAACTATAAGCTAGAGGCCGGTTCTTGAACTCGGGACTATAAATGAATCGAGGCAAGGCACAGTGGCGAGGAACTACAGATTGATCCTATTCGAGATATGATTGTAGAAGGGCCTCTTGTTCGAGAAATTATTGTTGCTGTAGGAGCAATCTTGGATGGAGTTGATGGCCAAAAGGGTATCTTAGATTGAGTTGTATCTACTAGCTATACATTTGCAATTGGTCTTCTATATTTCTTTGATAAATTATTAGTCAGTAGACTTGATCATCCTTCCGACCCCCCCAAAAAAAAAAGACTTGATCATCCTTGGAAGTGCCAGAACTTCAAATATGAGGGCTACCCAGGATCCTGACATGGACACTGAGCATGTTTATTTATTTTTTTAATGTACATGGAGCCACATCCAAACTAAAAAGAACCAGACCAGAAAACTGAAAGACAGCTCTCTTCAGACCAACCAAGAATGTCTGATTTACAGTTCCCAACGATGGAGTCATTTGACAGGAGGAAGAGGCAATTGGGAACTGTTGACTTTGGAGTCCACGGCCTCCTCCAGCTGTTTCCTCTTCTCTTCCTTCTCTCTCTTCCCTTTCTCTATCTCCTTCTCAGATTCCTCCTTCTGCAAATCAATGAACCCTCCATCATTAATTCCACTTTTGAAAGCATGAACGTCAACTTGATCAATATCGGTAAAATTCACATATTGATATGTCGAAAGAGAAAGCCAGATTAATTGTCAAATTTGGGGCACTAACGAACATGAACGTGAATATGGGGGGGGGGGGGGATGAGAAATATACGTCGAGAATGTCGGGGACCGGGGGCTTCACCCCATGGACCGCGGCTCGAGTCGGCGGCTTGAGCACCATGAACCGCCGGTCGAGGTGGCTCGGCGTCGGGAGAGTCGGTTTGGTGGATGCCCATGTCCATGGCTTTCCAATGAGCCTTCTTGCCTGCATACTTGCTATTTCTCTCTGGGATCTGGATTGAGGATGTACCTAGCACAGGAATATAAAAAAAGAATGGGCGAAGAAGCCACCAGTGAGGCAATTTGCATGGAAGCTACGAGTTGAAGTCCCCGAAACTACTCCGTTCTTCAGGAGTTTTCTACCACCCGCCTTACATAGTGCGCGCGACAGTGTCCTGTGCGCTAATAAAGGAATTGTAATTTTATCATATATAATAAATGAAATACTTATTTCTTTTTCCTTGTAACCTTCGTGAAAATGATAGAATTGGTCCCGGAACTATGGTCAAGTACGTAATATCATTTTCAATTTTTTTTACCTTTGTTTAATTTAACTCCTAAAACATTGTTAAACGTTCAATTTAGTCATTCTATTACATTCTTTGATTGTGGATTATTACATGCTGAATTGAAAATAGCAAGTCAACATATCCATCCTTCATTAGTTACTTGACGATGTGGATTACCATATCTAGATTTGACATGATTATTTTACGTAATTTACATGTAATTTTTTTTAATCCACTCAAACTTAACGAATGGAAATCCGTACCGGGATATTGCGAGGACGACATTGACTACTTTCATGAAAATAACGAATTAGATTGAATATTTATTAATAGGTTAGAGATTATAATGAAAATAAAATTCAAAGACAATTCTGTGAAAATAAAACTCAAAGACAATACTGTGAATTAATCAAAATTCATATGTTTATTGTTAATCTTGGAGTTGAGGCCCAAAAATAAAGATGTACGGACAAAGGCCCTATAAGTCATATTCTCGATTCGGTCCTTCCTTCCTTGTCACGGGCCGTTTCGTTGTCTCTTTCAACCACCGACACCTTCTTCTTCTTCTTCACCCAAAATCATTCACTCTCTCCCTCCGAAGATCTTCTTCTTCTTCTTCGTCGTCGTCGTCAGATCTGATATCAAGCTTGACGCAGCATTCTGTCAACCTACGCTACCCTACCGAGCTCCAGATTTGGCGGCTCATTGGAATCAGCGACGGAACATTGTTCCGCAATTGCCATCCCCTTCGCTGACTCTTTTGGAGACCAGCGAGGTTGCGCCGGATGGCGCGAGACGCCGCCTCTTTCTCCTCCGACGAAGAGGACGACCTTCGAAACCTAATCCACCAGAACGACACCAAGCCAGTTTCGCCCGCGGAGCATCGAGCGGCCGCCTTCGACGTCGAGGACTTCGAGACTCGCATTGGCGGCAACCATCGGTCGAAGCTGCCGAAGCTCGCGTTCAACAAGAGGTACCTCGTCGCCATCTTCCTCCCTATCTCCATCGTCGTCTTGTACTTCACCGCGGACCTCCGCAGCTTGTTCTCGTACAATGTTTCGTCGATTAAGGCCGATTCGTTCGGTGATCGCATGAGGGAGTCCGAGTTGCGAGCTCTGTACTTGCTGAAGCAACAACAGCTAGGGCTTGTGACTTTGTGGAATCAGACTTTTCGAGATTCAGGAGCTGACCAGAATAGTAGTCTGAGTGGCTCGAATTCGAGTGAGATTAACAAGGGGCATCAGTCCTTGGTGTCGTCATCCGCGTCATTTAATGATTTTAAGTCCGCTGTGCTAAAGCAAATTTCTTGGAATAAAGAGATTCAGGATGTACTGTTATTGCCGCATCAGTCTGGTAACTTGTCCGTGGAAGGTGCTGGCGATGTGGGGCTTGCAAATTTTGATGAATATGGTTTCGATCGGTGTAGAAAGGTGGATCAGAGGTTTTCGGAGAGGAGAACTGTCGAGTGGAATCCGAAATCCAATAAATTTCTGCTTGCGATTTGTCTATCGGGTCAAATGTCCAACCATTTGATTTGCTTAGAGAAGCACATGTTCTTTGCTGCTGTGCTTAACCGGGTTTTGGTTATTCCAAGCTCTAGAGTCGATTATCGGTACCATAGGGTGCTGGATGTTGATCATATAAATCAATGCTTGGGTCGGAAGGTCGTCATTTCATTTGAGGAGTTTTCCGAGATTAGAAAGAACCACTTTCATATCGATAAGTTCATTTGTTATTTCTCTTTGCCGCAACATTGTTATGTTGATGATGAACATGTAAAGAAATTGAAGAATCTGGGGTTATCAATGGGCAAGCTCGAGTCCCCTTGGGTGGAAGATGTGAAGAGGCCAAATAAGAGGACACTCCAAGACATCCAGGCAAAGTTTGCATCCAATGACGATGTTATTGCAATCGGAGATGTCTTTTTTGCGGACGTAGAGCAGGAATGGGTGATGCAACCTGGCGGTCCACTTGCTCATAAATGCAAGACTTTGATCGAACCAAGTCGTCTGATTATGCTTACAGCGGAACGCTTTATCCAGACATTCTTGGGAAAGGATTATATTGCTCTTCATTTTCGGCGACATGGTTTCTTGAAGTTCTGGTGCGTTACTTATTCCATCTAGAATATTATACATTGTTGTTAGACGCAGATAGACATGCTGTTATAGACTTGTTCGCGAAGAAACCGATCATTTTTATGACATGAATGACTTAGTCGTAGGTCTGGGCTTGCTGTCGGTTTGCTTGCAACTCTCTTTAGTGTAGGTCAAGCATGGTCTTTATCCGGGTGCAACGGATTAATGTCACGTGCATGTACTGTTGTGTTAAGAACGCTAGCTACAAGTACGCCTTGGATTATCAAGTTCTTTAAATCTCCCCCACTTTCAGTAATGTTGAAGTAATTCAAATGTTAAACCGCTCCATACACAACCTTCAAGTAGGATGACCTTGTCCAAATTTCCAGTTCATTACTGGTTTCTTTGTTTGAAATATATTTCTATGTCGAGACTTGTGCCATGCCTGCCAATTCTTGAGGGAGAATATTGAAGTAATTCAAGTATTAAAGTGCACCTTTCAGTTTCATCAATTAGGTTGAACCTCTAGAAAATGTGGATATTATCACTCATAAATTCAGATTGATGATATCACTTGGGCATATTTTGATAGCCAATACAAGTTGCAAATAAAAAATGTTTGAGGAGATATTTTGATGAATGTTTCTACCTAAACCATATGCTCTAGCTGTTGGAGGAGGCCTTTTCTTTTCCTTTTTGTACATAAATATGATAAGCCTGATGGAGAAAGTTCTAGCTTGAATGACATGACCTTAATTTTGTTGACCTTCAGACAAATAACCAACCATAGTGCCTATTCATTTCATTGGTGGCACTGCCAGTTGTTTTTCTGACAAAAAGTTTCTACTAGTTCACTAGTTAACTAATTCTCACTGAAGATCTAATTGATCTCTGCTTACTCTGGTAGCAATGCTAAGAAGCCAAGTTGCTTTTACCCTATTCCTCAAGCTGCTGATTGCATCAGTCGGGTGGTTGGAAGAGCCAATACACCTGTAATTTATCTTTCCACGGATGCAGCAGAGAGCGAAACTGGCCTGCTGCAGTCACTGATTGTGGTGAATGGGAGAGTCGTTCCCCTTGTTAAACGCCCTGCTAGTAATTCGGCAGAAAAATGGGATGCTCTGCTGTATAGGCATGGCCTCCAGGACGATGCGCAGGTTAGCGTGGTTTCTTTTCTTTTTGTTTTTCTCCTTCCACTTGCTTTTTGATACCCTTGCATAGGAGATTATCACATCAGGTTCTGGATTAAGCTGGTAATACCGTTTGTCTATTCACTTTTAGAATTTGTGCCAAAAAATGAGGAATTTGCTATCAACCTCTTAGTGTTGCATGATTTTTTTCCTTCAATGATCTTGGTGTTGCATGTTATAGGCCATTTAAGTTGTAGTTTGGCTTCCCATGGCATAATGAAAACGTAAGCTTTTGACTAACTACTCTGTGAATTTGTCAATCATAACTTGCAAGTTTAATGGTTCCATGCCCTAGAGGCATTCATGACTCGTAATATGTGCTGATTCCTGTGGAGAGGGAGGTGTAGGGCAGTATGAGGTCCTGCTGTCTCCTGGCCCATTTGATGAGAGCACGTTGTCAGCTACAATGAGTGTAAGAGCTCTTTGTATGGGTGCTGAGATGCAGTTATTACCATCTAGGACAGTAGTTTAAAAAAGCTAGTTATTCTCTTTCTGTGGTTCAATATTAATGCAACACACTAAATCGCCGCAGCATTGATGGAATCTGGATGTCCGTAATTTATCAATCTTATTTTTCACACTTAACAGTTTCAAAGAATTATAGTAAGTCATTTGGTGAAGAAGAACCGTTATGTCCTTATACTTTTACTGTATGATGGTCTCTCGAGAGCATCGTGATTTTCAAATAATGAAGTTTACACTGGTATTTTTGTGTTTTTCTCCTGTTTGATTTTTAGACAGTAGTTGGTCTCTATTAGGAGCTCAAAGCCTTTCCTATGCAGTCCATTTACGTTGATGTGTTGTAGTTCCTTCTCATGCATAACCCCTGTAGCCTGAATATTGAATGAGCCTCTCATATTTACGTGCTTTGTCGTAGTATGACCGGAAACCGGGCAAGGTTGAGTTGTTTAAGTAGTTAATGCATGAGTTCACCCGATAACCCTTATCATTTACTCAGCAGAATTATATCAGCTCTTGGTGAAATCTTACACATCATGTCTTTAACTGAAGGTGGAAGCCATGCTAGACAAGACGATTTGTGCAATGTCGAATGTGTTCATTGGAGCTTCTGGATCGACATTTACGGAGGACATATTGCGGCTCCGGAAGGACTGGGGTTCAGCCTCTGTCTGCGATGAGTACTTGTGCCAAGGTGAAGAGCCGAAATTTATAGCAGGCAACGAATGAAATGGACCATTTGTGCCAGTTAGTTATTAAGACGAAGTTTCTGCCCATGCCGATGTCCCTCGAAACACATTGCGTGTCCCCTCCATCGACACACACCTTAATGTACTATAGCACTTTGTATATTTGCATAGCTTTTCGATTTATACGATTCTCTTCTCACTTGGCCATCTCCGATCGTTCTCTTTTCCTGAAAGCAACACTCTTTTGAAGTCGTTCCTCCCACCGGTTCCTTAGAACAAAAAACGCACGTGGTAGACTGAGTTCTCAGTAGATGATCTCGCTATGTTGGCCAGCATGGGAGTTTGCTACAGTTGTTCGTTCTGGTCGATGGTTATATAGTGCATTTTCACATGTGACTGTGGGTTTTGGCCGTTAGACTCTTTTTTTGGGTCGGTCTGTCTCTATTTGACTTTTCCTTGAATCCCAAGTGTCCTCCGAGTTGGACCCATCCTCGCCGATCTAGGAAAAGTCGAAAATCGGCCACTGCTGTAAGTGATTATAATCTCATTAATTAAACGTGTGAGTGTAGTAAAAAAAAAATTAAAGTAGTGAGAAAAAGGCAAAGGCAGGTGACGTGTAACTTGAGGGTGACTCCGGCGGTGAGCTGAATCTATTTTAAGGTCACAAGGCATGCATTGATCTAACTTTTTATCTTGCATTTTCATTGAAGTTAAGTTTTAAAGCCATTTTCGTTATGAATTTTCTCAGGTTTAGTTTGTTTTGCGGAAAATAAATGATTTGAAAAATATTTTCTTAAAAATAACCGCTTATGTTGTTTAAAAAAAAGAATGAATGAAAAGCGTAATTATTGCCTCCGAAAATATTTTTAAAAGTAAATTGTTGTAGATAGCAAAAAATTAAGTGATTTTTTTAGAAAAAAATATTTTGCTGATTATTTATTTTTCATGCAATAAAGGAGGTTTAAATTTTTAAAACTTTTGCAACACCCAATAATGTCTTGTTGTTAATTTTAAATTTTGGATGATGCTTCAAATTTAAAGGAAAAGCTAAAATGTATGTTTAAAACAGAAAATTATGTGGGCACCCGGAAGGTACCTTCCATTAACAAAATATCTCTCTCCATATACATAGACGAGACAAGCAAAGCAGTCCGCCATAATTTTAAGGGTGCAAGCTTTGTACGTAGGCACCGCGAAGTTACCTTTTGCATTACCCGAACTCTCTCTCTCTCTCGCTCGCTCGACAAGGGGTCTTCATCTTTTCAGGGTATAAAGCGTAAGCAAGCGAGCTTCAAATCTCGCGCCGCACTCCCTCGCTCGCTCGCTCCCCTGCTGCCTCGCTCGCTCGACTCAGTTCCTCAGACAAGAACCCCATTTCGATTATTCTTCGGTCGAACTGATCTCTACTGAACCCCGAGTATACCGGGAATTCCCTCCCCCCACACGCCTTCCCTTCATTGACTCTCCGATCGGTTCTGCTTCGCTTTGAATACGCCGATCCTCTTCGGTTTCGTTCCTTCGATTTCTCGCATTCGCACCGCGTGGTGAGCCGGTTTGTGCTGGTGGGTGTTGTGGGAGATTGGGGAATCCGAACGATGAGAGCGAGATTGGTCGTGTTCCCGGTCAGAGGTAGGAACTGGTGCTTTGGCCGGTCGCTCGATCGCTCTCCTCTCGACCATGCCTCCTCGCCGACTCCGTCCACCCTCAAAGAGCTCTACAACAAGATATCCTCCAATGGGAACGCCTCCAAACTCGAGCTGTGCATCGATTACGCCTCCGACAAGGTTTTCGCCTCGCCGTTTTTTAATCCCGGTTGCTCATTTGGGCGTGTTTGAAGTTTGTAGAGTGATGATGGGTTGTGAAGGGTGCGTTTGCGATTCATTCTTGGGCTTTCCTTGGTTTATGTAGATGAACAGAGCTTGGATGGGTTTGGAGAAGGCGCCTGAGGGATCTCTCAAGAGTAAAATGCACGGGTAAGTCCATAGAACAGGACGTTATTGTCTTTCGTCGCTATCAGCCTGTGGGATTTTGGAAGTTGCTACTTTGTTGAATGAATTCCGATGGATGCTAATGTAGGTTAGGATTGAAGCTATTGGCGCGGGTAAAGCCCTCGGAAATGTTCCTTAAATCCATTTCGAAGGAGGTTTCTTCAGTCGAAGTCATCTATCCTTCAAGGTTGGCCCTTTTTTTCCCCTCTTTACCTTGCAATCAATCAACATCCCTTTGCAATCAATTTCTGGTCTGAAATGGTGATATTAGTGAAGTGTTTATGTTGCTTATTTGGTCTGTGGAATTAATGCTTATAGACCTTGTCTTGTTGCAGTTTAAACACACGCCTTGTGCGCAGAAGGTTGCGGCATATTGCCAAGCGGTAATAGCTTCTTCCTTCCTACTTTTCTCGTTTGTGCTATGATATTGGAATATTTTTATCATAGCCCATTTGATCAAATTATTTGCTGGTAGCTTCAGATTTTTGGCGTAGGTTGACAGTGCTATATTTGTGCTCATTGTATTTCTGTTTCTAGTGAGCTCATGCGTTCTTGTGTGATTGGATGTGTAGTTACTATAAGAAAGATCCTTTTATAATTGCTTTCTAAAGTGTAGATTTGAATCGTCATTCATTTCTTCTGGTCAGTAGCACCAGATCTATGTGAAGTTTTTACTTGGAGGCTTTTAAGCTTGATGAGTCGGATCTTTGCCATTGGCGATGTTTTGCGTTCATTTTTAAACAAGGCCAATCAATGTGCCAGACAGAAAAATAGATGAAACTTGATAGCCTATATTGTCATCAATACATTTTTCTGTTTTTCTTATAGGCATTTTTATTTTCCAATTATCTAATAATGTGTGCATTTTGTTGGAGCAGTTTTTTTTGTGGTATGATGATGATGTTAAGATCTGAATGCATACTGGTATACCTTCCCGTAGAGATCCATTTGTTGAGATGGGTGTAAGAAGGTAATTGCCTGAAAGCATACCGGTGTACCTTCTAGTGTAGATTAGATGTAGGCAAAGTTATTCTGGTGCGAGAACGTCATTTGTGGAATGTGATATATTTTGCATCTCCATGGATATGT
Source organism: Rhodomyrtus tomentosa (assembly GCA_028455895.1). NCBI lineage: Eukaryota > Viridiplantae > Streptophyta > Magnoliopsida > Myrtales > Myrtaceae > Rhodomyrtus > Rhodomyrtus tomentosa. Next base: position 33,957,636 of record JAPCWY010000009.1, on the reverse strand, counting down.
TGTTGGTTTGTTACATCTAACAGGATGCATCATTTGCATTACTTGATCCTAAGATTCCTAGCAGCTTGTGTCAACTTCTAAACTCGCATGTACATGGACATGGTTCACTCTACTTGTCCTCTCTTGCCGAGATAAGATTGCAAGAACTTTCATTACTGGAATTTATCCTTTCCTTTCTTAGGAACCTAAATTTATCTATATATTATATTGGTATATTCCACTTGCTCATGTTTAGATAAAATCGTCTGAGTTTTTCTTTTCCATGAACAGGGGATCCATTATCCACAGAAAGTGCTTCTATGGCTCTGCGGCTTTGCTGCCTTTAACAACTGCTCTTTCTGTAAGTATTAAGTTGTGGCATACTATCTTCTTTGGCGTTTATTCAGGCATAACAAATTGTGGTGTTGACTCAGTATAATCATTCTGTTATTTATTTAATCTTAGGGCAATTTATTCTGAGCTCTTACACTTTTAATTTTTAGGTCTTACCTCTGCCTAACATCCCTTTCTTTTGGGTTCTGTTTCGCACTTACTCACATTGGCGAGCTCTCCAGGTATAGCCTTATTGCTTTTTGTTCACTGAAGAATGTACTTCTGCGATTAATTAAACAATAAGTATGTGGTTTTCTCTTTTTGGGATTTGACGGTTTTTAGATCTTATCTAGAAGCATTACAGGATTGATAGTTCTTGTTGGCAATATATAACACATCCTGCCATGATTCCTCTGTTCTTCCATTCTTTAATCTTCAGCTTCTTATGCAGTAATTGCCCAATCGGTTGTTACTTGCCGCATGCTATCCCAGATCAAGCTACCTTTGCAATTTAACCGTTGCCAATGCAACTAATTTTGTTTGTAAAGCATAGTTGTAATTTTTCTGAGGGGGAGTAACTCCATTGCTCTCATATCTTGCTTATTATTTGCTTAGCTGGTTGTTAGACAACCGCGCTTTTGTTCTTGGGATTGAATCATCTATGGTAAATTATTTGTCTTAGTATGTAGATGTCAATGTTGATGTATTTTTCCATTTCGGCTGTTGATTATCAATAGGGAAGTGAGAAACTCCTAGAGCTAGTGTCGAATTCCTTGGTTGCTCAGACTTCACCTTCCTCAATTGCTGTTGATAAAGACCACGAGGGCTGTGAGTCCAAGGATGGAGCCCACAATCCAGGAGGATCTCTATGGGTAAGTTCAAATACTCATTCACTGTACATGACCCCTCAGATAAGCACCTGATGGGTAGCATTATGCGTGATAGCTGGTACTCGTGTCTTCTTCCTACATGAGGGTTGTCTTTTTTTCCCTCCATTTCGCTCCAAACAAGTTTTGACTCAATGTAAAAGATTCTTTTTCCCTTCAAGATGGTGTCACTTGCAAGTGTGTGGGAGACTTGTTACAGCAATAATACATGCAGAATCATCCCAAGCTATATGTTTCTTTTCATGTTCTCGTAGGTGTTGCTGCCATCTGAGCAGCTCGAAGAACTAATGAGCTGTGGCAAAGAGCAGGATGGCCTGACCGAATCCGTGATCACAAGTATCTGCAAAACTTACCAGTTGAACGCGAACGATGTTTTGAAGTACAGAGACTCAATGTAAATAAAATCCCGTTTCACTGTTGAACCTGGTCTCCCTGAATGGAGAAAAAAGGGGAAAAGGAAAAAAAGAAGCATTCTCTTTGTTCGAAGGTTGTTCTGCTAAGATTAGCCCTGGACCCCTCTCCCCATGTAACTCATATTGCTAAAGTTCGCGTCTCGAGGGCTGCTTCTTTGTGTTAACTTTTTGCACAGCTTTTGCTTTATGATCGGAGCTCCGAGATTCCAAAGCCGCAAGATTCAAGCAAGTGCTGCCAGCATCTCGTTTCTCAATCCGATTTCAGGTCAGACCCTTATATTTTCGAGCACAGGTTTTTCATTTTTGTCTGTAAAAAAGGTCTAATTGTAAAAAAAAGAAGTTCTAATTGTATTCAAAATGTATTTACGTGGCTTTTTAACGTATTAGTACGCCAGAACTATGCTTCGACTTGTTTCATGCCACAAACCTCGCCATCCACCATTTTTTATTGGCTATGCCAATTACGATCGTCCTCATTGTCGCTCCTAATGTTACTGGGCTTGCCTGTGTTCTCCGTACATAACATGCTTTGTTCTGGTTTTCATAGACTTTGCGCCGCTCTCTCTAAATTCACACCGTTTGAAATTAGAATTGTCACACTCCGACTTCAATAGCGGAAATGACACGGCCAATAGCCATCCTTCTACTCAGTCATAACCATCATTAACATATTGTTAAGATATAGGGATAAATGCAAAGGATGTCCTAAAACTTGTCACGAAATATGCAATTAGGTCTTAATGCTTTCAAAAAGTGCAATCATATTTTAAAAACTTGTCTAATTGACGCAAAAAAAGTCATTTCTTTAACTCTATCTAATTTGGCTAGCGGAATTCGGTTATATCCCGGCCAATTTCTCAATTACATGTAGGCCAAAAATATTCCATTAATACTCATATTTAGTAGGCTAAACTAATAATGGGGCCGAAAACTACTTATCTGTTGATGAAAATCTCTACAAGGGCTGACCACCGGGACGTGCAAGAAGCCTCAGACACGGCTAATTAAAGTCAATTCTCATCCAAAACCAGTGATGCAGTCTTCTCCAGTGCTTCCAGAAGATCTGAATTGGGTGAGCCAGCAGCTTCCTGCACCACTCTATCGCCGGCGTCGCCAAGATAGTCTCATCTCTGAACTCCAAAGAAGTGGATGATGGAGCACCTCCGATGCCTTTGGCCTGCCAATAATTAAAAGCAAATTAACTACTCCATACATTGAAGCGAGTTGCCACTTTGAGACATAAGAATCTATCTACAAATTGGGTTATATATTTTTCCGTAGATTTGGTTTCACTCAACAATTTTGATAAACTTGTAGAGTAGGGAGGGGCCCTCCTACAAGCAATATTTGTAGATGAAATGATCAACTTACTGATGAAGAATATGCTAAGTGTATTAGATTCTTTCACAATTAAAGACAATTCCACGGATAAATAAGATTTAAGGTTGCACAGTCTGTAGCGTGGGGATTATCAAATGTTCATTCATAGAAAGAAGCGGGACCTAAATTGGATCCTCGGATCTTCAAACGAAATCCTCTCCGACGTATCTACTATCTATAGCAAGGAATGATTAAAATTTTTATGTTTGTGTGCACGTAACAAACACAAAAACCTAAAGAGTCAAAAGGCATTTAGACTATCACATGGTCAACGCTTTTTCTGGATGAAATGAGTGGGATATGCACAGTTTTGGCAATCAAGTAAGCCTCATTGTTTATCGGATCCGGATCGTCTAACCTTTCCCCAAAAGGTTAGCCGCCTAAACTTGCAATCCGGGCTATTCATTTTTGAACGTACGGCCTAGATCTTCGATTTTTAAGGAGCAATTTTTTGAACTTTTTATATATTCTTTTATTAGTTATAATCTGTTCATCCATTCATAACACGGACGGCCTGGATTGCAAAGTTAGAGCCTAAACTTCTGAGGGAAGATTAGACGATCTATTTCCTCACTCACCGAATTCCACGCATAATAGTCATGATATTTGAATGGTACTGGAAATGGAAATTAAAAATGGTGTTGGTGATGCAATAAGATGACATCAATCTTACCTCAATTCAGGAAGCGGGTTCGGCAAATGCGAAACTTGATCATGAGCTTCCGGCATGGATTCCAACGAGGACAGATCCTTTTTGTTGCACCTTCCAGTGGATGTCTTCCAACGGTAAGAGAAAAGAACAAGACACAACCTAAGTTGAACATGTCGGTGGCGTATGCCTCCTTAGGAAGTTGTGCGTATGCTTCACATCCATCATCACTTCGAATGGCAATATAGAGCAACTATTCAACATGAGGTACTTTTCAGAGATTGGTCTAAGCACCTACTGGTAGCATGATATCCTGAGAGACGTTCTTCTCCACAAACCTGTCTACTATGCCAATATCAGATAGATTAACAACTAAGATATTGCAACGGTTTTGACTATCGAAGCGTGGTAATTTCACGTCTAAAAAATTACCTCATCAGCTCCAGCAGAAAGGGTGAAGGATGACCAACGTCAATCCACAAGTTGCATCCTAACCTTTAGAGATTCCAATCGTTTTCTATATTCAACCATGGATGCATCATCACGGTCCACGGAGAAATTCAAAGCGGGTGAGAATGCGAGGGTTACATCATGAAAATTGCCATCACAGCGCTTGAGAGCGAGATACACGAAATCCTGGTCCTGGTCGTGCTTCGCTTCTTCACAGTACCGAAGAATGTTCGGATGTTGGTGAGATGACATGAACTGATCAATCGTGGCGGAGGCAACATCATGATGACCCAGAACTAGTCGCTTCAACACCGTACGTTTACCATCATAGGTGCCCGCAAAGAGGGTGACCCCGTTATTTCCATACTTGATTACTGTCATTATACGTGGATTCTACCAGTCATATTCCACCCACCACGACCCGCAGTAAGATGTATAGTCATTCCAACATATAGCCCCTACAGCCATCTCGCTGTCGATTCTCCTCCTTTTGTGATCCCTTCCTTCGTTGGGATCTGATTCAAGCGGCCAAGCTAACCCCTTAACCATATTAGGGCTGACAATGCCCGGAGGCGGAGAGGGTGGAGAAAGCGGAGAGGAGGAAGGGGACGGGAGTGAGAGGGGAGTGCGGGGTAGAGGACAATGGAGAGAGAGACTTCCGTGGCCGATACTCTCCCTTTCGTCCTGCATCCCTCTGTTGGGAGATAATCTCTCAGACATATTATATATGTCGACCGCTTACGGTTGCCGGAGTAGGTGCCCACGGCGGAGAGAAGCTGAGGTTTGTTAATTTTCGCAAGGTTATGAAGATATATCATTCCTAATGCCAAAGATTCCCAACATCACCTTCTTCTTTTATGGTTATTGTCATCAGTTTTATGCGTTCTCGTTTTTGCATAAAGCCCAAGCTGGAATTGCCTTGAACAGTCATTGCAGAAAGCTGGACCTCGACCTAATTCTCAGCTTAGAAATTCGACTTGCCTTGTGTCAAGGGTGAAATGTGACTCAAACTGATTATGACGGGGTAAATAATTTGGCGTTTGAATTTTAAAATTTTGTCATGCTTAAGGGGAAAACCATTCATAGAGGATGAAACTGAGTGTATAAGCAAAGCACGCCAATGTGGAACATACATCTTCTATCAATAAATATGTAAACACAGTAAAAGAATATAAAGAGAGTTAGGGTTAGAAGAGATTGACAAAGAAGAAGATGCATTTTCATTTTTCTTACTCCATGCTTCAAATTCTGACAACCCAAAATCAAGGCTAAGATCCACTAATGAGGCATTGAAGTTGTCTTTGCAGTTAGCTGTGCAAGAACATATGCCTCGCTCAACACCCCAATACTTTTTACGAACAACTCATTGTTTCTGCTCCATTCTCCCAATTCTGACAACCCAAACTACTAGTATGACATTGACGCAAGGGATTGCAGCTTGCTGTGCGAGTACATGTCTTTCGAAATAATACAACCAGAATCACTTAATTTTTCCCAAAGAACGAGCAAGAGAAGTAAGAACAAAATAGAAAGCTGTTTTAATCACTTCGGCGCTCTTCAGCTGCGTCTTTACGCCACGCATATGGAACTTGCGCCGTATTGATTAACATTGATAAACCTGAAATGGTCAAATTTCACATCCTTTAAATTTCTCAAATCATGTATCTTTGCACGCCACCATCAACAGTTTTGGAAACCGTCTAGTGAAGCAACCATCGAAACACTCATCAAAGGATAAATCCACAGGAAACTGTGCATGAATAAACCGGCGCAAGGACCATCAAAACAAATAATAGATGTGAGCCACAAGCTTACATAAATCCAAAGTATATAAGTTTCCATATATATAAGACATTATGACTCAAACCGACAATGTGTTTGAAATTTAAAAAGAAAAATGGATGAGAAGCGATGTCCGAAGCAGGTATTGGCCTGACAATAATGAAAAGCAAGGAACTATTGAACTTGGTATGCAATTACAGAAAATCAACTACAGCCCCACATGCTAAGGACCCAATTTCTTCATTTCAGGAGTAACAACGGTGAAATCAATTATGTGACTAAAAACAACGGTAAACCCTACATTTCTGCCGTAGCAATGGTAAACTCAGTTAATTGACTAAAAGCACCTCCATTTCAGCATTAAGAACGGTAAACTGAATTATGTGACTTAGGCTCGTTTGTTTCATGAAAACGAGCGATTTGGAAAATATTTTCCGAAAAGTAATTGCTTATATTGTTTATAAAAATTAATCGACGAAAAATATTTTTATCATCGATAGCAATATATGCCTAACTATTTTCATAGGCGATAAGAAAAATTTCATCATTTATTTTTTTAAGAGATATAAACGATTATTTTTTAGAAAATATTTTCCAAATCATTCATTTTCCGTGAAATAAATGGAGCCTTAAAAAAAATTTAGATAACGAGAATTTCCTAAACTCTGTTTATGAGACTAAAAACAGCATTGCAACAAAGACATCAGCAAAAAGAACCTTAAATAGGAATCCATGTTTGAACGAATAAGGTAGGCACAAGCACAAGACACGCTATTTCGTGATATAGCATTTCATATGACGAGGATGCTCACTTTGCAAACTTGACTCGAGATTTCAAATATGCCTCCACAAGCAGGCGTGCATAGTTTCAGTTTGGGGAATCTGAACTTGAGCTTCTTGTCCTGATTGAAACGAGAGCGAGCTGCTGTCCAGCCTGCAAATTTTACAAACACAGGATATAAACTAAACAGGATACCTTAAACCCAAGATGAAAAAGGTATGGTCGGAGGTGGCCCTGGTAATGCAAATAGCTTCCGAACCTAACACGGACGACCCGGATTTCAAGGTTAGGACCTAAACTTCTGAATTAAGTTTAGACGATCCCTTTCTGGATCTCTCCGCCCAGATGGGATACAGAAAGGACAAGCCATTTACGACAACGAGAGAGAGTAGACAAACTTCCACCATCTTTCTGCTGACAGTAAGAGAATAGGTGGGATTGGGTGGAAATGGGAATGCGCGAGAATGTTCTGAAACTGAAAGAGGGAACGGATCAGGAGGCGTCTAGGGTTTTTCGTGAGACGGTATATTATATGTATGCAACGTATTTCCAAAGAAATAGATGGGATTCTTCAGCTTGTGAATTCATCCGGCTTTTCCGACCATAAAAGAATAAGAAGAACAATTCATCCGGCTTTTGAGCCCCCAAAAAAAGGAAATAAAAAAGCATCTGGCGGTGTTACTGGCTTTGTCCTACTCGGAAACGCACGGTTTCAGCCTTTGTTGAGGCGCGCATGATAACAATTCTCTATCAAAAATTTACTTCTAATCAGAAGTTGATTTCTCTACTTTTCTTAAAAAATAGAAGTTGGTTTTTTTTACTTATGTTTCCAGATTGACTTCTTATTAAAGAAATGCATTTGATAACAATTGAAAATTTTTATTTTTAAAATATTATTAACAAAATCTTCGATGGTCGGCGGCCCTTGGCGAGGGTGATGGTGGCAGCGGGCAACGACGGTCGATGGGCGACGGTGGTGGGTGGCAGAGGACGGTGGCGGGCGATGGTCAACAGAGGCGAGTGTGGTCCAAGAAGTGATTCTGGAGCTGCGAGGTTAAAATTTTTTACTTCTCAAAATTGATAAAAATTCTACCATAAGTGAAAAATACTTCCATAAGTCAAATTTTTTACTAAATGAATTTCTCTGCCAAATTGACTTCTTGTAGATAAATTAACTTCTGAAAGTGTTATCATGCAGGTCCTTAAATGCGGATTTTTCAGTTCATTTCAATAGCGCATGATTACGCTTCTAGCCAACAATGTCCCTGCCAGAAGTTAATCTGGCAGCGAAGTTCGTTTGGTAAAATTATTTTCGAAGTAGAAATGTGTTTGATAAAAAATTAATTTATGCTAGGATTTTCTACTTTTGATTAGATTTTTGATCAACTTTAAGAAGTTAAAAATTTTTACTTCTAGAATTTAGAATCACTTCTTCGACCACATAAGCCTCAACCGACCACCGTTGCTACCTATGGCTGACAGTCACAGACAAAGATTTTGTTAATAATTTTTCAAAAATAAAAATTTTCAATCGTTACTAAACGAATTTTTTTGAACAGAAGTTAATATAGAGCAAAAGTAGAAAAGTCAAATTTTGCTTTTATGCTTTTAAGAAGAAATAAATAAATCAATTTCTGATCAGAAGGGAAGTTGGGAAGTTAGTCAGAAGTGCTATCAAGTGTTATCATCGTTATCTTTACTTCCATACCGTTTGTCCGCCGGGAGAAATTATTCAGCGATTAGTGATCAATATGTCATTAGCCTATGTGGCACGCTCTTCCACTCAAAATTCGACAAGTGTCCTCTAACTTGGAATTAAAAAAAAAGAACATAAGCCAATTTTCTCTCTCCTTTGGCACGGAAAAAAAGAGAACAAGCAAACATTAAATGCTCTCTCTCTCACGTACCTCGTCACCATCGTCGATCGCCGCCGCTGCCGTCATTCGCAGCAGTCGCCACCTCCTCCGCCGGTCGTCGCCGCCACTAGTTGTCATAGTCGTCGCCAGTAGTCTCCGAGTGCCAGCTTAAAAATTTCATTTTTCACCAAACAGTCAATGTTGCTTTCCATATGTTTTTAAAACATATTTTATCAAATACTACTTGCATTTTGCAAAAGTCCTTTAGCCAAAAGGTATTTGCATTTTCTTAAAGTATCTTAGTCAAATGCTGAACCAAACAGGCCACAATATGAGATGAAACCATAGCCAGCCACGTTCTCTTCTGCTACATGCATTTATCCCCAACCTCCTGCATCCCTCAATCGCCATCACGCCCGCGGGAACTAGAAAAAGCTAAGACGAGATTGATGCTCTTGCGGATTTGAACTTTAGAGAAGTAATAAATCAAATGATTTTTGATTGTGCGATATACTAAGTTTTTTTGTCGCTAGAAGGGCAATATACTAAGTTAGGTTTCTGATTGTGATTGCATTTGTTGTCGTGTGTGATTGACGATCTTGGAGATCGATGGGTGCTTGTTAAACCAATTTCTTGTGCGAGATCTAGAATGATGGTAGATGTGCCTGTGCATCTATCTAGTTGTCCTTCATGTATTTTAACTCACTGTCAATTTAGAGAGAGCAATCAATCCTCTGTTTTGTTAAATCATAATTAGGGGGAAGGATAGTTGCCTTGATCCGCATCTTGACTCTTGACAACTTGTGGAAAATCTGCACAATCTGAACTGAAGATGGGGCTGCGAAGCCGGAAAAGCGACAAACTGGAACTGAAACGACAAAGCGGTCGACACAGCGGACGTTGCATGCTCACACGGCATCCTCTCGAATGTATTCACGGCATGTCTAGTTCCGGAGCAGTTATTGAAGGGAAAGGGGCGGTGTTTCGCCGCTTGGTCAGACATTTGAGCATTGGATGTATGAACCTTGGAGGATACAACTCTTATGATGGTGTAAGCATAGAGGGAAGACGATATCAACGAGTTTATAGAATCAACTTAAACGATAATTACGGAATTCATTGATGATTAGGACATGCACATTGCGAATTTTTCCACTCTCTCACGACCTTTTGTCGTTTTACATGGGGCATGGATTTTAATTATTTTTTTTTTGGGTAACCGAGGTGTCCGGGCTTAACCCCGCTTCACCGACTATCCAAAATGCCTAACGCAAAATTAGCGGAATTAGGACTAGCCAATCCACTATACGGAACTTGATCAGACTTGTACACAAAAAGAGCAAAGACATCCCTTGCATAACAAAGAAGCCATAGCAGATGCAGGCCAGGAACCCAAAGAAGAAAGATGTTTGCCTAAAACCAGACATGTCTGAACGGGCATAGTAGTAATGCAATCAGTTATCCATAGATAAACAGCCCAGATGATCCACCGCAAATACAAATATGGACAATTTCCCTTGGAACTTTTTGCAAGAGAGCTATTAAGTCCTTGGACTAGCACCTCGTACCCACGTGAGTCAACAATACAAGAAATCAACATCACTACGAATACAAATATGTGACAGTTTCCCTTGGAAGGACTAAATTTTTGCAAGAAAACTATTAAGTCATTAGACTGGCACGTCATACTCACATGAGACTGCAATGCAAGCCAGCTCACTACAAATATAAATATGCGACAATTGACTTTTAGAGCGTCACAATAAGCAAGATATTGCAGGTACCTATCCAATCTCTATTCAATCCCTATTGGCACGTGAAAACCTAAAAATTATCTCATCAATCTCTTCAACAAATATAAGGTACCACCATTAATAGTCCAAAAGCAGTAAGTAAGTTTGATCTTGCCACATACTAGCTTGGAGATTACGCAACTTTTCTTCATATTGTCACGTCCCGACTCTCGAATCCGCGATATCTCTTGCCGAATCGCCACCAGATCATAAAAGATAGCATCCCAGGCAACTGCTATTGACCTAAGAATGTACTGCGCATGTGGAACATGCAATCTTCCATACAGTAAAATCAACATGGAATATATAAGCAGAAAAGTCAGACAACCAAAAACAAACATAAAACTGATGAGAATAGATGATCTATAACCTTACAGAGCCAACAGCTGGTAAATACAACCCCATGCTTCAGGGCGGCCCTCTAGGACTCACAAAAAGATACAAGAGTCAGGTAAAGTTAACTCTCATCTATTCCAAAACAGTACCCCCATAAAAGACGTCACTAGTTCCCTAACCACAAAAGAAACCTAACTCTCTACTGGGTAAAAACGACATTCGGATCGTCGTAACCAATCGGGGGAACCGGGTCATTAGGGTCATCACAGGAACTCTAACTAGAATGTACAGAGGGGACTACGAACTACTCAGGCTCGAGCTCGGGCTGCATACCAGGTGCGGGATCCACCACTTCCCCATTAAGCTTATCAATATCCATCGGATCGCAGGCGGGGACATTAGAACCCCTTGAATAGATGACCCCTCAAACACTTTGAGTGGACCAAAGAGATTTACCTCATCACGAAGATACAAGGCCTTGAAAAGATGCGCCACCAGTTGTGACATCCCTTTATTGACCCATATCGTCATGATGTGGCGTTCTCACGTCTGATCTATACCTAGCGTCGGGTTGAGAGTGATATCGTGTGATGAGTGGGTAGGTGTACTGAATCGCACCGACCGCTCCATTATTTTGGACCTGAAAAGTTATCTCACGATGGGGTGATAACTCAATCTCAGTGAATCAAGCCTAAACTCGGTTAGGACACTGATTCACCCCGGATATCCTAAGCACAACAGTCAATCATAAGGCATAAACACATATATCAATAAAATATAGTTATCAAATAAGCAACCAATCAAGGTATCACCACTCAGGCGTACATAAGACACCACACAAATTCATTATTTAACAATTACCCACGCGACTGGCGTGATAAAAACATTAATAGTGCGATCCCGCACTCATCTGGAAAGATCAGGCTACGTCCACTTTTACCCTCTCAGCGATGGCTACTACAAGTGGTGCATTCAATGCACCCGGCATTGCACGATGAGTAGGCATTCCTTAAATAGGAGTTTCGGTCGGTCACAAGCTGCGATCGGCACCCGATAATTCATTAAAATCGTACGACTGGCACTGGGTATGGATTATCGTGCTTCTGATAAGTCGCGAGTTTCCATATAATAAGTACGACATAAGTACCAATAGTACAATGTGAAGTTGCCAAGCAACGTCATTGGTCCTTAAAATGACCACACAATTCACATTCGGCAATTAACCTATTGTTTATCTTTGATTAATGCCAAAATTCGTACAGAAATGCAACAGACTCGGCCCAAGGCCAACAAGACTCTCAGTCAGGCATTTCAGCGAGACGACTAAACCAATGAGACAAATAATGCACTCACGAGCAATTAACTCAATCAGGCAATTTCGAGCTCAATTCGTACTATATATCTTATTTCTCAGTTGATTTATAAATTCAATCGCTTGCCCGTCTCTAGCCTGTCGTCAATCAGCTGATAAATTAACACAAATAGCCACTGACAATATAATCGACCAAACTAACATAATTGATCGGTCATTTAACCTAATCATCATTTCTATCTTAACCGGTCTCGATCGTGTACTTAATTTATTTTTTATAAATAATTAATTAACTAAATAACTAATCCTAAGCGCAATTAGCGCCATAATCAAGGTTTAGGGTCAACTCACTAAGTGAGTTAGCTCGAGCGGCCTCGCGAATGGCGGTGGCGAACTTGGCAACGGTGGCGACGACGGTGATTGTGGCGATTGCGGCGGTGGCGGCGACGACTGCGGCGGCGGAGACTGCTGCGACGGCGGCGGCGACGAAATTAGGATTTATCGCGTGACGACCCGAACTCAAACTTTGGCGACACCACGGGGAGGTTCGGCGAGGTCGCCGGAACAGGTGGCAGGTGACGGAGCCCCGGCGGACGACGGCCGGCAACCTGAACAGTAGCGGTAAGTGGCAAAACAGGGAAAATCGGACCGTTTTGGGGTGTTTCTCGGCGACACAGGCCGGGACAAGGCCGACCGAGACTTGAGAACTCACCTAGGGGTCGGTGGGGGTCGATTGGGACCGGTAGATGGAGGCGGAAGGCGGCCCATGGCAGCGAAACAACAACGAACAGAATCGGGTGGAAACGAGTCTTCACGGCGCTGAAACAAGGGAGGCAGTCGGTGGCGTTTTTTGGGCGCCACTCGCGGAGGCCGGCTGAGGCGAGCTCCGAAAGGGTAAAGGACATCTTAGGAAGTGATCGGCAGTGGTGGTGAGGGACGGTGGCGGCCAGATCGAAGACCAAATCAAGCCGGCCTCAAAACAGGGTGACCGTCGGTTCGGGGCGATTTGCGACGGCTCCAGCCGGCATCGGGCGGTGCGGCTGGGTCGGGGTGGTTGGGAAGAGGGTGGTGGTCGTCTGTGGGGTGGTGGTCAGCGCCGGTGGTAGCCGGAGTGGCCGGAGGAAGCGTGGGTTCTCCTCGGGTCAGGGAGCCCGAAACAGAGCAGGGGCTCCCGCAGCTTCCTCGTGGCCGTTCGGTGGCGACAGCGGTCGAAGCTTGGGTCAGGCAACGGCATGGAGTAGCTGGGGGCGGTGGTGGTCGGCTGGAGTGGTGGTTGTCGCACAAAATCCCAAAAAGAAGAGGAGGGTGGATCGGCTTAGAGGAGTAGTCGTCCACGGCCAAATCGAAGAAGAAAAGAAGAAGAAGACAACAGAAGAGAGAGAGGGAGGCTGCGATTGATGGGAGGTGGCATGAGGAAGAGAAATGGGTGGGTCCCACTATGACTTTGGTGGCAAATTTTGTCTCACAAATCAATGGCTTTGGTCTTATATTAACAAATAATTAGGGGGGGTATTTTGGTCATTTGGCGTGACGGGACTAGAACGAAATTTTGGTACACTGAACGAAGGGTATTTTCGGTAATTTCATTGGCCAAGCTCGATCAGGATTAGGCTCGATCAGGATTAGGCTCGATCGCGAAACGGCAAATCCCAATTCACCGCGGATAAAATTCGAAACCTAATCTAAAATAACATAAGCTTTAGAATTCGTCTACATTTTCGTATATTCAGTCCTTACTGTCCAAAATATAGATCGATTATGATTAAATTTTCATATACTTTTTATCGACGCTTACAAAAGTTAAATTTCCAGGACGTCACACATGCTAACGATAATGATGGTTCTTCAGGGAAGACACTGATTACCGAATAAGCTTGAATTAAATTGTGCAACGAGCAACATACGCAAAATCTTCACAAATCATCTTTCCATGAAAATTAACTACATTGCACAATGGGTTTGATCGTATTTTCTCCACTAAATAGATAACTTCCGCATATGATGCAATAATAGAGTACGCAACCTGGACTAAACATGTTTATGGTTTTTGCAATATACCACCATAAAACTGCTCAGACTAAAAACCTCCCGCTCCCGGCAGTGGAAGGATTACAGGCCGGTGCCGCTCGAGTCCATCGTGGCCCAAAGACCGAACCCTCTGAACCGCCACTTCTTTTTTTGGTTATCAAAAAAAAAAAAACAGCAGTACAACAGAGACAGCAAAAAAAAAAAAAGAACTTGAATAAAAATCCATATTTGAACTTATAAGGCACAAGCAATTCCATGATTTAGCATTTCATTCCATGAACGAGGGGATGCTCAATTTGCAAACATGACTCGAGATTTCAAAGACGCCTCCGCAAGCAGGCGTGCACAGTTCGGATTCGGGCAACCTGGAGTTGAGTTTCTTGTCCTGATTGACATGGCGCAGTGAGCTGCTGTCCAGCCTGCAAATTTTACATACACAGGATATAAACATGATTGTTTTAACCCAAGATGAAAAAGGAATTGGGGCAGGGCCCTGGTAATGCAAAACCGCTTCCGGAACCTGAATCTCTGCCTCGAAGGGGACGGAAGGGACAGTGAGGAAGGCCACCATTTACGACAAGGGGAGAGGAGGAGACAAACTTCACCGGCTCTATGCTGACACTGCCCTCCTCCGCCGTGACGATGCACTGAGCGGCGAAGGCCGTGTCCCTTCACCACGAGGGAATGGCTCATACGGGACGCAAGATTGGAAAGTCAAAAGCTCTCTTTCCTCTCTCTTTCAGATGGCAGGTTGAAGTTTCAATGAAAAATTGAATGATCACAGACAACAATAAATTCAAACTTTTATTGCCTTCTCTCTCTCTCTCTCTCCCTCTCTCCTCTTTTACGTTTTACAACAACCAGTCCATGGAAGGAAGGAGGTGAGATGCTCCAATTACGATCCGACCTACAGATTGAATAATTCAGTTAGCAAGATCGATGCTCTGTTGGAGTCCCTTGCTGGACGATGTTGTTCAAACTTGGATTTTGGAACTGGAACTTTCATCCAGCACTATAATGGATTCCCTCTCTTCTTTAATTGTCGATCTTCTTGGAGAGAATTTGATCTTTTGAGTTTTGGCATTTGTTCTCTACTCTTATGAGTCAGTATAATTTGTCTGAGGTCTTATACACATATTTTCTGCTCCAAAATTGTTGTAAACTACTTTTCTAGAGAATAAAAGAGACGACACTTCTGTAATTCATAATTACACTTGGCTGCCTTTGGTAATTGTTGTGTTGTGTTGATCTTCTTTACGTGCGTCTCTCACATGGAATGTCGAAGACTTGAAAAGTATGTTCAATTTCAACTCCAAGGAAGAGCTGAAAAGGTGGTCATCTCCACTCGGATTCTGAATATGGGGGTATGCGTTTAGATAATAGTCAGCTGGTGATCAGACATTTAACCAAACAAATAAAAAGAAAATGGGTTAAACAGGAAATTCACGACCGGTATTTTGCAAACTTAAGAATACATCAATTCAATTTTGTGTTTCACTGGATAGAAAGACCACTCTCCCATCATATTGTTCTGGCAAATGGTGATTTGACTTTTCATCTCATCGGTAATATCCTTGCCACTGTTGTTGCTTTCAGTGCTATCGTCTGCCTCTTCAGAGATTAATAATGCTGATTGTTGGTAATGGACCAAAGGGTATTGCTGTGTAATTATTCCTATAGTGACTATATTGACATAATAGCTTAATGATGGTTTGAGCTGTGAACACTTAATAGCTTCTGGTTTTCTTGCGTAGGAATTTTTTCTGGCCACCTCTCACTGGATGTTGCGGAGGATTCAAAATAGAATATCAAAAGGAGTGGCTTTTGTGAATGTGGTCCAAGAAGGTTGGTGATTTTTGCAGGTTTTTTCAGGATATTTGTTCGTCGCTGACCCCAACAAGTTCATTTCCATGTCTTACTGAGTGTTTCTTCTATCCTTCCCAGCATCAGTATATAGGTAGTTCCCTTATTCAATTTTTTTCCCCTACTGCAGTTTGATGGCTTCATTGATTTGGATGCACATGATGCCATAGATCTAAAGCTTGAAGGAGATGGTGGATGCTACATATCTACTGTAAGTATCTGTCCTCATTTCAGCTTTTATAAGAGTTGTCGTCCTCATGTTTCCCCTTTATTTTGTACATTTTAGCTGGCGCATGACTTGTTTTTCTGATATAGTTCACCTCTGATCTAGATAGATCTACACGGAGAATTGGCGAACTCACCTGGACAGCAGGAAGATAAATTCATGACAGGCATTTGTCATTGTGCCGAAAGACAATTTGTATGTAGCAAAGGCAAGTCTTGTCATTGTTAGTACGGAGGTTAGCAAGTCGAGCTTCAGCAGTTTATTAGGAGCTTGACTCATTTAGACCTCTATTCGGGAATACTATTCTGGATCAAGCATGTTATATTGGTCCTTCCCGGGGTTTAATTTCTCCGTCATGCGTGTTATGTTGCTACTTTCTGAATGCAAATCGGCACAGCAAACTGATGGTGATCTCTTTTCTATTCATCATCAAGAATATCTCATCGATGAGCACTTGAGGCTTCCTTTCTCTTTAATGGTTTGGTCCTTATTCTTGTTTTTGCTGCTGAAGATATTTTTAGGCTCTATTACTTTGGTTAAAACTTGAACTGACTAGTGAAAGCGGTCAACATACGTATATTTGTGTCCGACAGTATATGTGAGAAACCTATTTTGAATTCGTGGAGTTCATGGCCTTTTCAGATTCATCTTGGCTGCTATTTGCCAAAATGGAGATGGAATGTCACGTAGACTTAGATTGGAAATGGATCCATCTCGAATGCTTGGCATGTCACTGTCTGCTAATGCAGAAGGTTGATTCCCAGGCGCAAATTCTGGGCCCGCTGATTTCAGAGCCGAACTTGGAATGATCAAGGCGCTGAGGACAGAGTGAGCATCTGTACATGGAGTCAACTCCATTTTCCCACAGCATTGATCGAGCTTGATGGTGTAGTTTTCTAATCTTTGCTATAATGTACTACTCGGCAATTGGAAATTTTGTTCCTCTTCAATTGTATGTTCTTGAGAAGCTTTGGATTTTGCCAAAAGGCTTGAGTCTTTTCTTTTTCTGCGCCAGCACACCCTGTTTTCATGTACGTTTAGTTAAGAGGAGGTGCCAAAGAACCTCTCCCGAGTCCCCATGGTGCATAACACGTATATTTCCTTGATGCTTTTGCTTCTTGGTTATGAGAAAACTGTGTTACACAACATCGGAAATGGAACCGGCTCGGATCGACTCGAAACTCTTATAAGAAATCTGAGATTTCTTGACCTACATCGAGGGCTCATTGATCAAAAGTTGTCATGGTGCCAACCGGGCCTTGCGTGCCCAGACAGACCCACCAAAAGAAAAACTAAAGACTAAATGCCTGGAGATGACAAAAGAGCAATCAATCAAATAGTCCATATGCACGCGGGTGTTCCTAGAAAATCATTCTATTTTGAGATATCATATCAGTTGGAACATGCACATACACTTGCGCAAACTCGAACGATACGCATTGAATGCGTTTATCGTTTCAGATCGGATGTGCTACACGTGAGGCAACACATGCGACATCTTACTCTCTTTTTTGCGCGAGTAATAACGCAGGGCCTAGGAACTTTATGGAGGGAAATATAGAGCTTATTTGGACAAATTCCCTTCCAAACAAACCAAGACTATCTCACTAGGAAAACTGCCAAGACTGAAGCACCTAATATTTTCTTAGTTCAATCGACTTTACTTGCAAGTCATTCTCATTTGATTCTTTGTGACATCATGCTCATTTTATTAGAAATAAACATTTGAACGTGGATAGAAAGTCTAATATGTGCTGGACAGAGAGAGCTTTGCCCGGATTTTCGCAGCAATTATTGCAACTACTATGCCTAGAGGATGAAACTGATTTGGTGACTAATTTGGTGCTTGAATTTTAATTTTTTTTTCCCCGTGCTTAAGCACAAAACTATGTAAAGAGGATGAAACTGAGTTCATAAGCAGAGTACCCGCATGCCGTGCATACATCTTCTATCGACAGAAATATAAAGATAAGATCCACTAGCTAGTGTGACATTGAAGCAAGGGATTGTAACTAGCTGTGCAAGTATATGTCTCTCGAAATTCCACTACCAGAATCACTTAGTTTTTCTCTAAGGGACAAGCGCGACAAGTAAGAACAAAATAGAAAGCGGTTTTAATCACTTCGACATTCTTCAACTGCATCTTGACGCCACGTATATGGACCACGTGCGACTGTGATTAACACTAATAGACATGAGCTACGAGTTTACATAATCCGAAGTACATAAGTTTCCACATAGAGAGGGAGAGCACCACGCAACTGCTCCCGAAAGTTGCTCTTCGTGGCGCCACTTATTTCGTGTGGCCCGCAGCAACTCTCTCACAAGATCATAGTTGTGTCAATATGAAACTCAAAATCTATAAGGGCGTCCCATTTCCAGACAGGCATCGATGATTTCGTGTTTGTCAATACTATGAGAATACTTGAATCGAAATTAGCTCGACGTTTTTTTTTTTTTTTAATGTCTTGACGTTCTAATATCTTGCTTATTGTAATACTTCGCTAGTCAATTATTATGTATTTGTATTGCTAATTAGCTTGTTTATATTGCTGGCTAATGTGGGTATGACGTGCTAGTCAAAGGGCTTAATAACTCTCTTACAAAATTTTTTCGGAACGTATGTCAACACGAAACTCAAAATGTGTGAGCCGTCTCATTTTCATATAGGTGTGGATGATTTTACGTTTTTCAATGCTAAGAGAGCACACGGATAAAAAATTAGCTCGATAATTTTTTAGTAAACACGAGAGAACTTACAAATAAATTATAAAACTTTCTTCGATTTCCAAAAAACAAAAAATGGATAAGAACGCACGAGATATGCTACTGGCCTATGAGTAATCAAAAGTGATTAACTATTTAATTTGAGTAAATAATTATAAAAAAATGAACTATGGCCCAGTATGCTCAAAGAAACCAATTTCACGAAAAATACTAAAATGGACGAATTCTCAAATTCAAAGCATCACAAGTATGAAATTGTTGCGCCGAACTTTCTCGGGTCATAATTTCCTCCATCGACCTCAATTTCAAGCCATCTTATAATTAAAACGAAGTTTATTCGACATATTACAAAATTTCTAATATAGACAACTCCCCAAAAAAATCAAAAATCGAAGATATTGCCCCTTAAAGTCTATTGTCGTGCAGTACGGCAGAGCACCAGATTTAAAAGGCTCATTCAAGCTAAATAATAGCATCAAATCAAGATCTATTGAGGCATATGTCTCCACGGCACTCTAAAATTTCATTCTCATATAAAAATATAGCTAAAATATCAAGCAATCGGGCGCAGAAAATCACATTAGACTAAAATTCAAAATGATATTATAAAATCAAAAATCACTTTGATAGAACGAATAAAATGTACGAACACTTACATAATGTTATTAATCCGTGTGGGAATGGCTTCGCGAGACGACATGGTGTGGACCATGCGTCATTTACTTTTTTGTTCTTCCCCTTCATTGTTTCGCTTTCTCTTCTTTCTCATTTTTTCTTTTCTGTTTTGTATGGTAGAACACTCGATCTTTATAAATAAATAAATAAATAAAAAACCAAATGGTACTTTTTCTTTTTGAATTTGTTGTATTTCCAAACTCCGTTTGTTATCCACTACAGACAGCTTGCGCACCGAATTCTCTTAGATTATAACTTTATTTATTGAGCTCCATTTCAAGCAGTCTTGTAGTTCAAACGAAGTTTTTCCGATGTTTTATAAAATTTCTAATGTAGAAAATCTCCTAAGACAGTTGAAAATCGAAGATATCAGCCCTTCAAATGTGCTATTCGCGTAGTAGGGCAGCGCACCAAATTTCAAAAACTCATTGTGCGTAAATCATAACATCAAATTAAGATCTGTCGAATCCCATGACTTCATGACACTCTAAAGTTTCATCTTCATATTAAAAATAGACAAAAACCAAGGCAATTAGATGCAGAAACTCAAATTCATTGTGAAGTTTTTGCAGGATAGATATTAAGTTCTTAGATTAGCATCGCATATCAACATGAGCCAGCAATACAAACAAGTTAACTACAACTAGAAATATATTACAACTAACTAAAAAAGTGCCACAATGAGCAAGATATTAGCACATTGAAACATAAATATTATCTCAACAATCTCTTCAACAAAGATGTGAGATGCAAATTCGAATAGCAGAAGCTGTCTTGTTGATAGGGCGACATGCTAGCCTCGAAAGCAGAAGTTGTCTTGTTGATAGGACGACATGTTAGCCTCGAAAGCACGCAAGAGGCATTTGCATAGTTTTCATTCACGGAAATTTAGAGCGATTTCACCACACTTTCATATAATCGGTTAGGATATCCAGACATCTCCTTCCTAGTAGCATTCCCACCGAGTGGTTACAGCAGAGAGAGCAAGGCAAAATAATAGGAGATCTTTCGAAATTTTACCTATCAATATTTTGAAAGCTTTGGCTTGTGGAAAAGAGAGTGTGTAATCTAGCGGTTCAAAAAATAGAAACTCATATTATACCAAAATTTGAAATTATATCATAAAATCAAAAATCAATTCGATAGGACGAATAAAATGTACTATTATTTGCCGAACGTTATTAATAAGTGCTTCGCGAGGCAACGTGACGTGGATTGTGCATCATTTCTTTTTTATCTTTCTCTTTTATTTTTCACTTTCTCTTCTTTCTCCTTTTTCCCTTTTTATTTTGTATGTAATAATTCTCGATCTCTATAATAATAAAAAAAATCAAACAATACTTTTCTTTTTTAATTTTGTGGTCTTTTCGAACTCCAATTGCCAACTACTATAGACAGCTTGCACACCGAACTTGCTTGTATCATAGCTTTGTTCATCAAGCTCTATTTCAAGCAGTCTTATAATCCAAACGAAGCTTGTTCAATGTTTTATAAAATTTCTAGTGTAGACAATCTCAAAAGATAATTGAAAATCGAAGATATCAGCCTTTGAAATATGCTATTCGCGTAGTAGGGCAGCGCACAAAATTTCAAAAACTCATTCTGGGCTAATCGTAGCATCAAATTAAGATCCGTCGAATCTCATGGCTCCATGACATTATAAAGTTTCATCCTCATATTAAAAATAGACGAAAGACTAGGCAATCAAACGCAAAAACTCAAATTCATTTTGACGTTTTTGCAGGAGATATATTAAGTTATTACACTAGTATCGCGTACCCACATGAACCAGCAATATAAGCAAGCTAACTATAACTAGAAGTACATTGTAGCTGACCAAAAAAGCGGCATAATAAACAAGATATTATCATCTAGAAACATAAATATTACCTCTCTTCAACAAAGATGTGGATGCAAATTCGAATAACAGAAACAGTTTTGTTGATAGGGCGACATGCTAGCCTCGAGAACACGCAAATTGTCCTTATATGCCGACGATGATAGTTGATGACAAGGTAAGTCAACGATGATCGATAAATAGGCTCGAATCAAATCTTGCAAAGTATATCCACATTCCATATCAAGTATACAAAACCATTGCAGAAACTAGCTACATTGAGAGATGTACTTAATCCTATCTTAATGATGAATTCACGGTTGATATCATCAACTCTTTGCAAAAGTTGCTTGACAGCCACAGGTTGACCGTGCCTTGGAAGACCACGCTGCTGTAACTTGCTTCGCATATTACTGCACTTGATACTCGGAGATCGTTTGAAACAGTCCTATAATGTCGCCACCGATACCTCCAACTTTTGTATACTTTTGTTATCTGTTCAAGCGCATCTCTCCTATCTTTAAATGCAGACTTTTCATTCACGGGGGTTTGGATTGCTTTCGCTACACTTTCATATAATCGGTTGGGATATTCAGACATCTCCATCCTAGTGGCATCCCATTTGAGTACAATGGGCTAAAGTAGAGAGAGCGGGGCAAAATAACGGGGGTCTTTCAAAATTTTACCTATCAATATTTTGGAGACTTGGTATAGCTCTGGGTTGAGCGGAAAAAAGCAGAGTGTGTAATCAAGAAAAAAAAATTGACAAAAAAGGTATATAGTTCAAGAAAGAGAAACTTACATTAGACTGAAATTCGAAATGATGTTATAAAATCAAAAATCATTTCGATAGTACGAATAAAATGTACGAATACTTACCGAAGTTATTAATCTGTGAGGTAACGGTCTGGGAGGTAACGTGGCGTGAACCGTGTACCATTTCTTTTTGTTTCTCCCTCTTAAATTTCCTCATTCTTTTGTTTCTTCTTTTTTACTTTCTTTTTTATATGGAAGAACACTCGATCTTTATAATAATAATAAAAAAGCCGAATGATACTTTTACTTTATGATTTTTTTGTATTTTCAGACTCCCTTTACTATCCACTATAGACAGCTTGCACAACGAACTCTCTTGTATTATAACTTTGTTTATCAAGCTCCACTTCAAGCAGTCGTATAATTCAAACCAAACTTGTTTGATATTTTATAAAATTTCTATTATAGACAATCTCAAAAAATAATTGAAAATCGAAAATATCAGCCCATGAAATGTGTTATTCGCGGAGTAGGGCGGCACATCAATAGTCAAAAACTCATTCTGGGTAAATCATTGCATCAAATTAATATCCGTCGAATCTCAAGACTTCATGACACTCTAAAATTTCATCCTCATATTAAAAATGGACGAAACACCAGGCAATGAGATGCAAAAACTTAAATTCGCTTAGAAATTTTTGCATGAGAGATATTAAGTACTTAGGCTAGCGTTGCATACCCACATGAGCCAGCAATACAAGCAACATAACTACAACTAGAAATACATTACCGCGATTAAAGAAGTGCCATAATAAAAAAGATATTAGCATGTTGAAAATAAATATTACCTCAACAATCTCTTCGACAAAGATGTGGGATGCAAATTCGAATAGAAGAAGCTGTCTTGTAGATAGGGCGACATGATAGCCTCGAGATCACGCATGTGGTTTTTAAATGCAGATTTTTCATTCACGGGAGGTTGGAGTGATTTCGTCACACTTTCATATAATCGGTAGGGATATTCAGACATCTAATTTCTAGTGGCATCCCTATCAAGTACATTGGGTCAAAGTAGAAAGAGGGACAAAACAACAGGAGATCTTTTAAAACTTTATCTATCAATATTTTGGAGACTTTGACTCACTCCAGATTGGGCGGAAAAGAGGAGAGTGTGTAATCTAGTGGTTCAAAAAAGATAAACTCATATTATATCAAAATTTGAAATGACGTCATAAAATCAAAAATCACGTCGATAGGACGAATAAAATGTGCGAGTACTTGCCGAACGTTGTTAATCCGTGTAGGAATGACTTTACGAGGCGACGTGACGTAGATCGTGCATCATTTCCTTTTCTTCTTCCTCTTCTTTTTTTCGCTTTCTCTTCTTTCTCATTTTTCCCTTTTTGTTTTGTATGGAAGAATTCTCAATCTCTATAATAATAAAAAAAAACGAACGATACTTTTCTTTTTTGATTTTGTTGTCTTTTTAAACTCCATTTGCCATCCAATTTAGATCGCTTGCACACCGAAGTTTGTGTATCAAGCTACATTTCAAGCAGCCTTATAGTCCAAACGAACATGTTCGATGTTTTATAAAATTTCTAGTAATCTCAAAATACAATTGAAAATAAAAATTATTAACCCTTGAAATGTGATATTCGCATAGTAGGGCAGCGCACAAAATTTCAAAAACTCATTATGGTCTAATCGTAGCATCAAATTAAGATACGTCGAATCCCATGGCTCCATGACACTTTAAAGTTTCATTCTCATATTAAACATAAACGAAAAACTAGACAATCAAATACAGAAATTCAAATTCATTTCGAAGTATTTGCAGGAGAGATATTAAGTACTTAGACTAGCATCGCATACCCACATAAGACTACAATACAAGTAAGCTAACTACAACTAGACATACATTACACCTGACCAAAAAAGTGCCACGATAAATAAGATATTAGCATGTTGAAACATAAATATTACCTCACTTCAATAAAGATGTGGGACGCAAATTCGAATAGCAGAAATTATCTTGTTGATAGGATGATATGCTAGCCTCGAGAGCACGCAATTAGTCTTTAAATGCAGGTTTTTCATTCACGGGAGTTTGGGTGCTTTCGCCACACTTTTATATAACCGGTTGGATATTCAGATATCTCATTCCTAGTGGTATCCCCACCATGGTCAAAGCAAAGAGAGCGAGTTAAAATAATAGGAGATCTTTCAAAATTTTATCTATCAATATTTGTGATACTTTGGCTCACTTCAGGTTGGGCGGAAAAGAGTCGAGTGCTGAAGTGAGCTGAGTGTGTAATCTAGTGGTTCAAAAAGGAAAAACTCATATTATACCAAAATTTGAAATAATATCATAAAATCAAAAATCAATTCGATAGGACGAATAAAATGTACAAATACTTGCCGAAAATTATTAATCCGTGTGGGAACGGCTTCGCCAAGCGACATGACGTGAATCGGACATCATTTACTTTTTATCTTCCACTTCTTCTTTTTTTGGCTTTCTCTTATTTATCCTTTTTTTCATTTTTATTTTGTATAGAAGAATTCTCGATCTCTATAATAATAAAAAAAATCGAACGATACTTTTCATTTTAGATTTTGTTGTCTTTTGAAACTCTATTTGCCATCTACTATATACAGCTTGTGCGCCAAACTCCCTTGTATTATAACTTTGTGTATCAAGCTCCATTTCAAGCAATCTTATGGTCCAAATGAAGCTTGTTCGATTTTTAATAAAATTTCTAGTATAGACACTCTCAAAAGACAATTGAAAATCGAAGGTATCAGCCCTTGAAATGTGCTATTCGCATAGTAGGGTAGCGCACAAAATTTTAAAAACTCATTCTGGGCTAATCGTATTATTAAATTAAGATCCGTCGAATCTCATGGCTCCATGTCATTCTGAAGTTTCATCCTCATATTAAAAATAGAAGAAATACTAGGCAATCAGACGCAAAAACTCAAATTCATTTTGACATTTTTGCAGGAGATATATTAAGTTCTTAGACTAGTATCGCATACCACATGAGCCAGCAATATAAGCAAGCTAACTACAACTAGAAATACATTGTAGCTGACCAAAAAAGCAGCATAATAAATAAGTTATTATCATCTCGAAACATAAATATTACCTCTCTTCAACAAAGATGTGGGAAGCAAATTCGAATAACAGAAACTGTCTTGTTGATAGGGCGACATGCTAGCCTCGAGAACACACAAATTGTCCTTATACGCCGATGATGATAGTTGATGATGAGGTAAGTCAAGGGTGATACATAAATAGGCTCAAATAAAATCTTGCAATGTATATCCACACTACATAGCAAGTGTACGAAATCATTGCAGGTAATATCTCCATGAAAATTAGTTACATTGGGAAATGTACTGAATCGTATCTTTTTGAAGGATTCATGGTTGATATCAGCAACTCTTTGCAACAGTTGCTTGGCAGCCACGGGTTGACTATCGTAGAGGCCCTTGAAAACCACGCTACAGTAACTTACTTCGCATATTATTGCACTTGATACTTGGAGATTGTTTGAAACAGTCCTCTGATGTCATCACCAGAATGATCCATCCGATTTTTGAATACTTTTGTTATCTATTCAAGCACATCTCTCACATCTTTAAATGCAAACTTTTCATTCACGAGAGTTGGACTGCTTCCGCCACACTTTCATATCATTGGTTGGGATATTCAGACATCTACTTCCTAGTGGCATCCCACCGAGTACAGTAGTCCACGGTAGGGAGAGTGAGGCAAAATAACGGGGATATTTCTAAATTTTTACCTATCAATATATTTTGGAGACTTGGGATATCTCTAGGTCGGGCATAAAAAAATAGAGTGTGTAATCAAGAAAAAAAATTGACAAAAAAGGTATATTGTTCAAGAAAGAGAAACTCTCGTTAGACTAAAATTCGAAATGATGTCATAAAATAAAAAATCACTTCGATATGACGAATAAAATGTACGAATACTTACCAAACGTTATTAATCCGTGAGGGAACGGTTCCGCGAGGCGACGTGGCATGAACCGTGCATCATTTCTTTTTTATTCTTCTTCTTCTTTTTCCTCATTCTTTTCTTTCTTCTTTTTTCTTTTCTGTTTTATATGGAAGATCACTCGATCTTTATATAAAAAAAGGATGAACGGTACTTTTACTTTATGATTTTATTATATTTTCAAACTACTTTTTCTATCCATTATAGATATCTTGCGCAACGAAATCTCTTGTATTATAATTTTATTTATCAAGCTCCACTTCAAGCGATCTGGACCAAGGCCTTCGTCTATCACCCGAATTTCTTGATTCACGGCGTCGAGTATTTGCACTTTCGATCTCGTGACTCGACCTGTAGGCGGTGATACCGCCACCTTCGAGGACGTGATCTTCTCTTAGTCACTTGTGCTGGTGGCGGAGAGGGCGGCGCTTGTGTTCTGGCTCTGGGGGATGTTCCCTTTCTAAATTATGGCGTACTAGGTTAGGTTGCCATCTAGGTCCAAACGAAGCTTGTTCTATATTTTATAAAATTTCTATTATAGACAATCTCAAACGACAATTAAAAATCGAAGATATCAGCCCTTGAAATGTGTTGTTCGTGTAGTAGGGCAACACACCAAATTTCAAAAACTCATTCTGGGCAAATCGTTGCATCAAATTAATATCTGTCGAATGCCAAGACTCCATGACACTCTAAAGTTTCATCCTCATAAAAAAAAAAGACAAAACACCAGGAAATGAGACGCGAAAACTTAAATTCACTTGGAAATTTTTGTAGGAGAAATATTAAGTCATAGACTAGCCTTGCATACCCACTTGAGCTATCAATACAAGCAACCTAACTATAACTCGAAATACGTTACCGCGATTAAAGAAGTGCCACAATAAAAAATATATTAGCATGTCAAAAATAAATATTACTTCAACAATCTCTTCAACAAAGATGTGAGACGCAAATTCAAATAGAAGAAGTTGTCTTGTATATAGGGTGACTTGCTAGCCTCGAGAGCATGCAAGTGATCTTTAAATGCAAACTTTTCATTCACGAGAGTTTGGAGTGCTTTCGTTGCACTTTCATATAACCAGTAGGGATGTTCGGGCATCTCCTTCCTAGTGGAATCCCCACCAAGTACATTGGATCAAGCAGAGAGAGTGGGGCAAAGGATCTTTCAAAACTTTATCTATCAATATTTTAGAGATTTTGGCTCACTCCAGATTGGGCAAAAAAGAACAGAATATGTAATCTAGTGATTCAAAAAAGAGAAACTCATATTATACCAAAATTTGAAATGATGTCATAAAATCAAAAATTACTTCGATAGGACAAAGAAAATCTACGAGTACTTGCCGAACGTTATTCATCCGTCTAGAAATAGCTTCGTGAGGTGATGTGGCGTGGATCGTGCATCATTTACTTTTTATCTTCCTCTTCTTTTTTTTCGCTTTCTATTCTTTATCCTTTTTTCCTTTTTGTTTTGTATGAAGGAATTCTCGATCTCTGTAACAAAAAAAAGCCGAACGGTACTTTTCTTTTTTGATTTTGTTGTATTTTCAAACTCCATTTCCCATTCACTTTGAATAGCTTGCGCATTTCAAGCAGCCTTGTAGTCCAAACGAAGCTTGTTCGATATTTTATGAAATTTCTAGTATAGACAATCTCAAAAGATAATTGAAAATCGAAGATATCAGCCCTTGAAATGTGTTATTCGCGTAGTAAGGCAACGTACAAAATTTTAAAAACTCATTATGGTCTAATCGTAGCATCAAATTAAGATCTGTCGAATCTCATGGCTGCATTACACTCTAAAGTTTGATTCTCATATTAAACATAAACGAAAACCTAGGCAATCAGACGCAAAAATTCAAATTTATTTTGAAGTATTTGCTGGAGAGATATTAAGTCCTTTGACGAGCATCACATAGCCACATGAACAAGCTGACAAAAAAAAAAGACGTGCATCAAATTAAGTCGTGCAAACCCACATGAGCCAACTAACAAAAAATAAAACCACGCATCAAGTTTTTGAAGTTTTGGCGAGAACCGTGCATCATTTCTTTTTTTTTCTCCCTCTTGTTTTTCCTTATTCTTTTCTTTCTCTTTTTTCCTTTATGTTTTATATGGAAGATTACTCGATCTTTATATAAAAAAAAGAAGCCAAACAGTATTTTAACTTTATGATTTTATTGTATTTTCAAACTCCCTTTGCTATCCACTGTAGACAGTTTGCGCGACGAACTCTCTTGTATTATAACTTTGTTTGTCAATCTCCACTTTAAGCAGTCTTATAGTCCAAACGAAGCTTGTTTGATATTTTATAAAATTTTTAGTATAGACAATCTCAAAAGTCAATTGAAAATCGAAGATATGAGCACTTGAAATGTGCTATTCGCGTATTAGGGTAGCGCACCAAATTTCAAAAATTTATTCTGGGATAATCGTTGCATTCAAATTAAGATACGTTGATTCCCAAAATTTCATTACACTCTAAAGTTTTATCCTAATATTAAAAATAGACAAAACACCATGCAATGAGTGGCAGAAACTCAAATTCACTTCGAAATTTTTGTACAAGAAATATTAAGTCCTTAGACTAGCGTTGCATACCCACGTGAGCCAGCAATGCAAGCAACCTAATTACAATCAGAAAAACGTTACCACAACTAAATAAGTGCCACAATAAAAAAGGTATTAGCATGTCGAAAATAAATATTACCTCAAAAATCTCCTCAATAAAGATGTGAGACGCAAATTCTAATAGAAGAATCTGTCTTATTGATAATGCGACATGCTAGCCTCGATGGTCTTTAAATGCGGACTTTTCATTTATGGGAGTTTGAAGTGTTTTCGCTACACTTTCATATAATCGGTAGGGATATTTGGAAATCTCCTTCCTAGTGGTATTCCACCAAGTACAGTGGTCAAAGCAGAGAGGGCAGGGCAAAAAAAAAAAAAGGAGATCTTTCGAAATTTTATTTATCAATATTTTGGAGACTTTGGCTCACTCTAGATTGGACGAAAAAGAGGAGAGTGTGTAATCTAGTGTTTTAAAAAAGAGAAACTCATATTATACCAATATTTGAAATGATGTCATATAATCAAAAATCACTTCGATAGGACAAATAAAATGTAAGAATACTTGCCTAACGTTATTAATCCGTGTGGGAACGGTTTCGCGAGGCAACGTGGCGTAGATCGTGCATCATTTACTTTTTATCTTCCTATTTCTTTTTTTTCTTTTTTTTTTGCTTTCTCTTCTTTTTCCTTTTTTTCCCTTTTGTTTTGTATGGAAGAATTCTCAATCTATATAATAATAATAAAAAATCAAAATTTACTTTTCCTTTTTGATTTTGTTGTCTTTTCAAACTCCATTTGCCATCCACTATGGACAGCTTACGCGCTGAACGCGCTTATATTGTAACTTTGTTTATCAAGCTCCATTTCAAGCAATATTATAGTCCAAATGAAACTTGTTCGATATTTTATAAAATTTCTAGCATAGACAATCTCAAAAGACAATTGAACTTGAAATGTGCTATTCGCGTAATAGGGCAGCACCCAAAATTTCAAAAATTCATTTTGGGCTAATCATAGCATCAAATTAAGATCCGATGAATTACATGGCTCCATGACACTCCAAAGTTTCATCTTCAAATTAAAAATAGACAAAAGACCTGACAATCAGACGCATAAACTCAAATTCACTTCAAGTATTTGCATAAGATATTATGTCCTTAGACTAGCATCGCATACCCACATAGGCCAACAATACAAGCTAGCTAACTACAACTAGAAATATATTACAGTTGACTAAATAAGTGCCACAATAAACAAGAAATTAGTATGCCGAAACATAAATATTACCTCAACAATTTCTTCAACAAAGATGTGGAACGCAAATTAGAATAGCAGAAGTTGTCTTATTGATAGGGAAACATTCTAGCCTTGAGAGCACGTAACTTGTTTTGTGCACCGACGATGATGGTTGATGACGAGGTAAATCAAGGGTGATCCATAAATAGGCTTGAATCAAATCTTGCAAAGCATATCCACACTCCAACGCAAGTATACGAAACATTTGCGAGCCATCTCTCCATGGAAACTACCTACCTTGGGAGATGAATTGGATCGTATATTTTTTTATGGATTCATGGTTGAAATTAGCAACTCTTTGTAACATTTGCTTGCTGCTGCAACTTCCTTCACATATTACTGTATTTGATACTTGGATATCGTTTGAAACAGGTCCTCTAAAGTCCCCACTAGAATGATCCCTCCAATTTTTGAATACTTTTGTTATCTGTTCAACCGCATCTCTCACCTCTTTAAATGCAAAAAAAAAATACTTTTGTTATTTATTCAAGCGCATTTCTCACGTCTTTAAATGCAAACTTTTCATTCACGGGGTTTGGAGTGCTTTCGCCACACTTTCATATAATTGGTTGGGATATTCAAACATATACTTCCTAGTAGCATTCCCACCGGAACCAAAGCAGAGATAGTGCGGGCAAAATAACGGGGGCTCTTTCAAATTTTACCCATAAATATTTTGAAGACTTAGGATCACTCTAGATTAGGCGGAAAAGAGCAGAATGTGTAATCCTGTGGGTCATAAAAAAAATTCACATTATACCAAAATTTGAAATGATGTCATACAATCAAAAATCACTTCGATAGGACAAATAAAATGTACGAATGCTTACCAAACGTTATTAATCCGTGTGGGAACGGTTCGCAAGGCGAAGTGGCGTGGAGCGCGCATCATTTTCTTTTTTTCGCTTTATTTTCTTTCTCCTTTTTTACTTTCTGTTTTGTATGGAAAAACTCTCGATCTTCATTAAAAAAAAAAGTCAAATGGTTCTTTTCCTTTTTGACTTTGTTGTTTTTTTAAACTGTCTTTACTATCCACTATAGACAGCTTACGCACCGAGTATTATAACTTTATTTATCAAACTCCATTTCAAGCGGTCATGTAGTCCAAATGAAGCTTATTCGATGTTTTGTAAAATTTCTAATATAAATAATCTCAAAAGACAATTGAAAATCGAAGATATCAACCCTTAAAATGTGCTATTGGAGTAATAGGGCAGCGCACAAAGTTTTAAAAACTCATTCTAGGCATCAAATTAAGATCCGTCGAATCCCATCACTATAAAGTTTCATCCTCATATTAAAAATAGACGAAATACCAGGCAATCAAACGTAGAAACTCAAATTCACTTTGAAGTTTATGCGGGAGTGATATTAAGTGCTTAGACTAGCATCGCATACCCGAGCCAGCAATACAAGCAAGCTAACTACAACTAGATATACGTTACAGCTGACTAAAGAAGTGTCACAATAAACAAGTTATTAGTATCTCGAAACATAAATATTACCACAACAGTCTCTTCAACAAAGATGTGGGACACAAATTCGAATAGCAGAAGCTATCTTGTTGATAGGGCAACATGCTAACCTCGAGAGCACGCAAGTAGTCGTTATACGCCGACGATGATGGTTGATGATGAGGTAGGTCAAGGGTGATGCATAAATAGGCTCGAATCAAATCTTGTAAAGTATATCCAGACTCCAAAGTAAGTATACGAAACCTTTGCGGGTCATCGCTCCATGGAAACTAGCTATGTTGGGAGATGTACTGAATAGTATTTTTCTGATGGATGCGTGGTTGATATCAGCAACTCTTTGCAACCGTTGCTTGACAGCCACAGGTTGATCATCATAGAGACCCTCAAAGACCACGTTGCCGCAACTTACTTCGCATGTTATTGCACTTGATACTTGAAGATCATTTGAATTAGGTCCTTTAATGTCACAACAAAAATGATCCCTCCAATTTTAGAATACTTTTGTTATATGTTCAAGCGCATCTCTCGCGTCTTTAAATGCAGACTTCTTGCTCACGAGAGTTTGGAGTGCTTTCGCCACACTTTCATATAATCTGTTGGGATATTCAGACATCTTATTCTTAGTGGCATCCTTACCGAATACAGTGAGTCAAAACAGAGGAAAGACGGGGCAAAATACGGGGATCTTTCGAAATTTTACCTATCAATATTTTAGAGACTTAGGATCATTCCAAATTTGGCGGAAAAGAGCAGAGTGTGCAATCCAATGATTCAAAAAAGAGAAACTCTCATTATATCAAATTTTGAAATGATGTCATAAAATCGAAAAATTACTTCGATAGGACGAATAAAATATACAAATACTTGCCGAACATTATTAATCCGTGTGGGAACGGCTTCGAGAGGTGACTTGGCGTGGAGGTGCATTATAATCTTTTTTTTTCTTCCTCTTCTTTTTTCTGCTTTATCTTTTTTCTCCTTTTTTTCCTTTCTATTTTTAATGGAATAACTCTCAATCTTTATAATAAAAAAAAGTCGAACAGTACTTTTACTTTTTGATTTTGTTGTATTTTCAAACTTCTTTTGCTATACACTATAGACAGCTTGCGCGCTGAACTCTCTTGTATTATAAATTTGTTTATCAAACTCCATTTCAAGCCATCTAGTATTCTAAAGAAGATTGTTCGATGTTTTATAAATTTCTATTATAGACAATCTGCCCGGGGAAGTTGAGGCGGGCATCGCGGCCTCGGAGGTGCAGGGCTGCCACGTTGTAGGCGCCGAGGTCTGAGCTCTCAAGTGAAAAGTGTGAGGAATAGTAGAAAAAAGTTGATATTAGTTGAATTAAGTGCCCAAGGAATGGTGCCCCCCTAAAGCTTTAGCCTTGCTTATGCAAATGAAGAAGGACATTTTGAGAGAGGGTCCTGAAGGGAGTAGTGCTATATATGTTGGCTAATAACGTTACAAAAGTTCCGATAGGGACATCTATAGGGTGACTTCGAGATCGGCTTCGTTCCAAGAGCTAACTCAACCACGAATTCTATCTCTCGCTCTGGTGGCAACCCTGGTAACTCCTGGAGAAAAATGTCAGGAAACTCACACACTACCGGGATGCACTGATTGACCACCGCATCAATACTAAACATTTCCAAAATTACCCTAATTTTATTTAGAATCAATGTAATTTAATCTCAAAAATGAATTTAGGGAGATCAAATCTATTTGAACAATTGATTTTCTCCAAAATTTTCGAATAAAAATATGTTTAGCAACGCAGTTTCATTTTTCTATTTTCAAGATGCATTTGAATCGCCTTGCATGCCATGGATGCATTGTTAATGCATGATTTGCACTTGATCTTATGTGCATGAGTTGTGATGGTGGCATGGCGGAGAAAAAGTGTATTCCAGGCTGCTCATTACACTTCCAGTCTCAAGACTTCAGTATGTCAGATAGTAGTGCCAGATTTCTTTTATTTTTTTTGGGTCGAAAACTAATGAGGCGTGACATCCCTGCTTGTTTTCCCAGAGGGAAACATCAAATTACTTAGTAATTAGAATTTTAAGATCCTGAGGCGACGAGGTCGCGGCGTGGATGATGATTAGGTGGCGCCCTGATGCGACGAAGTCGTGGGGTGAGATAGTCACAACAATTGAAAATCGAAAATATCAGCCATTAAAATTTGCTATTCGTGTAGTAGGGCATCACACAAATTTCAAAAACTCATTTTGGGCAAATCGTAACATCAAATTAAGATTCGTCGGAATCCCATCACTCCATGACACTCTAAAGGTTCATTTTCGTATAAAAAATGGATGAAAGACTAGGCAATCAAACGCAGAAACTAAAATTTCACTTCGAAATTTTTGCAGAAAATATATTAAGTGCTTAGACTAGCATGGCATACTCACATGATTCAGCAATACAAGTGAGCTAACTACGACTAGAAATATGTTATAGCTGACCAAAGAAGTGCCATAATAAGCATGGTATTAGCATGTCAAAACATAAATATTACCTCAATAATCTCTTCAACAATGATGAGAGACGCAAATCCGAATAGCAGAAGTTGTCTTGTTGATAGGGCGACATGCTAGCCTTGAGAGCACGCAAGTTATCCTTATACGCCAACGATGATGGTTGATGATAAGGTAAGTCAATGGTGATCCATGAATAGACTTGAATCAAATCTTGCAAAGTATATCCACATTCCAGAGCAAGATATACGAAACCTTGGCGGGTCATCTCTCCATGAAAACTAGCTACAGAAGATGTACTGAATCGTATCTTTTTTTTGTGGATTAATGGTTGATATTAACAACGCTACCACAACTTCTCGCATATTGCTGCCCTTGATACTTGGAGATCATTTGAAACAGATCCTCTAATGTCACCACCAGAATGATCCATCTAATTTTCGAATACTTTTGTTATCTGTTCAAGCGCATCTCTTGCATCTTTTTAAATGTAGACTTCTCATTCATGGTAGTTAGGAGTGCTTTTGCCACACTTTTATATAATCGGTTGGGATATTCATGCATCTTCTCCTAGTGGCATCCCCACCAAGTACATAGGCTAAAGCAGAGGGAGAGCGGCGAAAAATAATGGGGATCTTTCGAAATTTTACCTATCAATATTTTGGAGACTTAGGATCACTCTTGCATGGGCGAAAAAGAGCAGAGTGTGTAATGAAGAAAAAAATTGACAAAAAAAAGGCATATGGTTCAAAAAAGAGAAACTCACATCGAAATGATGTCACAAAATCAAAAATCGCTTCGATAGTACGAATAAAATGTATGAAGACTTACCGCACGTTATTAATCCGTGTGGGAACGGCTTCGCGAGGCGACATGGCGTGGACCATGCGTCATTTCCTTTTTTTCTTCCTTTTCTTTTTTCCGCTTTCTCTTCTTTCTCCTTTTTTCCTTTCTATTTTGTATGGAAGAACTTTCGATCTTTATAAAATAAAAAAGCCGAACGGTATTTTTCCTTTTTCATTTTGTTATCTTTCCAAACTCCATTTTCTATCCACTATAGATAGCTTGTGCATGGAATTCTCTTGGATCATAATTTTGTTTATCAAGCTCTATTTCAAGCAGTCTTATAGTCCAAACAAGTTTGTTCGATGTTTTATAAAAATTTCAGTATAGACAATCCCAAAAAACAGTTGAAAATCGAAGATATCACCCCTTAAAATGTGTTATTTGCGTAGTAGTGCAGTGCACCAAATTTCAAAAACTCATTCTGGGCAAATTGTAGCATGAAATTAAGATCCATGGCTCCATGACACTCTAAAATTTCATCCTCATACTAAAAATAGATGAAAGACTAGGCAATCAGACGTAGAAACTCAAATTCACTTCGAAGTTTTTGCAGGGGAGGTATTAAGTGCTTAGACTAGCATCGCATACTCACAGCAATACAAGCAAGTTAACTACAACTAGAAATACGTTACAGCTGATCAAAGAAGTGCCACAACGTTACAGCTGACCAAAGAAGTGCCACAATCAGCATGGTATTAGCATGTCGAAACATAAATATTACGTCAATAATCTTTTCAATAAAATGTGAGACGCAAATCCAAATAGTAAAAGGTGTCTTGTTGATAGGACGACATGCTAGCCTCGAGAGCACGCAAGTTGTCCTTATACGCCGACGACGATGGTTGATGACAAGTTAAGTCAAGGGTGATCCATGAATAGGCTATATCCACACTGCAATGCAAGATATACGAAACCTTTGTGGGTCATCTCTCCATGGAAACTAGCTGCATTAGGAGATATACTGAATTGTATCTTTTTTAGTCATTCATGGTTGATATTAGCAACTATTTGCAACAGTTGCTTGATAGCCACAGATTGACCATCATAGAGAGCCTTGAAGACCACGCTGCCACAACTTCCTTTGCCTATTACTGCACTTGATACTATTACTGCACTTGATACTTTCGTTAGAAATAGCTCCTCTAATGTCACCACTAGAATGATCCCTCCAATTTTTCAACACTTCTGTCATCGGTTCAATCGCATCTCTCGCGTATTTTAATGAGTCTTTTCATCCACAGGAGTTTGGAGTATTTTCGTCACACTTCCATATAATCGGTTGGGATATTCAGATATCTTTTTCCTACTGACATCCCATCGAATAAATGAGCCAAAGCAAAGAGAGAGAGAGCGGGACAAAATAACGGGAGATCTTTTGAATTTTTTTTGAAAACTTAGGATTACTCTGGATTAGGCAAGGAAAGAGCAGAGTGTGTAATCAAGAAAAAAAATTAACAAAAA
This sequence comes from Rhodomyrtus tomentosa, assembly GCA_028455895.1. Taxonomy (NCBI): domain Eukaryota; kingdom Viridiplantae; phylum Streptophyta; class Magnoliopsida; order Myrtales; family Myrtaceae; genus Rhodomyrtus; species Rhodomyrtus tomentosa. The sequence continues at coordinate 33,921,417 of JAPCWY010000009.1, read as the reverse complement.
AAGTTATATGGTTCAAAAAAGAGAAAAAAAAATTGTAGCAAATTGTACTGCTTTATTGGACTAATTATTTTGCCTCTAAAACCGAGTCATTTCTCGATTTTTAGATGCCGCAGAGGATAGTCACAACCATAATCAAGGAAGCACAATCAATTCTAAGCAGCCACAACAGATGGAGTAACAAAATTCAATCTGTACCGAGTCAGATCCAAACTCACCTCTCAATTGAAGCGCCAAGCTATTTCGGTATGCTACTGGCATATGAGTAATCAAAAGAAATTAACTATTAAACTTGAGTAAATAATTATAAAAAATGAACTATGGCCCAGTATGCTCAAAGAAACCAATTTCACGAAAAATACTAAAATGGAACGAATTCTCAAATTCAAATCATCACAAATATAATGTTGTTGCACGGAACTTTTTTAGGTGTTAACTTCCTCCACTGACCTTCATTTCAAGCCGTCTTATAGTCAGAACGAAACTTATTCATTGTATTACAAAATTTCTACTATAGATAACTCCCAAAAAAAAATTCAAAAATCAAAGATATTGCCCCTTGAAGTCTATCGTCGTGCAGCACGGCAGAGCAGCAGATTTAAAAGGCTCATTCAAGTCAAACCATAGCATCAAATCATTTCAATTCCTACCGGTGATTCTCACTAAGAACTAAAGTTGTCAAAATTGGTCCAAAACTCATTTAATAACCCACAAACATTTAAATGGATTATAACAAATTTAACAGCTTCTACAAAATAAAGAAGCCAAATAAGCGAGTTATAAATAGGTTTATTGTGAATCCATATATTTACAACCCACTTAAAGACAACCCATTTAAGAAACCTCTATAAAAAAAAAAGAAAAAAAGAAGAGAGATCTCTACATTTTCTTTTTTTTTCTTTTTTCCTTCTGAGATGACGAGAGTCCTCCCCGACCACTAGCGAGAGCCCAACCCTTGCTATGGCCCTTGCCCAGTACCTCATGAATAGCCGGCACTGGGCAAGGGCTGGCTATTCAAAATAAAAATTAAAATATGTAATTCATATTTTTTTAAAAAATTATAAACAAAAAAAAATTAGTTATAAGAATTATACAAATAGTTCACATTGATTAAGTAATATAATTTTTTCAAATAATCACGACATAAATTTCCTTAGATTGGATTGAATATATAAGTATTTTAATAATATAAGTCGTGTCGAGTGGAGTTCAAGAAATTTGCAGTATGCATAAATGGTGAGTTAATTTGGATCGGACATTTATAATTCGACTCACCTTTTTTATAGGTTTATTGGGAACTAAAAAGATAAAGAAAAACAAAAAAAGAAAATAAAATTAAATCACAAATATAAGTCGGAAAACTTGAAAGAAACGTGAAGAAATTTTATTTTTCTTAAGTGAAATCTCGTTGCTATGACTATGGTGGACGGATCGGGCATGGTCGTCTTTCACGCGCTCCTCACGTGATAGACACTCCGTCTTCTTGCTCAAGAAATCGAAGGTCGAGGACGAAGACGAAGACGACGCTCTTATACACACGCAGATTCCCAGCTCGCGGGGAGAAATCGTATCAGTCGTAAGGAGGTTGGAAAATGGCGATTGAACACGAAGACGACATCAAGGACGAGAAGAACCCTCGCCCTCTCGATGAAGACGACATTGCTCTCCTCAAGACCTACGTACTCCCTCAATCTCTCTCTCTGAAACTCCCGATCCTGCTTCCTTTGCTTCTGCGAGCGCCATCTTAAACTGTTTTCTGGTTATACTATCTTGAAATCGCGCTTATGAAGTAGAGCTTTGATGTCTCGGCCGATCGTTAGATTTAGTTTTGCTCATTCCTTCAGCTTGAAAACCTGCTTTGGATTAAAGTTTGCCTGGAAATTGTTCTCCCGATTGGTGGCTTTTAGTTTCTGCGTGGTTATTGTTGTCGGTTTTCTGCCTTCTGTTTTGCTGTCCGAGTTCTATTGCTATGCTCTCTCTAATTTTGTCATGATTGTTTCGACAGGGTCTAGGACCTTATTCTACGAGCATCAAGAAGGCGGAGAAGGAAATTAAGGACATGGCCAAGAAGATTAACGATCTCTGTGGTACGTTCTTCTGAAAAGGCTTTTTTGTTGTTTTCTTTTTTTCCCTTTTTGTGATTTGCGGAAAGCTCGAAGGATGCAAGTTTATGCAATTTTCAATCTGGTAGGATGCAAGTTTCTGCAATTTTCAATCTGGTCGTTCGGACTTCAGTGGTTTGATCCCCTTGCATACGAGTCCTATCCAACTGCAAAAAACTGATGAAATTGGAATGAATCAATCATGCTCATGGACTTATGCTTCCTAGAGTTTATCAAGAAGCTGAGTTTTCTTTTGGTAATGTGGATTTAATGGTGGTTTGGAACGGTTTTGCTTTATAAGTTGAAACCAGCCATTAGTAGTTGCTCTATGACCTTTTTGCTATGAATTTGATAACAAGCAGACATAGTTAGAGAGCCTATAAAGCACACTACTGTCCCAGTGGGATGAACTTATATAGGTCGCTAGCTCCTACTTACTGAAACGCTTTTAGGTGCTAGGTGAGGAGCACCCCTCCAGCACAACCAATTCATGGTAGAGTAAAAAAGGCTTGGCGCTTTATTCTCTTCCACATGAAAATAGCTGTCGAGCTAATATTTTGCCGTATGGGACTGGTTGAAAGGATAGATGACACGATGTAATTCTTTAGTAAGACGAGAAAACTTATGCTAATTGCCATGCCCTTCGGGGTTGAATGTGGCAATTGTAATCATGTCTGACCAGTCACTCTGCCAACTCTGTCTGTATATCCTGAGATATTGTCTTGATCAGTTTTGTGGAGTTTGTTAGGTTCAGAAGCAAATTAAGTGGGGTCATTTAGATAGTTGTGTGGTATATCGAGACAATTATGTTCACCAGGTGCATGGCTTTGTTTGCTTCAGTCTGTATTTCTTATGTAGAGAGAGTAGAAGACACTAAGAAGGCCAATAAAGGTTACTCAAGTTTGCTCTGTTATCGTATTGATTGCCTTCTGTGATGATTACCTCTAATGTTTCTGCCGCTTCGTGAAATTTTATATTGGTAACTCCAAAGAAGGAAAGAAACTGTCAAGGGTGGTCCCATTAATTTCCTTTAGGTGCTATGGATTGATTATCATGTCAAATCTCCAAAAGCATGCTGGGGTTGGGTTGATGGTCTGGCATATTGTCTCATGATATCTAACAATTGGCAACTTTGTGGTTGGTGCAACATATTGACCTGTTTATTTGGAAATGGAATGTAGGGATGCTTGTGCATGTGAAATAGCTATCTAAGGAAGTTTTATGCTAGAGCTGCTGTAATGGATCTTCTATTTGAATTTTCTAGATGGCCTACAGATGATAATAGCCATCATTTCAGTCAGATCTTTGATTATCAAGTTGATTATTATGGTATAAGTTGGTAATTTGATTTAAATCATTGTATCGACAGTGAATTAGAGTCTCCTTCTCAATTTGAGCGATATTATGGTCTTGCTGGCGTAACTTCCTGTCACTGCTTTACTATAGGTTCCTCTAATTGTAGTTGCTTGGTTACTTATATTGTAGGTATCAAAGAGTCTGACACCGGCTTGGCTGCTCCTAGTCAGTGGGATCTGGTTTCTGATAAACAAATGATGCAGGAGGAACAGCCACTTCAGGTATTATTTGTACAATGGCCAAATTTTTTTGGCTTTCCTATCATGTCCACTACTCAAACTGACGACCAGCTATGTCCATTAGGTTGCAAGATGCACAAAGATAATAAGTCCAAACACAGAGGATGCCAAGTATGTCATAAATGTGAAACAAATTGCGAAGGTAATTTTTTGTTTTAATTGCCTCTGTTTTTTGTAGGCTGTCAGGAATTTTTGTCTTCCAGGCTTAGTGATGTGGTTCTTTCCCTGAGATGGGTTTTCAACATCCCTCAATTTATCGTTGTAAAAGCATTAGAACAGCTTTCTCATACCTAAATGTAGTTTTCATCATCAAGTTTTGGGTTTTACTGCTATATATTTTGGCTCTGCAGTTCGTCGTTGGCCTTGGTGACAAAGTTTCCCCAACTGACATCGAAGAAGGCATGCGTGTTGGGTAATTTAACTCTTCATCTCAACCAGAACATGGTCCTGAGGTTTATTTCAACAATTCTTTGATATCACATTTTGTGTCTTGCCATTTCATTTTGTTAGTGTCATTTTATTTGAGAACTAGAAATACGAGAAGAGTTTGTATGTTAGTCTGGTCACATTCTGTGGCGCGGGTACTTGATCCATCACAACATGGTGAAACTGTGTGCACTAACCTGTTTTGTGATTCAGTTGTTATATTTTTGGCTGTGCTGTATATTTTCCCTTCAGTATAATTTCATTCTTAAATGTGAATTGCAGGGTAGATCGGAACAAATATCAAATTCAGATCCCCTTGCCTCCCAAGATCGATCCAAGTGTGACAATGATGACAGTGGAAGAAAAGCCAGATGTCACATACAATGATGTTGGTGGATGTAAAGAGCAAATTGAGAAGATGCGTGAGGTATTTTACTAATCTATTCCTTTTCAGTTGCACACGCATATGTAAGAGAGAGAGGGAGGGAGCATAAAGGTGCATGCGTACTAACCATAATGCTTATTCTGGTTGAAATTATTCATTCTTTAGGTTGTTGAGTTGCCTATGCTTCACCCTGAAAAATTTGTCAAGCTTGGAATTGATCCTCCAAAGGGTGTTCTTTGCTATGGTCCTCCCGGAACTGGCAAAACGCTTTTGGCCAGGGCTGTAGCTAACAGAACCGATGCTTGTTTCATTCGAGTAATTGGGAGCGAACTTGTTCAAAAATATGTCGGTGAAGGAGCCCGGATGGTTCGGGAATTGTTTCAGGTTTATTGACACTATGTTGCCTTCAAAGTTTGTCGTGCACTAGTGATTTTTGTTTGTCTCTGCTTTGTTCTTTATTTGTAACTAGCTATAAAATACATATTTCAGATGGCAAGGTCCAAAAAGGCCTGTATTGTGTTCTTTGATGAAGTTGATGCAATTGGGGGTGCTCGTTTTGACGATGGAGTGGGTGGAGACAATGAAGTCCAGCGCACAATGCTTGAGATTGTGAACCAGCTTGATGGTTTTGATGCTCGTGGAAATATCAAAGTCCTTATGGCTACTAACCGGTATAATTGACCTCATCTAGGCTCTTGGTGATTTAAATTTTTTATTGTCCTACCCCTTACCCTACGAAGGAGTAAGTAATGGATGTGTGCGACTGGGTTTTCAAGAATTGCTAGTGGCTTTTAGTTGCTTGACTGTCTTTCTAAGAGTGATATACTGCTGATGTTTTTGTCTTCATGTCATTCAGGCCTGATACTTTGGATCCAGCACTTTTACGTCCAGGACGACTGGATCGTAAGGTTGAATTTGGTCTTCCTGACTTGGAAAGTCGGACACAGATATTCAAGATTCATACAAGAACAATGAACTGCGAGAGGGATATTCGCTTTGAACTTTTAGCAAGGCTCTGTCCAAATTCCACTGGTAAAAATCTTTCCTTCATGATTTGTAGGTGTGCTGCTGTCCTTTGTTTCTACTTTCTTTAAATGGTAGAACTATTTTGTTGAGATTTTTCCTGTACTTCTCCAATGATTATACCCAAATAGGTCATTGCTACTGTTTGCCTGCATTTTGTTGACAGTAAAAGAGAATGTAGACTAGTTTTGTATTGGGCGTGTTTGGTTTTCTGAGACTATTTTCTAATTGCAGGAGCTGACATAAGGAGCGTCTGCACAGAAGCAGGAATGTACGCCATCCGAGCTCGGAGGAAGACTGTGACGGAGAAAGATTTCCTAGATGCAGTGAATAAAGTCATTAAAGGGTACCAAAAGTTCAGTGCGACACCCAAATATATGGTTTATAATTGATTGCTCCTTCGGTCTGTCTGAAGAGATAAGGTGAAATGGAGGAGGAGATCACTTAAGCAACCGGACGTTGCGTTGTTGTTGGGCGGATGAACAGGTCCTTTGGTTGTTCTTGGACTATTAGTGGATGTTAAGGGATGCCAAGGGCTATAAACGTTTTATTTTGGCCAAAATCCGGGTTAAATGCACTTTCATCTTTTCGTATGCATGACTGTCATTGCAATGGACTCATTTTCCTTTTCCATTACTTCATGTAAGTTTTTTCCTACTGCCAGAGTGATTTGTGAACCTGTGGGTTTTTTATGGAGTAGAAAGTTACCATTCATGACTTGAGCTGCTTGGATGATATGTCCTTGCTTAATTACTTATCGTGACACTGATACAAAGAAAGTTCAGTGAATTGCTTTATTCTTGTCCACTACATCATTGACATCAACGATTGGATTGTTTTACTGGTTTGCCATTGGTTGGATAAGCGGAGTGAATTAGTACCTTTTCGATGATCAAGATGCCCCCACAGCACATATGAGGAGTTAGTTCAGTAATTTCGTTCCTTGTGGATCTACAGTCGTGATGACCAGATATGGACTGAACTTAGCTCGAAATCGTTGCCATGCACCGAAACCATCTGATCATCAAACTTCAACCCGGTGTTGATAAGCAAGTTGCGAGGATGCGACTTAGAATGCCATTACATTGTGCATGTTCAACTGCCATCCATTCTAACTTGTGACTCTGCACGCAATTAGCGAAAAGGAAAAAGAGAAAGAAGGAAAGAATGAGCGAAGCTGCAAGAAAACCAAGCGGAAGTTGAAAAAGAAGGGAAAATTGCTTTTCTAGAACACCATCGGTCCAACCAAAACTGCCCATCAAGAAATAAATTTCACGGATCTGCCAAATAGCTTAAAGGTGTTCTTGAAAAGAACCACCATCTCTGTTGTCGTGGCTTTCTCTGCAACAAACATTCCAGAACGGACACCGTTACCTATGTCTTGAATGTAATGGCGAGCCTTTCTCCTCTCACGTCTCATTGAGCTACAAAATATCATTAGGTGCGAATCTAATGGAATGGCAAGGTGGTAAGAGCACAATGTCACGGTCTAGAGGTTTCCAAGTTACAAGGACCGGGAACCATCTCCAAGAAAAAGGAAGGTCAATCTTTAGTTCTCTATAGTATTTCTGGAACAGACAATATTGTAATTATATCTTATTCTTCTTGTAAGTCTAATTGGCTGACATGACAGCACACGATAAACCGGAAGAGACAAACGTCGAGATTCGAACTCATCCATAAAAGAATCATCATTTCGTAAAGGTCGAGGAATGAAACGACGACTCACTATTCTTCACGACAACAAGATCGTCCATCTCCGGATAAGAGCTATAGAAATTAAAGCCTGCAATAAAGCAGCTTTCATGTGCCTTTACCAATTCTACCCATTCCAATTGATTTGAAGCAACTTCTGGGGTACATATCTAAGTGTCCCTGCCGCCAGTAAAATATATCATACAATGCCACTCCCCCAAACTTGATAAGTAATCGTCGAAAAGATTATCGAAAATTCCTAAAGTTATTATAGATTTTATTCAATTATAAATCTTTTTATTTTGTCAATTCGGTCCATTTTGTTGGCCGATACTGACGTGGATAAACTATAAAGTTATTTTAATATTATTTTAAATTTTAATTATATTTTTGAAATATTGATTATAAAGATCGACATATGAATGAAGGTGCACGAGTTTAACACGATTATCGATGGCATCGCTATGCATTCAAGTGTTGCTTTCTCGACAATTGTGAGCAGGTAAAGGTACCAGAGAGCCCGGCAGGATCGTAGGAAGCAGCTTTTATAGTTTCTAACTTACATTTTACTTATATATAACTTATTTACCTTATAATTAAGAGTTACAATAGAAGATGTGAGGTGTTAATTATAGTAATATTTCACGTAACTCTAGTTGAAGGGTATATCGGGATAAAACATTATGTCTCAGATTTCTTTTTCTCGTTTTTACTCGTTACTTCATTATAGTTGTGCACCTAATTCTAACAATCGAATCGAACGCTGAGTGGCGAATAATTATTTCTTTATTATCCGAGAACTGGGAAGTCAGCATAGCTTTTTACAGAGACGGAGATAAGCGTCCGACAAATTCCATTTCATACTAGGTAACCGTGACTCGGAAAGGAGAATCATTCGAGTCCATCCTCCAATGTCGTTTTGACCGACAAATAATGAATGTCGACCGAGGGGTCTGTAATCTGACTGAAGAAGATGGCGGAAGATTTTATCACGATGGATGATTTCATCCTGGCGACTCTTCGATTTACACTGATCCCAAATCCAAAAATCACACAGTTCAAGTAAATCACCCAATAAATCTAGTAGCACGTGTGAGATACTCATGACGATCAGCCAGGTTTCGTGCTTGTCGAGACGCTGCGAGAGAATCGCCACCTAGGGCACGGTTTGAGCTAGTCCACACTAAATATTATCACTGAATCGCTGTTTAATTTATCCAATCCTCGCCGCCGTCCGCCGAAGGCTGCTGCCACCACCGGAGCTCTCGTCGTCGCCATTGCTGTTTGGTTCGAAGGACGTCAGAGAAAAGAAAGATGAAGACGTAGATTGCCCCTTGATTGTGGCATAAAAAGTAACATTCTAGAATTTAAGACTTAGGTGCTGCATGATGACCCACCATAAGTAGAATTTCTCTGCCATAAGTCAATTTGACAGAGAAATTCGTTTGATAAAATCAATTTCGAAACAGAAATACGTTTGGTAAAAACATTGACTTTTGGTAGGATTTTAAGTTAAATTTTTGGCCAACTTTAAGAAATTAAAAAAATTTACTTCTCAGTTTCAAAATTTTTTCTTCAATCACACGAGCCTCGAACGACCACCGTCGCCATCAGTGTCCAGTCGCCGGTCGTCGATCACCAAAAATTTTGTTAATACTATTTCGAAATTAAAAATTTTCAACCGTTATCAAATGAATTTCTTGGATCAAGATTTTGTGAAACCACTTACCAACTGCTCTAAAAATTTAAGTTGTTAGAAAATGACGTAATTTAACCTTTACATATTCCAATACTCATCTTCACGCTTAATTTGATTTTTTGCCTAATACTAAGCGTTGACAAATTCATTAGAAATGCAAATAAAGACCTGAAAAGATTTGTAACCCGTGAAAAATTTTGTGAGACCACTTGCCAAAAATAGAAATAGAAAAACCACCTTCTACTTTTAGAAATAATTTCTGATTAAAAGTTAAGAAAATAGCCATAAATGTGATCATGCAGAGGATAAATTAGCCACTTTAGTCTTCTATTTGAGACAAAACTTTGTATCCTTATTTGATACTTTTCCTCGTATATAACTAGAGATGATGCTCAAATGCTCCCACAGACACATGATGAGATCCTCAGGTCATTTTTGACATCACGAAATCAAAAGGTAAGACTGATGGTACTTTCTGCGTAATGTCTTTGCACATGGGATGTTTTATTATTTATTTATTTATTTATTTTGGGGGGGGGGGAGATGATGTTGGGGTTTCAAGGTTCAACCCCAGATCTTGAATACCCATTATTAGCACAGGCGGACCAATAAAGACAACAGAGCAAGAACTAGCTTGACCATGGGATGGATATTAACAAGCTACATGTGCCAAGCTAATTCTCGTTTCAAGCTGTACGTCCACAGTAATCCAACTCTGGAAAGGAAATGAACAAAGGCGAAAGCGATCCCTCTGGAAGAGAAGGGTCTTTGAACATGAACACTCCGAGCACAGTCGGTCGCAATCATCGTCAAGTGGATCCAACAGGTCTTCTAGGATGTGTTCTCGTAGGCATCAGCATCATCAGGTTTTTGGGGTGCCCTCAGGTCATTTCCGAAAGTTCTCTTGCTCATGTTCACCCGCTGCACTAATCGAACCAATGATTGCACCACCTCGGACATCGGTGGTCGGAACTCTGGCTCCACCTGCGACATCTCGTTGTGTCAATGATCAACATCACGGTGTGTAAAAACAGGACTCCTAAACCTTTAAGAGGTAAAATTTCAGATTCCTTCGACGAGTACAATAAATTACCTGCACACAGAGAGCGATGACATCTGCAAATCTAGAGAGGGATTTCACTGGGTAAAGCCCCTTGAGGGCTGGATCAACCATTTTAGCCAACGCATCAATGTCGTGGAGCTGAGGCGTAGCCCATCGAACTAAGGATTGTTCAGATCTTCCCCTCGAGCTGTCAACAGATATTGCAACAATTTAACTGTGAGATAAGAGAACCTTTATCTCCTCACAGCACCCTTTGAGCTGACGATGCAACACTAAAGAATGTAATTTCGGATGCAAATAAGAGAGCTTAAAAGTCTCTAGAGTGGATCTCACCTATCAAATGGTTGACGTCCAGTGAGGAGTTCCAACATGACTACTCCAAAACCGTAGACATCACTCTTTAGAGTATATTGACCAGACATTGCAACCTCCGGAGCACTGTATCCTGAACGCATATTTTGGTTCAATATCTGCATGGGAAAGGAAATCTCTGAGTTGTCGAAATTATCTTAAGAATCTACTTTTATTTAAACACATGCCACAGACATTGTACAGAACTTGGAGTCAGGTAGAGAATGTTACTCGGGGAAATGCCAAGGGCGTTTTTTATACTAGTGGGAGAGAAAATTAGCTGGCTCCAGTGTCACCGACTTTTGCAGAGAAAATTAGAACATATCCTTCATGCTGGAAGTTAGAAAACTCACCCGTTCGGCATTAGGGAGGAAGCTTGCTAATCCGCAATCGGAGAGATGAGGATTGAGCTCCGCATCCAGCAGGATGTTTGCGGACTTGATGTTTTTATGAACTATGGAAGGAGAGCAAACCTCATGCAGGTACCTGAAACATACAGTTCATCCGAATCAGAGGAAAACGAAGACCCATAACTTTAGGGACCTGGATTTTCGGTCGACTGTATGTTATAAGGCATAGTATATAACTTGCCCATGAACTAAACAGCCTTACTCTAATGCACGTGCCGTTCCCAAAGCAATCTTCACGCGAGTATTCCATGTCAATGGCTTGCTATCTTCATCCGATAGATGCAAGAATTCATGTAATGACCCACTTTTATGGAACTCATATATCAAAAGATGTTGCCCAAGCTCCGCGCAATAACCCATCAAATCTGTAACATTTGGGTGATGCATTTGGGAGATGTTTGAAACTATCTCCAGGAATTCTTCAGATAGTTCATTAGGAAGGGCAGTTGAATCTAGTTTCTTCACAGCAAAAACCTACCATAGTGAGGAAAAGAACTGATGATGGAAGTTCGTGAGACACATCAAAGCACTTAGGTACTCAATTACACTGGAAGAATTTATTATTGTGGCAGCAACTCCGAATGTTTTTCCCTGGTGCATGTGCATGCGTGCAGGCATGTATGGGGGTACTGGCACATGTACTAGTTAAGTGGGTGGGTGGTAAGCGTGCCAGGGCTCCTAAAAACACGCTGTTCATTTCTATCAATTCTTGTTTGCACTCTTCCTGCAGTGCGCATTGTATTTGCCTTACAATTGACTCATACTATTGGTATAGAGGAAACATAAACGTCTATCATAAAGGTGGCAAGGAAATTAATTACAAAAACTAAGAGAAAAGCAAGCAAGCGGCACACCTTCCCATCAATAAATTGAGCCCGATAAACACGTCCAAAGGAACCCTCACCAAGAAGGTTATCAATACTGAAGCTACCTGTAGCCATCTGCAAGTCTGCTATTGAGTATGAAGTTAAGTTCGTAGGAACTTTAATAGCTTTTTTGACAGGAATAGGCTTCTTTGCAAAATCCTCTTCATCGAATGACTTGTGACGATCAATAGGCGGCGGCTTGAGATTTATTGAGGCTGGCGGTGGCAGATCGAATTTTGTGTTCATTATGGAGGTTGGCTGATAGGACTTCACTTCTGAGACAAATATGCAGACACAAAAGTACAAAGAGAATAGGCTGAGCATCTGGAGAACATTTACTATTTATCACATGATATGATACTGAAGAAAATCAACACACCGTAGGGACACAAATATCTAATCAAAGGCAGGTAGAAAGACAAAGCAAATAGACACGTTGCTCCCTCAAAGAAACCCAGAGATCGACTTTGGCTAAATTCACTAAATAACAATGATCACTACTGGTTATTCAGGCAGTGTCAAATGAACAATTCACATGGATCGTTCCCGGTTCTATAAATAAAATAAAGGGCAGGTGCAATGGGCTGCGAACCACTTAAAGGGAAAATCTCTTTAGCTGACAAAACTCGTTTACCAGATTTGAAAGGCTGGGCACCATTATGTGCATAAGAAGACAATGCCAGAAGAAGATATCATCATCAAGTTCATAGTTGTTGAGGTTTGTAATAAAGCAAAGTTTATTTAAAGAGTTCACTAACACTGACAGAACTCATACTGATCAGCAGATTTTGATATCTGATGGCTGGAGTATCAAGTCAAAATCTCAATGGAATGGAAATACTTCTACTAGTCTTGTAACTAAGGTACTATAAAACAGGAGGCCTCTATGTTTTTTGTGAAAGGAGAGATAATGCTCAATTATCTGCGGGGGGGGGGGGGGGGGGGGGGGGGCGCCTGAAGAAGCACTAGCATTGTTCACTTCTTTGGCGGTTAACTCGGCTACTCCATCCTCAGAACGAGATCATCAGCCTTTTATGCTAGAGTTATATACAAAACAAGGAGAGGCAAATGAGTGGTAATCCCCATTAGGTAGCGTACAATGAGAGTTCAGGGCAGAAAAATCACCCTGCACTTCAGTGGAAGCAAAAGGAGCAAAGGGTTGATTATCAAGCTTTTCCACATCTGAGGCCGGCCTTCTCTGAGATCTTCTCTTCACAACAAAGAATGCCACGACTGCCCCAACAAGAAGAATTGATATGATTATTCCAGCTACTCCGCCACCGCCTATTCCCGATTTCTTGCTTCCGCTGCCAGAACCGCCATTTGATGGGCTGTTTCCAGAACCAGAGTTCTTATTGTGATTCGGTTTGGTGGCTGAAGGTGTACCCGGAGGAGGTGGGGGTGCAGGGCCTGAGCTCCAAGAGTTACCATCTTTTCTGTCAAGAAGATTCAGACCCATAACGCAAATAAGTCAAGTCATTTGAGAGAAAAATGCCGAGTTGACTAAAAGTTAGATGCTCACTGGAGATTAATATTTTTCAGCTGCGCCGGTATCCATCCTGTAAATTGGTTGTTTCCAACATTCCTAAGATGTGCAGAAGTTCGAAATCATGTCATTAAGTTGCCAGAATCAGTGCACGGCAAACTAGCAAAGGGAATACTGTTACTCACAGATTTTCAAGTGGAAGATTGGCAAGGACATTTATATCCCCAGTGAATTGATTGTTTTGCAAGTACCTTTCCACGGATGAATGAGGATGGTAAGGAAAGCATCAGGATGATGGACCAAGTTTATACAGGTAAATCAGTAGCCAGCGCTTACATGGTTGTCATGCTTGAGAGGGAACTAAGACTTTGAGGCAGATTACCAGATAGTTGATTAAAAGAGAGATCCCTGAAGCAACAGAGAAGACCAACTTGGAAAAATGTTATATCAACTAACCGAGGAGGTGCTAGACACTTTGTCAAATGATGTTCAAACAAACAAGAAAGAAATATATATGATTTTCAGATTAAGGGAAACTCTGAAGACTCCATCAACCTAATTTATGTAAAACTGAATGCCAATGAATAATTAATTAGAGGATTAAGAACTGCTTCAACATCCTCAGTTAAGCAAAACCATTTTTATACAGTCCACCAAAATATGCGTAGGTAAGAAAGGGATCTCACAGGGTAGTGAGGGAAGAAAGCTGTCCAAACATATCATTCAATGCGCCTTGAAGCTGATTGTGGCCAAGGTTTCTACAGTTCAACAAAAAGAGATCCTAAGTAATAAATTCCAACAGTACCAACCACAGGTAATAGGATTGAGTCCACTTACAGGTACTTAAGAGAGGTCAGTTGCGAAATTGACCATGGGATTTGCCCATTAAAATTATTATTAGCAAGGTTTCTGCACGAAAAAGCCACGCAACCACTTCAGGTGCAAAAATGGTAGATACAAAAAGCTTTTGAAAAGAAAAAGGAAAAGGAGAAGACAGAAAATGAAGGGCACGTTTTACATACAATCTTTGCACATTTGGAGGAAGTTGATAAGGTAGCTGCCCTACAAGATTGTTATTGCTGAGATCTCTGTGAAAGAACAACACGTTATGAAACATTTTATTGAATAACCGGTTTAAGCAGAGCAAATAGGGCCATCTATCTTACAGATTTGTCACTGATTTCATGTTTTGAAGCTTGTAACCAACCGACCCAGAAAGGCTAAGACCTGGTAATTTACTGATAAAAGATAACAGCAGGGAGCACATATTAGAGATCAGAAACTGTATGGAGATAGCTAAAGATGAATCCAGGTCGATGATAGAATGTCAACATTTCAGTGACACTGGAGCCCGAGCAAGTAATTCCTTTCCACGACTGCCCACACGGATCGCCACCACTGCCACTCCATTGAGTCAGTTGAGAAGGTTGGTTTAGAAAGCTATACATCTCCTGTAAGGCAGCAGCTGTGCATTGGACGAAACAAAAGCAGAAAAATTAATCGACATAAGATTGAACCAGAAACTGAGAATTTCTCAGACATGCTTTGATTTATCAATGCAAAGTCAATCATAAAGTCGGACCTGCTGTCAATAAAAATCATGAATCCTAGGAAACACGTCAATTATCCAACAGGCAAAACAGCACTTCTGAAGGTAACAAGACTGATTTAAGAAATCGCCTATTGCACTTCTACTCTATATCACTCCCATAAATTAAATTTCAAGAGTAAATGAGACGACAATCTAACCAATGAACGTAAAATTCTTTGCAAATCCTCTTATTTACTTCATTTCATGTTCATTATACTGCAGCAATAGTCTCAATCAACATCAAATCTCATCAAAGCATAGAACATTTTGTGAAACGTTGACCCTTTCGTCACATACTACCAGTCTTAGCCAAAACCATTAGCAGAACTCAACACAAATTCTGAATGGCTTTAAAAGTATATTTTCATGTCGTCGTTCCTTTATGACCAAATTCTATATCTTTCATTACCGACGGAGTGGGCCGACACTGGCCACAAACTCCATTTAAAGCATCAACCAAGCAAACTCCCACCTGAGTTTGAAATTCAGCGACTTTGACATGAATAGTAGGCCGATTATGTAATCATGAGCTAAGTATTGGACGTTTACACTGATCCGCATCCCTTCCAATATGAGCTGCAGTCATAGCTGTGCTCAGTATAAGCAAACCTATCTGGACTCCCAAAAAGAACCAATTTCATTTCACTATCAACTGGCTCTAGAAATCCTTCGATCTGATCTGCTCTCCAAAGCAGTGTACAACAGACATCCAGGGATGGAAAAGGCAAAAAGCTCAGTGACTGATGAATAAAGCAAATTTTTTCAACTTAGAAGCGAGATCCAGAGACCCAGAAAGACTTTCGAAAGAAAGATAATATTGCAGATTGCAGAGGAGGGAGACATGAGAGGAGCTTCCAGCTGCAAACGAAAAAAGAAGAAGAAGATGGGGTTGCTACTCACCGTCAGATTGATCTGTATCAGCATTAATGGAATTGAATGTAGAGCCCAGAATGCAGATTTCGAGCATTATCAGGAACACCGACATCTTCTTCTTCTTCCTCCCGCTCGCACTCTCCATCACTCCTCTCAAGTGTTCTTGACGACTCTCTCTCTCTTCTCTCTCTCCCTTAAAAAATCACTGACCCAAAAGAAGCAAAAAGGCTTTGCCAATCAGTCCTCTCCTTACTAATCTTTTACTTGTATATAATTATAGATTTATGGCAAGAAAAAAGCTGGCAGGCACGAATTGCCAGAAGAATCCAAAGCCACAGAAAAAAGAACAAAGGTCCTAAAAAAAAAACTCATTCCCTTCCAATATTTATTAAATGTTTTCTGATTGTCTCCATGTAAATATACAGATACAAAAAAGGAAAGGTGCAAGCTTTCGTCGGGTAGCGCGTTCATGTGTGTAGTGGACACGTATTTTGTCCGAGAGGTGGATTTCGTTCCATTCTTGTTACCCCCAAAAAAAAGAGAGAGAGAGAGTGAATTTCCATCGACAGAGCCAAAGAGATGCTCTAGCTAGCGGATAACGCGGGTCAATTGTGACCGTGATCGATTCATAATTTGATCTGAAAAACGATTAAACGAAAAAAAAAACATTAAAAAATCAAACTTTAGAGCGAGGCATTAGTAGATTTCACAGGAGTTGGCAGAAGAACAACAATAAAGATCTCGAAGACCGGGCTGAGATTTTTTTACTGCGAAAAGCACGGTTAAAAAACAAACTCTAGGACCAAAACGAATTTCACTGTTTTCACCCTCCTGGCAAGTTAGGCCAACCCAACGGTTACGGGACCGGAGAGAGTCACGAGATTCTTGTACGTATTATGGAACGAAACCCCTGTTCGTATTCGAACCCTGTCATCGTCTTCCCGGTCGATGATCGTTCCCCTCTGAACTAATGAACTTCCGTCTCCATAAAAGAACGATCTTGATCTGCAACTCGTCACCCATCTCCACTAACGATGTCGCCGAACATCCGACTCGAGAAAATACTGGATCTCCGACCCGGAAAGAAACCCGAGTTAGATTCGGTTTGGCCCGTCTGGGGTTGGAGCGTAGTTCCAGAAACACGCGGAGCGTTGAAAATTGCTTCAGGCGTAGTATTGATTGTCAACGTCCGTGCCAGAGAAGATGCAGGTTGCATGGCACTTCTTTCGGTATATCTAGCTTTTCTGAAATTCTCTTTTTGCCCCTACTTTTGACTCAATTTCCCATTTAGGACCCACTCTTGTTTTGCTTCTTCCTCCTTTTCCTACAGAGCAGTGCCGTTCTGACAGTTTGGCCGCGATATGTTACCTCGGAAATCTAATTAATTGGTATTAACAAGATTGAGTTCAGCTTAATTTATTCTAATGCCCACGGAATTTGCCAGAATCCCTTCTCTCGATCGAGATGGAAATCGAGTAGAAAAAAAAGAGCTCTTGGAAGAATGTGATTAGTCATAAATTAGATAGTATAATCTTGGAAAATTCGGTATGCCCTTCCAAATTAATAATTTGCTTAATACGGACAAACAAAGAAAATATACCAGGATAATTTAGGGAGGGCGACAAAAAGAGAAATTGCCCTCTCTCTTTTTATTTTTTTTATGTGTGAATAAATGGGGTAACTACACAGTAATTAAGCTCGCTCCATCCCAAGTTCCATTTATTTTTACTAAAAATGAATATTATGAAATGTGACTTCTCAAAAATGGCCATTCGCATTGTATAATAAAATGAACGAACGAAAAATACTTTTATTATTTATAAAAATATCTAAACATAAATTATCGTCCGTAATAAAATTGAAAAACGTGCTTTTTTTCTCCTTCCACAAAATCATCATTTGAAGATGATGTGGGTGGCGAGCACTACTGCCCTCAATCAACGGGCACATCTGTCTCGCAGCTTCCATTACGTGACAACACAAAAGACACATGTTCATCAATTAAGTTCTCTATGTGACAACAAAAAACCCAAGACAATTAAGGTTTGCAAAAAGTCTCTCCTCCCCTTTTGTTTTTGACCTTCCTCAAGGACACAAGATTGAATATATTGCACTTTGACCCACCAAATAAATAAATAAAGAGATCAGGAAATTATTTGGTTGCGGCATTTAATCCGTTAAGTTAGATGACCCACCCACTAGAGGCAGGATATAACAAAGATGGGGTTGGAGCGTCTCCAGTTAGTTTTTCTATTCGTCCATAAAATTAAGTTAGTGATTGAGAGTCGGCATTGCTTCTTTTCAAAGGCATTGGGCCACACTCAAGGTAAGATTAATCTCTATTTGTTTAGCAAAAAATTAAATAATTAAAAAGCGACTCTTATAAAAATGAATTTCAAATCTCTCAACTCGCGTTCCGTGACTTAAGTGGGAGGTGATTATCGTGCTAGTCCATTCGAAGAATAATCGAGGCATGTATAAGCTGGCCCGAACACTTAAATCATAAAAAAAAAATGAACAAATATTTTTCCCGTCAACACAAATAATTTAACATAAATTATTGTCGACAGTTGGAATATTTTTTTTAATTAATCAATTATTTCAAGCGATTCGAACCGTTGTTTTAAGAAAAATAAATATTTTCTCGATCTTTTATTTTTCGCGAAACAAATATAACTTCAGTCTCGACCGGTCGGTTGGCAGCTCAAATTCGTGAAGCATGCGTTGATTACTTTTCGACAAGGCGACGGTGTTAGGCACATCGGCAAGCCGTAGCGTCGGGCGTGGGGAGGTGGGACGGAGAACTCCAAAATCGAGGAATTTCCCGATCGCGGATCTGTTCCCACGTAGCAATGAGGTCGGGGAAAGATTGGAGATGGGACAAGACGCGGGTCGTATCCGTTGTCCGGATTTTCTGATGGTGTTAACAGACCAACTGGATATTCTGATGGTGTTAACAGACCAACTCTAATTGAAAATATGCTATTAAAGAAGAGAAAAGCGTATTAGGTTTTAATTTTTTTAAGAGAAAATAAAACATTATGACACGTACTGAAATAACATTTTCGCACGAAAATTATAAAAGAGAGAGAGAGAGAGAGAAATTTGTCGCCAATGTAAGGAAGGTAGAACCTCAATAGCGATTAAGAGTTAAAGCGCTTAAAACATAAAGTTAACGAAAAATTAGTCGTTTTTATATGCTTAATTAACCACCGTCCGCGCCGATGTCGTGGTCCGCATAACGTGGACAAATGCTTGACAAGGAAGGAAGGACACGTTTTCACGGGAATGATGCGTTTAGGATTATTAAAAAAAATATTCGTAATTAGGTGGAAAGTGGATGGAATAATTGAAAAAATTATGATGAAAATGACAGATGGGTGACGTCATACCCGAAAGCGTTGAAATTATTGCGTGCCACGAAGATCAAACGAGAGAGAGACAGCTTGTCCGAAATATATGGTCGTTGGACACCGACTCCCCTTTCCTTTGTATCCAGTCAGTGCTTGTGCCTAGTCTTAAGGTGGGCTGGCCCCCGCTAATATTTCGACGCAGCTGTTTTTGACGGGAAATTAAGATTTAGTTATGGAATTTAGAATATTTATTTTGGAGACTAGGGTTTAGGAAAGTTAAGAGAGAAGAAGAAGAAAAATACAGGAAAAAAGAATGAATTTTTCGCATTTTTCTCTTTTTTAATAGTTTGCGAACTTCCATCTTTTGCGTTTTTCCTTGTCGCTTCTCGAATACATTATCGAGTGCTAAATTTCGATGGAAGTAAGTCTCGTGCAAGGTTCTTCAGCACATTGCTCGCTCAAAACTCACGGGTCATGCTCATATCAAACCGGCCATGTAGCAATAGAGCCGAAGATTCCGCATATAATCCGGGATAAATACCAAAAAAGTCAAGAGCACATTACATTTGTGACAATTAAGTTCACAAAGTCAAATTTAGCCGAAACCTGCTGCTAATGTGGATGTTAGGAAACAGCTAGCTTTGGCGTGGGTAATTTTTAAAAATTTTCCCAAATTTTTATATTAAATATTTTTTTTGTTTTCTTTATTATTTTTTTTCTTTTTCCCTTTTTTTTGTTACTGTGGCAAGCGAGGGACATATCATCGCTTGTTGCAATGATCGTGGCAAGGCCGGTCGGGAGATGACTGTGACCCCAGCCGGGCACAATTAAAATAAAAAAGAAAAGAAGGAAAGGAGAATATAATGAAGGAAAAAAGAAAAGAAAAGAAAAGCATAGACAATGTTAATAAAAAGTAACTTAAAATTCTTGAAATTATTAAAATGTAAATAAAAAATATCTACGCTAGCTGCAATCGTGCCATACATGATAGCTAACGTCCACGTCAGCAATTTACGACTAAAATCAATCGGATGCACTAAATTGATAAAACATGAAAATATTTACAAGTCAAATGACTCAATTGAAATGTGTAGAACCGAATCAGCGCAAGTGCAATAGATTTACATTTTTTTTATATACTTTCCTCTGTATAATATCACAAAACATACGGACGATCACATATTCGGGGGCATTGCGATTGATTTTGTTCGCCATTTCATCCGACGCGGTTAGATTATATTTAAGGGGTAATTTAAGAACATCTTTGTTAATATGTATTATTAACAAAGATGTTCTTAAATTATTTTAAGGAGTGGGGTTTGCTTTATTCTCCTTCTCTCCTTTCCTTTCTCATCTTGAAGTGCTATATGCTACGCACACATTTCATTCATCATAGAGGCCTCCTTCTGACTTTAGGGCTCACTGCCGACCGCATAAAAACCCCTAACGTTTTTTATATTTGGTAGTGCCTAAAAACCTAAGGAGAGGCATCATGCCCAAAATGCCAACTTTGTGTATTTGATGCCACTAATTTCACTGTTGCGTTAATGATATTTTTCTTGGAATTGATGTTCCTTCGAACCTTCCGTTGCTAACTCAAGCATCCGATGGCCATTCACGAGACCGCCGGAAGAAAACAGCTAATTCCATTAGGCGCTCGCTTTGACTAGCTCTGCTTGTCGCGAAAGTGCGAATCCTTTTATCGGGTTCTGACGGTTTGCGCTATTATTCATCTTATTCATCGTAGGCGCGCGCAACCATTGCCATCTTGTCACTAAGACAATTCGTGCCGACAATCATCTTCATGCTATAAAGATCACAATTTCATTTGAATGGTTTCCATCGGCCTTTTTTTTTTTTTTTTTGCTATTATTCGATGGTCAATAAAACTAAAGGCCATCTTGCTCCGGTTCCGGTTTCGAACTTTTAATTTTATTTTTAAAATAATAAAATAAATAAATTATTAATTACAAGTTATAATCATTAATCAAATTATACATCGTAATAAAATTTGAAAAAAAAATATTATTTTTTTATGTAAAAAATATAAATATAAATAATAATAATAATAATAATAATAATAATATTATTATTATTATTATTATTTATGTGGCGGTTCGGAACCGAAACCGGAACCGAAACCGAAACCGGCCTGTGAAGGCTGATCAACGGGTCGGTTCTAGACCTACGGTTCCAAATGACCATGTCTAGGTGTACACGCTACCCTATATTTGCTACTGGTGCGTCAATTTAAAATTTTTCTTGGTATTAACTCAATTTAACGGAAACTAACATAGGATAATTTTGTCATATGTGTACCAGTTTAAGATTTTTTATGGTAAAAAAAATTAATTTTGGGTAAATTTATTATAGTTGTACCAGTTTAGAGTTTTTGGTAATAATTTGGGGTAAATTTGTCACAAGTATATAAGTTTGAGGTTTTTTATGGTAAAAAAATAATTTGAGATAAATTTGTTACAAGTATACTAATTTGAATTCGTTTTCAATATGTGCAAACGATTATTCAAACCATTCATTAGACAAAGTGCCTAAAATTTTGTCCACAACGATGCAGCATTCTTATCCTCGACAACTTCAATCAATAGCTCATTTGATAGGGCCTAAAAATAAAATTCGTGTTCATAACCTATTGCTATGATACCACCACGCCAGATTTTTCCCAGCCTCAAAAGATTCCATCTCAATGTTATTGCAATCGAGGAATGTCTTTTCTGTTTTTATTTTCTTTTATTTTTACGAGGGATGTCGTGCAAGATAATATTTTTTTTTTCAATTTCGAGAAAATGTAGAAAAGCAACAATACTAGTGCTCTGTTGCATGGCAAAATGCATATGGATCCAAGTTCCCACATAAATACTCATGTTCAGCGCGAAGGAGGCAAACATCGACATGTTTGAGGAACCTCGGAACTTGGGTGTTGAATTTGATCGGATCCTAGTAAACAATTTTCACGAGATTGACTCATGTGATGTTATCGAAGATGGGTCGCGCTGACTCATCGATAATCCAAAATATTATGCTGATAAAAAAAACCCTACTTCATTCATATTGTCGAACCTCAAAAAACGTAGGGAAATTTTTTCAAAAAACTCCTAAATCTATTATAATTTTGTCAATTTAATCCCAACGTATTAACTTTTTTAATTAAGTCATAAATCTTTTTACATTTTGTCAATTGAATCCATTTGGCTAATTTTACAGGAAATCGCTGATATTGATGTTGGGAATCCTTCGTGGTACAACTTAATAATATATTTTTTTAATTCTTATTTCATTTTTCTTTTTTTTTCGACGACCCTCGTCGGTTGGTGAAAAAAGAAAAATGAAAAGAAAAAAGGAAATAAAAAATCAAAAAAAATTCTAAAATGTTATTAAATGTTGTACACGTTAGCGCTAGTCATGCCACATCAATAATTTTCCGGTCAAATTGGCTAGATGGACTTAACTGACAGAATGTGAAAAGGGCTCAATTGAAAAAAGTGCAAGATTTATAACTTTTCAAATAATTCTAAAAAAAAGTATGTTTAATTGGCTGTCCTTCCTATTATTCATTTAGTTGACGCGAACGAGAAAATGGAAATTAGGGTTTGAGAAAAATGATGGTAGTCGTATCAATATATTTGTTTACTTCAATTTCCTTTTGCAAGAGACTTGAAAGTTACATCGTTAGTCAACAAATAACATTTCTCAAGAGATCATTGTTGCAGGCACAAGAGTGTTAAACAAGAATAGAAATTGCCGGACCCTGTCTCATGAACACCATTCTCAATCAAGCACCTTGCCTCGTCTTCATTAGGCGACTTCTCCTACTTTCACGCTGAACCTAGCTATTTTTCTAATAGAGAATGTTTTCCCAACCGCTAGGTACTGTCATTTATTTCTGATCATATATGTGCACAACATCATTGCATGTTTTGCATAAAACATTCATTTATTGAAATATCGTGGGCTAAAAAATAATGACAGTGCTATCATCAAGCTAGCGGTTTCCTTTTCTAATCCTATGAATCGTATTTATTTTAAATTATAACAAAGAAATGAAAAAAAAAATACAAAGAAAAAAATCACTCCTTTTTTTTTACTTAATACATGGTTGTCTAGTCTTCTGCTAGAAAACGATGCATTCAAATCGACTGCTTAATTTAATTCTGTTGACGTCCTCTTTAATTGCCCTCTAGTCAACTCTCTTGTATAAAGACTCTCGAGTCTGCCCCACTCCTCGTGTAGGCTTCCTTTCGAATTTTCAGTCATCTTCAACACTTGCTCATGGCCGAGCTTCATCCATGGAAATGTGATGAGGTCAAGGCCTGCACCAGAAGGAAGGGAAGGATCAACGGCCTCACTAGGAAGTGCGCTTCCTTGGTTCGAGAACGGCGTGCTCGTGTTTACATCCTGCGCCGCTGCGCCACCATGCTCCTTCGGTCTTACATCTGCGGAGACGATTATTGATTCACCTCCTTTGAAAACCCTATGTGTATATCCTCGGTCGCTTCTCTCGGCCCGGTCGAGTCATTATGATCTTTTGCTTTGTCAGGCCCCGTGCCTACAAGCTCAGGTGACTACGTATTGGATACTCCATCCGATATAGATCGAAAATCAAGTACTTCGTCTCATGCGTCTCTTTTTTGTTTTTTTATCCTGGAGGCGATGATGCGAGTCGGCAGCTAGGGTTCTTGTTCGACGCACGGGGCGAAGTTTCTCGAGAAACCGACATGGAAAGAGAAACACAACATATGGTAGTGATTCCTTGTGACAATGCCAAGGAACTTTCTGTTTGTTTCCTTGATTTAGTTTCCTTTGTATCTCTCCTTTTCCTTTCCTTCATTTTTGGCTTCTTCATCTCTGGAGAAGCTTTGGAGAAGATCAAATTGCAATTCCCTCACCATATCGGCAAGGTCATTATAATATTCTCGAATATAAACGCTCCCATCCCTCTTTTGTCTTTAGTTATCGTGAGCAATATGCATGCATGGGTTGTATACTTGTATGTTCATTTGGTCTTTGATAAATTGAGAGCAATAATTTGTGTATCGTTGTGGAAAGGCTTTGCTAAATACTTAATAATCATTTTACAAATCCGTCGCTAAAAGATTACATCGATTAACCTTCTAATAGTGAAGGCCTTTATCAAGAACCTTGGCTCCAAGTCATGAATGATTGGATATTCAATCCGTGATCGTTCAAAAGAGAAGTTGGGGGCTTTTTTTTATGTCAACTTTGCTAAAGTGTAATTCATTAGCGACGTAGAAATGTCACATAGGATTAATTAATAGTGATTATAGACGGAAGACTAACGGTGGTGGAATTAAGAAAAAAATAAAATTTGAAGGTTTTTTATGAGACAAAAAAAGTTTTAAATATAATTGGGACATGCTAAAGTTGAGGTCTTTTTTTTTTTTGTAATAGATCGGTAGAATTGAAATAAAAGTAAAAGTTTGGTATAAAATTTTGATAAAAGTGAAAGTTGAAAATTTTTTATGAGAAAAAAAGGTTATAGATATAATTATCACAAATGTTAAAGTTGAAATTTTTTTGGGTATTCAATTCATTAAACTTTAGGTTTTTGCACTTAAATTTTTTATCCAACTTTGTTTTTCTAGGTTTCACTGGTTATACTTTGATTTAAAATTTAACGCGAAATATTTGAAGCATTTTGAAAGAAACAATTATTTAAATGTAATATGGTCGATTAAGTTTATAATGGATATTTAGATTCAATTTCACTGGCAAAATTTCAAAACGAAAAAGAAAATGTAGAATTACTGAGGAGATGGAAAAATCCAAAGTTTTTCCCGCGGAAAAGTAACGGTCACCATCGGGAGCTGGCCAAAAGAAAAAATGAAAATGACGCAGAAACCAAAAAAGGAAATAGGAGCAGGGAGAGAGACTGCTAGCTTCTCACGACTCTACATCAGCCACGCAACACGAGAACCTCGACAAGGACTTCGAATTGATTCTCGTCCTCATTCTTGCCTTACCATGGAGGGCCCTATCGCCCCAAGAATTATTTCCCATGTTGGCACCGGATGTGCCTCGGGCCCCTGCTCCTCACTGCTATAGACACAGGGCTCAAAAGCTCAGTGAAACGAGGGGTTGACCCCGATAGAAAAGATGGGGGGAAGAGAAGGAACGGAGATTCCTGCGATTGATCTGCGAGGTTTCCCGTGGCAGCACGAGAAGCTGCGAGGAGCCGGCGAGTAATGGGGATGTTTCCGGGTGTTCAACCACGGGATCCCGGAGGCGCTGATGGGGGAGATGAAGGCGGTAGCGAGCTCGCTGCTCGATCTTCCCACGGAGGCGAAGAGGAAGAGCGAGGACCGGGTGATGGAAGTGAGCGGGGACGTGGAGCCCTCCAAGGCGAATCTTCTGTACTCGTGTTGCCGCAGCGTTCTTTAAGTCGACGTTTCCTCTCCAGATCCCCAGTTATAGTAGGTGTTTAGTGGGGGTGGCGTCGTTTATATATATACCCGTCTATCAAACAATTCTCCTGGTCTTCTCCGGCGGATATCTGCGTTTCTTTTCTCTTTGTCGGCGGCCTTTTTTTTGTCTTCTTGTCTTGTCTTTTGGGTTATTACGACATGGGCTCTGCCGCAGCTGTGGATGTATTCTGTTCCAAGTTGAATGCTTCTCCTCATCAAAGGTTCGGTCTTTTGTCTCTTTCTCGCGGCGCAGCGTTTCATTTCTTTCGCCGCTGAAGCACAAGCGAGGACATGTGCTCTAACGTCTGATGAACTTCCAGCTCTCACATTTTGTGATCATAGTTGTTGCTGTTTCATGCCTACCATGTGTTTGTGTTAACAAAACAATGGAAACATGAGTTAAGCTGGGAAACAGTCCTAGTATTGTTTCTGTGATCGTTAGAGCTTGTCAGGCTCTTGTTTTCAACCAGAGGTAAGTATTGAATCTTCTGCTCGTTTTACTTCCGAGAGATAATCGAGACCTACTGTAAAGCGACGCACGAACTGGCCATGGACATGGCAGACAAGCTGAGTAGGTCCATGGGACTGAGCGGCGGCACATTGGAGGATTGGGCCTGCCAGCTCTGGATGAACAGATACAGCTTCGCCCCTGAAAGTGTTGGCTGTATTGGTGTAGGACTACAGACGGATGCGGGATTCCTGGCCATTCTTCAAGACGACGGGTCTCAAAGTGATGGCCAAGTCTGGTTCGTTTGTACCAATTGATCCTTGGCCAGGCACATTTCTTGTCATTCTGGGAGACATGGCTGCGGTACATGCCTTCTTCATCAATCGAGATATTTTGAGATATTGCGGGAATTGTTCTAAACATGTCCACCAGTCGAACTATAACCGACAGCATCCGTTCAGACTGGAACCCACGAACAAAGCACGAATGCCATATTGATGTCCATCTTTCATTTTGATTGGTTGTGAATCTATGAATTAGATGGACTGAGTATGATTTAGAATTCTTCTTAACGGTTTTTTACCAGCTTTGATGGCTCCTTGTATTACATGTTCTGGGAATGGAGCAACGGGAGATTGTGCCGTGTGAAGCATCGAGTTCAATGCCAGGAAGGAAGAACTCGGGCGTCGATGGGTGCTTTTCTATTGGGACCAAAGAAGGCAGCTATTGAAACCCCAGAAGAGCTTGTGGATGCTGAACACCCACGCCTCTATACCCCTTTTACTTATACAGACTAATGGAAACTCCGGTTGGTAGGAAAATCGCGCACAGGTGAAGCTCTTGCTCTATTTCGAGCAGCTTCTGAGAAATGATGTGGACGTGAGTCGCCCCACGTGCCGTTGACTCCGGGTACAAGAAATACTCGGCAACTATGTGTTTTGCATTCAAGTCAAAACACGTAATACTGGTTCTGCATTCATGCTTGTTGCAATGTAGGCGCTACCTGATCTGGAAATACGTAGAGGATGATTATGGAGACCCTCGTTCTACAATTGGAAATTCTGCAACACTTCCTATGAAGTTTCTGAAATTCAATTGAACAAAGCAAAACGAAAGGCATGTGTGTAGAGTTTAGCATTCCAAGTCCAACATAATAGCTGGCTTAAAAATGAACCTAACACCGCAGCACACCATATCCAAACTGTACATTGAAAGAAAGAAGAAACAGCATTCTTCACAGGGTAGATAAATTAAGAAATATAGGCTCCATAAGTGAACTGATGCCTCTATCGTGTCCAATCGCGTTTCTGATCTGGTCAAGACCGTGGTCCGATCAGCAAACACCGTTCCCATCTTTCATTCGGTTTCGTGGTCAAAGTCAGTGCTTTCTCGGCCAACAGAGTCGCCGGTGCAGGCCGGCAGGCGAGCGCATCGTGAGCGGCCATTGGCAGGGAAACTCGCACGTGCGGTTCTGGGTCCCTCTGGACAAAAAAGCCCCGGCTCCCTGAAGAACACTCAACGGCCACCCCTAGTCACCTACCACTCTTCTTCTTCTTCAGAATAATAATCATCTTCTCCTCTTCCGCTGTCTTCTTCATCTGATCACTCCTCTTCATTTTCATTCTGTTCATGATCAAGAACACAAAATTTATATTATAAAAGAATCACCTTCCTAGGTTCTACATAACGCAAGCAAATTATCATTCCCCCTGTCAAGAGATGTTCCCTGCGGATGGCAACTAAGATGTATAAACAAACATGCAAAGCAAAAGAAGAAAGAGAGCTACCTGCCGCAAACATATGATTGGCACATCCGGCTGCATTTCTCTGACTCTTTGTTTGAGTTCATCCGGCACATTAACCAATGCGATTCCTTCCAGGGTTTCGACCTGCTGCAGTCCGTCGATCGGCTGCAGCTTCTGGCAGTATTAATTTCCAAGTCTTCGAGGCATGGCATTGCACTTGCCTGTATATTCCACCCGGTCAGGTTCTCCAGTTTCCACAGTTTCAAGACACGGAGGCTCGGAAATGGTCCTTCTCGGACGCTAAATATCTCGCCCTCGTATGAGTAGCCAAATAACTGGAGAGCGGTTAAAAATTCCAGCTTCCCCAAGACTACCATGGGATCGTCCTTTAGTCCTGAAAAGGACAAGGTAAGTAATTTCAGGTTCCGAGGAACGTGCGACTCCAACAATCTTTGCGCAGGCAATTCTCCAAACAAGTACAATTTGGAAAGAGATTCGAGCCCCCTTATGTCACTCAGTTCAAGATCTGAAGGCAGATCGAATATATTCTTCGATCGCAAAATGAGGGATTCAAGCTTATTCAGATTCAAGATCTGCTTGGCCGCTTCACTTACCGCCGAGCGATAGCATGTCACAGCCAGCTTCCTCAGGCCTGTCAACTTGCCCGGCATCTTCAACATGGGACTTCCAACTCCTATGTATAAGCCGCAAATGGTTTGGATGTTTCAGTTTAAGGATTTCTTGGATTGCACTTGAGGATGAATGGACTTGTCGAAGGACACCTTACTCATGTACAGGTGTCACAGACTGTCTACCTCCCAGATAGAAGCCGGCACTTGGGTTATGTCAGTGTACCTCAGATCCAAAGTTTCCAGGTAAGGCAATCATATCACTGACTTTGGAAGCGATTAAAAAAAAGTTCGTCTCATTCCCAAGTATTTTAGGTTCAGCGATATGTTGCCAAGCTCCTCTGGAAGCAAAGGTTTGTAGACACCCTCAAGATCAAGTACCCTCAGCGAACTCGAGTGTCTCCTCGGCACTAGCGGCTTAAGCAATGCCTCTATCTCTCTGGTCAGCGTTCCTGCTTCATGGTGTTGAAAGACGTATAGGAACAAAGTTGTCTGACGTCCCACGGCGTGGAATTGTCGCTCGTGGCCTTTGCTTCTCCT
This sequence comes from Rhodomyrtus tomentosa, assembly GCA_028455895.1. Classification (NCBI taxonomy): domain Eukaryota; kingdom Viridiplantae; phylum Streptophyta; class Magnoliopsida; order Myrtales; family Myrtaceae; genus Rhodomyrtus; species Rhodomyrtus tomentosa. Next base: position 33,892,700 of record JAPCWY010000009.1, on the reverse strand, counting down.
CCAGAAATATGCCTATGTATGGGAATAGGCGGGGCAACAAACATTGCGTCATCGCTGAATCTTTCATGAATAGATAAGTCAGAACCTTTCATGAATAGAATAGTCATAGATATTGAGAGATCTCCTATGCTTAGCCATCTGAGAAAAGACATCGTGCAGCATCCCGGGCTAACGATACGATTGGGCACTTCCGTCGCATTTCCGTCTAGCTACATGGACCATGTTTCTGGACACCAGGTCATCGAAACATTTCTCTGCATCAACTCTGGTTACTCGTTTATCCAACGATGAAGATACTGCTGACCAGAGACCGAAGAGCCTCCTTGTGGGGATCTCAGATTCCATAGGGTACATAGACAAGTAGAGGGCACATTGCTTTAACTGTTCTGGCAGTTTAGCAACACTCGAACCTACAATATCTCGGACTGTGGGACTATCGGGAAGCAGATTGCCAAGCTCGATGCATCCATCCAACGTGGTAGCAGATAAATGTCCTCCGAGTAGAAGGATCTTTGCAGGAGAACCGTCGGATTTACCAAGAATCCAATGTTTGAGAGGGAGGAGTTGCGCGGGCGGATCGACCACATCGAAAGACCGACTGCTTTCTATTAATAAATTTTCGCTCTGTTCTTGGTCGAGGCAGCTCAACTTGAGACGTGTGGAGCAGCATGGATGGACGGAAGGGGTATGTCGGGAGGTTCCGTGTGGTGACGATTACTCTGCTCCCATTCCTCGAGTCGGAAAGCACCGTGATGAGCTTGTCCATGAGAGGGACATCACTCAAGTCATCCAGGACTATCAGATAACAGCACTCCCTCAGGACTCGTCGGAGCAACCTGGACAGGCTTTTCTCGTCCATAAGCTTGGCGAAGACCCTCAACTGCTTGAGCAAGTCGACCATGAGATGAGACCATGAGATGACACAGGGTAGGCGCCGCCCGAACCAGGACCCAAGCGCAGCCGTCGAAATGAGTCTCAACGTCTGCTCGGTTATGGACGCTCCTAACGAGAGCTGTTTTCCCACTGGCTTCCTCGCCGACCACCAAAATCACTCTCAGGATGGCCCCATCGTCCCTTTGATCGAACAACTGCGGCAAGAATTCATTCACAAGATCTTCACGACCCACGAGATAGGACTCATCCTTCATCTTTCTTGCTCGGGTCAGGTTGCCTCTTGGTGATGGAGCTACAGTGCTCCTCCCGGCGTCGAGCGGGGAAGCTTCATCTTCTCGCACCAACAACATCTGGGCCATCTCGTCGTTTGCTCGTTGTGGGCGATTTTTTCGCCGTCTCAGTCCCTCAGATGCCTCCATAAGAAAACCGATCAGCGCTGCACGAGCGGGCTCGAGAAGACGCGATAGGGCACCAGGGAATATGGAGGCTCGCAGCCTGGCCGATCAGTTTCGAGGTGCTCAAGCCTCCAAGGTTTTCTAAATCTAGGAAATACGAGATTACTCAGTTTAGGAAATATAATCAAAATATGAAAAGATTTCTTTCTTTATGCTAGTATATGGGCCAAATATATATCCTTCTCTGCGCACGATCCAATCGTGAATTATAGCCATCAAATACACCTTTTAGTCAAATGTGACATTTCGGCCACGAAAGAGAAACAATGGACTCGACCACATTTCCAATTTAATTAAAGCTCGGAGAACTCAGTAAGTATACCCACCGTCGGTCCAATAAATAAATTATACGGAAATGGTTCAAATATTTTTGCCAAGGGCTTAGGTTAGTCCCTAATTTTTATGTGATAAGTGATTAAATAAATAGCCATGTTTAGGTGTCAACAGATATTGGCCTTTTCAATTTTTTATTTTTTTTTGGGGGATCTGAAGCCTTGTCTGTTGATGTGAAGCAGAATATAGTAATAGTGGTGTAGATTATAATCTTTGCAGGAGGAAGTGGCTCAAACTTGATCGATAATCACAAGACTTGTAGGATACTTCATGGGCTTCTGAGGTCTCCACATCTGTGCCTTTGAATTATCGAAAAACAGAAGACCAGCATAAACTCAAGGTGAAGATGCCCCTTGCCACCAACAAGCTTTTTACCTTTTAAAGCTCATTTCATGTCAAGCGCAAGTCTTCAACTTAAAAAAAAAAAAAATTATGTGTTGGGTATTTCCGAAAGCGTGTGTGTAAGTGTGTGTGTTGGGTATAAAATATAGAGAGTTATAATGGCAAGAAGACCAACAAAATGAAATGATATTCGATATAAAACTAAGATATAAAAGGACTTACGAAGACGTGTTTTTGAAGCTCTCATCCGCGGACTTTTCTTTACACATGGTACTACATTATGGAAGAGCATTACATCACATAAAAATACCCAAGCACCTATTTATAGACAACATGACCGACATATGTCCACTGCCATTTATCATTAATTATTTTATCATTATTTTTTTTTGTCTTCACGCCAATAGTAAAAATGGATCACTATTTCAACATTGTGATTCGACTTAGGTGAGTAGAAATACAATGCGTCGGAAACTCACGGGAAAAATGGCCCAAAGAGACACGAATTCATTTCTGAATAGCCAACCATACAGATACATAAATAGAATAATATACAGACGAAGGGAACAGATTGATAAGGGTAACATGCACAGGAACGGCAAACAATATCGGTGACTTCCCTAGAGGTCATGAACTCTCAATTATATATAAGTTGCTCAAGAAAAGTTCCTCTCTCTCTCTCTCTCTCTTTAACCATTAAGGCAAAAGCCAGGCATGTTACTGATAATACGTGAGCTGCTCAGCGCCGCAACATTTTGAAACCCACCATCAAACTCCCCTACCCATCGCTGCCTGCTTGAGAGGATGCTGTCCTTGCATTGGATGGTGAGGCCTGGTGATGGTGCCACTGCAGCAGGTGGAGGAAGGGTATTGGAGCTTGTTCCCGGGGGAGTAGGCTTGCTACCCCAGGAGAACTGCAAAGCCCCAAAAAAATGACAAGTCAGCTTTGGTTCAATCGAAAACGCCAGGGCAGGAAGTCTTTGTATTAACTACTGTTTCCACATGCTAGAGCCCCTGATCCATTTTTACCACTGCCAAGATGCGGACAGCAATTATGTCTCAAACTCCGTGCCACGAAAACCCCACCTAAACTATTGAAAAGATAGAACACTCCACTTGCATAGCCAGAGGACCATGTCTTACTGGTTATTACCATAACAGTTAACACATGCCACTTTTTGTTAACCTTGTAGAGGATACTGAAGTCATACCTACTGCATTTACAGATTGAGTTTAAATCCAACCGTCCTAAGTCAAAGAGCACTAAGCTCACCCAAAAGGGTTTTAGTGCAGTCACTGAATGCACAAAACCTTAAGACAACTTGCATTCAAATATCGGTGTAGTAAACAAAAATAAGGCCTTCCACCAAGTTAACTATGGGAGGTGGTCGGATTTACGATCAGGAAAAGTTTTTTTTTTTTTTTTTTAAGTGCGGTAAGTTCCACTTATATCAGTATAACTGCAGAATTAGTAACCTCTCACTACATTTTTTGTGGAGCAGATACTGTTCAAGTCATCAGCACCATGTGAAATGATGAAAAATTAGAAACGAAGCGACTGAGAATTTCCCATTTGAATGGCTAATGCTGCTTCTGCATGAGTACTGCACCTCACGAAACCAAATCCTTTATCTCTTTGGACCCGGACCTCCTCAATCACTCCAGCACCAAAAGCATGAAAATACGATGGAGTTCAAGCAGAGTGACCAGCAAATTCGAAATGACTCAAAATTCCCCCCCCCCCCCCCCAAAAAAAAAATAAAATAGAGACAAATAACTTCTGAAAATGAGCCACTACAGTCAATTTATACAAGATCGCGTACATGCGCACACATTAATAACGATTCGATTATATTGTAAAGTTTCCCTTATTTATTATGACACCCTTTCCTAGGCAGTATAGTGAACTAAACTTGAACAAAAGACGCAAGGAAAAACTATGCATTGTATCATGTTCAATGGAGGGATGCGCCCTACCTTTTCAAAAGAAATTACACTTTACAAGTCATAGTTGACAAAACTACCTCCTACTTCATAAACACCACAATCCCTGTAAAATGCCCATCGCCAAAATAGTCGAATACTTACAATTGTCATTTTAATCACCTGGAAGGCCAAATTTAAACTTGGAATTGTCGGAGCCCTTTTAGGTTTAAGTTTGACCGATATAGATCAAATATCTTGAGTACTTCATCTCGTGCGTATCCCCTTTTTTATCCTGGCGGCGATGACTATGCGAGTTGCCGGCTAGGGTTCTTGTTTGACGCAGGGGGCCAAGTTTTCCGAGAAGACCGGCATGGAAAGAGAAAAAACATGATCATAGCGATTCCTTGTGACAATGCCAAGGAACATCTCTCCTTTTCCTTTCTTCATTTCCGGAGAAGCTTGGGAGAAGATCAAATTGTAATTCCGTCACTATGTCGGCAAGGTCATTATAATATTCTCAAATATTAACGCTCTCTTCCCTCTTTTGTCTTCTGTTATTGTGAGCAATATGCATGCATGGGATGTGTGTTCGTTTGGTCTTGATAAATTGAGAGCAATAATTTCAAATTTTTTGTGAAAAAGCTTTGCTAAATAATGAATAATCGTTTTACTAATCTGCCGCTTAAAGAAAAAATCGATTGACCTTCTAATAATTAGGACCCTTCATCAAGAACTTTGGCTCCTTGTCACGAATAATTGAATATAAAATCCGAGGATGGTGATCGGTCAAACTCGATCCGCGATAAAAGAAACAAACACATGGGAAAGGCTAATCGCAATTTTTTTATTTTTTTATTTTGCATTTGCTTGAAAAACAAAAGTAACTCTTATAAAGAACGGAATTTTCTTTTCATCCCCGTTGATGCGAAAAAATAATATCTATGCTATGCTTCAAGTTGATAAAGAGGAAATTTCAAACATGCCGTGCAATGAATTTCTATTGTGTATATATATATGTGCGACTTTATTTTGTTATTTCGTGGAATCAATTGATACCTAAAATTTTAAAGTGGAAAGCACATATTTACGTTTTCTCCATATTTTTCCTCTGATATTTTCCTAATTTTACAAACTCAAAGAAAAAAAAGAAGAAAAGATTTCACCGCTAATCAGTTTCGGATAATACTTTTTTTTTCTTGGTCAAAAGTTGCAAATAATGTTAAACACTAGGTTTTTGCACTTCAATTTTTTAGCCAATTTCTTTTTTGCGGGTTTCATTGGTTGTACTTTGATTTAAATCTAATGTGAAAGGGCTTTGAAAGAAATAATTATTGACATGTCCTATGATTGATTGATTTTCTTCTCGAAATATTGAATATGATTTCATTGTCGAAATTTGATGGCAAAAGAAGATAAAATTGAATGAGGAGATGGAAAAATCCAAAGTTTTTCCGGCGGAAGACTATCTGTCACCATCGTTATCAGGCGAAAAGAAATGAAAATGACGCAGAGGCCTATCGATCGAACAGGAGGAAAAAACAAAAAGGGAAATAGGAGCAGGGACTGGGAGAGAGACGAGTTTTTTTTTTTTCTAAAATAACATTTACAAAATTAATATTTACAAAATTAATATTAAAAAAATATTTATTATTTTAGGTCTCCCGACATTTAAATTGACGAGGGTTGGGAGAGGAAAGGGGGCCCCACCCCCATCCCTCCCTCGTCAATTCAATTGTCGAGGGAGGGGACTCCCCACTTTACTATTTTTTTAATAATATAAAAAATAGAAAATATTTATAATATTAAATTAAAAATAAATTATTTAAAATTACGAGTCTTGCACTTTCAATTTATTTGCTTTGTTTGATAGTTAGGCTATCGAGAAAAGCATTTTAATTTTTTAAATTTATGTAAATATTTTTTCGACGTCGCTTCGCGATCATGTTATCAAAAAAATATTTACGTGCTTCGATTCTAAGAAAAGCAAGCGAACGAGCGAGTCGATGATGTTTACTCGCGTGACTGTAGAGCGATTATATTTACCTAAAAAAATATTTACGCGCCTCGACTTTGAGAAAAATGAGTGAACGAGCGAGGCGATGGTGTTTGCTCATGAAGTTGCGGAGCGATCATATTAAAGGAAGCGAAGACAAGCTTGAGCGAGTTGAGCAGATATGTTATCCCTACAAACACGACGCCCATGGCCTTAACAAGGGACTGTCTTTTTGCTCACTCAAGCTCATTCTTGAAGCTTAACCCTTAAGGTGCCAGTATTTTCAATTCACAAGTTCCACGTAGTGGTAATTGAAAAGCATACTGACCAAACCAATCATACTACTAAATCAAGAAGAGAATTTGGTTACCCGAATAACCATGCTTTTAGGAAAGGAGAAGAAAGTAAACTTAGAAACTCATGGTTTATAGGAAATACACTGATATTTCATATGTGACGAGTTTTGTCGATTACAACATATTCAGGGGCCTTTTATAGGCATACAAACTGGACAAACTTCGGATACGCAGATCTGTGGAGAAAACTGAAAAAACTGAAAAAGTTCTTCTGGTGAACAGTACTGCTACAATGATGAACAGTAACTTGCTACAGTACTTTTTCGAAAAAAGTCTTTTGAAACATGCAGAAAACTTAGTTATTTGACATTTAAGACTTTAACGCAACTACTGACATACGACTTTAACAATTGATTGACTTAAGACTTTAACACAACGACTTTTTATTACACACGTGAAGTGAAGTTGTCTAAATAGTTCAAAATCGATGGCGATCTAGGTCTGGGTGATAATTGGCATTATCAGAGTCAGAACTATTTAGGCCGTCCTTATCTCTTTTGTATTTATTCTAGTACCACTTGTTTTCGAGCTAGGACAGTCTAATGTTTGGGTCTTCAGATAGCGGGGGATTATCTTCTTGTTCTGCCGCGTGCCTTTCTTTGGACAAGATATCTTCTATGGTGACTGGCTCTCGAGAGTCTGGAGTAGAGCTGGATGGCATCTGAGGCCGAGGCTATAATTGGAGCTGATCCACGTGGAGTTAGATGGCTGATCTTGAGTATTAGATGCGATATAACTACCCAAATGGAATCATGGCCTCTTTGGCTCCTTGGGAGTCCCATTACAAAATCCATCGTTACGTTCTCCTACTTCCATTCAGGAATCTCCAGTGGCTGTAATAATCCACCAGGCCTACAATGTTGAGCCTTCACCTGCTGACATGTCAAACACTTTGCCACATACTTCGCCACATCAAATTTCATCCCGTTCCACCAGTAGTGTTGACACAAGTTCTGATACATCTTTGTGTTTCCTAGATGGATACTATAATTGCTCGTATGAGCCTCTGATAAGATCCTTTCTCTAAGCTTTTCATACTTTGGCACGCATAGACGCCCTCGAAACTTCAAGATTTAGGATAAGGATCCTGCAATAATGTGTGTCTTTCTGGCTCAAGACGCTCGATGTGTCTTTGCTCAATGAAGATTTGACGCCATGCTTGCAATGGTTGAAACCATGTGAGCATCTCAGTAAGAGCTTTTTGGTTGGAGAAATTTTCCATTAAGGCATTAGAGATAAACTTAATAATCTTGTATGTAGGGAATTCAATGGCAACTGTACGAAGGTTGAACAAGAACTAGAAAAACTATTTGAGTTCTTGAGGAAACTCATGATCAGGAGACCACTGAAGCAATCTGACGAAGGGGTAGTCAGGATCAAGACCTCGTGGATTTAGCATTAATCCATCATAATATCTGAAAATCCGATGTTGATAATTCCACATATGGTAGTACATATTATGAAACAAGACATTTTGCTCAATCTGCTAGGGTACTTTTGAGAGATATGTATGAGAATTCCATTGGCTTTTCTCGCATATTCTGGATTCGAAAAGTACCAAGGTGCAGAAGGTTTTTGTGAATGTACATGTTGATGGATTCAATTGGCTGATTGGATCTAGACAGGAAATTTGCAAGGACATTCTTTTTGCCTGCTATGTGTTTAGCATCAAAAGAATATTTTGAAAACCATTCGGCCCACCTTAATAGTTGAGAATGAGGAATTTGTTTTTGCTTGAATTTGAGCATCTAAGGAAATGAAGACATATCCATTTCTACCCGAAAATGATGCCCAATAAGGTGGTATTCAAACTTCTTGATGCCATACTTGATTGCAAGAATCTCCTCAAAAGTGGAGTGATAATGTATTTCTGCAAAAGTGAATCTTCCACTTTTGTAAGCACAAGTGAAATGCTTACCTTTGATTTCTTCAAGAAGAATAGCTACCCAATATTTATCACTACCATCTGTTTGCAAAATTCTCTTACCATTGGAAGGGATTTGCAAAAGGGGAAGATGCTGCAAAATTTTTTTGAGATAGGCCACAGCTTGTGTCTACTTTGGTTCCCATGGGAGAGCATCTTTTTTCAATATCTACTGAAGAGGGTAGAGTGCTTTAGAGATCTTTGGCACAAAATCTCAGAGATAATTGACTATGCCAAGAAAAACCTGAATTTGGGTAATTATCAAATTCTCAGAGGGAAATTTTTGAAGTTCTTTTGCAAGGTGAGATCTTGGGCAATAGGTGTCTTCTTTCAAATGCATGCCTAAGAACTCGATCTCTTTTTGAGCATGAATCATTTTATTCTAGGAAAGCACGATTCTATTTTTCTGGACAATGTCAATGAACTAAGAAATTAATTTGCAGTGGGATTCTTCATCAGGACTATAAAGGAGAATACCATCAATGTATATATGGGCATGTGGGAGAATAGACTGGAAAATTCTACACATGACTTTCTAAAAAATGGATGAGGCTGTTTTAAGACCAAAAGGGACAACTGTCCATTAAAAATGCTGGTTTGGTATACAAACACTAGTTTTAGGATGATCATCAGGATGAATTGCAATTTGCCAAAAACCTGCTTTCAGGTCGAACTTTAAATAGATTTTAGCCTGGGCTAGACTACCAAACAAAGAGTTTTTGTGAGGCAAAGGGAATTTGTCATCTTGAAGGAATTCAAGAGTTGGTAATTGATCATCAATATGAGCTTACCGCGATTTAGTTCTGCTTTCTTGTTCACATAAAAGGCTTCACAAGCCCATTGTGAATCAGAGGATTCAATAAGGCCTTGAGAGAGTAGCTCAGCACATTCCTTATAGGCTAAAGCAAGATGTTCAGGATTCATACCAGAATGACTGGCTTTTGTGAGGTTCATATCTTCGCATTTTTTAAATGGGAGCTTGACAAAGAAATCGGAATTTTTCCAAAGGGGGTTTGAACATGTTTGGATAAACTAGGAATGAGACTTAGAGCAACATGATAAGAGACTTTGGGTAATTGGATCAAGGATTTATGATTGGATAATGAAAAGTCTCTGAATATCCACATATTCACGGAACTGGTCACCAAACTATAAACCAGTAGGTTTGATCCTTAACTGGGAGAGCTAGGCTAGAACATCTCAATCAATGATAAGGTCTTTATCTGGGGAATTAGAACCAATGATTTTTGTGGATATGGAACAACCTGAGAAGATTTGGAGTGTGATGGTTTTGTTACGGAATTTTGTGGTAAAAGTATCACCAGAAACAAAATGAAAATACCTTGTGTAAGGCATCCAGAATGTTTCTGGGTGTACTTTTACATCCATAAGAGATGTTGCTGCACCGGTATCAATTAGGGCAATGACTTGGATGGGTTTATCATCTTCTGAAGTGTGGATTTGGATGGACATATATGGGGAGTAAAAAACAGGTCGAACATGGAAAGAATCAGAGATATTATCAGAGAAAAATGCAAAGATATCACCAGGGGATTCATCAGAGTCTGAAGAGTAGGTTTGAATAGCAAAGAGTGTATCAGGTAAAGGTTCATCTTCAACAGAGAAGACAGACTCGATATCTCCATCATCCAATGGGATACCTGTAGTGGAGGAAATCTTTTGGATTATGTAACTTACTTGGTGCTTTGCTTGGGGGCAATTCTTCGCAAAGTGATCTTTCTTGTTACAAATGTAGCATATGTCATATTTCTTCTTCTTCTTGAAACCAGAAGAATGATGCCTTTTATTTCTTCGAAGGAACTTCCACTTGCCTTTTCTGGATCTTCGTTTGCCAAAAGAATGCTTTTCAAAGGAGAACTTCTTGAAGTGCTTGCGTTTTTTATTGCCATCACATGAAGAATAACCACAGTCTCTTGAGCATTTGATCTTCCAATGGGGTTGTCACAATTTTTTTCAAGAGAACAATTCTCCCGGAGATAACTCTTAAAGAATTCTCTTCTTTGACACATTTCTTCAATGGTAAGGTGGACAGACTATTGGATCTCTCCAAAAGTGGCATTCGTGGTAGTCTTGTTCTTGAGTTTTAGGGCTTTCTTAACAACTTGACTAATTTCTTTGGGGATGGAAGCCAAGAAAACTGATTTGAGATTAGGATCAGAACCAAGCTGGTAGAAGAGCATGATCATTTCTCTAAAGTGTCGATCCAGATCTTTTTTGGCTAGGGAACAACATTTTTTTTTAAGAATTCTTTTCTTTTGAGTTCTTTTGAATTTTGGGGTAGGCCAATAAAGAAGAGATGAATAAGCTGAATGGCTTCCTCAAAGGACATGGTTAAGAACTGAAATTGGTCTCTTTCTAGAGCTAACTTCCACCAATCTTTCAAGGAACCATTGAATCGGGTGACAAATTTAAGGAAAACATCATAGGTACTGTGTTCTTTGAGGTTCCTGGTAACCAACCAAATATGAAACTCTTGGAATCTTTCGGCTCATTTGCGATAAAGAATATCATCTAAAGTGAAGAAATTGGATGAATAGGTTTTTGAGGAGGATGGGTCATGGTAGGGCTGTGAAGGTGGATGTGTATGTTCTACCTCTGGTTGGTCTTCCATTTCTTCTTCAATGATGGGCTTTGCTGGATCTGTCATCATAATGTCTGCTACGACATACGGAGAACTGGAGTCATAAGACTCAGTATCAAGAATGGAAGAAGAGTCACTAATAGAGATTTCAGGAGAACTGAAAAAAGATGCTCGTCCATGGGGACCAAAGCAGACACAGGCTGTGGCCTATCCTCTTCAGATTTTCGTTGCAGCCTTCTAAAGGAATCCAGGAAAACTAACTTGAGATTAGGATCAGAACCAAGCTGATAGAAGAGCTTGATCATTTCTCTAAAGCAGACACAAGCTGAAATATTTACTTGCTCAACTCTGAAAAAAGCGAACAAATAAGTGAAGCGACGACGTTTGCTCATGGAACCGTGAAACGATCATATTTAAGTAAAAAAAATATTTAAGCACTTCGACTTCGATAAAAACGAGCGAGGAGACGGTGTTTGCTAGTGGGGCCGCAGAGCGATCATAATTACATAAAAAAATATTGACTTGTCTCGACTCCGAAAAAAATGAACGAACGAGTGAAGTAACGACGTTTGCTCGCGGGACCGCGAAGCAATCATATTTACGTAAAAAAATATTTTTTTTTTGGTTGAGGGAATTAGGAGCGTTACGTAAAAAAATATTTGTGTGCCTTGACTTCAAGAAAAACGAGCGAGGCAACAGCGTTCGCTCGCGGGGTCAATGATCAATCATATTTACGTAAAAAAAAATATTTACACGCCCTAACCCCGTAAAAATAGAGCGAATGAGCGAGGCGACGACGTTTTCATGGGACCGCGAAACGATCATGTTGAGGCAAAAAAATATTTACGTGACTTGCTCGTTGCCTTAACTCCAAGAAAAGCCGGCGCATGAGCGAGGCGACGGCGTTTCCTCACGGAGCTGCGAAGCAATCATATTTATGTAAAAAAATATTTACGACGAGATCGCGAAACGACGAGACAACATCAAAAAAATATTTACATAAATTAAAAAAATTAAAATACTTTGCTCGACAGTTGAGCAAAGCAAATAAATAAAGATATAAGACCCAAAATTTTAAATAATTTATTTTTAATTTAATATTATAAAAATATTTTTAATTTTATATTATTTTAAAAAAAATGGTAAGGAGAGAGGGTGGGGGTGAGGCCCCCATGTGGGGCCTGTGGCCCGCGAATGGGCCCTCGGGTCTTCCCGGCAATTCAATTGTTGAGGAGACCTCAAGAATTTAATATATATTTTTTAAAATTAATTTTATAAATATTTATTTTGTAAATATTATTTTTGATAAAAACTCGGGAGAGATAAGCTTCCCACCACTCTGCATCAGCCACGCAAAACAATAAACCTCGAAAAGGACATTGAATTTGATTGGCCCTTTTGGCTTCTTCTTGCCTTAGCCATGGAGGGTCCTAACTCGTGTCGCCCCCCAAGAGTCACTTCCCAAGATGGCAACGTGGCCCGGAATGTTCCTCGTGCCTCAATGATGCAAATCATGCGTGTGCTCTCACTGCTATAACCACAGGACTCAAGCTCAGCGAAACCGAGGCGTTGACCCAGAAGGAAAAAGATGGGGGAGAGAGATGGAACGAAGATTCCAGCGATTGATCTGCGAGGCTTCCCGTCGCAGCACGAGAAGCTGAGAGGAGCCGGCGAGGAGTGGGGGTGTTTCAGGGTGTTCAACCACGGTATCTCGGAGGCGCTGATGGGGGAGATGAAGGCGGTGGCGCGGTCGCTGCTCGATCTTCCCACGGACGCGAAGAAGAAGTGCGAGGACCGGGTGATGGAAGGGAGCGGGTACGTGGAGCCCTCCAAGGGGAATCCTCTGTATGAGGCTCTGGGGTTTTACGACATGGGCTCTGCCGGAGCTGTGGATATGTTCTGCTCCAGGTTGAATGCTTCTTCTCATCAAAGGTTCGATCTTTGTCTCTTTCTCGCTGGCGCAACAAGCCAGGAAATGTATTCTTACGGTTCATTACTTTCGCTGCTGAAGCACCGGCCAGGACATGTGTTCTTACGTTTGATGAACTTCCAGCTCTCAGATTTTGTGATCATAGTTGTTGCCGTTTCACGCTACCATGTGTTTGTATTGACAAAACAATGGAAACACGGGTTAAGCTGGAAAACAATCCTCGGATTTCTTTTGTGATCTTTAAGCCCTAGAGCTTGTCAGTCTCTTGTTTCCAACCAGAAGTAGTATTGAATTTTCTGCTCGTTTTACTTCAGAGAAATTGTGGAGACCTACTGTAAGGCGATGCACCAACTGGCCATGGACATGGCAGACAAGCTGAGTAGATCCATGGGAATGAACGGCGGCAAGTTCGAGGATTGGGCCTGCCAGCTCTGGATGAACAGATACAGCTTCATCCCTGAAAGTGTTGGCTCTACTGGTGTAGGACTACACACGGATGCGGGATTCCTGGCCATTCTTCAAGATGACGACGCCGTTGGCGGTCTTGAAGTGATGGACAAGTCTGGTTCGTTTGTACCGATTGATCCTTGGCCGGGCACTTTTCTTGTCATTCTGGGAGACATGGCTGCGGTACATGCCTTCTTCATCAATCGAGATATTGCCGTAATTGTTCTAATAGTGTCCACCAGTCCAACTATAACCAATACCATCCGCTCAGACTGAAAACCACGAACAAAGCACGAATACCATGTTGTTTTCCCTCTCATTTTGATGCAGTCTAGAGTTTCCCTACCCCATAGGAAAAGGTCCTTCCCCTTTTGGCCGGATTGTGGGCGAGGAGGGTTTCTAACCCCCTGCACGAGCCTGGTTTAGAATTCTCCCGTAGGAAAAGGTCCTTCCCCTTTTAATAGTGTTGTTCACTTCTTGCATTACATGTTCTAGGCATGGAGCAACGGGAGATTGTGCCGTGTGAAGCATCGAGTTCAATGCAAGGAAGGAAGAACTCGGGCATCGATGGGTGCTTTTCTACTAGGACCGAAGATGGCGGCTATTGTAGCCCCAGAGGAGCTCGTGGATGCTGAACACCCACGCCTCTATGCCCCTTTTACTTATACGGACTACTGGAAACTCCGATTGGTAGGAAAATCACGCACAGGTGAAGCTCTTGCGCTATTTCAAGCAGCATCCGAGATATAATATGTACGCGAGTTGCACCACGTGTCGTCGACTCCTTGTTCAAGAAATAATTGGCAACTATGTATGTTGTATTCAAGTCAAAACACGTTATACCGGTTCTGCATTCATGCTTGTTGCAGTGAAGGCGCTACTTGATCTGGAACTGGTCTTCGGCCGAGTCAAATACGCGTAGGATGATTATGTAGACACTAGTTCTACAATTGGAAAATCTGCAACACTTCCTATGGAGTTTCTGAAATTCAAATGAACAAATCAAAGTGTAGCGTTTAGCATGCCAAGTCCAACATAATAGCTGGCTTAAAAATGAAATTCAACAAGTAACACAGTAGTTCACCGTATCGTAACTGTACATTGAAAGAAAGAAGAAACATCATTCTTCACAGGGTACATAAATTAAAATATAGGCTCCATAAGTGAACTGATGCCTCTATTAAATCACGAGTTGCGACCCACTCATCGGGAAAGAATCTCAGTGAACGATAGCCTAAGGCGGACTCGAGACGGCTAAGTCATCTGGATATTCTGAATCAATGTTCTCCTCCACAGCGCCTGCCGAGGGCCACATGAAGGCTGGTCTAAATGGCGGGACGCACGGCACCGGCTGTGATCCTGAAGCAATCCGCAAACTGGCCTGTGTTTTGGGTCTCACGCTTGCGTTCGGGTGTGAACATGCCAGACCCAAGAGCAGCAGCCGCTCCGCCTCCTCTGCCACATAATCTCTTCTCAGCCTCTTGTCAACTGCCTCGAGGATTCGGCCCTCACGATGGAGTGACCACACCCAATCCACCACGAACCTGAATCCACCGATCTTGGTCCATGGTCGCTGGCTGCACACAACCTTGAGAACCACTGCTCCAAAGCCGTAGATGTCGGATTCCCTAGTGGCTTTACCTGCATCACGAACGACACCACCATCAATCCATGCATTGGAATGTTCATGGATTTTATGCCTGATCGTTTTTCGGAATTCCAATGAAAACATATTTCCACTTTTAATCGTCTCAAGAACTATGATTGACTACCTGTGTGCAGGCACTTGGGTGCAATGTAGCCAAGAGTACCCGGTACACCTTCGATCTCTGCATAGGAGGTCTTCTCATTCTCTACAGCTCGAGCCAACCCAAAGTCTCCTAGCCGGGTGTTGAAGCTGGAGTCAAGCATGATATTGCTGGCCTTAAGGTCTCTATGCACAACCTTCTGATCATATTCGTTGTGCAAATAGTGCAAAGATGATGCAACTCCTGATATGATCTGGTATCTGAGGTCCCATCTTATGGTTGCTTTCTCCAGTCCGCAGAATATGTGTGTCTAAGCTACCGTTAGGCATGTACTCGTACACCAGGAGAAGCTTCCCTTTCTGGTGACACCACCCTGAGACCGGAAAACAGTCTTGGTTAGGTGGTACGATGGAGGGTTACTTATCGTTGAAGTAACTCGGTTTGACTCGTACATCAAGTGTACGATTGTGCTCAGTTCAATTCAACTCGACTTATTTGATTAATCATCAGGTTCACGCTAAATATTTCATCCACCAATTGCTCTACATAGATGGAGGAGCAGTTTGATTTACTTAACGAGTAGTTTGACAAGATGCTTATGTCGCAGCCGATTGATGATTGTCAGCTCAGCCAGGAAATCATCTTTGCTCTTGACATTGTCCCTGGAGAATCTCTTCACAGCAATCTCCGGGCTTTCCTTTGACAAAACTCCTTTGTAAACCACTCCGAAACCGCCCTGTCCTAATTTGTTCTTCTCATTGAAGTTATCAGTGGCCGCCTTTAAATCTCTGAACTGGAACTCTCTTGGAGTCCCTCGGAGGCACTTTAGGGTCACCAATATTTTTGGGTCGTTGGCCTTTTCGCTCTTCTTGGACAGAATAGGATGTAACCACCAGCCTGCCAAGAGAATCGCCAAAAGGGGCATCCCAGCACCCAAGGCAATCTTTGCCTCGATCATGAGACCCTCATCCTCCGGAAGCTTCTCCACTGTCAGATTCCATCCTAGCACGCAGTGCAACTCTACTGCACTGCCTGTTGATGCTGCGAAACCAAAATAGGAGTGTTCATTCACAATTTCTGCAATGTCAAGATCTTTTGCAATCATTACAGGATTGTTCGGTCTCAACTTGAGGAGTACAGGACTATCTTCATCCGCCATGAAAACTTGCAGAGTTTTATTCACTCCATCATATTGGATCCAGATTGTGAAATTTTTTGCACCTTTGGGAAAAAGCTGGAAGTCAAAATTAGACAAGGACACATTTGTACTGACAATACGCTATTGATATTGAGACCGATGTGGTTGTCGTTGGCCCGTCGGGGCCGAAGTCTTGCTTGAAGGTGTCGAACTCAATAGCCACAAGGTGGTTGGTGGCATTTCTATCGGTGGTGGCATTGGTCAGGCCCAAGTACTGCCCTTGGCTATCCGGCGGAAGGCTGAGGTCGGGCGCTATCACAAACGCCATGCCCTCTCCATGGCCTGAAGTACTGCTGCTGAGGTTATTGATGTTGATGAAGAAGGAGGTGTTGAATGATGCCACTCTCGCTCCTTTGTCATGGAGCTTGGAACTGTCTTTGAACATAATTCTTCCGGATTGGTCGGAGAGAGGGTAGTTCCCACCAGAGTCCGGTGTCACTTGGAGGGCGCCGTTGCTGATCGTTGCCGGTTTAAGGACTGCAAATATATCGTAGCCAGATTCGTCAAACGGCCCTTTGAACTTCTTCTCTATTGTGCCGGGGCCTTGGGATTCTGAAAATACCATCAAAAGCAGGAAGGTCAAGATGAAAAGCTTGAGTCCTAGACCCATTTCAGGAAGAGGATTGCTTGAAGTCGCTGCATCTAATCAAAAGTGCAGAGTATCTTATATGCATTTTCACAAGCAAAATTTAATTTGAATCGGTACGTATGCTGGGAACTTTCCGACTAAAGATTATTCAAACTTTTTAACGTGCTGAAATTTCTCCATGACCCTCTTGAAATGAAATGGAGTCCTTTTCAGGATCTGTACATGGAAATTCGTTCTTATCATGCGATTGAATCACGCATTTTTACAAATCAATGCAACATTAGCCTCCCCGAAGGCTCCAAGATGAGGTCAAAGCCGAGCAGATTTTCATGTACTTTGCCTTTAAATAGCAGAAAATTAACGTGAACTACTGTTTGCCCATAAGTGTTCTTATCTAACTTTGGAGGCGGACAAATGCAGAACAGTCGTCGCCCAGCTCTCGCATAGAACTCATCTCAAGAACGTGGCCATGAAATTTGGTCATTGAGATGAAGCTCTTCCCGTCAAATATGATGCTGCAAATACGATCGGCTTGCCAAACTCACAAGCAAACGCGTTCGCGACATTACTGAGAAACTACGGATGTTGACAGATCGAGCTAGAGACAATTCTTCAATGTCGGATGCAGACGTGTACCCATTGGAAAAAATCTTGACCAGGAAGAATAAAAAACCCAGATTTTTCCATTCAAACTTGGGTATTCCACGAGTGTGCTGTGTCGTTAAGACTTTGGTTCCGCGTGACCAAAGTTCAGACCGGGTCATAGAAAATGGGATACGAATCAAGATCACTGCTTGCGGCTTAAGAAACCTCTATGAGGATGGTTGGCTGATAGGGAAATTCAGGAGGGATTGACATGGGCAAATTGGGTTTGAGACCTTTTCTGGCTTACTTACCCCTCGTGTCATTTGGTTGTGATTAAATTGGTTTAAAAGACTGTATTTGTGTGAACGAAACTCTCGGCTGGGTCATGCCGGTATGGCGAATTTGGTTTCCGGGCCATCACTTCTAGGGTAAATCGTCCTTCATGGTTCATCAAACGGCAGGGTCTTCCACTATTCTTCTTTGCTTTGAACCAAAGGTGTGTACATGTTTCTGGTATCAAATCTCCCAACGTTACCACGAAATCTGTTGTCATCTCCATCTAAGGACCCTCTGCTTCTCTCGATAACAGCACCACCCCAAACTCTTACAGTAACAATCAAGAATAAAAACATTTCAAGTATCACCAACTTCTCAATTCAAACAAAACAAGACCATTGAAAGTGCTCCATAAAGTTTTCCATAGAAATAAAGAAGAGAAAAAAGAGGTAACCACAAAGATATTAGGAACTATAACTTTCGGCACGAAACCATTACAACATTGGCGATCAAATCAGTTAAGAAGCCAAACTGTGACTAACTTTTTACCATTTGCTGTCTCCCAAGTTTTAAGCGGTTCAACATAACTGAGAGGTCCAGCTCTACTATGAACAAGGATCATCATCTGTACTAAATAGACTGTCTTCTTTGTATGCCAATTATCATATCTAGATAAACTCTTTAGTATCTGCCCTACCTCTTCAACTCTGAGGGATCCATCAAGCCTTCCAGCACCACAAGTTTATCCAGCAGTGCAAATTTTTCCTCTTCAAGCACCTTAACTTCTTTCTCAACTTCTATCAACTCGTTCCCCAAGGAAAAGCGTTCTTCCTCTAGAAGCAAATATCTCCTCCTCAGTGCTCGATACTCGTCCCCGGATGTAGAAGAGTCCGGCAATGAATCTGAATTTGATCTCTCTTGCTGATGAAGCAATGTGGAGACATCATTCTTCATGGTTCTTTTGGAGGTTTTCTGTCCAGTCTTTGCTGATGGAGCACCCTTCAGCTGTTGTACCCCATGAACACCATCACCTTGCGATGGGAGCGGAGTTGCCTTTCTTGAAGGAGCTTTTTTCTTCCTTGGCTTTACATCCGAAACTTCATCAGCAAATAACATTCTTGAATCTTGCATTTGACTGGCTCAAGTTTACTGTTAAAAGCACAAACGCCAATGAACATCTGATTGAAGGCAATTAAGCAAACAACATCAATAACAACAACAACAACAACAACACCTTTATCCCAAACTAGTTGGGGTCGGCGGTCGATGAACTCCAAAAAATCATAAAAATAAAAACGAAATCAAGGGAGGGAAAAGAGATAAATGTGTAAAAATAAATAAGTAAATTTATATATATATATATATATATATATCTATCTATGCACTATCCCTCCACAACACTAATAGCCTTCCTTCACTCCGTTCTAAGATAAACCGTACGCTAATCTATTTTTCACTTCATTAAATCTTGTTTTACTGTTTTCCCCCAAGTAAGTTTCGACCGACCTCTTGCTTTCTTCGTGTTATGCTCTCAATAGCAAACTTCTGCTCGTACCGGTGCATCTAAGAGACTTTGAAGTATATGCCCAAACCATCTCAAACTATGATCTCTCATCTTTTCCACCATCGGTTCTACTCCAACTTTTCGTCGAATATCTTCATTCATTATCTTATACATCCTTGTATGACCACACATACACCTTAACATCCTCATTTTCGCTACTCCCATTTTATGCTCATGTTTCTTTTGTGCTGGCCAACATTCAGCTCCGTATAACATGACAGGTCTGACTGATGTTCTATAAAATTTTCCTTTTAACCTAAGAGGAATTTTGCGATCACATAAAAATCTCGATGCACTGCACTATTTTATTCAATTTGCTCTGATTCTATGGCTTACATCCTCATCAATCTTTCCCTCCTTTTGCAATATTGATCCCAGATATCTAAATGTATCTTTCTTGAGTACCTTCTGTCCGAGGATATTTATGGCTTCTTGATCCCCTTTTCATGCCGTGTCAAACTCACACTTCAAGTATTCCGTCTTACTTCGACTTAGCGTAAATCCTTTAGACTCTAACGTGCTTCTCTATACTTCTAATTTAGCGTTAACCCCAGCCCTGGTCTCATTAATAAGTACGATATCGTCTGAAAATAACATACACCACAGCACCTCATCTTGAATATATTTTGTTAGCTCATCCATAGCCAGGGCAAAAAAATAAGGGCTCAAAGCAGAACCTTGGTGTAAGCCTACTGTGATTGAAAAATAACTTGATGTGCCATTACAAGCCTTAGCAAACCAAGATGTAAAATATTGAGGTCAACCTTTTCTATTATTTGTTATTATGATTATTCATATTATGACAAGTATTACTATTATCGTGATAAATGGAGACTGCTGTTTGTATTTCATCGAAAATATCAAAAAGAGGAAAGTTAACTTCAATTAGAGAGGAGGCTCTCGGTACATATTACTAGAGCACAATTTTCCAGAATAGTCATCTGCCCAAGAACTAAGAACTCGGACCGAAGGAATGTCCAGCAGACAAGTACAAAAGGCATGCTTCAAAAGGCATGCATCACTTGAAGCATAACTTCATGATGCATAATCTCTTCGAATTATAGAATTTCAAAAAGAGAAGAAAAACTAGCACCACAGAAATCCTTCATCATCAAATAAGATCTTTAGGAACCACAAAATCTACTAAATTCCAGCAATCAAATTAACCCCAGGCCCCCAACACATGAACACTTCTCAAGGAGCTAAATCATATTTCACTGAACTCAGGAAACCATCACCACTATGGTACAAATTGGATTAGAGTGTGGTTTAGCCCCTCCAAAGGTCGACAGAGAAGTAACAGACTGAACAGATGTAAAAATTGCAATTCTTTAGGACACTGTTATAGGAAAAAATACTCTATGTTCGAAGTTTATTAGGTCTACAATTACAGAATCCCAGGAATAGCGGGTGAAAGAATACACATAAAGCTGAAAAGAGCAGTGAGCAAAGGGATAAAGCCATCTGTGCTGTTTATCACTTTTAACTTTCGTTGAAGCACATTACTTCAGGGGTTCCACAACACGCCAAAAGAAGACAGTTTATCCAAGTAATAACTGAATCAAGCATGGCTAACAGATTGTGGAGGACCCAAACGAATCAAAGGAAGCAATGTGGGACGAAGAACAATGAATCCAAACAAAAACCAAGAAATAGGGTATCAACAGCAAGAAAAAGGGCAGTACGTGGGAAGCAAGACATAAATTATTGTCCGAAATCAAACCGAAAAACACCACTTTGACACTCGCTACCTACAAAGAAATCAGCCCGTAAAACATACGCAAACTCCCATCTACCAAAACAACCGACCAATCCAAAACCGATGCGGCAGCTATGCGCGCTTGGAGATCAAACTCAGCTCAGGAAACAAACTCAACGAGCAGCTCGGATTGGGAACTCGAAACAACAACCAAACGAACAACCTAGGTATCGGGGCTCCACGATCCAGCCTCAGGATCCTCCGCCCCCTCCCCCGCCCCCGCCCCCGGCGCCCCCCCCCACCCCCCCCCCCCCCAACAAACCACGCAACACAGCAGGGAGCGACAGAACAACCAACACCCACAAGACTCAACCTTGTTCCCTTTCCCCGAACGAGCTCTAGGGTTCGCAACAAATCCCAATAGAAAAATTAAAAGAAGACCCACGATGCCAAATCAGAAAAGAAAGCGGAATTCGCGATGGGGTAACCTGATGGGCGAACGGACGACCCGCGAGACGGAGAGGGCGCGGATGGGAAGGGCCGGGTCCTTCCTTTCTTGCTCCCTTGTTCTTGTTCTTGTTCTTCTTCTTCTTCGCTACGAGGGCTGATGGAAAAGGGCCCGAGTCGCTCGCGCCTCCATGTGACAGCCAAGAGAAGCATGGAGGTGGGAGGGGGGAAGTTATAAGAGGAAAGAGAAAGCGAGGGTGGTCGTGAATAATGGAATAACGGTGGGGGCTACGTCAATGGAAGTCGCTCACGGTGTTACTTGCAGGCTAAGAATTTTAGACGGACCTCTCCTTCCTTCGTCCCCATTGCATCTCCATCTCCGTTTTAACCAAGCACCTCGTCTTCCCCCACCCCGGCCCGCCCTCTTCTTTTTCCCCTTCTTTTCTTTCCTTTTTTGTAAATAGTTTTCGGTGCCATGATTGTGAATTTGAACATTTGGTTCGATTAATCTCCGCAAATACATGTAAACCTCCATGTTTATCTGCATCAGAGCATAATGTCGTTGCTGCTCCATGGATATTATGAGCGGAGAAAACGATTGTTGTATCAAAGGATACATACTGTGGTTACCTCATATAATTCGAAAAACAGATCAAGTACTCGCTCAAACTAATATTTTTTTTATTGACAGGGTATTTTCGATCTTCATTATTTCAAAAGAAAAAAAAAAAGTTGACCACCAGTAAATTATGCCTAAAGATATAATTTTTATTTTTCATAATGTAAATCAAGGAGCAAATGTGATTTTCAGTAATTTTATCGAATTCATTGCCGATGGAAGGTATCGGCTACTCCTAAAATTTTATAGGATTTGCTAGTGCAAGATGACACATAAGATAATGAAGTTCTCTTAGTAAGCTCATGCTAACTTTTAACGTGTGATTGTTTGAAATTTGACAAATTTATATGCTTAGTTCAATACTTAGGAGTAGATTTGGAGGTGAAAGGAGCAATTGTCTTTAAACAACACTCGTGCACTGTTTCCACGAAGCTAGTGGATTATTTTATTATTTTGGGACTTGCGAGACACGTCAACTCTATTACCTTGGCAAATCCAACAAAGAGCAAATCCAACTTAAAATTGGTGCTTCCCACTCTATATAAAATTAATTAAATTTGCAAGAGTGAGAATGAAAGAAATCAAATTTAACAAATTTTCTGAACAATTGACTTATGTCGCGCTGTTACAGACCGCTTTGAACCCACTTTCCACTCTTAATTCTCTGGCTTTTGGTATTGATCTTTCAATTTGATTCTACATGTGTATAATGTTTTTGTATGCTCTAAACCTTTGGTAGAAGTTCAGAGATCTTAAAAAATAAATAAAAAAAAATTACACACCAGCAATTTGCTTCATCATGTTAATCGTTAACCCCACATGCGAGTACATGTGTACTTCTCTGTCCATGCGCATCCGAATAGACCGACGTTGCTCCATGGATATTTAGAATGGAGAAGTAGTAATTGGAACGAAGAAATTCGGGGTAATATAAATCAAGTCCTCGGTCAACTAAATTTTTATCGATAGGGTAGTTTCAACCATCTTGATTTTTAAAAGAGAAAAGAAAATTGTTTGACCAGTAGATCTTCCTGAAAAAAGTTCATTCCTTCCTCGCACAATGTAAATCAGTGAACAGATGGCATTCCAGATGAACTCTGTCAAATTCATCATTCACAGAAGATGGTGGCTACTCTTTAAAATTTTTAGGTTTTGCTACATAAGAATTCCAAAACAGCCACTTCCCCAATAAACTGAAGCAAGGGAAATTTCATCCTCTTTGACTCATGGAATGCCATTACCAATCTGATCTGAACCACCTGCCATTCTCGATTCTCTGGCTTTCGATATTGATCTTCACTTTGATTCTACATGTGTATATGTTTGTGTATGCTCTAGAGCTTTGATGACTCCTTAAGAGATCCTAAAAAAACTAATTTTTCACATTCGGCAATTTGCTTCAGTCATATTAACCCCATGTCGGACGATGACAAGGCCCGGCGGACGACTAAAGGGCTCATCACCAACAACTTCTTGCTCCTCCAGGCCAGGAAGCCGAACGTGTATCCCTGCGTCGGCGCAGCCACCTTGAACTTCACGGTGTAGCTGATCTTCTGGCCATATCTCTCGAAAACCAACTGCCTGGGCGCGACTGTGACGTTAACTCCTCTAGGATGCGAGACCATGGCTTCATAAGCACTTCTTGGTTTCCCGACGTTTGTCACGGTCCGAGTTACCGAGATCTCGTCTTTGAGGTGAGGCACCACGATGGATGGATAGTTCAGTTCGGTTGCTGATGCAGGTCTGGGATCACATGTGCTGTTGTCTCTTGTAAGCAGGCGCAGCTTTTTCTCGTCGTAACCGATCGAGCACAGGAAGGCTTTGTAATCGTCGGGCTGTGCGTCGTAAACGAGCCCAGGATTGAGGACGCGAGTCGGTTTCACAAAGCCGGACCCGAAATCAAACGGACTGCCCCTCCAGCCATCAGGGTCCACCGTGATGGGCTTTCGCTTCTTATCGAGCATAGTGGCTGCATATTTTTACATCAATGCCAAAGGTTAACGATAAAGAGGATAAGGCAATTCATTTTTCTCTTTCTCGGATTGTGCGATTCTTTTTGACTTGTTCATAAACTTGGCAGTTCATAGATATGTGATTTAAACAAATATAGCTTTGAAATAGTTATCTGCAAAGTCTGGAAGTTCTACATTACCTGTTGTCATGATTGCGGATTTGATAGCTGAAGGCGACCAGGTTGGATGAACTGCCTTTATCAAGCTTACGATGCCGGTCACGTGAGGACAAGCCATAGAAGTACCCGAGAGAATGTTGGACTGCATTTTTGCCACTGCAGGCGACCAGGCTGCAAGGATATTCAGTCCAGGAGCCGCGACGTCGGGCTAAAAGCCAAAGCACTCGATAAGAATGTTAATGTCTGATGTTGTTTGATGATTAAGAGGATTAAGCTTTCTAACGCCGGAAGGTGAAAAAGAAAAGAAGAACCATCTTACCTTTAGGATTTCAGGAGTTATGTAGTTAGGACCCTTTGAAGAGAATGCAGCAATCCGGGGAGCAGGTTGAGTCCCCCATACCGTTTTTGCAGAGAGGATCCTGGACATTGGTTTTCTGTTCATAGCGAAAAGTCAGTTCTGTTGATAAATAAACGAGTTTGTGCTCTTTGGCAATTCTAAATTCACCATCTGACAAAAGGCATAAACCTAACCGTGTGCGATTTATATATGAGAGGATCATCCTCCCGGTTCCCTTTCCAACAATGGCCGAAGGAATTACAAACGGTATAGCAACATCTTTATCGGCATTGTCGATCAGTATCATTCCAACCCCGCCTGCTTCTTTTACTACCACACTCTTTTCCAGCTTCGACTCGGTGTAGCTTCCTGAATGCTGACACACCAGAATCTTCCCTTCGGCCTTAGCACGGCTCAAGGAACTCTCTAAACAGTAGCTGCGAGCAATAAAGGCAAGAATTGATTCTTATGTTTGCTTATCGTTAGCATCTATATCGCAACATTTTCAAGTACCTTCTGCTTCACCTGGATTGATAAGGAGTGAAGTATCCTGCATAGGCTTCGGATGCAGGTATGATACTTGTGGAGGTGTTCATTTCAAAGACTGACAGACTTGCACCCTATATTACCCGACAAAAAACAATTAACGTCCCTCCAGCCCCAAAGATCTAACGAACTCAGAAATCGTTGGAAAGGCAAGTATTACCGTAAAATTTGCACCATTTTGCAGCATGATATCTGATAAGATATCTCTATCCGTTGAGCTTGCTGCAACGGTGATCATCCATGGTGCGAGATTTGTTGCCGAACCAGCATTCCCTTCATTTCCAGCAGAGGCAACCACCAGAATTCCATGACTGGTTGCATGGAACGACCCGAGAGAGATGGCATCACTGAAATAATCGCCCTGAGGAGCATCTGGACCAAGTGACAGAGACAAAATGTTCACACCATCCTTAATAGCGTCATCAAAGGCGGCCAATAGGTCCACATCGTAGCAACCAGAATCCCAGCATGTCTTGTACACAGCAACCCTCGCCATTGGTGCACCGCCTCTAGCTCCTCCTGCCGCCAAGCCCTTGTAGTTCATGTTCCGAACATAGCGGCCAACCGCGGTAGAGGCTGTGTGACTCCCATGGCCGGAGCTATCTCTGGGAGATCTGAAAGTAACTTTGCTGGTCATGTCCTCTTCAGCTTCATAGCCACTCAAGTAGAATCTTGCTCCAATCAGTTTCCTGCATTACAAAGTTTCTGTTAATCAATACCAAGAGTCCGCGAAATCAGTCAATTTGCTCAACTTGATTTATAATACTAAGGTCAAAGCAGAAAAATTACCTGTTGCAGGATGAGATGTTGAATGCTTCTCCAGACTGGCACTGCCCCTTCCATTTGGTTGGGACTGGAGGCATTCCCTCGTCGCTGAAGCTTGATGATTCGGGCCATATTCCTGCTTTGAAAAGTGACATCACGGATCATGCCCACATTTTTATTTTATTATTTTATATTTACGGTTACATCCAAGATTTGAAATGCAAGGAAGATAGCTAAGTGACAATTTGCTCAATATCTTGTATAAATAAGTATTTCTTATTTTCGATTCAAAAAAAGTATTTCTTCTTACTGTAGCATTTTGCATAACAACACATAGTCATCTCTTCAGCCTAAAAGAGCATATTCATACCGGAATTATAAGTTGTGTTTCCCAACAATGACAAAACCAACCTAATTGGCAAGACTAGCTTAAACTGATGCATCGTCCAGGACTGGAGTAACAACTAGAGTAAGGTTCTCCTTTTCAGAATATATAGCTGCTTCTCAGGCCAGAAAGTCCCGAAACAAGCAATGGTCCAAGAATCCGATGTATGCGGAGGACGCTGTTTAAGAAAGTTCACCTGTATCAATAAAACCGACAATGACATTCACTTGGTTCTTGGTGGAGTACCCAGGAATTTCCATGGTTTCTTCACCCACAAGGCCCATGAAATCCCAAGAATGTGTAGTATGTAGCCTCCTTTTGGTATTGGGGAACACAGAGACCACTCCAGGCATCTCTGTCAATCGCCCAACCGCAACATCATCATCATCATAGTATCGGCGAAAATTGTACAAAACAAAAGCTGCTGGAATTCAATAACATTGCAACAGAGAAGTGTTCAACCAGTAGCTTTATCACATACTAGCAATTTCAGAAGCTTGCTGATCAGTTATCTTCGCTGCGAAGCCTCTGAAACCGTGCCTATAGCTATACAAATGCGATGCCTGTGCTTCCTCCATGCTGTTAAACAACATCGACACTCGCTTGAATATACTAGAAAATAAAGAAGCTCGCATGATGTACAACAGCAATAGAACAAAATACAC
The DNA here is from genome assembly GCA_028455895.1 of Rhodomyrtus tomentosa. Classification (NCBI taxonomy): domain Eukaryota; kingdom Viridiplantae; phylum Streptophyta; class Magnoliopsida; order Myrtales; family Myrtaceae; genus Rhodomyrtus; species Rhodomyrtus tomentosa. The sequence goes on along the minus strand of JAPCWY010000009.1, from coordinate 33,865,944 downwards.
AGAAGAAAGTACAGAACAGAGGAACTTATCGTTCGACTGTATCCAGGTTCATGACACCAAACTGACCTTCCACTGTGCACAGAAGCAAGCATCCGGTGGTCTTGCCACACGGACTCCTCTGGGTCTTCATTTCTCACGCTTCCCATGTAAACCACATACGCCTGAAAACAAAGAAGAATCACAGAGACCACAAATGAATACCTCCAAGGAAGCCAGAAAACCGATTGAACCCACACGGGTGTCGATTCTATCGAAGTGGGTGTTCCACAATTTCACCTTGGAACCGAGGCAAGTGCCGATTTCTGCTACAAAAGTAGAGAGAAACAGAAAAAGGAGACAACTTTGCCCACTGTTCAATCTCAGGGAAGCCATGCTCATGTTTTCCGTGCCTGGTCCAGCGCCTCTGTACTGAATGGCCTATGGCCTGTGGTGGTTAAGAATCAGAAGGAATCCATCAATCAAGCTTTATAAATGTGAGAGAGAGAAGGGAGGGGCGATTTGAATGATGTGGAAGAAAGAGTACGAGAATGGGAAGATAGAGGAAGAATGCTTTTCACAGGAACACTGTGGCATGAGTAGCTTGCAAGTGTATAAAAGTGCGAGCTTTTCTTGGAAAAAACCCAAAACGATAAAAAGTAAATACGAGAAAGAAAGAATCCGAAAAAGGGAGGAACCGCAAGCGCCAACATCGACGTGAACGAGGATTAAAATTGCAGAGGTTGCAGAGCAGAGGATAGTGGTGCTGGTCTTGGAGAATTGACCAGGTTGCTTTTTCTTTTCCTTGGCCTTTCTGGAGTAAACCCATGACCAATAGCAATTATTATCACATGTATCTATTGCTTGCAAAAAGAAAATGAAAAAGAAAAAGAAATTATATGCTTAACCTGTAGAATTTCTGTGTCTACTAAGAAACAGTAGATTCATGGGCTCATGTAAGAAAAAGCCAAATACTTTCTCTTTATATCCATGATAGAGACAAAGAACCCCCCCCCCCCCCCTCCCCTAAAAAAAAGGAGTACTGCGTTGTCATATTATTTAGTGAAGTAATTATCACCAAAAATTGAATGTGGACCACGTTGTCGCAGTGATTTTACAAACTGGTCATCACGTGACAAAGATCTTAAAAAGTTATGTTCACATTGATACGACACCGCATGTGGAGTCCACCTTTTCTAATGGGCAATAGGGTTAACAGCATTAAACCAACCACAAAATCATATATCTCTTAGCGCTTCATCGAATTAACTTCCGTCGTCCTACAAAAAAACCCGAAAATCATTTTCCCTTACTCGAATTTATCCTCCGCCCCCCCCCCCCTCGATTTCAGGTTAAATTGCATGCGTGTCGGCACACGCGACGGACAACTTCAACGTAGAGCTTAATTTTGGACATCCATCAACTCGCTAATGTTAGCAGGTCTTATACCCACTGGTCTGATTCAAAAAGAGAGGAAAAAAAAAAAAGATTACCCGCCGGAAAAGAAGAAGAAGGCGTATTCAATACTACTCTTCGTCCATCCCCTTCTCGTCCGGTCAACCCAGCTCTGACCGGAGTGGGGCCCGCACGATCCCGAAGACCGTTAAAAAGTTAAAAATATGCACAGGAGCTGGGCAGAATTATTGCGGTTGAGCCGTAAAGCAAAGGTCTAAAGACAGCACCAACCAAACCAACAGTCACTAACTCACTCGTGACTCGCCGAGTCGGCGTTGAAAAACCGAGCAGAGACATCGGCCAACGGCCATTTTTTGCCACAGCCTCAAGAGCAAAACGCCAGTGCGTTTGGTAGTGGCCGCACACGCACGCGCACGCCACACCCCACATTTATTTTGGTCTCTTATTTAATTCGACCAGCTTTTATGATTCACTTCTTTGGCGTATGAATTTTCAGCTCCATTAGATCTTGAAAGTATAGGCAGACCGTTGGTACTATTCCCGCTAACGGTCACGGGCCGCGAGGTGGCAGGGTGCGACCCTCGAATCACTTTGAGCGAGATATGTTAGGATTCAATCTCAAGATTTGTTGCACTTTGAACCAAATGCTTCTGATCATTTAATCGAGCTCAAATTCAAAAATTTTGTGGCGGTAAATGTAAAAGCAACAAGTTGAAAGAATATCTTGAAGGGTCCTGAGCACAAATTTATGTAGACAAATGTCCATCGGTTTTATCATGCTGTTGGACAATTACCAAGAATGAGTCAAAGTCCATGCCCATTAACATATCCAGCTAGACTCACATTCGCTCAAACTCTTTTAAGCATATGAGTTATAAACTAATTAGAATATGTTAATTGCTTCATACCGCGCCAATTCTTTGACATGAGATTTCTTCAACACAAATCCCGCGTGTAACTCAGCAGATGAGATGCCGAATAAGAGATCGATGTTGTTCACCAATGATTATCCTAGAATTGTACTTGGACTCTATTCGGAAAGGGGATGACAAGAGACGTCGCTTCAAGAAGGAATCCATCCTTGCCCCCTCGACGGGCCAAGGATGATCATGGGGGCAATCCCTTATAAATCCTGATCATCATTAATCTTGATAACTCAACTGACTTCATTCTTGTTATATTGTAATCAGAATTAACCGAGCAATCCACACCACACCCCGCCATCATCATCCATCAAAACATCAAACAAACCCACCATGAGAGTTAGTGGCGGGGAGACTAAGTGGTAAGTGTAATTATCAAGGTCATCATCACCCATCATCAAAGCAACCTTATCAAGAGCTACACATGATTTGCCATCAAAAGGTGTTTAGATACCTTGTCGGTGAAGGTCATGCATGTATTTTGCGAGATTGAAATCGGACCAACTAGGAATAGGTGGGAATAGGGGGTTATATCTTTGGACTGAGGCGCCTCGACTTCATCGTTCTGTCTTGCTCCCAACAGGCGAGGTCACAAGAAGAACAGTACCGAGCTTGAAGGCGGCGACAATGGCCATGCAAGATCTCAGATGATGCCCGTCCGTTCTCGATTTTTCTTTTCCCTGTACCGACGCATTCGGTTTCCGACTTTAAAGCCGTTCTTTCGGCACTTCGCGTTCCTTGATCCTATGTTGCATTTGATTGATTGAGTATTAACATGAGATAGACAGAACGAATGTTCCTATATTGCAGCGGGGAGGAAAAACCTGTGATTCCTCTCCCCTCCTGTGCTTGCTAGCTTTTGTGTAAAAATAATTTTTTTTTCTTTTTTGGGTGGATATTTGTGTAAGATGTTGGTAAGAATATCTTGTTGTACGTAACTTCCAATCAATTAATAAGAGCAATTTGTCATCTTTTGGTTCTAACAGTTCCACATTTGTCAGTTTCCAATCATTTTTGTCCCATTTCCCCTCCTCCATTATGAGCCTCCATGCTTGTATGTACAGAAGAAAATCCAATGCACGTATGCCAACACGCAACCTTTGCTTGAATCCTCCTCATTGCTTCAGATGAAATTCAGCATCTCTCTCTCTCCATCTCTCTGACTACACGATTACAACTCCACCGATTTTGGCAGCAACGAGTTTAGCTGTCAATTGGGTGTCCATTTGGCATCTTCTTTGCCTTGATATTGTGTGCGTGTTTGTGTGTGTGTGTGTTTTTTTTTGGGGGGGTCCCATGAGCAATTACATTACAGATCATTAGAAAAGGAGAGAAGACCAGAAAAATTGTCACTTTGCATCTGTTTGTGTGTGCCCATATCACCTAAGGTGTGCAAAAAAAAAAAAAAAATAAGGATCCCCACGAACCGGATCGAACGGTATCCATCCGGCTAATTTTGAATAGTAACGAATGAGTATTGGTCTGGATCTCGAAATCAGTTTTCTGAAATCGGTAGGTACTGGTTCGATTCTTGACATCCAACTATATATATATATATATATATATATATATATATATATTCAATTGAATCTATCTCTTGTGTGTTTGTGGTGAGAAAAAGAGTTTATGTATTTGCCGAGTCAGAAAAGTTTGTCTCGATTAGCTGTAGTTGCCTGAATCCTTGTCTTCGATCTCCGGTCCATCAAAGTTCAGAAAACTATATGACAGAATATGCTACAAAAGTGTCCATAACAAGCCAGATCAATCCTTAAATAGGGTAGCTCTGCATTCTTCCGTAATATCAACTGGAAAGAAGAATTGGAAGAAGCAGAATTGAAAATGACTTCATTGCTTCACTCGCCTATTTTTTTTTAGTTGATGTTGGTGCTCGGTTAATTGATGTTGGTGCTAACCGAGGTCCAATTGGGAACCGGATCGGACCGGTGGTCCGGTTTTCGATTGGATTCATAGAACAAGCGGGTGGTTCATGATTCGCATTTTGCGAAACCGGTTCCTAACGGACGGTTCTCGATTTTAGGATTTTAGGGTGAAAATCACTCATCCTGAACCCATCACCTCTAATATAAACTATACCAAATGCTACCCTTTTTATTCCTATTTTTGCTCGTCTGTCTGTTTCAGATGCTAAGAAAGACGTGGATGATGATTGGCCAATTTTACTCTTTCCATTCAGTCAAAAATGTCCATGGCAAATGGAAGAGAAGTACTCGGGGAAACGAAAAGGGTCTACAAGAAAGTTGGGGGGGGGGGGGGGGGGTTGTGAAGAACGGGTATTTCCACCTTTTGAATATAATTGTGCTTTTAAAAATAGCAACTTTTGCATAATACATGGCATTAAATTGGTTTTTCTCCTTCTTCTACTGAAGTTAGAACAGACCGTGGCATAGACCTACGTATAGACACTACATTTTTCTAGGTACGTGTGAACGATAGTTGCTAATAGAATTCCACCACGTGGACATGGTGGTTCATGCATTCGTAGTCCAAATATCCAATATTAAGAACTAACGAATAAATAGATAAATTAGTTAATCTTTCAAAGAAGAATCGCTAAAGAGTTTTTCACTAGCTTTACTTGTGACACATACCGTGCCATCCTCTATCTTCCATGAGTCGGTGGGGTGCTTGACAATTATCTTTTATTTTGTATATCCAATTCGAATTCTTTCGTGACTCAGGAAATTACTCTATTTCACTCCCTATATATATGTGTGTGTGTGTTCCGAGAATACCCCCGTTAACAACAATTCCGACAAGAAAAAAAATGGACAGCGAGAGACGGTTGGCGCACCGTCATCGAGCCTTAGTGAATTGGGAAGAAGACATGATGGAGGCCGCTGAAGAAAGCGATGCTTGTGGCGTGTGAGAAAACAAAAGCGGAGGTGGGGCGGGCACACAACTCAATCATCACATCTTCTTATTGTCGTTTGAGGAATCAAAAAGAGAATCGGTTAAAAAAAAGGAATTTAACTGCACGAGTTCTTACGAATGTCACTGTGGTAATTATTGCCATTAAATCATGACTAAAATAGGAGAAGATGAAGATGAAGATGAAGATGAAGATGAATAAAAAGCAAATGAAACTTGAGATTTTTGGAGAATCTTATGATTGGTGCTGCCACGGACTCGGAAGGGAAAGAGCGGTTCTTGGTAATTTCCCCTGTCTTTGTTTTTAATGATTGCTTTGGTTGAATCTTTACAAGCAACAGGAGCCTTAGAAGGCATCCAATTGATTCCTTTCCTTCCTTCCTTGTCTCCCCCTTTGTCTAACTCATTGTATCTAAATCCGCTACTCTTTTGAGTCTTGTGCTGTGGGACTCCGGGGCTGGAAAACCGAGGTCGTATGCTCAAGTTGCTCGGGCCTCGAGGACGACGTGGGCTGCTGGAAATTTGAACGGTGCTTCTAGTTTGTTCTTTTTTGCTTGATTTTTCAGCGAGGGAAACCAAAGAAAGATTGAAGCCTTGGGACATTAGTTGGAAGAGGACCAATAGGTAAGTTTTTATTATGGCTCAAGGCTTGTAACCAAATTGGGCCCATCCATGGAAATGATTGGACCGAGCCTTAGCCCTCCGTAGGAGCCGAACGGGGTGCATGACAAGTCTGAGCATGACCCAATCCTGTCACTGGGTAAAGTAAGTCTGCAACCAAACACAATAGAGAGAAATTCCGAGACGTCACCAGTTCAGCACACCAGAGAAAAACACTCCAGTGGCTAAACCAACGAGCGGCCTGAAGCCCCCCCCTGGAGTTTTGGTAAATGCGTGCAATAGGTGAGCTCTAATGGCCGCTTTGGTCTCTTTCTTGGGTTCAAAAGCGTTCCTTTTTTTAATTATCGAAGGTTGGTTCTTGATGGGTATGGTGTTTTCCTCTTTCATCGAGCTTTGCTGGTGATGCTGTTGATTAGTTTCTTTAAACGAATGGAGGGAACTGAGTCATGGGTCTTCTTTGGTGGTGATGGAAACCTGGAGAGTTACCGGATTGGCCCCTGCACTCCATTCAGACGTTATTTATGTTCAATGATTGAATAAAAATAATGTAGAGCATGAATTTTTTTCCCAATTTTTCTGTAAAAATTCTTCAGGATGATAGCGTGTACTTAGTTTTCAACGAAAAATCAGAAAACAAATGACGTTGTTGTGATCGAATGGCCCGTATTTTCCGGTAGGTGGAGATGCTAGATTGAGCGATAGTCATTCCAAATCTGTAATCAGACCGAATACATCGCATTGATTTTTGGAACGTGGAAAATGCAAAACATTCATCTTATTTGTTTAGGATGGATTTTTGTGGGAACTTGGCTAATGGAAACGATTGATCTCACGTCTTTAGTTCGGGCGCTCTTGAAATGAAACCAGCTCAATACTGATCCAAACAAAGAAAGCCATGTGGCTGATTTTCCTTTCGAATTAATTTGCTTCATGTCGTTGTCTTTGATCAGAGTTGGATAACCAGTATCTGTAGAAGATTCGTAAGTGGGAGCTATGACTGTGACCGTGGTTTCCTCGTGCAATCCTTGTTTAGTTCGTCATCCTGGTCGACAGAATCAATGGTATGCCAAGACATTCCTCGGTGCTGGACAGAATATTCAGGATCTTATTTGTTCTACAAGAAACCAAATCCAACATGATTATCGAGAGAAGAAGTTGACCCGAGTATTTGCTGTCACAGAAGGTTCTACCGAGTCGAGCAAGTCTGAAGAGACCCTTCCATCTTGGGCTCGACCAGATGCGGATGAGCCTCCTCCATGGGTTCGGAATGAAGGAGCACAGAATGCGTCTCAACAGAGCTTTGAAGTGCCCTTCTTTGTTTACTTATTAGCCTCCGCAGTGACGGCAATTGCTGCAGTAAGCTTCTTTTGCTGTCCTTGTTCTGTTCAGTACAGAAAGAATTGGCTGATAATCTTAAAGAAACCCAATTGCAGATAGGGTCAATATTTGAGTACGTCAACCAGAGGCCTGTTTTTGGAGTTTTAAATTCGGACAGCATCTTTTATGCCCCATTGCTCGGCTTCTTCGTGTTTACCGGCATCCCCACCTCGGTGAGTTTTGAAGTTCTAATAGGTTGTGGATTCTTGCCATGTGCCGATGATATTCAGCTAATCAATTATGCCCGAATACAGGCGTTTCTATGGTTCAAATCAGTTCAAGCTGCAAACAAGGAAGCCGAGGAACAAGACAGGAGGGATGGCTTTTTGTAGCGTCAAGCGCCTTGCGTAAATTTCAGGGCAGAATGTCGATTCTGTATGGAATATGGTTGTGTCTAGAATCTAGATAGGTCTAAAGGCTGTGTTTCTTCCAGTCAGTTTTGCACGGCACAGAATGTTAATTGTGACTGATGATTTATGTTCAAACTTCATGCTATCTTCATAGAATTTCGGACGTATTTGACGGTATTGTCCGAGAAACTTGAAGCGGGTTCATAGTATTATAAGAAAATTTAGCATTTAGCTCCCCGCCCCCAGGCTGACTGGCCAGTCCAGTGGCCTGGGAGGAAAATTTCAGACGCAGCCGATGAACCTTTATGGAACCGAAATGACTCATTTGCGGTTCGGTTTGCATCTTTTCCAGGTCTAACATTATGGCTTCACACTTGACAGATAAATCAAAAATGGTACTTCTTTCCTTTACCCATATCTCTCGCGAGGCTGATGGCTAATCTAAAATATGAGCAATGAGAGACAGCTAGCCGAATTATGAGTCAACCAATTTTTCTAGAATGAAGGTGATTTACATCTTGTGCTCTGCTGCACTATCTACGCAGAAGAGATGAACAGTTCGATTGAATGAAGACGATTATAATATTATAATCACTAGAATTGTTTGGATGGTATGACAGGGAAAACAAAAATGTATATCAGGAACTTGTGTAAATGATTCCAAGAAAGCATGGCATGGCATGGCAAGGTGGTTGTCATTTAATTTCCCTGCAGCAAGAAATTCACTAAAAACTGCCTCCAAGTCTGCATTTCTATATAGAAAATTGTCCATACCTCGAAAACTCCGTTTTTCAGCCGTGAGCTAAAAGTTTGTGACTGGTGAGTGCGTGGACCTACAGTTGGTGACATAACTTCGAGGAGATGTTTAGAAGGGAATGGAGGCTTGAGCATGCGAACAACATACTCGCAAAGAATCTGAAAAGTCTGCGAACAAAATACATGGAGGAGGAAGAAGGAGAGAAAAGTCCTGCCCCGGCCTTGTCCGTGCTCCAAAGAATGGACCGCCTCGGCCATTTGGTAACAAGAACAGATTGTCTCCATTTATTTGCCATTCTAATTATTGATGGGAAGAAGTTGAACTTGTAGCCCTGATAGGAGGTGTCAGCAAATTCTTTTACCCTCTCATGTTTTAAGTCTCTAAGCACAAGGGCTCGATGAAACAGCTGCAGTTTCTGGAGGAGAGGCAGAGCTCATCAGCAAGATATCCTTCAGGCCTGGTTGCGGAGAAAATCAGAGCAAAAGAACAAGATCATTGCAAGACCATATCATCTGCACTAGAGGAAGCTTATCACAAAGGGACATTGATGGATCGAGTGGCGATGCTTGAGGACCGAGTCTTACAGGTTCTTCCGTGAATGAGTTTTATGTTCATGCCCTGATTCCGGCTCCTGAGTTATTTGTCCGAGCCCTAATCTGATTTGAAAAGTCTATTGTTTAAAGAGTGAATAGCTGATTGTAGCTCTTCTTTGGATATAGTTGAGCCTAGAGATTGAAGTCGGAAACATTTCAAAGTCACGCTATTCCGTAGTCCCGACAACAATTGAAAAGGCCAATCATCGCACTTCAGAATTGGCCGTGGTTGCCACGGAGAGTGCGGATTCGAAGGAACACCAACGAGTGAGCTGCAGATACCATAGCAACACTAGTCCAATGCTTTCATGAATTTGAACTCAGACAATTTTGACATTATACTAAGACTCAGCTTTGGTAAATAACGTTGACTAATTTCAGGAAAGGGGCTGTGGAGACGAAGCAGCATGCGTTGAAAAGACAAAAACAGCAGGAAGTCAGGAAGGCAAGAGGCGGTCAGTGCTGAGGAGAAGTAATTGCTTTGTGTGGTGGTCTAGACTGGGATGTTGATTCTCTCCCCCAGCAAAGTCTTCTGAATTCTGAATGTTGAACAACTATTCATATGCCCCGTTCTTCTTTTCCTGGGTGTATTGGATAAGGACACTTTCAACAGTGCAGATCCTTTTGCCTTCTGCTCTTCAAACTCATAGCTACAGTTTAACATATGTAGTTTAGTTTGGATTAAATCTGCATTCGCAGTAACCTTTTATGTCCCTTTTTTCTTTGTATGAATTCCCGGTGAGCAAGATAAAAGAGGCAGATGAACAAATAAAATGGGTATTGGTGCAATCTTCTTCCTTTCATCTTGTCAAATCCTCATGACCTAAAACTTTGCAGCAGAACAATAAAATCACACTTTGGATGCGTACCTGATGGTCTGAATGGTTAGGTGGGTAATGAGAAAGGCATTTTAGCTCACAGCTTCTGATAAAGAAGGCCATGTGCGGCAATAGACATTAGATGTGCATCAACCTCATAGGTAATACTGACGTGAACTAGGCTTACTAATACAAATTTGAGCATAATTATTTACAAATTTTATATTTTGTATCATTTATCTATAATCTTCACAGCGCCAACCCCAATTAATTTGGGATAAAGTAGTTGTTGATGTTGATGTATCTATAATCTTCACGGCCTAATTCCCTAAAAAAATTTAATCTTAGGTTCGATTTCAAATTTTTGCCCTAACTTTTTCTGTCAAAAAAAAAAAATTTACCAAGTATCGTTCTATTCCCAAATCTGTCTTGCATCAAAAAATTGGTATTGACTTTTCAAAATTATCAATGTTAGGAGGCTGTTGTTGTTCTATAGGAAGATAAGCACGTGTACGAAGACGTGGGTTTTAACTGGCTCGGACGTTGATAATTTTGAAGAAACTAGTAGCAATTTTTGCCCGTGGATAAATTTGAGTTTTATATAAAGTTTGTGACTTTTTCCAAGACAAAAAATAATGTTTGAGATGGAATTGAGATTGAACTGAAAATCGAAATGTTTTTTTTTTGTAAGAAATTAAGCCTAATTAATCTCAATTCAAATTTACTCGATTGACGAAATGAGTTTGAAATTTCGTAGGCTCATCTACTTTCGTCTCATCTCGAAAGATTTGGTATTTGCTTAGAAATAAATTTCCCTCCACTGAAAAAAATTACACGTAGGCCAAATGTTTGAACATACTTTTTAATGATTTTACAATATTAGTATCAAAGATATTGAAAATAGAAAATTTGTCCTAAACATATTGTACTTTTGCCAATTTAATACAAATTTTTCAACTTTGTCAATTAAGTCCTAAAAATTTTGACAATTTGCCAATATAGTCCACCATGTCAATTTCAGCCTGAAATCGATGGCATGAATGCCACTCGTGCTACGTGGCACGGCCGTCGCTGATGTGAACAAATATTATTAATTTTAAAATATGTTATCAATATTTTATTAGATATTAGTTTTAATTTCTTTTTCTTTCCTCCTTCTTCTTTCTTTGGTTGCCAACCTCGGTGAGTGGATGTCACGCCCCGCGCACCGGGCACAAGCACGCGACTCACTGCGATCACAAATTCTCTCTCGAGGTCCCAGGATTCACATAGGTCGAGAGATATATCATATAAAAAGCAGCGGAAGCGATGATATACAAACTCCTCCGTACAAATATAAAATGGGGCCTAGGTAACGAGGGTATTAATAATACATAAACTTCCGAATATCCATACAAGTCACGACAAACTAAACATACTGGTCAATAGAGGCGACAAAACTAGTGTAAAAGACAATCATCAGCTCCCAGAAGAAATAAACATCAAGGTCACCATCAAAATATCAGACCAGTAAAAGCAGAGCAGAGACTCTTAAGTCGAGCTACTGGAGTCATCAGTCTCCTCAGCCACCTCAGTAGGCTCGTACTCTGAGAGTGTCTCGGAGCAGACCTCCACGGTGTCCTCAAGTGCCTCGTTAGCTGACGGCTCCACCAAGTCGTCCTCGACAGCCTCGATCGCTATAACCTCATCGGTATCCTCCAAGGTCGGGGTACTCTCATGACCATTCCTCGAGCCAGCGACTGACCCATCGGCCTCCATTGAATCCCAAGCGGGATGGCACCAATTGGGTATCACCCCATGGAATATCTCAGTGGGTCTCAGTGGCCCCGTAGAAACGTCCCCTATCTTCATGAACCAGGCCTCATACCTGTGAGGCTTCTAGGTACTGTCACCCTCATCTACCCAGACGACCGTGCACTTTCTAACATAAACAGTCCCATGTCCGTCAAGGAACTCCTCAAAATATACTGACATCTCATTTGGGTCACCAAACCTGATTAGCCACATTTTCAAGGCCTAGGATTTGAAAAATGGGGTCCCACAATGGGGCGAGATATACATCTCAGTAAGGTGGGTCCTAACTCTAAGTTAGATTGACCGTCCACTCAGGCAAATGCAACCACAAACAATTTATACAAAATCACATGAGGCATTCAACTATTACGAAATAACACACAGATGTCAAGTATGCAATCAAGGCATCGTATTACATCATTAAGCTCAAGCACACATTATCAAGCCAGATTACACCTTCTATCATTTCCTGCCTCCTCACTTTCATGCCCGCATTTAGAACGCCTCAAGCTCGGTCCGTGTAAACGTATCGATCGTCTAATTGACAAATCCGCATAAACGCATCAGACCGTCTCATTGACAAACCCGCGTAAACGCATCAGGTTTTCAATCTCATTTCAGGCCTGTGTCGTGCACATCTCAACTCCGTTTCACGTTTCAACGCATCAGGACCATGACCTTCTCAACCCCGTGTATCGTACTCCTCAAGGTGCAATTCAATTCAAACCCTGCACCTCAGTGCCTCAGGGTATTCATTCACACAACCCCGCGTCTCAACGCATCAGGGTGTCACGACTTCTCAAACATGCCACAAGTTTATTTCATTTCATAGCACACGTTTGAATGCAACTCATGCGACGAACGACACATCCATGGCATACGAGACAATTAAATTTGACATACAAATGTGACAATCAATTCATGGCACAAGCATTGTCAAGCATTCAAGTCCTCTATATTTTTCTACGATGTACATTGGACAACCACATTATAAACCTCCAAGAACCAATCAATTCGCACACAAATCACACAATCGGTCCAATCCTCCTATTAAAGAATCCCCTTACCTTGTGCTAAAACCAACAAAAATCTCTTCCCAAGCACTTCAAGAATATGGTCCAAATAGCTCAAAAACAACTCAACCGCGCAACCTAAGGAAATTCCTCCAATCGTCAATTTTCCTTTCATGAAACACGAACCTCATGGGCTTATCTATTAACATTCTAATACGTCTCAATAATGAATTTGGAACCCATTTCCATCACTAACAGCCTCCCACAAAACGGGTATGCACATAACCGAAATAGGATATTTTCGGTTCTGTGCATATCCCAACTAATCAGCCCTTAGACTAACTTAAATCCTAAATTTATCTACTAATCTACTTGCTAACATGTAGTTCTAATGGTTGGGCAGCCTCACCGAACATTTGGAGACAAGGCGACGCCGGAAAGTCCTTGAACGGCGCTAGTTCCTCCGATTCCTCCAATGGTCAGTTTTTTCCCTTCAAATACAAGACCCATTTAGAGTCAAAACTCCATCAAATTTCTTCAAATTTTTTATCACAGCTTAGTCTATGTGTCCTCTAGATGTCCACAAAAATTAATCAAAAAATTTGAAGGATTCGAGGTCCTACAGAGTCTAAATAGCAGCTTACCTCTAGCTGCGACGGTTTCCGTCGACTTCCGGGAGAATGGCTAGCCAGAGGTCCTCAAGTGGTCAAATGTCGTGATTCAACTTGGAGAATGTCAGCAAGAGGATGAAGAAGGGGCTGGTGGTTGGCTCGGTTCCAAGCGATGGCCGTAGATGGCGGTCGGAAGTGAAGAACCGCGGCGGCAGAACCTGGTCGGGCGGTGGAGCTTCTCGGCAGCAGGGGAAAAAAAGAAGAAGAAAATGGCAGAGGGAATGGGGGTTTTGGCCTAGAGAGAGAGAAAGAGTGAGGTATATACTTCAATGGCTTGGTCAACTTGTTGAATGGTAGGTTAAAAGGTGACTCCATCACATCATAGCTTAATCCTTTGACACTTGTCCATGTGTCAATCAATTGCTCATCCAATGGCTCTCATTTTCTTTAATTTTCGACAGCTATAATAGGGCTTCAATGATCAAAATGTCTTTGTCCCACAATTAAGGCAAGGCTAATACTTGAGGGGTAAAATAGTAATTTTACCCCCGACGTCCGGAACGTCGTTTTTTTAATTCAAATTTTCCTCAATAAGGTGACAGCCAATCCAATTATAATGTTGAAATTCTTGATTCTCTATTTTCTAATTTCGAGACTCGTTTCTGAATCATTTCTCTATCAGACGTGATTTCAACCTATCTCGAACTGACGGACAACTTTTGCGGACGTTACACATATCGACTCTGTGATTCATATAACATTTAGGGCTCATCAATTCATGGCGACTTTGGTTGTCATGTAATTGTGAGGGTCTATCACTAGTTTCGATGGTCTCGATTGTCACTGTTCGATTAAGGAAAATTTTGCAAATTATACGTTGATTAAGCAGTATCACCCGCGCTCCAATCGTATAATGCTAGCAATGCATTCCTTAATCGTTCTTAGATCGGCCTTTTATGGCTGTAAATGTCCCCTCGACAATCTTTATGATCAAAGCGTCATTTCCTATTCGAGTTCCCTAGGTCCACGTACCTTGTCTCGTTTTAGCCTTTTCCTTTTAGTCAGTCGACTCGAGATTGATCAGATCCGAGCAAGATACGACTAAAATACATCGTTAGATACATTTCTTATTAATAAGTCCGAAAATGACAGGAAAATCAGAATGTCACAACTCTTCCCCCTTACAAAAATTTCATTCCCGAAATTTACGACAACTCCAATTACTCAAACAAATGGAGGTACTGATGCCTCATCGTTTCTTCGCTTTCCCACGTAGCGCCTTCGGTTCCATGGTACTCCCAAACAACTTTGACCAATGGAATCATTTTATTCCTCATAATTTGCTTCTTTCGGTCTTCGATCCTAACTGGCTTTTCCACGTAGGATACCTTGTCAGCCACTTCGATAACCTCGTAGTCCAGTACATGTGTTGGGTCTGGTTCATACTTCCGCAGCATTGACACGTGGAAGACGTTGTGCACTTGGGATAGATTGGGCGATAAGGCAAGCCTGTAGGCTAAAGTCCCAATCCGTTCCAAAATTTCAAATGGACCTACGTACCTTGGGCTCAGTTTTCCTTTTTTTCAAAATCGAGATAATCCCCTCATCGGCGACACCTTGAGGAAAACATGATCACCTACTTGAAACTCCAAAAGCTTACACCGTTTATCCGCATAACTCTTTTGACGACTCCGTGTTGTCTTCAGTCTTTTTCGAATTATCTTCACCGCTTCCACCGATTGCTCTACCAACTCTGGGCTTGTAAGACTTCTTTCTCCAACCTCGTTCCAATAAATCGAGGTTCTGCAAGCTCTTCCATAAAGTGCTTCAAACGGCGCCATTTGAATGCTCTGCTAGTAGCTGTTATTATATGCGAACTCCACCAAATGCAGCTGATCCTTCCATCCACCTTTGAAGTCTATTACGCACGCTCGTAACATATCCTCAAGCGTCTGAATCGTCCTCTCCGATTGTCCGTCCTTTTGTGAATGGTATGCCGTACTAAATTACAGTCGAGTTCCCATGGCATCTTGAAGACTCTTCTAGAAGTTCGCCGTGAACTTGGGGTCTTTATCTGATGTAATTGTCACGGGTACTCCATATAGTCTCACTATCTGTCTCATGTACAAATCGGCATATCTGTCCATTGCGAAATCTTTTCGCACAAGGATGAAGTGTGCGGACTTGGTCAACCTGTCCACGACTACTCAAATAGAATCGTGGCCTCTCTGGTTCCTATAGAGTCCCATCACAAAATCTATCGTTACGTGCTCCCATTTCCATTCAGAAATTTTCAGTGGCTGTAATAATCCACCAGGCTTACAGTGTTGTGCCTTCACCTGCTAGCATGTCAAGCACCTCGTCGCATACTTCGCCACGTTCACTTTCGCCACGTTCCACCAATAATATTGACGCAAGTTTTGATACATCTTTGTGCTTCCTAGGTGAAACTATAATTGCTTCTATGAGCATCTGATAAAATCCTTTCTCTAAGTTCTTCATCCTTTGGCACGCATAGACGCCCTCGAAATTTCAAAATTCCATCATCTGACACTTAGAATTCTGGTTTCCTTTTTGTTGCGTCTATCTCTAAGATTTTCTGAATTTATGAGTCCATAGATTGCAAGGCTTTTATCCTTTCCTGGACCTCAGGTTCTATTCTCAGTGTGGCCATTAAGCTGGATAGTTGACAGATTTCTAATCTGAACTCAGAATCCCTCAAGTTTTCCAATAGCGACCACCCTTTCACTAGTAGACGAGCGATACTCGAATTCCGACTGAGCGCATCTGCGACTTTATTTCTTACGTGTGATTTAGTTGTTCCTTCCTGTGACGAATGATATAGCATTGATGGTTTGCCAGTTTACAATTAGCAAATGATCCAACTACGGTTCTCCCTTCCATAGCAAGTACACGTACCTTGACAATTCTAATGCTTTCAGCAAGTCGTCACTATATACAGTCCTATGTTGCAAAATCTTTTTTTATGCAGGATCCTTTGTCAGTTTGCTTCTGGTTATTCTTTGGCAATATTATCGTCAGATTCGATTTTATTGTTCGTTTAATGTGGACAAGGTCCGGATATTCTTCCATGTTTTGACAGGAATGTCCGGAAGTTGATTCATGAATTCCAACTGCTTCGTAAATTGTAGTTTTTCCCCTGGTTTCAGGCCTTTCCAAATGGATTCCCTCCCATAGTAGAGGATTGTTGGCGACATTCATCTTGTTTTCTAGAAGTCCCCGCTCATACCATCTGTAAGGAAAGTGTAGTGCTTTTCGTACCTAACAAGAGGCCTGGATTCAATTCTCTGAAGTGGAAGTATTTTGAGATGTTACAGGTTTTGGGGACCAGGATAAACAAATTGTGGAGCCAAGTTTTATGCTATTGAATTGGAACTAATTTGCTTGGAACAGTCGAAGCTAAGAAGCTATTGTGAAAATTCTTTTCTTCTCTGATTATTTTGCCCACTCTAGGAATATGAGTTGGCTCTTGAGCACTCTCAATTTATTTTGCATTCTATTTTAAGGTGGTCATCCACTACAAAGAGTTCCTCGGTATTGGGGTTGGAAAATGGCACTTGGCTTTTGGCAGTTCATGTAGATTTGATTTCCTTCTTTGCTCAAATTGAATGTGATTCGGTGATTCGTCGGTGACTTAAATCTTTTGGTTTTGGATACACTGAGAGTCCTGAGGCCAACCCTTTTAAATGTAAACACTCACACAAGCACATACCCCTGTGCAAACGCACGTGAATCCATATAGATAAACACCAGTATTCTTAAATGAAATGATCCCCGAAGGGTCAAAAGAACAACGCTTAAAAAGGTAATCTTAGGAACTAGGAACAAGTAATCTCAAGTACTAGGAACACCAATTGAAATGATCCCTAAAAGGGTTTTAAAAAAAAAACACTCAACTTAGAAAATTACTTTTTAAAGATGCCTTCACTCCTACAATTTAAGGAAATAACTTCATATAAGTGCATCAGGAGTTTAGGAAATTGTTTGGAATAATAAGAATCGAAGCCCTCAGGAACTAGCCCCTCGCTCACGTCTCGGAGAAATGACAATCTCATCTCGGGATTCCGAAACGGGGGATGTTTAAGTACCTCTGATGCTTTTGGCCTGCCTGTAATTAAAAGCAATCAAATATTGACCCAAAATCTCGAAGAAATGATACGCAAACAAGGCTGAGGTAGTTTAAAAGGCTCATGCAATTTCTGAAACAATTAAAATCAGAGAGCACTTTTTACCTCCGTTTAGGAGTCGGTTTCAATAGCGGCAAAACCAAGTCTTGAGTCTCACAGTCCAAACCGTTTACAAGAGGTTAATGACGTTTCGTGTGATTTTCCGAGGTGACACGGGAAAGGAAGACACGACCAAGACTGTATATATCGCCTTCTCGTGTTGGGTGCACCTTAGGACGAAGCATGTTCGTCTCCCCGTCAGTATGAGATTTCACAAGTAAACATCAGAGATCAACAAGTAAAGATGTCCTGGTTACTATCGTAGAAGATCAAACTTATCATAATCACGATTTTCCCAGGTGGAATTCCCTCCTTGGAGGCATCTGATGATTCCTATATCAGCCAATTTTGCCGATAACGTGTAACCTTTAGGCTTTCGATTTCATAGATGGTGGTATGAGTAGTAGTTTGCAGAATATTCCTGTCACTTCTTAACTTGTTTAACCCACAACCTTGATTTCGACCTTGATTTTGGTACTCCAGCAATATGTTAGTGCTTTCAAGTGGTAACTTCTTAATCGGGACATCGAAAGATTTTCTTCAATATAGTGAATGAAGTAGTTCTGGTCCAAGTTTCTGGGGTGACTCATCGGTACATCTTGCCTCAGCTATTTCTAACTGCCGGAGTTGCAGCAGTCCGGTACATCTTGCTTCCTATCGTCGGGATTGTCATCGTGAAAGGTACGCTGTACTTTGGTCTGGTGCATGAAGATCCACTATATCTGTTTGCTCTCCTTCTACAATATGCCCTTCCTCTGGCAACGAACATAGGTATAGGCAGTTCGCAATTCTCAACAAGCAAATTGACCAATTCTTTCGGTCACGATCAGGTGGATTGTTTACAGCATTGGATCAGTGATACAAACTTACTTTTTCGGCAGCCACGATGACACAGTTGTTTGGAGCAAGGCGAGAGCGAGTGTTCTATTGTGATGCTGTGGACTCACGCTTTGGCTTCGGTTGCACTAACAGCTTGGTCAACCGTCTTCATGTGGATGCATTTTGCCTCATGTTCGAGATTGATTCAGCGACGAATTGAACAATAAGGCGTCCCTGCTTTTGTGCATCGACCACAACTCTCATCATCATTCTTTTTACTGGCGTCAATCGTGCATGGCCAAGTTATGCAGCCTGATATTTGGTCGTTACTTGTTAGCAACAGCATTGGGATGCAACGATATTTATTCAGCTTATCAACCTGAATTGGCATCTTGGTAGAAGCCTGCTTGCAGTGATATTGCTTGTGCATCTTGGTTTGATCCTTCTACTTAGGCACTGATGATATTCATGGTTTGTTTGAAAAATAGGATGGTACGGTATGGTAGGACCTTCGTTTTCTTATACATTAGAGCAAAAAAGTTGCAACCGAACCAGCATTATGAAAATTTGATGAACATGCGCTGCATATGCTACGAGCCGAGCTCATTGTGTTCACTTCGCGTTAGATTTACATTCGTCCCGTGGATGTACAGCTGGCAAGCCGTAAACAGTAGGTAGTAAACCTGTTCTGAGTGCCCCAAGGGAAGCTTCAGAGGAGGCAGCTCTTGGAAAAATCATTTGAGGCAACGCTAACTTGAGTAATGCAAAGTGATGGATGACGTAGCCTGCCCGTTGGAAAGCAAGACACCGTTGCCTCTGTGGAGCATAAGCACAGTTTGTACCAACATTGTATGTGGTTAGTTGCTCCTCCTGTTCTCCAATAGATTAACTGCTTTATCATTTAGGTTAATGGGAAACGTAGGGGTAGGTTAAAATTTTCGTGGCCCTTACAATTTCAGCTCAATACAATGCAGGGTGACCAGAAGAGGAAGGTTCAGAAACTATTTGCGTCACCTCGAATGCCCCGCTATGTTTGGGCCAACTGGATGTCAAGTGTTGGAAGGATCTTGAGAAGCAAAATCCACAACTGTGTTGAAGTAGAACTGTAATCGATTGTGGAGGTTGTATACATAATGGAAGCCACAAAATAGAGAAAAGGAACAAGACTAACATCATTATATGCAGACCTTACTAGCCACCCTCAACGCGACATGGGATGCTTGAATGTACACCGAATCCAACTACCTTCTCTTAAGAGCTTCATTAGTCCTAATTGACTGAAACATATAAGCAAGGTCTCCAGTAAATGAACACGAATCGAAGTTATGCTCAAAGAATTTTCAGCTCAAGATTAGCGTGGCCGACCCGTCCCTTATGCCTTTCGAAGAGGTCTCTCAACGCTTCGACAAACTTCTTGTGCACCTCATTGACCTGCCAAATGGAATTTGAGATCATAAATAGCAGTACATACCACATGGGAGGTGTCAACTTTTGTTAGCCCACGACATTAAGACACTTTAAGCATCCAAGTTTTGGATTGTTCAGGAGGAGTAGTGCAGATCTCCATTTTTGTTGTGTAAATGTGCAGTCAGGTAAAGAAAAGCAGCAAAGCATATTCAGAAGACAAAAACAAACAAGATTTACCTCTTCCATGCTGGGTTTGGAGGTCTTCTTAAACTCAATGGGTCTACCGACCACCACATGCATTGGATGTTGGAATGGTAAAGGAGATCTGCGAAGAGAAAACCATGTAACGCACTACTGGATGTGTGGGACCATTTCAGTTGTACCATAGACGTATGACTCACTGGAAATCATCAACAATCCCACAATCTCATCTTCCTAATTCAGTAAAGAGAGTCATTGGAAATCATCAACATACCCAAAGATTCCCCAGAAAAAAACCGGTGTAAACTTAATTGCTCTAGAGAATTGCAGATACAACTTTCCACCAGGCTTCCACCACTTGTACACATTTGACTGTAGCAAGACAAGGACAAAACAGCTATGTGAGCTTTAGTTAGTAAGTCAAACAAGCTGCATTATAAATAAATAAAAAAGCTGCATCAGACAACGAATTATAGCCGAGAAGAAAGGCAAAGACAGGAGTTACTTGACCGAAGCAGAAAACTGGAACCAGAGGGCAACCCATCTCCATGGCTATCCGGATAAATCCTTTTCTTGATTTAATAAATGCAATCTACAAAAGGAAAAGATTGCACATGTTAGAATTTCTATTTGGACTATTATATACAGAGAAAAGGACGATAAATGAATCATTGGCTGAATTATGTTGTTTCATATAGTACATTCAAACTATTCTTATGTGTCGGTTCTGTCTATGCTGGAGAAGGAAGCTGCTTATGCAATGAGGACTCAATAACCGTTTATAAGTCCACATGTAGTTGAAATAGAGCTCACGGCTTACTGCATTTGTGAATCCTCAATCCTAATCCATTTATCACTGCATAATCCCAGATCAAGCATCGATAATTACTCCATATTCTTGTTCAAAAATATTTTTGAACTGTCAAAATTGAGCAATGACTATGTTTAGGGTTCAGGAGGGGGTGCAACTAAAGCATCCGTCAACTTCTCCAGAGACAATAGCTTTACTAAGCAAACCATATCCAGCATACCAGGCAGTGAACTAATGAATACTATTTACGATGCCACAAAGTCAATCACCTTTGATCTCACTAAAAATTGGCAAAAAAGGTGTAAATTCAGCGAAACATGTTGCCTGATAGAGTGACCTGAATTGTGACAAGAAAAGATGGAATTCAGAGAGTTAGACCTCAGAATCATGCTCCATGAGGAAGGTCTCTTGTACACCCCCGGGCACAATGATACAGCTGTAGCCAGCACCCAAGAGGGAAATGAAGTTCGTCTTAGTTGCCGGTGTGAGACCCAACCAAGTCCATATATGTCTCAGAAATGGAGTGTAAAACACCTACAGATTTTCCCCACTATGTGATTAGACAGGAAACAAAGGCTCCATAACATGCATAAGGAGTGGAATGGCTAAGACGAAAAAAATCTTACTGCACTACTAGCAAGGACCTTAATCTTTGGGAGAGGCATGAAACCAGTGAGATCAGCAAGCGCAACAACACCAATTGGAAGTACTGAATGTGGCTCATATCCAAAAACTGCATGCACATATATCTGAATAGTTAATTCGCGCATACAAGACAAAAAAAACATCCCAAAGATTCTTAGGCTAATAAGAAGTCCAGAAGAAGAAAAAGTTCGGCAGAAGCAGCCTGCTCTTCACAGTTCATAGGCTAATCAGAAGCCCAGAAATACAAAAAAGTGCTCTTCAAATAATGTATTATCGTATATTTCTAATGCAGATTAAATTGGACATAAACATTGATGAATAGGTCATGTTTTCCCTTTCATCTCAATCAACACCCGCAAGACAGAACAATTTGATCAAGAGAGATGCTATCACAACTCAAAGGGATGCAAAGAGCACACAACAATCTGATCCCGTGGTATTCCATGTCGTCGCTTCATTGATTCATACTGGAACTATCACAACTTAAATAACCATCCTCATCTTTCCCCAATTAGACGCGCCATGGCCAAGGCCTTATCAGAAAAGCAACTGAAATGCTAGCAGAGTAAGTCCATCTGCCTACTTTACAAAGCTACACTGACTAGCAACTATCCATTGCTTCAAATTGACCTTTGATTACCCTTAAATCTTCGGCATTGATACCATATTCATTAACCATTGCACCCAAACCTATTTTTATTATATCAACTGAAAGAACAAGAAGAATGCTAGGGACTGACCATAGGCACGACTAGGATCAAAGGCTTCTATGTCCTCCACGTGCAGAGTAACAGGGAAATAACTGCAGGCATGTTTACATATGTACCTGAAGACCAAACCCACCATCCCCAAATCAAATCACATTCTACACAACTCAATACAAAATTACTCATAAAATCAGTTCATCAGCTCTGAGAAACAAGACCAAAAGGAGAGAAAAAGGAGATAAGAACGTAGGAGCACCTCGACAACTTTCTGCCTAATCTGCTTCTATCATTAATTGGAAGGAACATAAATATCACGAGCAACCCAAAAACCCTGATCAGTCAAAAAAAACGAACAGCTATTAACGTGCACAAGCAAACTTTTGACCCAAAAGGCAAAAAGAAAATTAAGGAAAGAGCAAAGAGCAGAGAGAGCTCACGGAAGGGCTTTGGAGGGAGAAAGGTAGACGAAAGAGAAGAGGACCAGCAGGGAGACGAAGTGAATAGCACCCAACCAAATTCCTAAAGCCACCATAGTGTGCCATATATTGGACGACGGAAACTCCTCTCTTCCATTGAACACTCTCAGCTTCTTCAGATGATCTTCATCAGCCTTGCTCCCCTCACCCATCCCTCCCGAAATGAACCAAAACCCACCAAAAAAGTCAAAAAAAAAAAATCCGCTTTTCTGTTTACCTGCAACTGCGAGGAATCAATCTGCTACCGGGGATTCGCAGAATTTCAACCCAGAAAGAAAAAAAGCCCCAATAAAGAGTTCTTTCTGCTTTTCCACAAGAAAGGGCAAATCATGATTTTCCCCACCCCCATCGCCAGCATCCTTTTCTTGAGAACACCTGTGGTTTTTTGGGATGTCTCACCTCCGCACTCTACTGGAAGTCTCTCACGTGGTCACGCTACAGAGATTGCAGGTGACAGGTTGCTGAAAACAACTAAAAAATGAATTGTTTTCAATGGGGATGATGAAATTTTCCTCCTTTTTGGGTCGAGGGGATGATAGTTGATAACTGGGTAAAACCGAAGGACCCGGTAATCGCAAGTGGCTTGCGCCTCTGAGTTTGAGTCTGCTACTCAACTGGGCAGCATAAAAATGGAAGTTTCGGCGGTGTTTGTCCAACGTTTTGGCCTGCGAAGGGACGCGTGCCTGCGATGATGTCGTTGGTGGTTGATGTGTATGGTTCGAGACTTCCCTTCTTCTTCTTCTTTTTTCGAAATATGTATATTAATAATCTTAAAATTTGCCATGAAAATATAATTAACTCATAAAATTTACAAAAATTACAACCACATTATAAAAATTAGTACAATCAACTCATTTCGTTAACTCTGTTCAATTTCACTAACAAAAAATATTGACGTGACTTTTTTAAATATCTCTTTTTTTCCTAGATGATGTGGCTAAAACAACCTCTCTTAAATTCAAATCTAAATTTTAATCTAGTTTTTATTTAAATTAATGTATAAAATAAGGTAATTTTTTAATTAAAAAAATCCACTTATATGCCGCAACGTCGTTGCCCCACCGTTGCTTGAAAGGGCTGGCGATGGTGGGGAAGCGGTTAGGTTCCAGCGACCCTCGCCAATAGCAGATGAGTGCCATCAATGGCGGTGAGGCCACTTAGATCGGTAATCCACGGCTAGGTCGTGCAATCAACTAATGGTGAAGATTGATGGGAGGAAAACAAATGATTTCCATCGACTTCCGATTGTTCTCACAAAACGGCTCCCCATAGAAATAAAAAAACACCTGGAGAATCTAGAATTGCTACAAGATCTGAACGGCTCCGAACAAGATTGACATGAAGATGATATTCCAAACAAGATCTGGATAACCCCCGTCGCCACTAGTGACCATCACCTACGGTCAGTGGGGGTCGCCGGCACTTGGCTAGGCCCCGACAACCACTTTCCCATATTGTCGTCCCTTCTCGACTGTGGTGAGGCGTCAACGACCATTGTTCTGCTTTTAGGTGGGTTTTTTTAACGTTATTTTCAAAATTAATTTAATAAAGATTAAATTAAAACTAGATTTGGATCAAAACGACATTGTTTAGCCACTTTATCACCACGTAGGAAAGACAAAATATTTTTAAAAAAATTCATGTCAGCATTTTTCGTTAGTCAAATTGGATGGAGTTAACGGAAGGATTTGATTGTACCAATTGGATAAGTTTTAGAACTCAATTACACTTTCATGTCAAGTTTTAAGACTTATAGTGAATATATCCATTTTATTTTTAAAAAGAGCTTTCATCAATTGCCAACCAATATCGATATAATATCTTGAAGCAAATATCCAAAATCCCTCCACGACTTTAGAGATAATACACATTTTTCACCTGAAACTTAACTTTTATTTTGTTTCGGTCATTAATCTGTTGTTGTTCTTTCCCATTGGCATGCGCAATTCGCACGATTTTTAAGATAGAACAAGGATAAAGCTAATTGACTATATACAAATAATAGAAAAAACAAATATCAATAGTAATATAGAATTCTAAAATTAGATCAATATAGCCATTTTTTTTTGTAGAAAATTAGATATTTTAGAAAACGATAAACATGAATTGATTAGTCTAAATTCATTGAAAATTTTTTCATTGAGGTAAGAATGAATAAGAAAACATAAGGTGATCCTTCAAGGTATTTTTCTATTAAGCAAACATTTTTTCAGTTGCCTTTTAAAAATACGTAATTTTTTTAGTTAACTTTTAAAATACATTTTTTCAATACATATTTAGTATCCAGGTTTCGTAATTTCATCTTTCATTATTAAGGCATCTTCCATTTTCGCTTAATCATGTTTCTCTTTCTTGAGATATCTGGTTTAGTTCTATTAATATATTCAACAAATACTAACAAGTTTCTTGCTGGTATAGTTTATATTTAATTTTTATAGTTAGTAATTTGTTGTTAATTCATTAAATTTTCTCCCTTTTTCCAATAATTTTTAAATTGACTATATTTGATATTATTACCTTAAATAGTTATGCAATAAAGCTCATTGTACTTTTTTTTTATTCACATCGAATGAATTCAATCTTTGCGTATTATGGGGGGGGGGGGGGGGGGGGGGGGGGGGGGGGGGGGACTCGCCTCTCTCTCGAAGTGCAATGGGAAAGGCTAAGAGCGGGATGAACGGTGCGTTGCTTTCTTGATCGTTGTGGTCTTTATTTTTTCGGTGCTAGGATCGGCCGCTTGGTGGCCAGAGTAGCGCTCCAGAGGGACCAGGACGAGGTCGAGCTCGCCGCCACCAACGATCCGTTCATCACCACTGACTAGACGGTACTTTTGCTCCCCTAGTGCGTACGTCTTTGTGTGCGGCGTCGCCATGCTCCATTTTACGACGATGGCTCTCAAAATTATGACCATGTTTGGATCAGTATTTGAGATGAACATTAAGGCTCTAAAGTCACTTGGCCAAATGCAAATATTGTTTGATTTATTTTTTGACTTACTTTGAACAAATGCAATTATATCTCAAATGTTATCCAAAGTCCTTTAAGCCAAAGTACTTTAAGAATTTGCATCTCAAATGCAACTAATTTTTTTTTTAAATTGTCATATTCACTTGCCGCCTCCCCCTCGACTGGCCACCATCACCGATCATCGGTCGCCGTCGCCACTGGTCACTGGTCGCCGTCGCTTCCGATTGCCGCCATCGGTTGCCACCCGTCGCCGATCGCCACCAACCGTCATTGGTCACTTGCCACCACCAACAGTCACGGTCATCACCGGTCGCCACAGCCACCTGTCGTCAGTCCTCGATGCCTTTTTTTAATAAAAAAAAGTAAAAATACTTTACAAAGTATATTTTTCACCAAACGTCATTTACATCAAAATTGCTTTCAAAAGATTTTTTAAAAGATATTTTACCAAACAATACTTGCATTTTGAAAAAGTCCTTTAGCCCAAAGGTATTTGCATACACTCAAAATTCCTTTGGCCAAATATTGAATCAAACGGTGGCTATATCTGGCTGTTGCCTTTGGAGAATTTCTAGAGCTTTTTACTTATGGGGTGGGTAGTCCAGACCAACATGTCAATGCTCAATTACATTTCATTACAAGGGGTGTCGCGGTTAGGAAAAGTCGAGGCACAAATGTGCGGAATACGGAGAAAGAAGAGGAGGAGGTTAGTCTGCTCTTCCTAAAGCCATCAGTCTTTTCAATGTAGTCTATCAAACACTTCGTCTATTGTCCAAATGGAAATTCTAACATGTGCAATCTTTTCCTTTTGTTGATTGCATTTGTTGAATTAAGGAAAGGATTTGTTGTCTGACGCAGCTTGTTTGGCTAAAAAGCTACATTACAGCTCACATGGCTGTTATGTCCCCATCTTGCTACAGCCAAATGTCTACAATTGGTGGAAAGTTGTATCTGCAATTTTGTAGAGCAATTAAGTTCGCCCCGGTTTTCGTCTGGGGAATTTTTGAGTAGGCATGACTCTCTTTGCTGAATTAAGAAGATTAGATTGTGGGATTGTTAATTGTTTTTCAATAGTCACGCATCTGCAGTAGAACTGCGATGCACCCACAAGTCCAGTAGGTGTTTTACAAGGTTCCCTCTTCACAGGTCTCCGTCACCCTTCCAAAATCCAACCCATGGGGTGGTTTGGTACTTGGTATACCAATTGATTTGAAGAGAACCTCCAAACCCACCATGGAAGAGGTAGGAATTTTTTCAATCCTTTGTTTTAAATGCCGTCTTCCACTCATTTCCCAGACGAAGATGAATTTTATGGCTTGAGATGAGATCACTGGTGAACCTTTTCTGCCATAAAAAGATAGAGCTATCCTGACTGCTCAAAAATGTAAAAAAAATGAAATCGAGTGGAACCAAGTATTCTTGTTCAGTAAAGACACAGACTTGATTGAAAAATTGCAACACCAAAAATCCATTATGTATACAACTATTGATTAGAGTGGGCAATATACAGGACTCAAGTCCCCCATGCCTAGTCTAAGGCTTTCTACTTTTAACAGGCAATTGTGGCTTTTGCTTCCTTCCAAGTTAGGCCTATAAATTTCACATAACCCCCTCTGAATCTTCCTCTCTTGGTCATCCTGAACTCTGATGCGCACGGTCTAATAAGTTACACAATCAGAGAGAAATCATGCGAATTTTTTGCAAATTACAGAGACGACGGTAGATATTGAGCTGAAATTGATGAGCCGCAAGTGTTTTTCAGCAAACCTTTTAATTTCCCATAAAACCTAAATGACAAGGCAATTAATCTAATTGAGAACAGGAAAAGCTAGAAACCATGGACAAATGTTCCAAACCCAACTTATGCTTCACAGAGGCAACAATGACTTGCCTTCCATGATGCTGACTATGTTATCCATCACTTGATACCACAAAAGTTTAACTTGGCCACAAATGACTTGTCCAAGAGCTCCCCCCCCCCCCCCCTTACTCTGAAGCTTCCCTTGGGGTGCTCAGAACAAGTTTACTACCTACTATTTCATCCTACAGCATGCTGACAATTTGGTACACACCAAAACTGTCCAAAGTGAGATCAATCCACAAGACGAATGTAAATCTAAGGCAAAGCAAACACGATCCAGACAGCACATATCGACGAACTTCTTAATGCCAGTCTTCGCATGCAAGCTTTTTTGCGCCGATGTATATGAGAATCAAGTTCTTACCGTACCATCTTATTTTTCCGCAAACCATGAATGTAATTAGTGCCTAAATAGAACAAATTATATGTGGAGGTACAGGTAGCATGAGTAATTCACTTATTCACTGAAATCATAAGCAAGCAATATTCCTGCACTACATCCTCATGCTGTTGCTAAGAGGCGACAACCAAAATTCTCCGGCGGTATTAATTTGGCCATGCACAACTGCTGGTGTAAAGAATTATGATGAGTGCCGTGGACGGAAAATGTGTCCCCCCAAACAAAACTAGCTTTCTAAAGCTACTAGTGAAGAGATCGTCCATGAAGAAAGTTAGCCAAAAGGAAGTCAAGCTACTAGCCACAAGAATAACGTAGACCATACTGTTAGCGCAACCGAAGCCAAGGCGTATGTCCACAGCATCACGACGGAACACTCGCTCTCTCCTACTCCGAACAACTGGGTCATCGTGCCTGCCAAAGTGTAGGTTTGTATTACTGATCAAAAGCCGTAAGTTATCTAAGTGTTCGCTACCAAAACATTTGGTCAATTTTCTAGTTGAGAATTGCTAAATGACCATACCTATGTTCGTAGCCGGAGGAAGGGCATAGTGTAGAAGTAGAACAAACAGATACAGTGGATCTTCATGCACCAGACCAAAGTACAGTGCTCCTTTCACGATGACAATCCCAATGATAGGAAGTACGATGTACCGAACCACTACAACTCCGGTAATTAGAGATAGCTGAACACCCGGACCCCTCAATCCTGAAACAGGACGCCAACTTTTAAGTGGGAATTTAGTTTCACTTGCTCTAGATACCGATGCTTGCAACCAAAGAAGATGTCCAAACTAGTCTTTTACGCTATCGTACCTCTGAGAAGATTTCCTCCCATAATCAAGGTAACAGCAGGGATGGCTGCATCCCTGAAAATTTTAAGTGACAAATAGGTGTCAGAATCCAAGGAAGTGTCCGTAAAAGATGAGAGTTCTCACAACCACAGGCAACTTAAACTGCTCATCAGTTGGGCGCAGAAACTTAGACCAAATCTACTTTATTCACTCTTGAAGAAAACCTCTCAATGCCCTAATTAACGAAAGTCACCACTGAATGTATTAACATGGAGCACAACTATCCAAATAAAGGTCAAAATCAAGGTTTTGGGTTAACCAAGTGAAGAAGATGCGACAGGAATATTCTGCAAACTGCAACTCGTACCCCCATACAACGAAATTGAAAGCCTAAAAGCTACGTACGCTTCTTGCACGCCAAACAATCACCGAGCTAACAGGAAGAGAAAAATTATCAAACGGTGATGTACCCAGTAAACAACGTTTCGCTGGTTCCGGAAAGCCGGGAAAAAAAGAAAAGAGGACAAATGGTACATTCGAATCTGACTTTGCTACATCTGCAAGCGTATGGAGTCCACGACATTATGTGTCGAAAAGCAGGACAAAAGCTCAAATTTAGTTTATGATAGCCGCGTGTAGTCATTAGAGAGATGTTCTTGATGGCTTTACTTTCATAGGCTCAAAGGAAAAGAGATATTCGAGGGGAAAAGAAGAACTCTAGAAAGTGGATGCCAACCAATATACATCATCACATTCTGTGTAGAAGGTAGCATGCAATTAAACTGCATGCCAAGCTAACCAAACATGAACTTGATACTTTTGCCAACATGTTTGGAGCTTTTCATGTGTTTTTAGCTTCAGAAGATAAGCTAGAAGCAAGAGCAATTACCCCAGCAAAGAAGCAGAGTCTTCTATGACTCTTAAGGGAGCGTCCGTGCCAATCAGTAAACCTCTGAAGTGTGGAACAACACCCACGATAAATCCGACAATCTACAACATGGTGAGAAATTAAATCAGCAAGACATCTCACTCACAACAAAATGAAATGTTTTAAGTCACTAATTTTCTCGATATGTATATATATCTTGATGACAAGCTCCTCAATATTTCTGATTTACACTCTTTTCGAACATTTGGAGTCAGTTTACCCATGGAATATAAAAACACGACGCAGATTACCGCTCCAATAGTTGATGGCGCCAACAATGTTTGGAGATTGATCTTCTTTGAGATCTTTGTTAAGCATTTCTTAAGTTTGCCCCAGGTTGAGACCTGCCACAGAAATCTGAAAGTGATTAATATTGCTACTTCCCCAATTGGTCGAACACATTCAATCTATTGACTTGATAAGATCCCCTGATGAGGAATAGCCTCCCAGATTAAGAAAGTTTAACACATTGTGTTGTCATTAGGATCAACAGATCCTGGTAATCATTATTTCAGATTCACTTTGAATTACCTGGCTATTCGCCTCAGGTTTTACCAAGGGAAGCGTCAGTTCATCCAAGCCATCCGTAGATGTGCACTTCGTTAATGGAAGAAGTGTTTCAGGGCACTCTTGGACTAACTTCTCCGTATCTGCCGTAGATTCTGTATCTTTCACTGATTCCTCTATCTTATGTTCTTCTCTTGTCATTTTACTTGCAGACACCCGTATGATGTTGAAAACGTAAGACCACAAGAAAACTGCTCCTATCTGACACAAAGGAAGACAATTCATTGATTAGCCCAGAAATATGGAAGTACACATGACTCTCAAGGGAAAAGAAGAAGATATCAATAGAATTTAATGATTTCCATGCTCTCGTATGCATATGTCTTCCACTTATTCATGAAGTTGCTTGATACAAAACCCAGGTTCTTTATTCTTCGGATATAATTAGGCATTGAATGCATTGTAAGCCAGCCAAGCTACTGCAGTATATAACGCTATAGACAAAATATTGAAATTGCGTAGAGCTAAAAGCAGGTGGAGTGTCCGCAGACAATACCGCCATAGAAATCGAAGCATAAGTCATCCCGTATTTATGGCAAACATCAGGTGCTCCAAATGGACTGCCTCGCTCTTTGCATACTGCTGGGACGATAATCAGAGGCAAATTTCCCAGATTTCCTGATTAGATGAAAGGAAAAAAAAAAGGGGGAAGAAAAGAAAGCTATCACAATGAAAGATCTAGTAGATTCAGACAGATGACCACATCCATCCCCAGATTGTGCACATGAACCATCTAACGGTGCAAGGATATTGAAACAGTCATTGATGGATCCATTACATAAAGTTCCTCTGCCCCATCTTGGTTGCTCAACTGAGATAAAATTGACTCTTCATCATGAAAACGGACGCGAAAATCATAAAGCAGATTTGAAGGCATTACAACATGAAGACAGCTTGATTAAATCGCAGGAATGATCATTGATTCCATCACAAGTAACGGAACATTAAGGCCTTTCACATATTGAAGATATCTTACCAGAGGCACAGCAACCTAATATAACGCCTTTTACATGCTGCGGTGCTCGAGTGACCTTTACAAGTGTGTATCCAAGCGCCGATCCAATGATGAACGTAATCAGGATATTGATTGGCATGAACCACCTATTCATTTTGAATAAATTACTTCAGTAGAATTTGGCTGATATCTGAAGCACCATATTACTGAAATACAAAAAGAAGAAGAAGAAGAAGAAGAACCAAAAACAGAACAGAGACGCGTCGATGACAGATGATTACAAACAAGGGAAACATGACTAGTATCCAGAAAGAAACTCACAATTGAACAATGTTCTCTGAAGTAACTGTCCTGGCCAGGTTGCTGCCAACTAGTGCCGGATTAAACACGAAAAATGCAACCTGAGGGAACATATATTTCATTGCTGTAAGGTGCAATAAAATCTTCAGTGTCGAAAGAGGAGCTTGAGATTAACTCACTCTATTCAATTGCTTCCTTGTGCTCTCCCCCATTACGTCAACATTTTCAAGAGCAAGATACAATCCCAGTGCAGTCACAAGGAGCAATTTCAAAACAGGCATCGAAGCAACTAACAGAAGATCAAAGAACCCCATCTTTTTTTTGGAAAAAATTCCTTCGAGCCTCCAAGTTCAATGCTTTGCCACTCCTACACAGAACAGAGAGCAAAGAAGGTGTATGTGCTGTGATATATGCAATTTTTCATCAAACAACAGGAATCAGATGAGGGGCCATCTACTGAAAAGAGGCCAATAAGGGGAACACCAAAAAGAAATCTTCAGGTTTCTGATTTTGTCATACGAAGAACAGCTTACGGTTTAATTTGTCTTCAGTGAATGAACTTATATTAAACATTACGACGTGACAACGGGAACACAAAACCAAAAGAACATATGAAAGTGACTCCCACTAAAACATTCTCAAAATGGAAAAAGATGTGGAAAAAAACGGTTCTGCTTTGCTGACTGAATTACTACAGAAAATCATCATTGGCGAGACAATCCCGTGAGAAAAACTGCGTCCCAGATCCCAGAAGAAAACTTCGAATTGCATACTAGCTAGAGCAAAAGCAAAGACCCAGATCAAAAATCTATTTCTGTCTAATCATTCATTAACACATATTATTCAGCTCCATCATGAGCAAGAAACAGTGGCTCTTTCTACTGTACCAGCTTCAGCAAAAAACAATGCTCACAAAGGAGAAGATGCTCTGAAACTCCCAATTCGACAACATCCGACGTGGGCCTACTCTGTTTAAGATTATTAAAACCAAAAGAAAAGATGGAATTTACCTCTACGTCTGTCTCGTTCTATGTCCAAGCGACCCAAGCAATTAAATAGAGAAGACATGATAATCATGAGCAGACATTTATATTATAGTGTACACATAGAAGACACAATTATGGACATGCACCCATCACGAATAGTAAAGACAAAACAGGATAGACTTAGGAAATAAGAAATCAAACGCAGATGTGGTAAGAGAAGACGTGTTGCTTCAACCATCTTTGAATCCTGAGTAGTTCTCTCCGCCCCCCCCCCCCATTTCTCTTTCCAGTTCTTCTTTTTTACTTTCCTACTTTGTGTGCACGACATCCTCAAAACTCCTCGTTAAGATACTAGATGACTGTGGGTGCGCCAACGCCGGTGCCTCGTCTCTTCCAACTCATTTCTTGATGCATACAGCTTCGAAATATCACCGTTTTAGCTATAGTTTGATGCAAAATCTGGGAAAATTTTTAGGACAATCGGGGAGGGCACAAAGTTTTTGTCTAGTGTGGCTGTAAAATCATTGGATTCTCAATCTGAATGAAAAGGGAGAAAAGGGGAAGAAACAACAAAGTACTGAAGCTGTACATTCTTACTTGTGAAGGAGAGTTGCACCATGCAGCTCCTGTTGACACTGCCTGCCAAAGAAGTACTTGCTTGGTCCAAATTTTTTGGAGGCATTTCTAATGATCAACGGGAATTAACGTAGCTCTTTGGATTGAAAAACTAGAGCTGATCTCCGTCGAATCGTGATTTCATAGCGCCTAACAATTTGTTTTACATTCCAACTCTTGGCTATGGGCGAAGCGCCGAAGACGATACGAAGAGAGTTAACATGCGTTGAATATCGACACGGTGCAGAAATAAAGGGATCCGAACAAATTCTCGAAAAATCGAAAAGGGAATTGGATTTCAAGCTTGAAACGTGGTAGAGTGATGCATGGGTTGGAATAACCTTTCTTCGACGCTCTACCCAATCAAAGGGATGTGGTTAAGTAAGTGCAGAGATTCTAACATGCTTTAAGCAGCATCTTAGCCTAGGACGCAACGAAATTGCTGCATCGGTGGTCGACAGTGAGGTTTTGGACATTTGGTTCGGAGGCAGAGGACAAGTAGGAGCGATGGTCGCGTCAACAGTTGAACCGTAGTTGGAAATTAACGATCACCGTCGTTTTAGGTCGGGGTGGTGGCCCCCACAAACCGTGGGACCCTTTTTTGTTAGAATATATTTAACATTCATTGTGGTATTTATTAATTATTATTTTCAGATATTGATTGATGTAATAAAAGTGAAATATATATAGTTTATTAATTCTAGTCGGATATGGGGCTGGTTAGTATAAGTCGAGATAAACCTTATCTTTAATGAGGGAATAGCTTTCAGTCTCTATAAATAGAACTCGAGTTACTCTATAAACCCTCGTATCCGCAAAACCTCGTCAGACACGACGCGTGAAAAGGCATCTCATTGAAATCAGGGTTAATAAGATCGGAACGATGGTTCCAAAAATAGGTGCGTCAATTCTTCTACTTTATGGATCTGGATCTAGCTTCATGAATCTATACGTGATGATCTTGGATCGCTGCATATGGATTATAGTTACAGTTTATATGTGGTATACGAGACTACATGTGTTTTTGGCTATTTTCAAAGATTTTTTTAGATAAAGGTTAATTATTACTTTTAATCGCTCGAAACAAGATGAGCGAGCTCGTGTCCATGGCCGCCAGGCTGCAGATCGTTCTATAAAACAAGTAAAGCTATTCGTGGCTAGAAATTCATGTATTATTGTGGGGAAAACATTGATGGATGGGCTTCATTATTGACTCAAGGACCTTTTTTCTTTTTTCTTTTTTTTTTGGCGTTTTCTGCATGCTAAATACAACACAAGTGGGCATGATGCGGCTAATCCTATTTCTAAGGCCTATCTTTTGAAGAAAAAAAAAAAATCAAAGTCTGCACAAAACAAGACTTCTTTTCATATCAAAAGGTGATAATGCGTTGGAAAATTCTCTTTCGGCCATGAGAACAAGAAAAATATTATGTGGCGATTGAACGGAGGACCGGCATGTTAGGATTTCTTGGGCACGGTTCCTGAGTCAATTAAATTAACTCTTCGTCTGAAATAGTTCAAATCTCAACCATATATCATTCCAAGGTAAGCTATATTATGACTCGATGCTTATCCGGTTGCTTAGTTTCTAACTCGGTTAAATTGAGGAAATTCCTTTGGTGACCACACGCATGAAGAAGAACCACGCATGCTAAACTTGGGCCCGCACGTGTGCACGTGCACGCTGACGTCACATGATGTCACTCAAGCCCGGGTGACTCAACTCGACTTGACGACCCAATTCAACTTGTGAACCCAACCCGAACAATTGATTATTGATTCGGGCCATCCGATCGAAATGGTCGTTCGCCGTTTTGGCCGGATCGTATGACCTAGTTCGTTGGCCGGCTAAGGGGTAGCAGTTGGATCGAATAAAACAGTCGGACCGATTTTCAATACCGGCTAAAATCGAACACGTGCGATGCACATGCCAGCGCGTGGGGACTACGCGTAGAGAGAAAAAGGTGAGCATAAGGGCGTGTGATTGCTTCGATTGGCGAGTTTCAGGTATTTCTTTATGATTTTATGAAATACAAGTGCAAGCTCACATGCAAATACCACATATGGATATGTGAAGTATGATTGATTAATTACATGTTTATGGTTTGGCATGTATTGTTGATTGTATCAATGTAAATTAGCGCGTGTAATTTTGCAGATGATTGCCCCTAATTTCTAAAATTACATGCATACAGTAAATGTGAAATATAAAGTTATATCCCAATCTCGAGTAAATTCAATTGGATTGTGATCGCCAAAGTGGCACACTTGGTTGAGTTTAATAAAGAACGATTTATAAAATATTAGGATGTCTCTTGTTTTAATACGTAGTTATACTCCTAAAGGAGGTAATTGTGTATTGTTGCATGGAGGCTTATATGTACATCATATGGTTGAGTATTGATTAGTCCAACTGTCTTTATACACACAAAGGTGGTGATTATCGAAGATTGAAATAAATTCTCATAGCCACCGTAATATATGGAGTATACAGTTGCATGTCATGTTTTCTACCCAAAGGTGATTATATGATGATATACATATCTCTCAATGTGAAATTTCATATTTTACTAATTGAAAACATTGATTATTTTTTCAGTCACCGTTTTTGTGAACGGCAACTCTATTAATATTGAAAATTGAGATTTATCTGAGTTCAAGTTTTGAGAACTCAATGAGGATTTTCTATTTACAAATGACTGGCAAATATTTGTATTGCTCTTGTTAAGAAAGACTCCGTAGTTCTCCCCTTCATTAGTGAGAACTTTCAAAAAATATTATGTATTTATTGGGTAAAGAGCAATTGAATTCGCTTATTTGATATAAAGTGATCTATTAAAGAACACTTGAAAAGTATTTTTGTCAGTTAACTGCACTGTTAAATAAATGAAGGAAGCCTTGGGAGCTCGAAATTATGTCTCGTCCATTACTGAGAGTTTTACAGATTTGCAATGACTGTTCAACATCAAGTGTGATGGTTCTATTAAGATTAAATATTACGTCTTAAAGATTAACGGTTACAGAATCATACTCATAAAGAAATACATAAATCACTAGTCATTTTGACTATTTTGGTCCATTGAAAGCATCATTTAAAAAGAATGGTCATCGCTACTTCTTTTATAAGAAGAACGATCACATAAAGAAATACTATAGTTAATACAAAGACTTGGTTATCTAAGTACGAGTATAAAGTAATGATTCTTTGATATTGATTTAAGAATTTATTCTATCTAAAGTCTCATCTGGTTTGTAACGGCTAGGTAGCGGTGTGACATATTATGTTGCGTTTACCATATGGAATTCGCAAATTGAAAGATATCAAATCAGGTTGAATCAAGCTCATTATGGAAACAACTATAAACCTGACGTTGACTTGATAAGAATGTCATTTCGGATTCTGATTTTAATGTGACATTAAGTGTGACATTCTGATTTTTCCTGTCATGTCGAGACTTATTAATGAGAATGTATCTAATGATGTCTTTCAGTCGTATCTCACTCGGATCTGATCAATCTCGAGTTCACTGACCAAAAGGGGAAAGCTAACGCGAGACAAGGTACGTGGACCTAGGGAACTCAAATAGGAAATGACACTTTGACCATAAGGGTTGCTGAGGGGACATTTAGAGCCATAAAAGGTCGATCTTAGAATGATTGAGGAATGCATTGCTAGCGTTATACAATTGGAACGCGGGTGATGCCGCTTAACCAATGTATAATTTACAAAATTTTCCTAATTCGAACGATGATGATTGAGACCGTCGGAACTAGTAATAGACCCTCGTAATTACATGACAACCAGAGTCGCCATGAATTGACGAGCCCTAAGTGTGATATAAATCACAGAGTCGATACTCGTAACGTTTGCAAAAATCGCCCGTCGGTTCAAGATAGGCTAGAATCACATCGAATAGAGTAATGATTCAGAGACGAGTCTTGAAATTAGAAAATGAAGAATCAAGAATTTCAACGTTATAATTGGATTGGTCGTCGTCTCATCGAAGAAAATTGGAATCAGAAAAACGACGTTCCGAACGTCGAAGGTAAAATTATCATTTTGCCCCTCAAGCCTTAACCTTGTCTTAATAATCGGATGAAGGCATTTTGTTCATTGATACCCCACTATAGCTGCCGAAAATTTGAGAAATTGACAGCCATTGGATGAAATATTGATTGACATGAGAATAAGTGTCAAAGGATTAGGTATTGACATTGATGGAAGCACTTTTAACCTACCATTCAACCTTGGTTGACTCTCAAAATTGTGTATATACCTCTCTCTCACCTCATCAGCCGAGCATCACCATCATTCTGCCATTTTCTTCTTCTTCTTCCTTCTTCTTCATTCGGCCGAGAGAGCTCCTGCCCGACCAACCAGTGCCCACCGGATCGCCGTCGTCGAGCGCCACTTCCGGCGACTTCCAATGCTGAGCCGACCACCAGAACCTTCCTCATCCTCTTGCTGACAACCTCCAAATGGAATCAAGTCATTTGACCTACTGAGGAGTTCCGGCCGGCCATTCTCTCGGAAGTCGACGAAAATCGTCGCAGCTGGAGGTAAGCCACTGTTTAGACTCTGTAGGACCCCGAAACCTTTGAATCTTTCTGTCAAATTTTGTGGACATCTAGAGGACATGTAGACTGAGCTGTGATAAAAAGTTTGGATGAATTTTATGGATTTTTCACCCCAAATGGGTCTTGTGTTTGAAAGATAAAAACTGACAAGTTGAGGACTTGGAGGAACCGGTGTCGTTCGAGGATTTTTCAGCGTCGCCTTGACTCCAAATTTTTGGTGAGGCTTTCCAACTCTTAGAAATATATGTGAGCAAGTAGATTAGTGGATAAATTAAGGATTTAAGTTAGTTTAAGGGCTAATTGGTTGAGATATGCACAGAACCGAAAATGCCATGTTTCGGTTCTGTGCATACCGAATCTGTGGGGGACTGTTGGTGATGGAATTGAGTCTCAAATTCATCGTTGAGACGTACTAGGATGTCGATGAACATGTCATTGAGGTTTATGCTTCATGAATTGGTGAATTGAGCAAGAAAAATTGACGATTGGATGAATTTCCTTAGATTGCACGGCTGACTTGTTCTTGGACCATTAGAACTGAGTGATTGAAGTGCTTGGAAGAAGAATTTTTTTGAATTAAGCTTGAGGTAAGAAGTTTCTAAACCTTGGCTAGGAGGATTGGACTCGATTGGGTGAATTGAGTGTGAATTAGATTGGTTCTTGAAAGTTTATGGTGTGATTGTCCATTGTGCGTCCTTGAGAGATATAGATGGCTTGAATGCTTGACAATGCTCATTCCATGAATTGATCGTCCCATTTGAGTGTTGAATTTAATTGTCTCGCATGCCATAAATGTGTCGCTCGACGCATGAGTTTGCACTTGATCAAGAGTTCTGAATTGAAATAAGCATTTGGCATGTCTGAAAAACTTGTGACACCCTGAGGCATTGAGACGCAGGGTTGTATGGGTGGATACCCTGAGGCGCGGGGTTTGTGTTGAATGGTACCCTGAGGCATACGAGACGCGGGGTTAAAATGGCCAATGTCCTGATGTATTGAGACGCGGGATAAAATTTGAGATGTGTCGAGACAGGCCTAGAATGAAATTGAAAACTTTATGCGTTTACGCGGGTTTGTCAATGTGACGGTCTAAGACGTATTTACGTGGACCGAGCCTTAGACGTTCTAAACGCGGGCGTGAAAATAAGGAAGACTAGAATGGTGGAAAGTATAATCTGGCTTGGCAATATGTGCTTGATTTCAATGATATGATATGATGCCATGGTTGCATGATTGACACTCGTTTGTACCTGTATGTTGTTTAATGATTGTTGAATGTCTCATGTGATTGCTTGTGCATTTTCGTTCGTGATTGCATACACCTGAGTGTACGGTCAGCCTAACCTAAGGTTAGGACCTGTCTTACTGAGATGTAAATCTCACCCCATTATGGGACCCCATTTTCAGATCCTAGGCCGTGAAAAATATGGCCAATCAGATTTGGTGACCCGAAAGAAATATCCGCTTATTTTGATGAGTTCTCGGACGGATAGGGAACCATATACGTTAGGAAGTGTACTGTAGTTTGAGTCGATGAGGATGGAAAGAGCTGAAAGCCTCATAGGTTCGAGGTTTAGTTTAGAAGGGTAGGGAAAGTCACAACGAGACCACTGAAGCCTACCGAGGTACCCCGTGGGGTGATCCCCAGTTAGTGTCATCTCGCTCGAGATTCGGTAGAGGCCGAGGAGTCAGCAGCTGGCTCGAGGAATATTTTCGAGAGGACCTCAACCCTGGAAGACACCGACGAGGTCATCAAGATCGAGGCTACCGAGGACGACCTGGTGGAGCCGTTAGCTGACGAGACGATGGAGGATACAGTGGAGGTTTGCTTAGAAAATTTTTCGGAGTACGAGCCTACTGAGGATGCTGAGAAGACTGACGACTCTAGTAGCTCGACTTAGGAGTTCCGTTTTCTGGTCTGATATTTTGATTATGACCTCGAGGCTCTGCTTCTTTTGGAGATGTTGATGATCGTCTTTTGTACTGGTCCTGTCACCCCTACCGACCAACAAATTTAGCTTGCCAGTGCTTTTGTATGAACATATGGGAGGTTATGTATTTATTGGTACTATCGTTACCCTGGTCCCCTTTATTATTGTACGGAGGAGTTGTATATTGTCGCTTCTGCATGCTATCGATATTATGCATCTCTCGATATATGTGAATCCTAAGACGTTCGAGAGAGTATGTGCTTGCAGGGAGTTGCGCACTCGTGCCCGAGGCGTGGAGCATGACATCCCGATTTGCTTGGTATCAGAGCAAGGCCAGCTCTATCCAAATTGATTGAGGATTGAAGTGATAAGGAGGATTAAGTCGGGACAAGACGGGTAGTGAGACCTTAGGAGACTTATTAGAATAAGGCATGAGATGCATGGCTTATGACTTGGCGCATGTGATTGACATTGGTCCTGATAAGATTGTGGTGATTTATGGGGATTAAGTTCTGTGCTTAGCGCTGAAAGTCATATTTGGATTTTGGTCCTACTGAGTAGATGAGCATGGCTAGTTTTAGTGAATCATTGAACTGGACGGAATGGGGTAATGGCCATAGACTGTTTAGTGAAGTGTCTTTGGAATTAGTTGTGTGGAAGATCGTTATGTTATGACCGTTTCTATTAAGGCAAAGTTTGGTAGCTCTAGACTCGGTTGGATGAATGAGTCAATAACTCCTTAATGAAATTGTGGTGGTCTAAGCTTAGTGGAATTATACAAGAATGAGTAATCCACCTAGAAGACCTGGAAGACCCAGGAGCGGAGCCTCTAGTTTGAGGCCACCCATGGCGGAAGACCCGAGAATGGATGAAGTACTGAGGGCGCTCGAAAGGATTTGTGGCCTCATCGACAGACAGACCCAGGACAAGGATGATGTCATAGCCCAAGCGGTAGGAGCCGCAATAGCTACCGTCAACGCCAATAACGGCAATAATGGGGGCAATGGAAACAATGGCGATCATGACCAGGGCAATGAGGTAGGGAATGCCTAGGAAGAAGTTGTTGTGGTCAGACAGATGGGCCAACTGGTCGAACAGTTTATCAAGCTAAAGCCAACGTAGTTCGATGGGACTAGAGACCCCGAACTAGCACCAAGATGGATCGAGAAACTGAAAAAGGCCTTTGGAGTGCCGAGATACATAGATGATGAAAAGGTACTGCTGGCAGTGTATCTATTGGAAGGGACCGCAAATGATTGGTGGGCTGCCACCAAGAATGGAGTCTTTTCAGAAGGAACAGCCTTGACTTGAAATGACTTTATTACGGCATTCAATGACAAGTACTTCTCGAAAACAACTCGAGAAAGGAAGCAAGTGTAGTTCTTACAGCTACGTCAGAATCACCTGACGGTATATCAGTATGAAGCTGAGTTCTCAAGATTGTCGAAGTATGCAGCCCGATCAGTAAAGGATCCCCTAGAGAAGGCGCGAAGATTTCGGGATGGACTGAGGCCTGAACTTCGCAGCCAGATAATAGCTTAGAACCTGAGTACTTATAAGGATATCTATGAACGGGGACATATGATCGAGAGGGACTTGAAGGAGAGAAATGCCGCATATGGATCGCGGTTTAACTCATTCCGAGACAATCGCTAAATTGGTAAGAGACCGATGGCTGGCAACAGACACTTCGTCCCTCCGATAAGAAAGAATATTGTGAAGAGCCGAATCCAATGAACTGGAGTTGCCGCCTCTATAGCAGAAGACATGGTAATGGATCCTGCCCGGCAAGGACTGGGGCGTGCTTCAAGTGTGATCAGATAGGCCACCAGATGAGGACTTGCCTGACCAAGCTCCAGCGAATAGACCTCTAGGGCAACGACCACAGGTAGGACCGTCAGCTGCCACTCCCCAAAATGATCAGAACCGACCCCCAGCTCAGGAGAGAGTCAATCTCGTGGCACGCAGAGAAATAGAAGAAACGCCAGGCGTGGTCACAGATACGGTTTATTTGTGTGACCAAGCTGCGTTTGCTTTGTTTGATCATGACGCATCACACTCGTTTGTGTCTGCTCGGTTTACTGATTTAGTTGATATGAAGTTAAAACCGTTGAGTGTGATTCTGCATGTTGCCACCCCTTTGAAAGATAATGTGCTGGTTTCGTTGAGCTGTGATGATTGTAAAATCGAAATTGACGGTAGTAAAGAGAGTATAGACTTGGTTGTGTTGCCCATGTATGACTTTGATGTGATCATAGGAATGGACTGGTTGGGTAAACAAAGGGCAGTAGTTGATTGTGGTAGTAGGATAATCTGTTTCTATCCGAAAGGTCGCCCTAGCTTTGAATTTGTGAGAAGTCAAGAAGGGACCTCGATTCCTTTAGTCTCATCAATTGAAGCGACAAAACTGATAGCTGAAG
Organism: Rhodomyrtus tomentosa; assembly: GCA_028455895.1. Classification (NCBI taxonomy): domain Eukaryota; kingdom Viridiplantae; phylum Streptophyta; class Magnoliopsida; order Myrtales; family Myrtaceae; genus Rhodomyrtus; species Rhodomyrtus tomentosa. The sequence goes on along the minus strand of JAPCWY010000009.1, from coordinate 33,824,194 downwards.
GATGTCAGGCGTACTTAGTCGCAGCTATGGACACGACTGCTGAGGAGCCTAAATTAGAAAATATTCCGGTAGTACATGAGTTTCCCGACATTTTTCCCTAAGAATTACCAGGGTTGCCACCAGAGCAAGAAATTGAATTCGTGATTGAGTTAGCTCCCGAGACGGAGCCGATCTCGAAGGCACCCTATAGAATGTCCTTATCGGAATTGAAAGAGTTAAAAGTGCAAATACAAGAATTACTGGATAAAGGATTTATTCAATCGAGTGCTTCACCGTGGGGAGCGCCAATGTTATTTGTGAGGAAAAAGGATGGGTCATTGCATTTGTGCATCGACTATAGACAGTTGAATCAAGTGACTGTAAAGAATAAGTACCCACTACCAAGAATTGATGACTTATTCGATCAGTTGCAAGGAGCTGCAGTGTTCTCTAAGATTGATCTGAGGACTGGGTATCATCAGTTGAGAATTAAGAACGAAGATATACATAAAATCGCATTTAGGACAAGGTATGATCATTATGAATTCACTGTGATGCCTTTTGGGCTGACCAATGCTCCAGCCGCATTTATGGACTTGATACATCGGGTGTTCAAAGAATTCTTAGATAGATTTGTTATAGTCTTTATTGACGATATCCTGAATTACCCGAAGAGTAACGAAGAACACGAAGAGCATATGAGGATTGTTTTGCAGACCTTGAGGGAGCACTCGCTTTACGCTAAGTTTAGTAAATGCGAGTTCTAGCTGAATAAAGTGGCATTTCTTGGCCATGTGGTATTTGGAGAATGAATTGCGGTGGATCCTACGAAGATTGAAGCCGTTATGAACTGGCCTAGACCTACTACAGTCACGAAAGTTCAAAATTTCTTAGGAATGGCAGGATATTACAGACATTTCGTGGAGAAGTTTTCATCCATAGCCATTCCACTAACGAGATTGACTAAGAAAGAAACAAAGTTCGAATGGACAAATAAGTATGAAAGGAGTTTTCAAGAGTTCAAGCATCAGTTACGATCGCATTGGTATTGACGATTCCATCGGGACCTGGAGGTTATGAGATATATAGCGATGCTTCGCTAAAGGGACTACATTGTGTGCTATTGCAACATGAAAGAGTGGTTGCCTACGCGTCCCGACAACTGAGACCGCATGAGTTGAATTATCCGACTCACGACTTGGAACTGGCAGCAATCATCTTTGCTCTGAAGATCTAAAGGCATTATCTGTGTGGCGAGAAGTTTCAGATTTATACTGATCACTAGAGCCTAAAGTATCTATTTTCCCCGAAGGAACTTTATATGTGGCAGCGTCAATGGATGGAGCTGCTTAAGGATTATGATTGCGACATATTATATCACCCTAGAAAGGCAAATAGAGTCGGAGATGCGCTCAGTTGGAAATCGAGCATTATATGTCTACTGGTAAAAGGGTGGTCGTTATTTGAGAACTTGAGAGATTCTGAGTTTAGATTGGAAGTCTATCAACTATCTAGTTTAATGGCCACACTGAGAATAGAACCCAAGATCCAAGAAAGGATAAAAAAACCTTATAGTCTACAGACCCGAAAATTCAAAAAATCCTAGAGATGGATGCTACGAAGAGGAAACCAGAGTTCCAAGTGTTAGAGGATGGAATCTTGCAATATCGAGGGCGTTTATGCATACCAAAGGACGAAAATCTTAGGAAAAGGATTTTATCAATGGCTCATAGAAGCAATTATAGTATCCACCCTGGTAGTACGAAAATGTATCGGAACTTACGTCAACATTATTGGTAGAACGGGATGAAAGTGGATGTGGCGAAGTATGTAGCGAAGTGCTTGACATGCCAGCAGGTAAAGGCACAACACTGTAAGCCTGGTGGATTGTTACAGCAATTAGATATCCCTGAATGGAAATGGGAGCACGTGACGATGGATTTCATAATGGGACTACCAAGGAGCCAGAGAGGCCGCGATTCTATTTGGGTAGTCTGGATCGATTGACCAAGTCTGCACACTTCATTCCTGTGCGAAAAGATTTCGCGATGCACAGATATGCCGAACTGTACATGCGGCAGATAGTGAGGTTACATGGAGTACCCGTGACTATCACATCGAACAAAGATCCCAAGTTCACAACGAACTTCTGGAAGAGTCTTCAAGATGTCATGGGAACTCAACTATAATTTAGTACGGCATATCATCCACAGACAGACGGACAATTAGAAAGGACGATTCAGACGTTCGAGGATATGTTACGAGCGCGCATGATAGACTTCAAAGGTGAATGGGAGGATCAGCTACATTTAGTAAAGTTCGCGTACAATAACAGCTATCAACAGAGCATTTGAATGGCACCTTTTGAGGCACTTTACGGAAGAGCTTGCAGGACGCCGATTTGCTAGGACGAAGTTGGAGAAAGAAGTATTACCGGCTTAGAGTTGGTAGAGCAATCAATAGAGGCGGTGAAAATAATCCGGGATAGGCTAAAAACGATACAGAGTCATCAAAAGAGTTATGCGGATAAACGACGTAAGCCTTTAGAGTTTCAAGTAGGCGATCATGTTTTCCTTAAAGTGTCGCCGATGAGGGGATTATCTCGATTTGGAAAGAAAGGAAAACTGAGTCCAAGGTACGTAGGACCTTTTGAGATTTTGGAACGGATTGGGACCTTAGCCTACAGGCTTGCCTTGTCGCCTAACTTGTCCCAAGTGCACAACGTCTTCCATGTGTCAATGCTACGGAAGTATGAGCCGAACCCGACACATGTATTGGATTACAAAGTTATAGAAGTAGATGACAGAGTATCCTATGCAGAGAAACCAGTCAGGATCGAAGATCGAAAGGAGTAGATTCTAAGGAATAAGATGATTCCATTAGTCAAAGTTGTTTGGGAGCACCATGGAACCGAAGGGGCTACGTGGAAAAGCGAGGAAACAATGAAGCGCCAATACCTTCATTTGTTTGAGTAACTAGTTATTTGTAAATTTCAAGGACGAAATTTTTGTAAGAGGGAAGAGTTGTGACATTCTAATTTTTTCTGTCATTTCGAGACTCATTAATAAGAATGTATCTAACGATGTATTTAAGTCGTATCTCGCTCGGATCTGATCAATCTCAAGTTGACTAATTAAAGGGAAAAGGCTAACGCGAGACAAGGTACGTGGACCTTGGAAACTCAAATAGAAAATGACACTTTGACCATAAGAATTGCCGAGGGGACATTTAGAGTCATAAAATGCCAATCTAAGAACAATTAAGGAATGCATTGCTAGCATTATACGATTGGAGCACGGGTGATGCCGCTTAACCAGTGTATAATTTGCAAAATTTTCCTAATTCGAACGATGACGATCGAGACCTTCGGAACTAGTAATATACCCTCGTAATTACATGACAACTAGAGTCGCCATGAATTGACGAGCCCTAAATGTGATATAAATCACAGAATCGATACGCGTAACGTCTGCAAAAGCCGCCCGTCGGTTCGGGATAGGCTGAAACACATCGGATAAAGGAATGATTCAGAGACGAGTCTCAAAATTAGAAAATGAAAAATCAAGAATTCCAACGTTATAATTGAATTGGCCGTTGTCTCATCGAAGAAAATTGAAATAAAAAAAAATATCGTTCCGGACGTCGAGGGTAAAGATACCATTTTGCCCCTCAAGCCTTAACCTTGCCTTAATAATTGGATGAGGGCATTTTGGTCATTGATACCCCACTATTGCTGCCGAAAATTTGATAAATTGATAGCCATTAGATGAAATATTAATTGACATGAGGACAAGTGTCAAAGGATTAGGCATTGACATTGATGGAAGCACTTTTTAACCTACCATTCAACCTTGGTTGACTCTCAAAATTGTGTATATACCTCTCTCTCAACTCATCAGCCGAGCATCACTATCATTCTTCCATTTTCTTCTTCTTCTTCCTTCTTCTTCATTCGGCCGAGAGAGCTCCTGCCTGACCAGCCACTGACCGCCGGATCGCCGCCGTCGAGCGCTACTTCCGGCTACTTCCAACACCAAACCAACCAGCAGCACCTTTCTCATCCTCTTGCCGGCAACCTTTTAGTGGAATCAAGTCATTTGACCCACTGAGGAGTTCCGGCCGGCCATTCTCCCAAAAGTCGACGAAAACCGTCGCGGCTGGAGGTAAGCCACTGTTTAGACTCCGTAGGACCCCGACACCTTGAATCTTTCGGTCAAATTTTGTGAACATCTAGAGGACATGCAGATTGAGCTATGGTAAAAATTTTGGATGAATTTGATGGACCCAAATGGGTCTTGTGTTTGAAGGATAAAAACTGACCGATTGAGAACTTAGAGGAACCGGTGCTGTTCGAGGACTTTTCGGCGTCGCCTTGACTCCAAATTTTCGGTGAGGCTACCCAACTCCTAGAACTACATGTTAACAAGTAGATTAGTGAATAAATTGAGGATTTAAGTTAGTTTAAGGGATAATTGGTTGAGATATGCACAGAATCGAGAATGCCCTGTTTCGGTTATGTGCATACCGAATTTGTGGGAGACTGTCGGTGATGGAATTGAGTCCCAAATTTATCGTTGAGACGTACAAGGATGTCGATGAACATGTCATTGAGCTTTATGCTTCATGGATTGGTGAATTGAGCAATAAAAATTGACGATTGGATGAATTTCCTTAGATTGCACGACTAACTTGTTCTTGGACTACTAGAACCGAGTGATTGAAGTGCTTGGAAGAAGAATTTTTTTTAATTAAACTTGAGGTAAGAAGTTTCTAAACCTTGACTAGGAGGATTGGACTCGATTGGGTAAATTGAGTGTGAATTAGATTTGTTCTTGAAAGTTTATGGTGTGATTGTCCATTGTGCGTCCTTGAGAGATATAGATGGTTTGAATGCTTGACAATACTCATGCCATGAATTAATCGTCACATTTGAGTATTGAATTTAATTGGCTCGCATGCCATAAATGTGTCGCTCGACGCATGAGTTTGCACTTGATCAAGAATTCTAAATTGAAATGAGCATTTGGCATGTCTGAGAAACTTGTGACACCCTGAGGCATTGAGACGCGGGGTTGTGTGGGTGAATACCCTGAGGCACGGGGTTTGTGTTGAATGGTACCCTAAGGCGTACGAGACGCGGGGTTGAAATGGCCAATGTCCTGATGAGTTGAGACGCGAGACGGAATTTGAGATGTGTCAACATAGGCCTGGAATGAAATTGAAAACCTGATGCGTTTACGCTGGTTTGTCAATGTGATGGTCTGAGGCGTATTTACGTGGACCGAGCTTGAGGCGTTCTAAACACGGGCGTGAAAATAAGGAGGACTAGAAGGGTGGAAAGTGCGATCTGGCTTGGCAATATGTGCTTGATTTCAATGTTGTGATATGATGCCATAATTTCATGCTTGACACTCGTTTGTACCCGTATGTTGTTTAATGACTATTGAATGTCTCATGTGATTGCTTGTGCATTTTCGTTCGTGATTGCATGCACCTAAGTGTACGGTCAGCCTAACCTAGGTTAGGACCTGTCTTACAGAGATATAAATCTCACCACATTATGGGACCCCATTTTCAGATCCTAGGCCATGAGAAATGTTGCCAATCAGATTTGATGGCCCGAAAGAAATGTCCGCTTATTTTGATGAGTTCCCGGATAGACGGGGAACCGTATACGTTAGGAAGTGCCCTGTAGTCTGGGTTGATGAGGGTGGAAAAAGCCAGAAGCCTCATAGGTTCGAGACTTGGTTTAGGAGGTTAGGGGAAGTCACTACGGGAAGCCTACCGAGGTACCCCATGAGGTGATCCTCAGTTGGTGTCATTTCGCTCGGGATTTGGTGGAGGTCGAAGGGTCAGCAACTGGCTCGAGGAATATCCCCGAGAGGACCCCAATCCTGAAAGACACCGACGAGGTCATCGAGATCGAGGCTACCGAGGACAACTTGGTGGAGCTGTCAGTTGAAGAGACGATGGAAGATACCGTGGAGGTTTACTCAGAGACTTTCTCGAAGTATGAGCCTACTGAGGATCCTAAGGAGACTGACGACTTCAGTAGCTCGACTTAGGAGTTTCGTTTTCTAGTCTAATATTTTGATTATGACCACGAGGCCTTGCTTCTTTTGGAGATATTGATGATCAACTTTTGTACTGGTCCTGTCACCCCAACCGACCAGCAGATTTAGCTTGCCAGTGCTTTTGTATGAATAGATGGAATGTTATGTATTTATTGGTACTCTCGTTACCATGGTCCCATTTATTATTGTACGGAGGAGTTGTATATTGTCGCTTCCGCATGCTATCGATATTATGCATCTCTCAATATATGTGAACATTGGAACGTTCGAGAGGGTATGTGCTTGTAGGGAGTTGCGCGCTCGTGCCCGAGGCGCGGGGTGTTTCATTAAGAAACATATTTTATGTACTCTCCTTAAAGACGGAATTTATTTTTCGTATCAAGTTTGGACATATTTAGTTACTCTTTTGAGATTTCAAATAAAATAATTATTATTTCTTTTAATTCAAATAAAGTTGGGTACTATACTATGTCTAATGGATTGTACATATTATGTTTATTTTCTAATCAATAATACATCACTTATACGGATGAAAGGTTGTTTCCAAAATATTTCTACCTAAGGAATGGTCTTACTCGTTTTGATGCAAATGTTTTAGTCACATATCTAAAGAAGTAGTGAAAATACTGATAACAGCAAACATTCTGCCCACTCTTAAAAGTGACAAGAGATCACTCAGAGGTAAGATAACTGATATAACGAATGAACCTATAGTCGACAGTTGTGATCTATCTGAGGTTCATTGATACTGGAATAAGTGGATATTATATGGCAACATTGTGTAGAAATATTTTATTTCATCACATTTATTGAAGATTATTCCCTATATAGTTATATGTTCTTGATTAAGGAAAAGTTTATATTTCTTGACAAGTTCAAGATATTTCTAACAAAAGTCAAGAAACAGTTGGGAAAATCATAAAAATTGTCAGTTTTGATCAATGTGGTGAATTTCATGGTTGACATGGTAATATTGGATAGCTTGAAGAGTCATTTAACAAATATTTAAGAAGATTCTGGGACTGTGGCTTTATGCTATGTAGTCCTGAAAAGAAAGATGTGACCCAAAAATAAAATCACACCCTAAGGATATGATAAAGAGTATGATTTGTAAAATCAACTTATATGATTTTATGTAGGGTGAAACTTTGAAAATAATCCATTATGTTTCTACCAAAACCATTTCATTGATTTCTTTTCAGTCATTGATTGGATGTTAATTTAGTTTGAACCATATTAAAGTTTGAGGTGCGCATGCAAAAATAAAGTTACATAATCCAACATTAGATAAGTTTGATTCCAGAACCACTCAGTTTTACTTCGCACCTTACCCAGATCTTCTAAAGGGATATTGATTTATCATCCCAAAAGACGAACAATAATTTTAGAATTACAGATAACTAAATTGTTTGTCACGCTCCGCTCACCTTACGAGTGCGTTCATCCGCTCATACTGTAAATTCAGTCCTAGGATACCCTTCGTTACGGCGATAAATAAATGAAACTCGCATGCCGAAGAGTAAAAGAAAATAAATACATAACTCCATTCAAGGTAATTCAAAACAGAACAAAAAATGAGACACGGGACAAAGGAAATGGTGATTTACAAAACATAAGGTCGAGTTTATACAAACGTGGTCAGGTACTAGCTAATGCCACTAGCTAAGGTCGAGGAATACAAGAGGGCGAACAAAACTCAGCCATTAAGCCCCACATAAAGATCGTCACCACCAAAAGACAACTTCAACGGTCGTATGATCTCGAGCCACTAAGTGGTACTAGTATCTTTGGCTCGACTCATGCCCTCAGCGAGATCGTAATCCGAGAAAGTTTTTTATCGTACTTCTATAATGTCCTCTTCCATCTCATCCTCAGAGTTAGAAATCTCGATCACCTCGATACTTTTCTTTCTAGCCGGGGTCTCCTCTGGAACGTTCCTCGAGCCTACCACGAAACCCTCTACCTCAATCTCATCTCGAGCAGGATGGCACCACGATGGAACTACACGTCTTGGAACCTCTTGAGCCTTTAATGGACCAGCGGTAAATTCCCCAGCTCTCCTGAATCAGGCCTCAAAACGATGTGGCTTTAAGTTTTCCTCGCCCTCATCAACCCATACTGCCGTACTCTTCCTAATATAAACCATACCTCGTCTACCTGGAAATTACTCAAAATAAGTTGTCATCCCCTTCGGGTCGCCAAGATGAATGGCAGCATCTTTAGGGCTTGGGATCTGCAAAAAGGAAGATCCCACGACGGGGTGAGACTTACGTCTCAGCAAGCTAGCCTAACCCTACCTAGGCCATCCGTCCCACCAGACCAAAGCAAACAAAGCAACACATATTATTTGCTAAAACAAGACATGGCATCATAGCATAGAGTGGCCAAGCTTTCGTGCTAGCTTACAATCATTTTCATCATCACGTGAATTAGAAAGGAATTCACACCTCTTTCAAACTTCTAGGGACTAGCCCGCGTTCAGACGCTTCAGGCTGTCTCGATCAATAAACCCACGTTCAGACGCATCAGGTTTAATAGCTTATCACCAGGCTTATGTCGACAGGCCAAATTTCTCATCCCGCGTTCAGACACATGAACATGTACTTTCAACCACAACCCCACATTCAGATGCATTGGGGTGTACCTAACTCGCAACCCCGCGATAAATCGCATCGGGGTGTCACTAGCCTCAAGCCCTCATCTCATCATGATACTTGCCACCATTTCATGTGTTCTCACGGCTCGCTAGCCCAGTTTCTCAAGCAATCTCAATCATAAATCATTACGATAAATATTTAATCACATTATCACCATGAGGATTTTTAGGCATTAGAACACGAATCAATTGCTTACCCAAGAGAAACGAACGTGCCGTGTCGCAAAGTACAATTTAAGAATCGAATATCATACCGCCACATAGGCAAGCAAGGCGCATCAACGAGCACGTCATCAATTCAATCATTCAAGCATAACAAATCAATCAATTTCATCGTTTCCTCAATGGAAACTGTCCAGTCATGTCCAAATGTCCTTAAATAGGTTTAGAGGTCACTCACCTTCGCTTAAGTTAGCAATTCTCGCTAAATTCCCTCGTCAAGTTCGGCTTCAAGTCGACTTCTCCGCTGTCCAAAACAGGACAGCAAAATGATTTAGGATCTATCCATTATTACAATCAATTTATCCAATCTAGCCCTAATTCCACCAATCGTGGACCTCATTAACAACTCAAGAGATATTCTAGTATGTCCTAACGACACATTTAGAGCATGGTAAAACCATGAACAGCCCCTAACCTAACCGGACTACTCAGATTTAAGACAGAGCAGAAATCGGTTCTGTCTTTCCTTACACAAACAGCCCACTAATTCGCCTTAAGCTCCAAATTATCACCAATTCCTCTTGCTAAAACCTTAATCAACGTGTCATATAGTCTCACGACAAATTTTGAAGTTAAATAACACTCCTAAGGCCTCCAAACAAGCAGGCCCTTCTCAGTTCACTAGTGGTCAGAGTCTGTTCGGAAAATCAACTCCAATCAAACCATTAAAACTCATTCAAAACCCAACTAAATCAGTAACTCTAACCCAGCGACTTCAAGTATAACATGTTTATGTAACTTCCATAAAATATTTGGTGCCATTCGAAGTCTCTAAGAGGGTGACCATAGCTCTCTTTCGGTTAGCTCAGAATATGTCATGTTTTCTTCCAAAAATTTTCATAAATTAACCATACCTTCAAAAATCCCGAAACCAATTGGAGCTTGTCAAGGATAGGTTAAACTAACCTGTGGTGGTCAGTGGCCAACCAAAAGGTCACCAGAGGAGGAGGTCGTACAGTCCGAACCGGGCAGCCGAAGCTGGTCGGCAGGAGCAATTTTTTGTTCTTGAAGAAATTGCTCAAATGGAAAGGAAGAAGAAGATGGCTCAGGATTTTTTTTTTAGGAGAAATGACAGATGAAATGAGACTTCATTCCACCATGGTCAAGGTTCTAGAAGATTAGGTTAGTGGAAAATTAATTATTATCACCCCTGTAATGACACTTGTCATTGTATCCATAATATCAAGGCTCCATTGACTCCTCAGATTTTTCGGTAGCCTTGGGGAGGAAGGAAATTTGTCAAATGATTAAAATTCCCTTCTCAATTCAATAAGGCAAGGTTAACTCTCCAAGAGCAAAATGGTCTTTTCACACTTTTCGTCCGAAATTTCGTTTTCCTAATATTTTTCACCCTCGATAAGGCAGCATCCAATTCATATCAAATGTTGGAATCTCTCATTTCCATTTTCAAATTTCGAGATCCCATCTCATGATCGATTTTTCGTCGATCGAAATTTCAATTTGTCTCGAATTAATGGGTAGCTCTTGCGGACGTACACGTATCGACTCTGTGATTCTCATCACACTTAGAATAACTCAAACTACAGTAATTTTGATTGTCATGTAATCGTGAAGGTCTATCGCTAGCCCCGACGGCAACGATCGTCACAATTCGATTCAGGAAAATTTTGCAAATTATATTTTGGTTAAGCGGTATCACCCGCGTTCCAACCATACAATACTAGCAATGGTTTTCTTAATCATTTTTAGATCAACATCAGCTCTAAATATTCTCTCGACGATCATTATGGTTAAAGTGTCGTTTTCTAATCGAGTTTCCCAAGTCCATGTATCTCATCGCGCATTAGCTTTTCCCCTTCGGTTAATTACTCGAGATTAATCAGATCCGAGCGAGACATAACCGAAATACCTCGATAGATATCTTACATTCAAAGGTCTCGAAATGATAGGAAATTCAGAATGTCACAACTCTTCCCCCTTACAAAAATTTCGTTCTCGAAATTTATTACAATCTAGCTACTCAACCAAATAGGGGTACTGACGCCTCATCGCTTCTTTGTTCTCCCACGTAGCGCCTTTAGTTCCATGATACTCCCATATTACTTTGACCAGCGGAATAGTCTTAGTTCTCAAAACTTGTTCCTTTCGGTCTTCGATCTTGATTGGCTTTTCCACGTACGACACTTTGTCATCCACTTCTATAGTTTCATAATCCAAAATATGTGTCGAGTCTGGTTCGTACTTTCTCAACATAGATACATGAAACACATTATATACTTAAGACAAACTCGGCGGTAAGGCAAGCCTATAAGCCAATATTCCAATTCATTCTAGAATTTAGAATGGGCCTACATATCTCAGACTCAACTTTCCTTTCTTTTCGAATCGAGATATGCCCCGCATTGGAGATATCTTGACAAAAGCATGATCCCCAACTTGAAACTCCAACGGCTTGCGTCGCTTATCGGCATAACTTTTTCTGACAACTTTGTGCAGCTTTCAATCTTTCTCTAATTATCTTTAATGCCTCAACTGACTATTCCACCAACTCTGGGCCTGTGATACTCCTTGCTCCCATTTCGTCCCAGCACAAAGGTGTTTAACACGTTCTGCCATCAAGTGCTTTAAAAGGAGCCATTCCAATACTTTGTTGATAGCTGTTATTATACAAAAACTCCACTAGATGCAAGTGGTCTTCCCATTCACCTTTAAAATCTATCGCACACGCTCGTAACATGTCCTCGAGCGTATGAATTGTCCTCTCCGACTACCTATCTGTTTGTGGATGATACGTCGTACTGAACTACAATCTAGTTTCCAAAGCATCCTGAAGACTCTTCTAGAAATTCGTTGTAAATTTAGGATCTCGATCCGACGTAATTGTTATAGGCATTCCATGAATTCGTACAATCTGTCGCATATACAATTCAGCATATTATCCATCGCAAAGTCCTTTCTCACAGGAATAAAGTGTGCAGACTTGGTTAATCTGTCCACGACTACCCAAATCGAATCATGTCCTCTTTGACTCCGCGGCAAACCCATAACAAAATCCATGGTTACGTGTTCCCATTTCCACTCAAAAATTTCCAAGGGTTGTGACAACCTTCCAGGCTTACAGTGCTGAGCTTTTACTTGATGGCACGTCAAACACTTAGCCACAAACTTTGCCACATCCACTTCCATTCCGTTCCACCAATAATGCTGGCGTAAATTCTAATACATTTTTGTACTACCCGAGTGGATGCTGTAATTACTTCGATGAGCCTCGGACAAAATTCTCTCTTTAAGTGCCTCATCATTAGGCACACAAAGATGTCCACGAAACCTTAAAATTTCGTCCTCAGATACATGAAATTTGGCTTTCCTCTTTGGCGTATCCATACTCAGAATTTTATGAATATCTGGATCTGTAGACTATAGGACTTTTATCCTTTATTGTATCTCTGGTTTAATTCTCAAGGTCGCTATCAAACTCGATAGCTGGCTCACTTCCAGCTTAAATTCAGAATCTCTCAATTCTTCAAGCACTGACCATCCTCTAACCATTAGGTATGCAATACTTGATTTCCGACTAAGTGCATCAGCAACTCTATTCGCCTTCTCAGGATGGTACAGAAAATCGCAATCATAATCTTTAAGCAATTCCATCCATCGACGCTGTCTCATGTTCAATTCCCTCTAGGAAAATAAATACTTTAAACTCTGATGGTCCATATAAATTTGAAACCTTTCGCCACATAAATGATGCCTCCAAATTTTTTAAGTGAAAATAATCGCAGCCAACTCCAAATCATGTGTCGAATAATTCACTTCGTGGGGTTTTAATTGCCGCGAAGCATACACTACTACCCTTCCGTGTTGCATAAGTACACATCCCAATCCTTTTAACGAATTATTGTTGTAAATCTCAAAGCCTCCGGGTCCAGAAGGGATAGTAAGTACAAGTGCCGTTGTCAAACGCTGCTTGAGCTCTCGAAAACTCCTTTCGCATTTATCTGTCCAATCAAACTTCGTAAGCTTCTTAGTCAACTGCGTCAATGGCATAACTATAGACGAGAACTTTTCTACAAAACGTCTATAATAACCGATCAATCCCAGAAAACTCCGAACTTCAGTAACTGTAGTAGGTATAGGCCAATTTATCACCGCCTCAATCTTGGTAGGGTCTATGGAGATTCCTTCTCCGGATATGACATGGCCAAGAAATGCCAATTTACTCAACCAAAATTCGCACTTACTAAATTTGGCATAAAGTAAGTGTTCCCTCAGAGTTTGCAAGACAGTTCTCAAGTGTTTTTCGTGCTCTTCCTTACTCCTCGAGTAAATCAAAATGTCATCAATAAAGACAATGACAAAACGATCAAGGTATTCCTTAAACACCCGATGCATCATGTCCATAAATGCTGCTAGAGCATTAGTCAGCCCAAAAGGCATCACTGTAAATTCATAATGCCCATATCTCGTCCTAAAATCCGTTTTCGAAATATCCTCTTTCTTAATTCTTAACTGATGTACCCCGTTCTCAAATCTATTTTAGATAATACCAAAGCCCCCTGCAACTGGTCAAATAAATCATCAATCCTTGGCAATGGATATTTGTTCTTAATGGTCACCTGATTTAATTGCCTATAATCAATACACAAGCGCAAGAACCCATCCTTTTTCCTCACAAATAACATCGGTGCTCCCCACAACGACGCACTCAGCCTAATGAATCCTTTATCCAATAACTCTTGCATCTGCACCTTCAGCTCCTTCAACTCCGATAACATCATTCTATAAGGTGCCTTCAAAATTGGTTCCGTCTCAGGAGCTAATTCAATTACGAACTCAATTTCTCGTTCGGGCAGTAATCCAGGCAATTCTTGGGGGAAGATGTCCGGAAATTCACGTACCACCGTTATATTTTTCAATTTCGGGTCCTCAACCGTCGTCTCAACTACCGCAGCCAAATAAGTTTGGCATCCCTCATCTAACAATTTTGTCGCTTCCAGTGACGAAATCAAAGGAATAGAAATTCCCCCCTACTCCCTTTAAACTCAAAGCTAGGGCGACCATCCGGAGAAAAGCGAACTATTCTATCACTACAATCCACCATAGCCCTTTGTTTACTCAGCCAATTCATCCCAACAATTATATCAAAGTCAAACATAGGTAACACAGCCAAATCTAACTTTTCCTCTTTACCACCAAAAGCTATCTTGCAATCCGTACAGCCTAACGAAATTATCACATTGTCCTTTAGTGGAGTGGTAACATGCAATCTCATATTCAATGGTTTCAAATCCAAATCAATCATATCGGCAAATTGAGCAGACACGAAAGAATATGAACCTCCATGATCAAATAAGGCATAAGCAGCTTGATCATTCAGATAATCATACCTGTGACCACACTAGGCGCGTTCTCCGCTTTGCCTCGTGCCACTGCATACACTCGCCCTTGAGCCGACAGTCGATTCAATTCGTTCTGTGGAGTGGCAGCCGGGGGTCCTATCTACCGTCGTTGTCCCCGAGGTGTAGGTCCTAGAACTTGGTTAGGGCAGTTTCTCATCTGATGACCCAACTAGCCGCACTTAAAGCATGCTCCCATTCTAGTCGGGCAAGGTCCATTCCCATGCTTCCTCCCACAAAAACGGCAGTTCAAGTTGGACTGGTGTGGTGGCTTCCCAATATTCTTCCTTGCGGTTGGAACAAAATGCCTATTATTGGTCATTGGTCTCTTACCAAACTGGCGATTGTCTCAAAATGAGCTGAACCGCGATCCAAATGCGACGTTTCTCTCTCTTAGGTCTCTCTCAATCATCTATCCCCGTTCATATACTTCCTTGTACGTTCTTAAATTCAAAGCTATCATTTGACTGCGAAGTTCGGGTTGTAACCCGTCTCGAAACCTCTGCGCCTTTTCTAGTGAGTCTTCAACATACCGTGGCGCGTATCTCGACAACCTAGCGAATTCAGTCTCATACTGATCCACTGTCATGTGATTCTGACGTAAATTCTGAAATTTCAATGGTTTCCTTTCTCGTGCAGTCTCCGAGAAATACTTGTCGTTGAAGACAGCAGTAAAAGCAGCCCAATTCAGGGTAGTACCCTCAGGAAATACCCCATCCTTCATAACATTCTACCAGTCATTCGCAGTAACTTTCAGTTGGTAAACCGCCAACAGTACTTTTTCCTCATCACCACATCTTAGAACCCCAAAGATTTTCTCGAGCTTTTCAATCCACCTAAGTGCCAACTCTGGATCACCCGTACCATTAAACTGAAGGGACTTTAACTTCACAAATTGTTCAACTAGCTACCCCATTTATTTAGTCACAGGCTCATTACCTGATGCATTACCTACCTCCACACCTTGACCACTGACCTTATTAACTCGAGCATTACCAGCTTCAACGCCTTGTCCAATGCTCGCGTTAACTACAATACCCACATTATTACCAGTCGTTGCGTTAACAGTAGCCAAGGAAGCTCCCACGGCCTGGGTAATAGCAGCATCTCTATCCTCAGTTTGCCTGTCTATCAAGTTCCCAATCAGTTCCAATGCTCTCAATACATCATCCATTCCAGGATTCTCCGCTACAGGTGATCTCAAACTAGAAGCTCCGCCTCTAGGTCTCCCACGTCTGCCAAGTCGGTTGCTCATCCTAATACTACATGTACCACTTTAATTCCACCACGAAATTAACTACTTAGTCCATCTACAAAATTTCAATGGTTTTATGCTACACAACAAGCAGCACTCACACTAAAGCAACCATATACCCAATCATTCTCAAGAGCACAACAATTAGTAACGTACAATCATGCTTCAATTTCAAACACAATACTCGATATTTCACTAAGCAAGCATCCACAATCAATACACATGCCAAGTGCGAAGCTTGGTCACTATCTGATCATCATAACTCACCACTATCATGATGCCAATCACATGCGCCATTTCATATACCATGCATTTCTTACTTGACTCTAGCAAATTCCCCTTATGGTCTCGCTACCCAATCATCCAAACCTCATTCCTCCTTATTACTCCAATCCTCGATCGACTTGGATCAAGTTAACCTTGCTCTAATACCACTTCCAGCTAGGATGTCACGCCCCACTCACCTTATAAGTGCATTCATCCGCTCATGCCGTAAATTTAGTTTCAGGATACCCTTCTTTACAGCAATAAATAAATGAAACTCGCATGCGGAAGAGTAAAGGAAAATAAAAATATAACTCCATTCAAGGTAATTCAAAACAGAACAAAGAATGAGACACGGGACAAAGGAAATGCTGATTTACAAAACATGAGGTCAAGTTTATACAAATGTGGTCAGGTACTAGCTAATACCACTAGCTAAGGTCGAGGAATACAAGAGGGTGAACAAAAGTCAGCCATTAAGCCCCACATAAAGATCGTCACCACCAAAAGACAACTTCAACGGTCGTGTGATCTCGAGCCACTAAGTGGTACTAGTATCTTCGACTCGACTCATGTCCTCAGCGGGATCGTAATCCGAGAAAGTTTCTTATCTTACTTCTATAGTGTCCTCTTCCATCGCATCCTCAGAGTCAGAAATCTCGTTCACCTCGATACTTTTCTCTCTAGCCGGGGTCTCCTCTGGAACGTTCCTCGAGCCTACCACGGAACCCTCTACCTCAATCTCATCTCGAGAAGGATGGCACCACGATGGAACTATACATCTTAGAACCTCTTGAGCCTTTAATGGACCAGTGGTAACTTTCCCAGCTCTCCTGAACCAGGCTTCAAAACGATGTGACTTCAAGTCTTCCTTCTCCTCATCAACCCATACTACCGTACACTTCCTAATATAAACCGCACCTTGTCTACATGGAAATTACTCAAAATAAGTTGTCATCTCCTTCGGATCGCCAAGACGGATCAACGGCATCTTCAAGGCTTAGAATCTGGAAAAAGAGAGATCCCACGACGGGGTGAGACTTACGTCTCAGCAAGCTAGCCTAACCCTAACTAGGCCATCCGTCCCACCAGACCAAAGCAAACAAAGCAGCACATATTATTTGCTAAAACAAAACATGGCATCAACTCAAGGCAAACTAGCATAGAGTGGCCAAGCTTTCGTACTAGCTTACAATCATTTTCATCATCGCGTGAATTAGAAAGGAATTCACACCCCCTTTCAAACTTCTAGGGACTAGCCCACATTCAGACGCTTCAGGCTATCTCGATCAATAAACCCACGTTCAGACGCATCAGGTTTAATAGCTTATCACCAGGCTCATGTCGACAAGCCAAATTTCTCATCCCATGTTCAGACGCATCAACATGTATTTTCAACCACAACCCCACGTTCAGACGCATTGGGGTGTACCTAACTCGCAACCCCGCGATAAATCGCATCAGGGTGTCACTGGCCTCAAGCCCTCATCTCATCATGATACTTGCCACCATTTCATGTGTTCTCATGGCTCGCTAGCCCAGTTTCTCAAGCAATCTCAGTCTTAAATCATTACGATAAATATTTAATCACATTATCACCATGAGGATTTTTAGGCATTAGAACACGAATCAATTGCTTACCCAAGAGGAACGAACGTGCCGTGTCGCAAAGTACAATTTAAGAATCGAATATCATACCGCCACATAGGCAAGCAAGGCGCATCAACGAGCACGTCATCAATTCAATCATTCAAGCATAACAAATCAATCAATTTCATCGTTTCCTCAGCGAAAACTGTCCAGTCATGTCCAAATGTCCTTAAATAGGTTTAGAGGTCACTCACCTTCGCTTAAGTTAGCAATTCTCGCTAAATTCCCTCATCAAGTTCGGCTTCAAGTCGACTTCTCCGCTGTCCAAAACAGGACAGCAAAACGATTTAGGAACTATCCATCGTTACAATCAATTTATCCAATCCAGCCCCAATTCCACCAATCGTGAACCTCATTAACAACTCAAGAGATATTCTAGTATGTCCTAACGACACATTTAGAGCATGGAGACACCATGAACAGCCCCTAACCGAACCAGACTACTCAGATTTAAGACAGAGCAGAAATCGGTTCTATCTTTCCTTACACAAACAGCCGACTAATTCGCCTTAAGCTCCAAATTATCACCAATTCCTCTTGCTAAAACCTTAATCAACATGTTATATAGTCCCACAACAAATTTCGAAGTTAAATAGCACTCCTAAGGCCTCCAAACAGGCAGACTCTTCTCAGTTCACCGGCGGTCAGAATCTGTCCGGAAAATCTACTCCAATCAAACCATTAAAACTCATTCAAAACCCAACTAAATTAGTAACTCTAACTTAGTGACTTCAAGTATAACATGTTATGTAACTTCTATAAAAAAAAAATTTGGCGCCATTCGAAGTCTCTAAGAGGGTGAACCATAGCCCTCTCTCAGTTAGCTCAGAATCTGTCCAGTTTTCTTCCAAAATTTTTCATAAATTAACCAGACCTCCAAAAATCACAACCAATTGGAGCTTGTCAAGGACAAGTTAAACTAACCTGTGATGGTCGGCGGCCAGCCAAAAGGTCACCGGAGGAGGCGATCGTACGGACTGAACCGGGTGGCAGAAGCTAGGCAGGAGCAGTTTTCTGTTCTTGATGAAATTGCTCAAATGGAAAGGAAGAAGAAGATGGCTCATGATTTTTTTTTAGGAGAAATGGCAAATGAAATGAGACTTCATTCCATCATGGTCAAGGTTCTAGAAGATTAGGTTAGTGGAAAATTAATTATTATCACCCGTGTAATGACACTTGTCATTGTATCCATAATATCAAGGCTCCATTGGCTCCATTGGCTCCACAGATGTTTCGGCAGCCTTAGGGAGGAAGGAAATTTATCAAATGACTAAAATGTCATTCTCAATTCATTAAGGCAAGGTTAATTCTCCAAGGGCAAAATGATTTTTTCACACTTTTCATCTGAAATTTCGTTTTTCCTGATATTTTTCACCCTCGATAAAGTAACATCCAATTCATATCAAATGTTGGAATCCCTCATTTCCATTTTCAAATTTCGAGATCCCATCTCATGATTGATTTTTCGTCGATCGAAATTTCAATTTGTCTCGAATTAATGGGTAGCTCTTACGGACGTTACGCGTATCGACTCTGTGATTCTCATCATACTTAGAATAACTCAAACTACGACAATTTTGATTATCATGTAATCGCGAAGGTATATCGCTAGCCCCGACGGCAACAATAGTCACAATTCGATTTAGGAAAATTTTGCAAATTATACTTTGGTCAAGCGGTATCACTCGCGTTCCAACCGTACAATACTAGCAATGGTTTCCTTAATCATTTTTAGATTGACCTCGGCTCTAAATGTTCTCTCGACTATCCTTATGGTCAAAGTGTCGTTTTCTAATCGAATTTCCCAGGTCCACGTACCTCATCGCGCGTTAGCCTTTCCCCTTCGGTTAATTACTCGAGATTGATCAGATCCGATCGAGACATAACTGAAATACCTCGATAGATATCTTGCATTCAAATGTCTCGAAATGATAGGATATTCAGAATGTCACATTATTGGAGCTTAATATAATCGAATAAGGGTAGTTGCTCACAAACTATTAAAGGTAACGGTATGGTAGGGACTACTGTATCGTTTTTCTCTGTCTATACATATGATCATGGAGCATTCTAAGTTACAGTTTGATTTTGTTGGTGGGTTTAGATTCTTGTTATTAAGACAAATCTTGATGAAGTTTATCAAACCTCACAAGCACAGAATAATTGTTAAAGTAGTTCCTCCAATAATAGATGTATCAAGCAAAGATGATCAGTTGTACCATCACACTAAATACTATATCCAGAAGCGTATGACTGCAAAATCAACTATATAATTGATCAAGTAATTTATACAGTTGTTATTTCTTGTTCATAATTAGAACTGTGGTTGGGTGAATAGTAGATGAGATACAGACTATGAAACATACGGTGTTTGAAAGCTTAATAGCATGCCTTAAAGTTACAAGTTCATCTATTATAATTGGGTATGTATAACTTAAAAGTACTCCAGATGAAAGTTTTTGTTTGCTTTATTATATCCAATTATATTTTTATGAATTTTTTATTTAAGACGTTTAAAGACAGACTGGTAGTCAAATTTTTTACTCATAAAGAATGATGAGACTTAAGATAATTTTTTAGTTGGTATCTCATAATTTTTTTTTAGTGATTAAGGTATTAATAGCTCATTATAATAAGGAGTTTTATCATACATGTATTGAAACTTCTTTTTATTTGGATACTTCGAGGAAGTCTATATTATATAACCCGAAGGTTTTGCAGTAGATGATTCAGATAAACTTGTACGTAAAGAAAGAAAAATCTCATACAACGCCATGGAATAAAGTTTGAACATATTCATGGGTATTTTAGACTGAAAGGTCTACCTATGGGTTTAAATAGGCTTTTAAATAATTGTTGCTTGAAGTTTTATGATATTGTTGTTATATTATGTTCTGTCAAGAACGAAGTAAATTAGTAGGGGTCGGCGGTTTTAGGTTCCTTACAGGTTTCACTTAGAACCTGGAACCTACCCGTTAGAACAGGTTCCTCATTTTTTTGGAACCTAGAATCTATATGTCAAATGCTGGAACATACCATATCACAGGTTCTATGATCGGTTTCAGGGTACCCGAGAACCTATCAATTTTTTTTATTTTCTTTTATTTTTTTATTTTTAGTTAAGCAAAATGAGAGTAAATACTACAACAGTTAAGGAGAAATATAGATTAGCGGTTTTAGGTTCCACATTTAGAACTTGAAACTAACTCGTTGGAATGGACTCTTCATTTTTTAGAACTTGGAACATAAAAAATTTATTTGGCTCTAGATTATATACTCATCATAGAACATTGTAGGATCGTACAAAAATATATACTAAAAAAACACAATCAAGATCCAGAGTCCAAGGTTCAGGTTCTCGGTAGTGGAACCTATAACCTACCCGTTGGAACAGGTTTCTTGATTTTTGGAACCTAGAACCTAGAACCTACCCTATATACCTTGGAACCTAGAACCAGTTCCTACGGGTTCCAGTTCCAAGTTCTCAGTTCTACCATGGAACCATGTTCATTCCTATAAAATAATATATATACTGCAAGATCAATGGGAGGAATTAATTTTACTTGTGTCTTATACAAACGATATCTTGCCTGAAAGTGGTTTTCTTGAATTTCTACATAAAGTGAAGCATATACTGTCAAAGGATTTTGATATGATTGATCTTAATAAGGAGTGTTTTGTCTTAAGCATTGAGATCCGTATGGATCATTTTTTTTTTCGTGTATCAAGTTAATTCTAGAGTACACATATTGATCATATTCAGTATAAAGTATTGTAATCTAAGAATTGCATCTAGTAAGGCGTTCAGGTTCAAACTTTACTAGCTATCAGAATGATATGAAGTTTACAACTATATATATTTGTTTAAAGAGAATTGCAGTATTATATAAAAGTGTAAACAAAAATCTATGTCATCTTCTATCAAGAAAGTAGAGTTCATAGTATGCTTTTTAGCAGCTATTCAAGTTTTTAGGCTCTGAAATTTCATTAGAGAGTTGGATGTATTTAATTTTGTGGATAGACTCGTACAGTTGTATTGTGACTATAACTCTGCAATATTATTCATTAACAACAGCAGAGATCTCAAGGGGTCTAAACATCTAGCGGTCAAGTTTTTTTACCATAAAAGTAACAGATGAATAAGGTAACACTACAGTAGAGCATATTACACAAATGATAAGACTATAGACTCACTAACTTAAGGTCTTTGTCCATACATATTTGGATGACATGTCAAAGACATAAAAGCATCGTGGGATGCTGTTATGACATGTCACAGACATAAAAGTATCGTGAGATGCTGATATGACGTGTTAATTGATGGGCTAAATAGCATCATGAGATTTTGTTGTTTAGTGGGAGCTATATCCAGCGTTTACTCTAATAAAGTTTATATCTGTGTTTGTTACATTTTGTAACATCTAGATATGTATCAACTCTATTATATACAATAAAACATTTATGATTAAGGTGATATTGCATACATATATCAGGTATAAATCTTAAAGCATCGTGTGAACCTTGAGTGATGGGTAGGGCATTTATTTTTAGCCAAAAGCATATTTTTTGTTACACAAAGTATAGTTAACTATAAATGTAAGACATATATTGGTTCGTTGAAACCGCAAAGATATTCTCTTGTGACACATTCGATTTCGTGACACATAAACTGAAAGAATGGTGACTTACAAGGAGGATAACATATAAGATGTTTCTGTTATTTGAGATGTTATCCGATTGTCATACTACCATATCAAATCCAAATCGGTAAAGTTAAGAGTATTCGTAATCATGGATAACTCTGTGTCTTCTGATATAATTAAGACATGGTCCGGTGCTTAAGACTTTATGGGATTGAATTGACTATTGAAAAATATCTCTAGACTAATATAAAGATGCACATATAAAGTAAAATTTCAATTAATTTATCCCAAGTGGGAGAATGTTAGAATATATTTAATATTTATTGTGGGCTTTATTAATTGTTATTTGTATATATTGATTAGTATAATAAATGTAAGATATTTACAGTTTCCTAATTCTAGTCGGATATGGTGCTGGATAGTATAGACTGAGATAAATCTTATTTTTAATGAGCGATAGGTTTCAGTCTCTATAAATATAGGTCAAGTCCTCCGCTAAACCTTGATATCTGCAAAACCACAAATAAGGAATTGTCAGACACGACGCATGAGGAACCGTCTCATTGAAGCCAGCGATAAAGAAGGTTCATAGAAGAGAAGCCCTTAAGTATCGGACTAGTGAATGTATACGTGATTATTTTGAATCGCTGCATACGAATTATAACCGCGGGTTATATTTTTGCCGTCGTCTGTGCCGTTTTGGTGGACCGAACCTTTATAATGATGGGTCATGTATACGCCAAACGACCCCCGGGTGGTGACAGAGATTGGATGGGAACTCGTGGGAACAGACACTGGTCCCCCTCCCTCCCTCTTCCTCGAGCTGCCAATGTACCGGCTCGTGTGATTCAGTAACGATGGGGACGAAGGTGACAGAGATTGGATGGGAGCTCGTGGGAACACACACAGTGGTCCCCTCTTCCCCCCTCCCATTCTTCCTCGCGCTGCCCATGTACTGACTTGTTTGATTCTGTAACGATGGGGACGAAGGTGACAGATTGAATGGGAGCTCGTGGGAACACACACTGATCATGCATCTAACCAAGACGGTGAGTTTCCTTTCTTTCTTGATCTATCCCCAGATAGCCAGAAATTCGACGAGTCGGTGCAGGGCTCCGAGAGGCCACCAAATTGTTTATACCGTGCGAAGCCATAGGAAAAGTCAGCGGCGGAAGGATTATAGCCTCGTCGCTGGACTCCCGATGCTCCGTTGAATTGTTGCCGCCATCATGTGAAGATCTCAATCGAGAAGATGCCGGTCCCTGGAACAAAGGCCTCGTATAGTATCTCTCGCCCCCACAAACTTTCATCGTATAACTATTCCAAAGTCGCCAGGCACCATATTTCCAACGGATTGGGAGCACAACCCGACGTACCCTAGTTAGTCCGTCAGCCATGCGACGATGATCTTACTTTACTGGTCAGGCTGAGTAAAAGAAAAATCATCCACGTACGGAATAGAGAATGATGACAGGGTCAGTATCCCTACCACGTCCAATCCGAGCAGAAGGCCAAGAATGATGGCGAATTGACCCAACAACCAAAGATATTTCAGCCCATTGAAAGGTGCATCTGCCTCAGCATCAGCGCTTTTAACACAAGTAGCGCAACATACAGGATAGGAACCGATAGACATGCCCGACAATCATCGGGTTGTCGGGCCAAGATTAGGTACTTTCATCCGACGGCGATCCAATGATCAACGCCCACTTACCCACTCCATGCAAGGCAAGCTGCTATTGCGAGGAGAATTCTTTTTACCTTAATCAGCATTCAGCACTTTTGTTAATTTGCTCAACTTCCTGATGTAACGCTCTTCGAATCTACTAGAGAAAAACAAAAGGCAGCACTTATCACTGAGAGTGAGCAGCAAGTATTCCAATTTTATTGCTTCTCACAGACAAAAGAGCGGGAAACACAAACGTAAGGGAGCGACTATTGTGTCTTCAAAAACCGTTATACGTAATATATCTGCCTCGAAGATACTTGGAGGAAATAACTAGCCTCAAAATACGTATTACCAACGCATTAAAGAATCACTATGACAATTCTCTATGATACCGAACCAACTTCTCTGCACTTGTGAAGCTGCTTGACCCACAAAATATATGAGAGCTTTTAAAGCTTCCACAGGAAAAAATTTGCAAGGAACCATACATCAGCTCGATGAAGCTCAGACTTGCGAAATTGGTTACCGGATCCCTCAAGGTTCAGAAACCATTGCTGTCAGATCCAATTCCTCGTCAGAATCTATAACATCCTGAAAATCGTAATATGGGTTTGCCTGCACCAATGGTTCATCAAATGTCTCCTTAAAATCCTTTGGTTGTAAATAGTAGAGTTTCACACGACAATGGTAACAGTATGACTAACACAAGTGCAATATCTAGTTATAATCTCGCACTAAGGTGAGACGTGATGAAATACCTTTGGCCTAGGTGTAACTGCTTCGAAACTGTTGAATGTAGGGTTATCAAAATTAGGAGGTTCCAAGATAATGTACGCCCCCTTGTTCTTGTATCTCTCCGCTGTTGCCTGCAAATCCGACAACATTGTGCATGACAACTGGTACAGGTGTAATAATGGCACTTGATCTTACAATATGTTACTGACCACATCAGCGAAAATATTCCCTAGGGAGATGGGTAAAAGGAACAGGCCTTTTAATTTGGAAACAGGATCTCAAATCAAGCAGAAACATAAGTAATCCCCCCGAGACTTCTATGTTCTTTATTGACACGTTCAATGAAACTCTTGGCGCATTTGCATCTCTAGCTTTCCCTTTTATTCAACAAGATGTCCCATACAATCTCTCTTGAGCTAGTGGATGCAGAGGTTTGACAAACTAACAAGCATCTTCTTGGAGCAAGAACGTAAGTGCTACATCATGATCTAGTAAATAGAATAGAAGTGGCCAAAGTACCTGAAACTGCGGATAATCTGGAGCACTAAATAGCGTAATTAGCCTCCCTGACTCCACAATATGATCTATTGTATAACCCTCGTCCATTCCTGCAAGACCAATTCGCTTTTCCCTCGCATCAGGTCCTTCATGTGATCTAATAATTAACTGGGGAAAAGACAGCAGCCAACAGACCTAAAATCAGCCCTTAAAGTCCTATGCAAGATATTGCTTCAATTATATTTAAGTCGATGGAAACACAGATAAGAGCAAAGACTACCATATTGTCCTCTTAAGCAGACATTCAGACAGAGAGATTCAAGTAAAAACCAAAATGGAAAACAAAAAAGAACAAGGAGATACGAGAAATTAATGTTGATCTTCAGTCATTTGTCATCAACCAAGTTCCCATGGCACCTCATAAGTACTGAACTGGCAACGGAAATTCCATCATTGATCATATAATTGCCATAGCCAAAGTCTAGAATTGAACTTTCTGCAACTGAAGTCCATCCAGTAATCTACTTACTCCTAATAGCAACAAGTAGCTAACTTAAACAAAGAAGGGTGGTATAGATACTCAAAAAGAGGACGCACTTGTCCTGTCAAGCACCGCCATACTTCATTATGTTTGAAAGTTCATATTAATACAGCAGAGAACTACACCATTGTCCTTCCGCTCAAGTCTAATTCACTTGTCAAATATAGAATCAATGGCCATGCAAATAAATGACCATCCCTCTCTAAATTTGCTCGGCTTGGCCTAGAAACTTCATGCAAATAGTAGCCTACTTTATATGTTCCCAATGAAACAGAACAGTGCTCGGGTAAAATAGCTAGAAGGGGCGCACTGTTAGGGTCTGCCGCTAAGTTCTAGCATATGTTCTTACAGTCGCTAAGTTCTAGCATATGTTTTTATGGCTCAAACTACAAAGCAGTGGTAAAATTATAATAGCTGGAAATCAAGAAAACAACATCATATACTGAAAAATAGATAGCATAGAGTAGAAATTGAACAAGACTTGAAAGATCTTGCCAAGCAACGCTCATATTTATCGATAGAAAGCATACAATATTTATTAATGGAAACACCAGAGATATCACCTTTAGTTGATATCGCTTCAAAAACTCCTCTGTGCAGTCCGGACCCCACAATAATCCGATGCCCCTCTCTGTGTTTGGGGAAAGACCGGGAAACATTGATGGATCTGACCACAACACATCACCTGGAATCAGATTCAACCCTTCCCATGGAGGGTCAAGAACTGATCTCCTAGCTTTAGATAATTCTTCTAAGGAACCAAGAGATAAAGTACTAACTTCAGGATTTGAGTTTATACGGCGATTCTTTTTTCCCTTCGATCTCTTTGATGGTGTGACTGGTATACTTCGAAAAAGCCCTCCATGAGCTGTATATACACGCCCAGCAATGATTGACGCTAAGGGGAGCCCCTCAAAACATCCCAGACATTTCCTATAGACATGCTTTCCTCTATCACCATATTTTGTCAAAACTTCTTGCTCAAAACCATAGACAGAAGTACAGTATTTTGATTCATGGTTCCCTCGGAGAAGAAAAACTCTCTCCGGCATAAAAACCTGCTCGAGATATTACTCAAGTGAGAAGAATGCTGTCCTCGGGAAACAAACCAAACAAGAACCTTTTCACAGGTACTCCCCACAAAAGGATATATCAGTACAATGTACATGGGCACAAAAGATGAAAAAGAGATGGGACGGAAGTAGCCTAACAGGAAATGAACGCATACTAAACTACTTGAATTTGAAACTGTCGTTCTTGTCAAAAGATTGATCCAAAGAACAGGTAAGGAAATATCGGTAGCAGAAAAAGAAAATCCCTTGCCTTAAGCTATTTGAGAATCAACAGGAATCACAATGTATATCGACGTAGGAAAAATAAAAGAACTGAACAGACAGTTGGCTATCTCGTTTGAGAAGCTCTGACAACCAGCATAATCAAACAACTCATTCCAGAGGTGCCATCTCAAGTTACATTACGAAGATTCATGCAAGTAAAATTCCAGATTAGGCTCAAACTCAAGGCCCCACTACTGAAGAGGGAAAAAGAAAGTATTGATACACGCATTTCAATTGAACCATCTCACGCAAATCAGTCCGTTCTCTATCATTTAAGTCA
Organism: Rhodomyrtus tomentosa; assembly: GCA_028455895.1. Lineage (NCBI taxonomy): Eukaryota > Viridiplantae > Streptophyta > Magnoliopsida > Myrtales > Myrtaceae > Rhodomyrtus > Rhodomyrtus tomentosa. The sequence goes on along the minus strand of JAPCWY010000009.1, from coordinate 33,797,034 downwards.
AGAGACATCTAAAATCTTTCTTCTCATGTCAGGTACTCACAAATCATAAAGCAGGGCATAGACGAAGTTAAAACGCCAATAAAGCATACAACAGGAATATCTCCGTCCATTGCTGAGGACAGACATCTAGATCAAGAGACGCATTTGCAGCATCACAACTCACCTTCCAAGCCAACAAGAGCATGAAAGTCTCCAAACCCCAAGCCCCTCTATCCACGTAATCCCCATTAAACACAAAGAACCGATTTTCACAAGGAAAACCAGCACTCCTCAACAGGAATAGAACATCGTGAAGCTGCCCGTGAACATCCCCAACAACAACCACCCTACAGTCCTTGCCACGTTCATCGTCAACATCAAGATCGACCCTCACAAGGTTAGGCTCTTTGTGCAGAATCTTGGAGGCAGTGAGGACGAGGCGGTCAAACACCTGGACAGGAAGGACAGTTGGGAATTCTGCAGGAGGCAGATTCCTTGATGCCCAATCGAATTTGGACATCAAATCCAATACCCAGCTGAGAGTCAGGTTCCCATCCGGCGGCCATGAGATTTGAGCTTCTGGGGATGAAAATGGAGATGGGTCTTCATCAACGGGGCTGGTTATGGTGGTGGCGGCGGTGGTGGGGGTGGTGAGGGTGGTCCCAGTTGAAGGTGTAAAGAAAGATTCATCATTCGGAGAGGAAGAGGGCGGCGAAGAGAAGGAAGCGCCATTTGGCGAAGGAGATGACGACATGGTTAATCGTCCCCTTCTTGTTCTTCTTCACACACCGTGTCGATTGAGCAGCTTCTTTCAAGAATCAAACCCTAGAAGCAGTCCTCTTACTGAAGTTTTGGAGGCTGGAGTTTTGGAGAAGATTTGGATCCACTTGCCATCGCCAAGAAGTGCGTGTGCCCATTGCCAGCTTCTTTGGCAATAATTAACCAAAATTCAAGAATCGTAAAGATCGAGATCGATTAGAATCGATCCATCTGTATGGCGAACGTACATGAGATCCAGGTGCACGACCAATTTCTTGCCTTTTTATATTTCATGAGCTCCAAATGGTATCACAGGAACATGAGTCGGATCGTTTGGTCTGATCTGATCGGCTGTGTGGGATTAGCATCCCTTGGGTCGTCTTTCTTCACTAATTTGAACTTTAATACTTTCGATCCAGAAAATAAAGATCGAATAACGCTTTAAGTTGATAAAACACATTGATTGGTTGGTTGCGATAATCTTGACGTGCGTTCCCAGGAGACAAAGAGGACATTCCGATGCCGAATTCTTTTGATTCTTGCTGTCGAGCTTCACAAATTTTTGTTATCCGAGGTTTGGAGTCACTGTTTCAATACAACTGAAAACAGAAATCTTAAAATAAATTAACGAGTATTACCTTTTCCACCGTCATAAATAGCAAATACTAATTTATTAAGAATTAATTGGATTGGAGCTATACCATCATTATTTGCTTAACCGAAATATCTACAAAATCCGGATCACAATTTGCATCGATTAAACAAATTGTTAGTATTCCTAAAGTAATATATTCTCGAAAAGTCGTATGTTCTTCTTATTGATCAATGGGAATTACAATACGAGGTAACCCCATTATATATTTAATCTTGATTTGATATGTTTGGGATTGAGATAATTATCTCTTCAACCTAGTTGCATCTCTTTTTAGAAGACAATTGAGTCTCCTTGTGTTTTTTTTTTTCCATTCTCAAGTCCATGAGGTTATGAAGTCTCATTTATGTAGTGGACCAAATCGTTAGCATACCACCAAGCCGTTTTTTATTAACATAGTGACATCGAGCCCTTATTGTTGCCCGTGCTACTGAATCAATTGCTTTATTTTTTTGTACCAACAATTAAAAATTGTTTTCCCTTGCTCGTTGCATCAAAAATTAAATCACAAGCTTCTAAAAAGGAAAACGAGCGGTTTTAGTAAGATTTGTAATATGCGATAACTTGACTCACCCATTCTACGGACATGACTCATAAACCGTGATCATTCAACGGACATGACTTGGAAATTTTAATTCGTTTCGAGTGATATGCTATTACTATTGAATGCAGAAAAAAGAAAACCCAAATTTCACGCAAGTGTTATCATGAATAGAGGTTTTTCAAATTTAAGGGTTAATTTTGCATCGTGAATATGTTCGATCTGAATAGTCCATGCATTAGATTTGTGATGTCGAAGAAAGGCATGTAACTCATTCAATCTAGCTCCAAAAAAGATATTTAAAAAAAAAAAAAAAGGGCCGTCCGATGGCTGAGCTAAGAATCGGGAACTTGATTCGAGCAGATACGGGGCATTGAAGTTGGAGTCCACGAGGTCTTCATGGGAGGTTCGTAGCTTCACACTCAGTATTGGCCTACGTGAAAATTTTTACCTATGTAAAATACCCAACATATTGATGCCAGATTTTCACTTCGAAAAGTTACTGCATATTACCTAAATATGTCAGCAGTTCATGTCGGGTCAGATTTCCGTTGATATAGGATCCGATCCGAAGATGATTTTTAAAGTGATTATTGCAACTTTGAACTACAAAGTACCTGAACCAAAAATATGGTTCGGATCAGCTTGGATCATGCTCTCTCTTTTTTGGAGAGATGGATCTCCTGTCTTAATGAGAATTAAGGCAGGGAATACAAGCCGTCCATTTTTTAAATGGACGGCCCAGATCATATTTTAAAATCTTTTCTCTCTTATAAACATGATATAGGCCATCCGTTTTTTATCTGGACGGCACAGACTAAGGAATGTATATCTTTAAAGCCAGAGACCCGGATCCCTTTTTTGGTGGCCTTGTTTCGTAACCCAATCGGTGTAAATATCCCCTTTTCCCTAACGTCTCATCTTTTACCCACTCTTCGGAACCATTCCCTTCTGTCTCTCCTCCCTTCATCTTTGTCCTCTATCATGCTTTAGTCAAAGATGTGATGTTGTCTCTTGACCTCAAATGCTTAACCAAATCCACCCTAAGAATCGCTTGGACAGAAAATTGATTTCCATAAATTTGAAATTGACAATTGTCAGTCCCGTTTCTAGTTCTAGTGATGGAACTTCCTATCCGGACCGGATCTACTGATTTTTTTTTTAAAATTAATCTTATTCCTTGAAAATCTCTAGAAAAAACTATTTTAATCTCTTAATTATTATGGATACTTCTAGTGTTTCAAGTACATGCAACTAGTTTCGTTGGATTGCTCAGGAAATGGATCAAATTAGACTATCCGATCCCTAGTTCCGAAAATTAAGAATTTATCCCTACGTTCTAGTTCCCAATTATAGGATTGATGGGATTGGGTCGGGAACCGATGATCACCCCTACCGACGACCCCCACCACTCACCCCAAAACTCAGCGACAAAGAACCAAGCCGATTAGATCCGCCCGATCTCACGTCTATCTCTCATCTTCCCCTTTCGACCTTAGATGTAGGTCGATAGGTGAGCTTCAAATCTCGACTCGTGTCGCCTCTTGTCCTTTCTCAAAGAGGGAAGGCTCGAGTGCGCTTGGTGGGTGCGAGTAGAAAGAGTGACGCGTTCAAGGTCACGTCGCTGTAGATGGGGACGAGCGATGGGAGAGAGACATGGAGGGACGACAATGTCACGTGAGGGCTGGAGGAACGACGGCGAGACAAAGAATGAAATCGAGATTGTGATCAAGTCGCGGACGTGGAGGACATAATCGTGATTTGTATTATCGGTGATTGAGGTGCGGATGACCGCAGAGAAGGAGGCGTTCTTAGAAGGATTCATGTTATCTAGGAGCGAGAGTGCACTGTCTTCGGATATCGTTCCCTAAGGAGCCCTGTTTCTCCAATGAGGGGATGAGCTATCTAGAAATGTTTGGAACGCACCTTCACGACCGATCCCAGAAAGAGAATGACTTATCCAGTTGCAAAAGAAAATTATCTCATCGTAATGGTTGGGAAAATCATCGTCCAAACCCGCTCATTTTGACCGGAGAGATTATGGGACCCGTCGAGCCGCCGAGAGTTGTGGCAAGTCCCGAATGGCAATTAGTCTAGGATGTCGTCCCGTGGCTCTTTCCTAACCACATCCACAAAGGCGATGGATCCAAATTTCAAATTCCGACCGTGGTCCAACCTATCTCAATCCATGAAATGTAGCTACCTCACGCAAACCAACCCATAAAACATTTTTTTTTTTTGTTTTTTTGTTTTATCATGACTGATCCTCCATCATTGCTTAATCCCACGAAATGAGAACTTTGACCGACGGTGAAGTTAACACATCCTCACGGAAGTGTCGCCAAAAATTTCAAATGCGAAGGGGGCGAGCTCCGTTAAAAGACGGGCGATTCCGTGCGTGCGCCGTCGTCCCCCACGGCGGGAAAAAAAGCTCGGCCGAGTCCATTCAACAAAGGAAAAGTCATCTTTGACTTTTACAGTCCACGGCATCACACTTGACTCTCTCTCCCTCTCTCTTTGTCTTAACATTCTTTTTGGACGGTCCGATTTTCTTTTTCTTTTGAATTATTTTATCTTCCTTTCTTTTTTTGTTAAATTAGAATGACTTTACTCGTGACTTTATATTTTATGTGACTATAATCAAGCGCGTTGGCCAACTGGAACACCCCCCCCCCCCCAAACAATCTGCGCACCGCTTACTTCCACCCGACCCGACCTGGAATAATAATTATCTTTTAATTAATCTAATCGACTGGATGTATTTTTAATTATATATGTTCTTTTTAATTTGGAAATGTTTGCTTGATGAGCATCACATCACGGTAGGAGCGGAGGATATGGAGGATGATGTTGCTCTCCAACCTCCTAATCCCTCCGAAGTATAGTACGAAATTGTCGGTTTAATTTACGTCACCCCGTTTTGACTTTCATATGAAAATTACCCACAAAAATTATGGGGGTCGGTCGTGATTGACATAAACTATGTTCTCAACAATTTGGTAAAGAAATTGTGGCATGGCACACACTTATGTGAAGTTCAAATTAGATCAAAACTCCATACCTTAAGATTGTCCACATTATATGCCGATCATGCCATGTAAGACGATCGATACTGATTGAATTGCAACGTGGGCAATATTTGGTCTAAATTGTCTAGAAAAACCGTGCCAAATAAATGCCGGAAGATTTAAGGTTACTTTGACAAAAATAAAATTTTTAAAATAGAATTGGAATTTATACATCAGATTTAATGACTTTTTGGACAGTTTTTCCATAACCATTTGACATCGAACAAAAGGGGATACTTTCTCTAATGCAAATATTCTCTTGCGTCCACATTGAGCCCGAGTTGATTGGTGAATGGCAATGGACATTATGTTAGGATTAGGCGAACAAAAACACGACAAAGTAAAAAGTAAACGTGAGAAAAATATATCGAGACACAATATTTTATCTTGGTTCACCTTTAAATTATTGTTATATCCAGTAGATTATTTCATTATAATTAACGCTTTGCACAATTCTCGGTTATACATAACATTAACTATTCATAAGTTCTAACACCCGCCTGGGTGGCGCTGTTGGAGCGCGCACTCTTCCTCTCGCAAAAAGTTGAGTGTTCGAATTCCGGGCGTCGCAGGGTGATTTAACCGTTGGCACGTGTGTGGTGGTTAGCACGTGTCATCCTCAGGGTTTACTCTTCGGCTGTCGACCGTGCGGGGGTTCCTGAGTTATAAAAAAAAAACTATTCATAAGTTCTCTCTTACAAAAAAAAACTATTCATAAGTCCAAACTCAAATTATTAATAAAATACGAACTCAAACTATAAAAATCCTATAGTATTTGCCCTCTTGCAACTTCCGTCCGTCGGGACGACACCCTTGCAACTTTATGTCGACTGGAAACACGAAGCAGACCCCACCCACCCCCACCCCCACCCCCACCCCCACCCAAATACTCGCGGAGAGCAAGCGCTATGCATGCAACTGCATGCAACAAAAATTACATCGTACCACGCGAAAAAACGTTGCATGTCTCATGGTGCGAACGTGACAAGCGGACCTTGTAATCAGGCAATTCGATTTGGCAAAAACAACCTGCCAAAAATTGTTGGCCTGGAGGCCCTGGACTCCTCCTCCCTCCACAGACAGCGGCAAGACACGCTGCTTTTTCGGCTACCTAACCCTCCACTCCCACCAACGACGACGCCCCCAATTTCAATTACCCATCAATCAAATCAGCCAGCCTTGTTGATGCGACAAAGTTGATGACCTACGCTCTCTGACATTTCCCCTTTCTCCACCACCCCCCGGGGTCCAAGATTAATGAGACAAATAAATTATGTATCCGTCCTCGTTAATTGCAACATTAGCGGGAGACAAGTACGAACGCCTCGATTTCAAACTTTTTCGTTAAAGCTTGAAATCGTGTTGACATTAAGAGCATCTAATCGAATTGCACAGCAATTTCCCCCAATCCTCGTACGCTGGCGCCTTGATTGTTAAAAGGGTATGCTAGCATGATAACTTTTTTTTTTTAGATGGTTACGCTATGAATTACAAAGGGTGGATTCACGATAATTTTTAATTATTTATTATTTATTTTTTCATGATAAAAAAACTGGAGCGTTAATTTTATGGTAACTCAACAACTATTACATAATTAGTTCTCATTAGAAGATAAAACCACCAAAAAGTCCTAAATCTTTTTCTTTTTTTTGCATAAGTTCCGATTCAGTCCATCTGATCAATTTTGACAATAAATCTCTTATGTGAAGATCCGCCATCCTACGTGACACGACTAACATCGTCAATGGGATTTTCAAGACGTTCTTTGTATTCATATAGCCTATTGGTAGGATTGTGTTCTCCACACGGTGATTATGATTGTGTTGGGAACGTGAAACTTTGACGCACACTCTCTTTTGGCAAAATCGTTATTACTAGAGAAAAAATTCTCAGTGTGTGCTCATCATTGATGATGCGAAATTCGATGATCAGTCGCCGCACGAACTTTGATGTCACAATAGATATGTATTCGAGGAATGGGTTAGTCTTTGCAAGCAGTAACATATATTTTCAAGTTATATACTACTTTTTCTATATGAAATGAAGATGCTCATTTCGACAAAAAAAAATTGAATCGTTACAAATATAAAAATATTTAGGATTAAATTAGTTCAATTCAAAAGTTTATGATTTAATGGATAACAATGTAATAAGTATAATATGATTTTTTTTTAATTTTTTTCCCCGCCGATAGAAAATGTCCCTCTAGGTCGCTGGATGGGTCCGTACGATTGAATTTTTGGGTTGCCTATATGACGAGAACGAAAAGCTGGTTGTCGTTTTTAGTTTCACAGGGTTTTTTGCCCGATGATGTCTGCGGTTGGCTGTCCCAGATCCCTATGCAAAAACTGGTGTCGTTTTTTGTCGTCGGTCCACAAAGTTAACAGTTTTAATTAGACTTGCGTTTTTTCAGTTCTTGTCATTTGGTGATAGTCAAAGGAATTTCGCGATCCCGAGATGTTTTTGTTTGTTTCGGCAAAATGTCTTGAGGGGTAGAGGTGGACTACATAACGGCTGCATAATTTTCGCCTTTACAGATTGGAAAGGGTGGGGGCCAATTAATCACGTTACAAGACATGAAATAAGGTGTGATTTAATTTACGATGACACAAGTTGCGCCCCTGTTGATTATGAATTCCAGATCATGGTACAAGTCATGTCGAAATTTCGCGACGAATTCGATTCGTCGCGGTTATGCAATTCGGTGAGTTCTCCTTAAGGAGTAGCGCATTTTCATTTATCAAATCATCCAACCCATGCTGCATAGGATCACGGTTGAATTTTAAATTTTTGAGCAAGAATTACATTTCTTTATGTTTTTTGAGGTATTTCTAAACGACGTTGTGCATAGTTTTCGGCATCATATGTTGAGACACTTGTGCTCCGCATCGTTGACTTTCGAATCGTTTCATTGTGCACGACTTTGACAAGTATGGCAAGACTAGAGGTGAATTCTAAAGACTAAACTTGTCTGTGTTAGGATCATCGCACAAGATTTTATTATAATTAGAGCATTACACTTCTCGTTACATCGCTCAATCACAAGTGAAAAAAGAGCATATATAACAATATATATTCATGAACCAAGCCCAAACTGCTAATTAAAAATTACGGACTTAAATCCTAAAAGCTCTTTTATGTCAAAAGGGCAGACCTTTGCCTGTTCAGCATGGAGCGAGACCTAGGTATTTTCCTGTCGCAGAGGAGTATGAATCACACCCCAATACTCTAATCGTAAAATTTCGATCGGCTTATCGAATTACGCGTCCAATCCAACGGACCAATTAAAGTCAAATTTAAATGAAAGGTACACGTAGGCTTGGGGGCGTCCTCTCCTTAGGCGTTTCTTTAGTCACCCATTTTGACTTATACAATAAACCTATTGGTCGTCCCGTATGTCGCATTATAAAAAAACTGCCCAAGGGCACGTTGTGTAAAGAACACCTCCAAAAGAAATCGCAACACCCACCAAATTTCCAAGTCCTTTCTCAGTTTCCCACTCGCTTTCCCCCACAAAACTATGAACCTCGAACCTTCATTCTGTTCATTCATATGATCCCACAAGCTTTTCTTCGATCGCATTTCGTCTCCCTCCCGCGATCAAGATGAGCCACAACAGCTACAACAGAGTAAACATCCCCAGATCATGTTCGAGAAGCCATGGCGGAGGCGGCAGCGGTGGAGGCACCAGCTGCAGCATCAGAGGGTTCAGGATAAATCCGAGGCGGTTCTCGGTCAAGCGGCTGCGCGCGCGGTTCATGAGCCTGTTCAGGGTCCTGAGCCGATGCAGGTTCACGTACGGCCAAGCTCTGAAGCTCCTCAAGAGCGGTTGCTTCTTCTGCAGAAGCCGGAGCAGGAACGGCGTCAAGAGAAGCTCCAGCAACGGCAGCAGAAGAAACCTGGTGGTCGCGCACGTTAAAGTCGAGCCGGGCCGGGTGGACTATGGCTCCCGGTTGCGGTGCTATTCCCGGTCGAACTCCTTCTACTCCGAGGCCATCGCGGACTGCCTTGAGTTCATCAAGAGGACCTCGGTCTCTCTGGATCAAAGTAGGGACAGGGCCGAGTTCCCTGATCTTTCCCGGGTTGAGCTCACATGAATTGCTTCTTATCGTTGGATGAGATTCTAGAACTAAGTCGGAAAAACAAGTATTTTCAAGAACCCATTTTTGTTCTTTCCTTCTTGCTCTGTTCTGCTGCCTATGTAAATCTCTCGTCTCAGCTTCTAGATGCCATGGATTTTCTGCACCATGAATGAAGAATTCTCCGCGCCATCATCAATGGAGTAATTATATATTTAAATTTGAATTTCGGGTTTGTTGAATTTTAGTCTGAGTTGTTGAAAATATGGTGATGAAGGTGGGGGGACTGATTGGTCCTTTGAGGGGAGGCAATCTTGGGAAGGTTCTCAGTAGGTGGAAATTGAGGATTCTAAAGTCGTGTCTTTTTACCACCTAACATAATTGTCATTACTTTACTAAACTCAAGATCAACAAAGGGGTTGAGACATAAGGAGGGATGGCATTTTTTTTAAGGTAAGATTTCAGGACAAGACAACAATCATGTCCCCCAACTTTATGAAAGTTCACATCTTATTTCTCCACGTTTGATGTTCGCCTTTTCGGATTGTTAATGAGGGGAGATGTGTGCCTCAATGATAGCTAATGATGCGGATTAAACCACTAATTGCCCGCTAATTCGCGGATAATAGGCTATAGCCCCTTTCACACCGTCTAACGAGGGCGTGTGCGGGTATTATTCCCACAATCTGTGACTATGTAACATAGGTGGATTTTGTAATTGATTTGTCCAGTCGAGTTCAATCTCATACATGCCGCCGGTGAGCATGATTTCAGGGTACAATCAGAAACAGGGGAACCAAATCGATAGAAACATGCTAGGTTCCAGATTTCAAGTTTCAAGGTATATATAGTGGGTTTCAAATTTTTTTTAAAAAAATGTGAAATCAGGTCCGACGGAGAGGTGAAACCTGGAACATAGTACAAGTCTTTGTATTTTTCTTGTTCTATACCTTCGATCCTACAATATCCCATGACGTTTAATGACGATTGTGTAATCTAGAACCATGATTGAGATATGCACGATTGATACTTTTGTTTTGTAAGTATCTCATATTCCTCGTGTGTCTAAATATGAGATATGACCAGTAGATTTTAGTAGCAAATAATGGTCATTGGAAGTGATAATTTACTGTAACCATTTAATTAAGAATACAAGCAGAATCTGGATAAATCTTGAATTAACCTTGGATCATGGAACTTTCGACAGGGTAGGTTCTAGGTACATTGTAGGTTTCAGGTTTCCCAAAACCGGTTCCGACGGATAGGTTTTAGGTTGGAACCTCAAACCGCTCACTCTTAATACATACTCTTGTAAAATAAAATGCAATGTGCAATTGTTGCGACGAATTGAATGTAATGTGCGCTACCATATGTGACTTTTTAATCATGTTATGGCGAATAACATATGAAGTACAGTGATTTCGCCCTTTTTTTTTACACCACTGTTTTTACAAAGTTATACGTGTGAGCGAAGCTCACGATCTAGTTAGTTATATCTTCTTCTTCTTCTTCTTTTTTGTCAGAATATCTAAAGTTAATTAGACTGTAAGTTTGAGATAAATATAAGCACATCGTTTACCCAATCATTAGAAATAATCAAAATACAAGTAGGAGGATTGAAGGGAAATAAAAGAAAGCCTTGGGGGGTGGCTGGAGAATTGAACCGGGCATCTCTATTTTCGGATCGCCTAAACTTTTCTCGAAAGATTAGGCACCCAACCTTGCAATCCAGACCGTCCATTTTTTAACAGACGGTCCAGATCTCTTATTTTTAGAGGATATTTTGTTTGAATTTTTTATATATTTTTTTGTTAATTATAATCTAGGATATCTATTTATAACACGGACGGTCCGGATTGCAAGTTTAGTACCTAAAATTCTAAGGAAAATTTAGACGATATATTTCCCAAAATAAAGAACTCGCAAGTAAGGAGAAAAGCCCGCAATGTAAGGAGCTTTTGCGCTTCAACCAGTTGAAATCTGACACGTGACGGGTCCTGATAGAAACTCGGCAGGGGCAATCCGATCTTTACAGTGCTGTCAAGACACACGGTAATTTCTTTGTGGCCTGTGCTAATTCTACGGCTCTGTTGGCTCCATCCACACCCTAATGAAGTAGAATGACAAAAACATCCGGGCGTTCATAGGGTTCCAACTTCTTTTGGTCTATGTTTGATGACTAAACAAACATTTCAACAACATCAACATCAATAACACTTTTATCTCAAACTAGTTGGGGTCGACGGTCGTTGAACTCCAAAAAATCATAAAAATAAAAGCAGAATCAAGGGAGGGAGAAGAGATAACTGTATAAAAATAAATAAGTATATATATATATATATCTATCTATACACTATCCCTCCACAACACTAATAACCTTCCTCTACTCTATCCTAAGACAAACCGTACGCCAATCTATTTCCCACTTCATTAAATCTTATTTTACTACTTTCCCCCAAGTAAGTTTCGGCCAACCTCTTACTTTCTTCGTGTCATGCTCTCGATAGCAAACATCTGTTCGTACCGGTACGTCTAAGGGCCTTCGGAGGATATGCCAAAACCATCTCAATCTATGCTATCTCAATAAGCACGATATCGTCTGCAAATAGCATACACCACGACACCTCATCTTGAATATCTTTTGTTAGCTCATCCATAACCAGGGCAAAAAGGTAATGGCTCAAAGCAGAACCTCGGTGTAAGCCTACTGTGATTGAAAAATAACTTGATGTGCCATTACAAGCCTTTACACATAAAGTAGCACCGTTATACATGTCCTTGATTGCCTTGACATACTTTGAAGGTACTTTTTTCTTCTCAAGAATTCACCACAAAACCTTTCTTGGAACCTTATCATACACCTTCTCGAGATCAATAAACACCATATGAAGGTCCTTCTTTCTTTCTCGATATCTCTCCATCAATTGTCGTATTAAAAAAATAGCCTCCATTGTAGATCTTCATAGCATAAATCCAAATTGATTGACAGAAACTCTGGTCTCTATTCTCAAACGATGCTCAATAACTCTCTCCCACAGCTTCATTGTATGGCTCATAAGCTTGATGTCTCTATAGTTAGAACAATTCTGGATATCCCCCTTGTTCTTATATATAAGCACAAGTATACTCTTCCTCCATTCATCAAGCATCTTATTAGTATGGAGGATCTTGTTAAAAAGACTAGTCAACCAACTTATTGCTACATTCCCTAAGCATCTCCACACTTCAATAGGAATACCATCGGATCCTAAGGCTTTACTAGTTTTCATCTTTTTTAATGCCTCCCTAATTTCACGTGCTTTAACTCTACGCACAAACCTTCTATTTGAATCATCAAAAGTATCTTCCAAATCCACCTAATCTCTATCGCTCTCCCCATTAAAAAGTTTGTTAAAATAACTCATCCATCTGCCCTTGACGTCTTTATCTCTTATTAAGAGTGTTTGATTTTCATCCTTGATACATCTAACCTACGTTAAGTCTTTACTTTTCTTGTCTCTTGACTTTGCAAGTCTATAGATGCCTTTTTCTCCTTCTTTGCTCTTAAGTTTGTTGTACATATCGGTGAAAACCTTGCCTCTGGTCTCTCGTACTGCTTTCTTGGTACTTTTTCTCGCCAATTTAAATTTTTGCAAATTCTTTTCATTAGGACATTTATGTAGGCATCTGAAACACTCTTTCTTCTGCTTAATTGCCTCTTACACCTCCTCATTTCACCACCAGGTTTCCTTTATTTGATGTACATTCCATCTACTTTTCCCTAACACTCCTTTTGCCACTGTTTGGATGGAGTTAGACATCTCCTTTCACATCATATTTACTTCGCCCTCCAGTCGCCACGGTCCTTCCTGTAGCATTCTTTTCATGAATTCTTGTCACGTCCCGACTCTCGAGCCCGCGACATCCCTTGCTAAACCGCCACCAGGTCATAATAGATAGCGTCCCAGGGAACTGCTATCGACCTAAGATTATATTGCGCAAGTGGAACGTACCATCTTCCATTCAATAAAATCATATGGAATAGATAGAAAGTAAGCCAGATATCATAATACTAAAAGCTGATGAGAATAGATGATTTATAACCTTACAGAGCCATCAACTGATAATTACAACCCCATGCTTCGGGGCGGCCCTCTAGGACTCACAAAAAGATACAGGAGTCAGGTAAGGTTAACTCTCATCTATCCCAAAACAGTATCCCCCACAAAAACATCATCAGTTCCCTGACTACAAAAGGAACCTAACCCTCTACTGGGAAAACTCGACATCCAGATCGTTATAACCAACCGGGGGAGCCGGGTCGTTCGGGTCATCACAAGAACTCTGGCTAGAATGCACAGAGGGGGCTACTGATTGCTCAGGCTCGAGCTCGAGCTCCATACCAGGCGCGGGGTCCACCACTTCCCCATCAAGTGTATCAATATCCATCGGGTCCCAAGCGGGGATATTAGGGACCCCCGAAGAGGTGGCCCCTCAAATCCTCGAAGTGGACCGAAGAGATCCATTCCATCACGAAGATACCAGGCCTTAAAGAGGTGTGCCACCAGATGTGGCATCCCTTCATCGACCCATATCGTCGTGATGTGACGCTCCCACATCTGGTCCGTACCTGGTACCGGATGGAGACTGATATCAAGTGATGAGTCGGTGGGGGTGCCGAACCGCACCGGTCTCTCCATTACTTCGGACCTGAAAAATTTATCCCACGACGGTGTGAGAAATGAATCTCAGTAAATCAAGCCTAATCTCGGTTAGGACAATGATTAGCCCAGAACATGCTAAGCGCCACAAAAAGATCACAAGATTTTAATAGAGATATATATATATATATCAATCAAAATAAATCTGTCAAATCTACAACCAACAGAAGCACAATCATCCAGGCATATATAAGTCCATTTTTAATCAATGACTCATGCGACTGGCGTGATAGAAACATCAATAGTGCGATCCCGCACTCTTCTAGCAAAACCAGGCTACGTCCACTTTACCCTCTCAGCGACGGCTACTACAAGCGGTGTATCCAGTGCACTCGGCATGACACTGCAAGTAGGCATTCCTTAAAAAGGAGCTTCGGTCCATCACAAGCTGCGATCGGTATCCGATAATCCCTTAAAACAGTACGACTGGCACGGGGCATAGATTATCGTGCTTCTGACAAGTCGCGAATTTTCATACAATCAGTACGGTACAAGTACCCATGGTACAAAGCGAACTTGCCAGGTGTGTCATTGACCCTTTAAATGACCACATAAATTGCATTCGGCAATCAACTCATTGATTATCTTGGATTAACGCCAAAATCCATAAGAAATACAATCAACTCGGCCCCAAGGCCCACAAGACTCCCAATTGAGCATATCAACCAGGCAACAAACCAATCAAGCAATTCACTCACTCTCGAGTAATCAACTTAACCCGGCAATTTCAAGCTCAATTCATATTAGAAATCTTAATTCTCAGCCAAATTATAGCAATCAATCATTCGCTCGTCTGTAACTTGTCACTCACTCGCGAGCAACTCAATTAATCAATTAATTGATAAACTACCACAAATAGCCACAGACAAATAATCGATCGACCATATATCCTAATCATGGTTTCTATCTATACCGGTCCCGATCGAAATAATTTTTTTTTAAATAAATAAATAAATAAATCTAATCCTAAGCGCAATTAGCGCCCTAACCAAGGTTTAGAGTCAACTCACTATGTGAGTTAGCTCGACCGGCGACGGCGGTGACGGCGGTGGCGGCGGCGGCGGCTGCGGCGACGATAAAACTAAGGTTTATCGCGTGGCGGATCGAGCTCAAACTTCGGCGACATCCCGTGGGAGCCCGGCGAGGTCGCCGAAACCGGTGGCCGGCGGCGGAGCTCCGGCGAGCGGCGGCCGGCAGCCTGCAACAGTGAAAAATCAGTATAATCAACCGGCGACTCCACTGTTTTGGCCGTTTTACCGGCAGCACGGGCCGGAACAAGGTCGGCCAGGGGTCGGGGGCTCACCCAGGGGTCGGTGGGAGTCGACCGGGACAGGTGGACGGCGGCGGAAGGCGGCCGATGACGGCGGACAGCCGCGATCAGTGGTTGTCCTATTTTTGCACTGAAACAGGGGTTTCGGTCGGCGGCGATTTGCGGCGGCCACGCGAGGCGACCGGCGGCCACGCCCGTGTGAACGGCGGAGCCGAGCTGGGTGGCGGTAGAGGGGACTCAGGGGAGTCGTCTGGGGGTGGCGGTGCTGCACGGCGGCGGCTGTGGCGGCCGGATCGAAGACCGGAACAAACCGGGTTCAAAATAGAGCACCGAAACTTTCGGGCCTAATTCCGGTGATTCCGGCGGCTGACGATTGGCGACGAGGGGTTGGATCGATCGAGGGGAAGTCGGGGGTTAGCTGGGTGGTGGTGGTCGGCGTCGGTGGCGGCCGTGCCGGCCGGAAAAGGCCGCGGAGTCCTCGGGTCTCCTGACTCGAAAATAGGGGACGCTCGGCCGTGGATTTTCTTCGGTGAAACGGCGGCTCGGTCGGGGTCCAGGCGAAACGGCGGCTCGGCCGGGGTCCAGGCGACGGCGGGGAGTAGCTGGAGACAGTGGCTGCTGGTGGTGGTGTGGTGGTTGCGAAAAATGGCCACGAACGGAGGAGGATTCGATCGGTTGAAGGAGGGAGTCGTCGGTCAAGGATAAGAAGAAGAGAAGAAGAACAGAAAAGAAGAAGAAACGGAGAAGAAGAAAGAAGCGGCAGAGAGACGTGCGTAGGGCAGTGCAGGAGAATGGCCCACCTTGACTTTAAAGACCAAAAATTAAATTTTTTTGTCTTTTATGAATGAATAATTGAGGGAGGGCAAAATGGTAATTTTGGCGCACCGGGACTGAAACGAAATTTTTGGTGTACTGATCGAAGGGTAATTTCGGCAATTTCACTGGCCAAGCTCGGTTAGGGTTAAGCTCGTTTGCGAAAACGGCAATTCAAAAATCGCCGCGGATTAATTTCGAAACTCAATTCGAAATAATCTAAAGTTCGGAATTCGTCCAAATTTTCGTCTTTTCAATCCTTATAGTCCAAAATGGACGTCGACTATGACTATACATTCATATCATTTAATCGACTTCCGGCGCTTACAATGATTGAATTTTCAGGACGTCACAACTCTCCCCTACTTAGGAAATTTCGTCCTCGAAATTACAACACAGTTCTAATTACTCAAAAAGAGAAGGATAACTAAGTTTCATAACTTCTTCATTCTCCCATGTAGCTCCTTCAGTACCATGGTGTTGCCAAACCACCTTGACTAACGGAATTGTCTTGGATCATAATACTTGCTCTTTTCTGTCCACGATCCTGACTGGTCGCTCCACATATGACGCCTGTTCATCCAAATCAATTTCCTCGTAACTCAGCACATGAGCAGGGTCTGGCTCATACTTCCTCAACATCGATACGTGGAAAACATTATGTACTTGAGCAAGTTTAGGCGGCAATGCGAGCCGATAAGCCAAAATTCCAATTCATTCTAGGATTTCAAATGGTCCAACGTACCTCGAGCTCAGCTTTCCTTTCCTGCCAAAACGGGAGGTTTTCTCTCATAGGTGACACTTTCAGAAAGACATGGTCGCCTACTTGAAATTCCAATGATCTGCGCCTTTTATCAGCATAACTCTTCTGGCGACTCTGAGCTGTCTTTAATCTATCTCTAATCACTTTAATTGCTTCCATCGACTGTTCTACTAACTCAGGGTCAATTATCTTCCTTTCTCCAACCTCATCCCAACAGACTGGTGTCCTGCAAGCCCTACCATACAAGGCCTCAAAAGGTGCCATCTTAATATTCTGTTGGTAGCTGTTATTATAGGCAAATTCAACTAAATGCAAAAGTTCCTCCCAATTACCTCTGAAATCCAAAACACATGCTCTCAACATGTTCTCCAAGGTCTGAATCGTTCTTTCATACTGGCCATCTGTCTGTGGGTGATAAGCTGTACTAAATTGCAGCTTCGTTCCTAAAGCAGTTTGTAGACTCTTTCAAAATGTAGCGGTGAATTTAGGATCTCGATCAGAAGTGATCGTCACTGGCACACCATGCAACCTTACAATATGCCTCACATACAACTCTGCGTATCTGTCTAAGGCGAAGTCCTTTCTTACTGGAATAAAGTGCGCTGACTTCGTTAGTCTATCCACCACGACCCAAATTGAATCATGCCCTCGCTGACTCTTTGGTAAACCCATCACGAAATCCATCGTGATATGCTCCCATTTCCACTCTGGAATTTTCAAAGGCTGTAGTAGTCCTCCAGGTTTGCAATGCTGCGCCTTGACCTGCTGGCAGGTCAAACATTTAGCCACATGTTTGGTTATATCAATTTTCATATCATTCCACCTGTAATGCTGTTTCAAATTCTGATACATCTTTGTACTCCCAGGATGAATACTATAATTACTACGATGTGCTTCTGATAAAATCTCCTCCTTTAAATTTTCATCCTCCGGCACAACCAACCGTCCTCTAAACTTAAGTATCCCGTCCTCCGCTATTTGAAAATCGACCCTTCGTTTGGTCGGATCTCCTTGCAGGATCTTCCGGATAAAAGGGTCTGTGGACTGCAAGGCCTTAATTTTTACTTGCACTTTTGGCTCGATTCTCAAGGTAGCCACGAGACTCGACAGCTGGCTTATCTCCAATTTAAAGTCTGAGTCTCTTAATTGCTCAAGTAAACGCCACTCCTGCACCTGCAATTGAGCAATCACTGATTTTCTACTCAAGGCATCAGCAACCTTATTCGCCTTACCAGGATGATACAGGATCTCACAGTCATAGTCTTTTAATAACTCCATCCATCGGCGCTGTCTCATGTTCAGCTCCCTTTGAGAGAACAGGTATTTCAGACTTTGATGGTCGGTGTACACCTGAAAACTTTCCCCAATCAAATAGTGTCTCCAGATCTTCAAGGCAAACACGACCGCAACTAACTCCAGGTCGTGTGTGGGATAATTCAACTCGTGTGGTCTCAACTGACGGGACGCATACGCTACCACCCTGCCATGCTGCATCAAAATATAGCCCAGTCCCCTAAGCGAAGCGTCACTATAAATTTCATAACCACCAGGACCAGACGGAATTATCAGAACAGGAGCCGTAGTTAGCCTATGCTTAAGCTCTTGGAAACTACGCTCGCACTTGTCCGTCCATTGAAACTTCATATCTTTCTTCAACAATTTAGTCAAAGGCGAGGCTATAGCTGAGAATCCTTCTACAAATCGCCTGTAATAACCTGCCAAACCCAAGAAACTTCTAATTTCTGTAGCAGTTGTCGATCTCGACCAATTAATAACTGCCTCAATTTTAACCGAATCCACAGCGATACCTTCACCCGAAACTACGTGGCCTAAGAACGCCACGCTAGCTAACCAAAACTCACACTTACTGAACTTAGCATATAATTGATGCGTTCTTAGAGTTTCCAGAACTATTCTTAGGTGTTGCTCATGATCTTCAGAACTCTTCGAGTATATAAGGATATCATCTATAAAAACAATCACAAAGCGATCCAGAAACTCCTTGAACACTCTGTTCATCAGATCCATAAAAGCAGCAGGAGCATTCGTCAAACCAAACGGCATTACTGTGAACTCGTAATGCCCATAATGTGTTCTAAATGCCGATTTCGGTATATCCTCTTTTCTGATTCCCAACTGATGGTATCCCGTCCGTAGATCAATTTTTGAAAATATAGATGCTCCCTGCAGCTGATCGAACAAGTCGTCAATCCTTGGCAATAGGTACTTATTCTTGATCATCACTTGATTCAACTGCCTATAGTCAATACATAATCTCAAAGACCCATCCTTTTTCTTGACGAACAAGACAGGTGCTCCCCATGGCGAGGCACTAGGGCGAATGAATCCCTTGTCTAACAACTCCTGCATTTGAACCTTAAGTTCTTTCAATTCTGATAACGCCATTCTATATGGCGCCTTAGAAATCGGCTCTGTCCCCGGAGCTAATTCTATCACAAACTCGATTTCTCTTTCTGGTGGTAAACCAGGTAATTCTTGGGGAAAACATTTGGAAATTCACATACAATCACAATATCCTTCAATTTTAATTCTTTAGCAGATGTGTCTACCATAGAAACCAAATAACCTTGGCACCCATCTCCCAACAATCGAGTCGCCTCTAACGACGATATCATCACAGTCGAGGTTCCTTTTCGATTACCCAAAAATTCATAACTACTATCATCCATCGGATTAAACCGTATTACCTTATTAAAGTAGTCCATTGTGGCTCTTTACTTTACCAACCAATCCATTCCCACAATCAAGTCAAAATCGTACATTTCTAGCACAATCAAATCTATCTTACTCTCATGGCCATCCACCATAAGTCTGCAATCGGGACAGCTCACTGTAGCCACTACTTTATATTTCAATGGCGTAGATACATTAAGCACAATTTCTAAAGGTACCAAGTTCAATTAAGATAATTTAACGAACTGATCTGCAACAAAAGAATGGGTGGCGCCCGGATCAAATAAGGCGTATGCTACTTGGTCATGCAAGAGGACCGTACCTGTAACAGTCGGTGAATCCTTTGCCGCTTCCCAAGTGACTGCAAATACCCTTTCTTGTGCCAGCGGACGATTCTAAAAGTTTGGCGGCACAGTTCCTCTAGGTTGCCCTCCCTGCTGGTGTTGTGCCTGTCCACCTTGCCTCTGCGGGCAGTCCCGCACCTGGTGGCCCAACTGGCCACAACCAAAACAGGCACCACCTCGATACGGGCACAAACCAGGCCCATGCCTCTGTCGACACAAGCTGCACACCTCACTCTGACGAAATACCGGCTTACTAATCGCCCCTCGGCGATTTGGTGGAATGTGACTCCGGTTATTAAACATGGGTTTCTTCCCTTGTCTCCTATCGAATCTGTTTGGGGAAACAAATCGTGATCTAGATGCAGTAGCCCTTTCAGACGAGTCCCGCTCCACTATCAACGCCCTCGCGTAGATATCATCATAGTCTTGGAGGTCAAGCGGTGTCAGGGCACTCTTAGTCTCGGGATTCAATCCATCCTTGAACCTTCTAGCTCTATCCTCCGGATCCTCAATCATTCTCGGAACATACTTGGACAGTTCAGAAAACTTTGCCTCGTACTGGTCAGTAGTCATCTGATTCTGACGGAGGCGGAAAAACTCAGCCATCTTTTGCTCCCTAGCTGTCCTCGAAAAGTATTTATTATTGAAAACTTTCACAAAAGTATTTCATACTGGAATTGTACCTTCTGAAAAAGTTCTACCCTTGACAGCTCTCCACCACGTACTAGCATTCCCTTCAAGTTGATAAACTGCCAAAGTAACTTTATCCCTATCTGAGCATCTCAGCAAATCGAATGCTTTCTCCATCCCTTCGACCCATTGAGTAGTAGCTTCAGGGTCTCCACTTCCAGTGAATTGGGGTGGCTTCAATTTGAGAAACTGTTCCACCAGCTTTTGAGCCCTACACTTCTCACTGTCATGTATAGGTAGGGGACTCGCCGACGGAACTGCAAACGGAATAGCAGATGAAGTCCCAGCAACAGCGACAGTAGATGCGGCTTGATTCCTTACTTGCTGCCCCATCAAATCTCCAATAGTACCTAAGGCTTGCATGACTTCAGCCATAGTCAATTCCCTTCCAGTTGGTCCTGTAGGTTCTGCAGCAGAGGCTGCAATAGGGGGTGCAATAGGGGACACCGCAGGCGGTATTCTTTCAACATCAACCAATTCTTCCACTGGCCTTAAAGGCCTCCTTCGAGGTGCTCTTCTACCACGTCCGCTCATTTTGCAGTAAAAGATGAAGTCCTGCTTACCCCATAGCAAAACGTGGTCAGAAAGAAACCCTTAAATTCTACCACATAATTAGCAATCACAGGCATAATAACCAAGAATCTTACTAACTATCTCATTTCTCATCACTCCTTATCACTCCATGCCAATGACCAGACGGATCAGGCTGACATTGTTCTGATACCACCTTGGGCGGGGATGTCACGTTCCGACTCTCGAGCCCGCGACATCCCTTGCCAAATCGCCACCATGTCATAATAGATAGCGTCCCAGACAATTGCTATCGACCTAAGATTATATTGCGCAAGCGGAACGTACCATCTTCCATTCAATAAAATCATATGAGATAGATAGAAAGTAAGCCAGCTATCATAATACTAAAAGCTGATGAGAATAGATGATTTATAACCTTACGGAGCCATCAATTGATAATTACAATCCCATGCTTCGGGGCGGCCCTCTAGGACTCACAAAAAGATACAAGAGTCAGGTAAGGTTAACTCTCATCTATCCCAAAACAGTATCCCCCACAAAAACATCATCAGTTCCCTGACTACAAAAGGAACCTAACCCTCTACTGGAAAAACTCGATATCCGGGTCGTTATAACCAACCGGGGGAGCCGGGTCGTTCGGGTCATCACAAGAACTCTGGCTAGAATGCACAGAGGGGGCTACTGATTGCTCAGGCTCGAGCTTGAGCTCCATACCAGGCGCGGGGTCCACCACTTCCCCATCAGGTGTATCAATATCCATCGGGTCCCAAGCGGGGATATTAGAGACCCCCTGAAGAGGTGGCCCCTCAAATCCTCGAAGCGGACCGAAGAGATCCATCCCATCACGAAGATACCAGGCTCTAAAGAGGTGTGTCACCCGATGTGGCACCCCTTCATCGACCCATATCGTCGTGATGTGACGCTCCTACATCTGGTCCGTACCTGGTACTGGATGGAGACTGATATCAAGTGATGAGTCGGTGGGGGTGCCGAACCGCACCGGTCTCTCCATTACTTCGGACTTGAAAAATTTGTCCCACGATGGGGTGAGAAATGAATCTTAGTGAATCAAGCCTAATCTCGATTAGGACAATGATTCGCCCAGAACATCCTAAGCGCCACAAAAAGATCACAAGATTTTAACAGAGATATATATATAGATATCAATCAAAATAAATCTGTCAAATCTATAACCAACAGAAGCACAACCATTCAGGCATATATAAGTCCATTTTTAGTTAATGACCCACGCGACTAGCGTGATAGAAACATCAATAGTGCGATCCCGCACTCTTCTGGCCAAATCAGGCTACGTCCACTTTACCCTCTCAGCGATGGCTACTACAAGCGGTGTATCCAGTGCACTCGGCACGACACTGCAAGTAGGCATTCCTTAAAAAGGAGCTTCGGTCCATCACAAGCTGCGACCGGCATTCGATAATCCCTTAAAACCGTACGACTAGCACGGGGCATGGATTATCATACTTCTGACAAGTCGCGAATTTTCATACAATCAGTACGGTACAAGTACCCACGGTACAAGTACCCACGGTACAAAGCGAACTTGCCAGGTAGTGTCATTGACCCTTTAAATGACCACATAAATTGCATTCGACAATCAACTCATTGATTATCTTGGATTAACGCTAAAATCCACAAGAAATACAATCAACTCGGCCTCAAGGCCCACAAGACTCCCAATTGAGCATTTCAACCAGGCAACAAATCAATCAAGCAATTCACTCACTCTCGAGTAATCAACTTAACCCGGCAATTTCAAGCTCAATTCATATTAGAAATCTTAATTCTCAGCCAAATTATAGCAATCAATCGTTCGCTCGTCTCTAACTTGTCACTCACTCGCGAGCAACTCAATCAATTAATTAATTGATAAACTATCACAAATAGCCACAGACAAATAATCGATCGACCATATATCCTAACCATGGTTTCTATATATACCGGTTCCGATCGAAATAATTTTTTTTTAAATAAATAAATAAATAAATCTAATCCTAAGCGCAATTAGCGCCCTAACCAAGGTTTAGAGTTGTGAGTTAGCTCGACCGGCGGCGGCGGCGGCGACGATAAAACTAAGGTTTATCAAGCGGCGGATCGAGCTCAAACTTCGGCGACACCTCGTGGGAGTCCGGCGAGGTCGCCGGAACAGGTGGCCGGCGGCGGAGCTCCGGCGAGCGGCGGCCGGCAGCCTGCAACAGTGAAAAATCAGTATAATCAACCGGCGACTCCACTGTTTTGGCCGTTTTTTCGGCAACACGGGCCGGGACAAGGCCTGCCAGGGGTCGGGGGCTCACCCAAGGGTCGGTGGGAGTCGAGCGGGAGAGGTGGACGGCGGCGGAAGGCGGCCGGCGACGGCGGACCGCGATCAGTGGCTGTCCTGTTTTTGCACCGAAACAGGGGTTTCGGTCGGCGGCGGTTTCCGGGGCCACGCGTGGCGATCGGCAAAGCCGAGCTGGGTAGCGGTAGAGGGGACTCAGGGGAGTCGTCTGGCGGTGGCGGTGCGGCACGGCGGCGACTGTGGCGGTCGGATCGAAGATCGGAACAAATCGGGTTCAAAACAGAGCACCGAAACTTTCGGGCCTGATTCCGGCGATTCCGGCGGCTGACGGTCGGCGACGAAGGGTTGGATCGGTCGAGGGGAAGTCGGGGGTTAGCTGGGTGGTGGTCGTCGGCGTCGGTGACGGCCGTGGCGGCCGGAGAAGGCCGCGGAGTCCTCGGGTCTCCTAACCCGAAAACAGGGGACGCTCGGCCGTGGATTTTCTTCGGCGAAACGGCGGCGACGGCGGCTCGGCCGAGGTCCAGGCGACGGCGGGGAGTAGCTGGAGACAGTGGCTGCCGGTGGTGGTGTGGTGGTCGCGAAAAATGGCCACGAACGGAGGAGGATTCGATCGATTGAAGGAGGGAGTCGTCGGTCAAGGATAAGAATAAGAGAAGAAGAATAGAAAAGAAGAAGAAACGGAGAAGAAGAAAGAAGCGGCAGAGAGACGTGCGTTGGGCAGTGCAGGAGAATGACCCACCTTAACTTTAAAGACCAAAAATTAATTTTTTTTGTCTTTTATGAATGAATAATTGAGGGAGGGCAAAATAGTAATTTTGGCGCGCCGAGACTGAAACAAAATTTTTGGTGTACTGATCGAAGGGTAATTTCGGCAATTTCACTGGCCAAGCTCGGTCAGGGTTAAGCTCGTTTGCGAAAACGGCAATTCAAAAATCGCCGCGGATTAATTTCGAAACTCAATTCGAAATAATTTAAAGTTCAGAATTCGTCCAAATTTTCGTCTTTTCAATCCTTATAGTCCAAAATGGGCGTCGACTATGACTATATATTCATATCATTTAATCGACTTCCGGCGCTTACAAGGATTGAATTTCCAGGACGTCACAATTCTGTTTATTTCTCCTCATGTAACTTCCACCATCTTACTCTGGAGTGCTGCGCACTTCTCTTCATCTTCTGTATTTTGTTATACCGAATTTTTAAGACTACTAACTTATGTTGTGTAACTACACATTCATCGGGATATACTTTACAATCTATATACGAAATTTTATCCTCTCTTCTGGTAAGAAAGAAATCAATATGGCAACAATTTTGACTGCTGCGAAAAGTGATCAGATGTGATTCTCTTTTCCTAAAAAAGGTGTTTGTCAACATCAAATCATAAGCTAATGCCACACTTAAGATGTCTTCGCTAGCCTCATTTTTAGTCCCATATCCAAAACCTCCATGAATTCTGTCAAAACCTCCACTACTCTGATCGACATGTCTATTTAGATCGACTCCTATGAATACCTTCTCCTCGTGTGGTATCCGCCTTAAAATCTCTTTCAGCTCTTCCCAAAATTTGCTCTTCTCGGACGCTTGCAGTCCAACTTGAGGGGCATACACACTAAGGATATTCAGAATCAAATCTCCCACTACTAGCTTAACTAAAATAATCCTATCTTCTATTCTTTTAACATCAACAACTCTATCCTTGAAATTTTTATCGATCAGCATCCCGACTCCATTTATGCTTTTTGTTGTGCCTGTATAACATAACTTGAATCCGGTGCCATCCACTTCTTTAGCCTTCTCTCCTTTTCATTTAGTCTCTTGTAGGTAAGCAATATTCATTTTTCTTTTAGTAAAAGTATCCGTCAATTCCCACAATTTACCCGTTAAGGTTCCTACATTCCAACTCTCCAATCTAATCCCTATCCCCTGAGCTTTTCTTGCCCCCCACACTCGCGCACGGAAGTGTGAGGATCCTTGCTCATTTATCACCACATTCGGGCACCGATGTGGCGCATCACTTTGGAAATGATGGCCCAAGGCTAGCTTCCTTACCCCTTGCATCCACCTATCTTGGTGCAAAGACTCTTGCTTATTTTTCGCTACACCCGGGCGCCGATACAACGCGTCGCTAAGAAGGGTACGCTCCAACGAAATATCAATAGGGCTCATCTTATAAAAGGTAGCTCTTTTTTTATAACCGGCTCGCTACGCCTGACGTAACCTCCCTCCTCCTTTACCTGGCTTGAACAACCATTTCAAGAACATCTAAAATGCGCATTGATCGATTTTTGCCTAATCCTTTTCGTTCATCTTTCTTATATCAGTAAGAAAAATTTACAGTCCCTTTCAATTGCTTTTTTCTTTTTCTTTTTTTCGAATATCTGCAATGCTTCATTTTCTACACGGGCAAAATTGATTTACCACAAAATGAATTATCATATATATCCTCCATCTTTACCTATGAGATCCTCGTGGCAATTTGTGCCTTTTTTGTCAACGAGTTGCTTCCGCTATCACCCATCACCACTACTCAAATTTTCAACCAAGTTTGTCATCTCGCGGGTACTACAAGACATTTGTATAGCGCCATTGCACGTGCCAATCCAGAGCCACCACTTGGGTTGCGCATGATAACACTTCTCAATTTCAGAATAAATTCCGAAAAAAAGTTGATTTTCCAACTACTCCTTAAAAGAAGAAGTTGATTTTTCTACTTCTGCTTCAGATCGACTTTTGATTAGAGAAATTTGTTTGGTAATGATTAAAAATTTCTATTTTCGAAATATTATTAACAAAATTTTTGGCATCGGCAGGCAGATGATGGCGGCGGTCGGCAGATGTGAGAATAAGTAATTTTTTTAACTTCTCGAAATTAGTTAAAAATCTTGCCAGAATTAAAAAATCGTATCATAAGTCAAATTTTTTTTTTTACCAAAGGCTTTCTATTTCGGAATGGGTTTTATCAAATGAATTTCCCTGCCAGATTGACTTTTGACGGGGAAATCAAGAAGTAGGTGGATCATCATGCGGGCACTTAGCTGGCCAAATCTCCTCGCTAACCACCATTGCTTCTGGACCAAGCCATGAGTCGCTAAGTTACCTTTTTCGAAATCTCAGTCTATTCCAACTAGTTGATTGTAATTGATAATTGATCTCTCACTCTCCTTTGTCTTTCCTTTTATCTGCTCGCATCGGTCAATGCCCAGTGATGCGGGTTGCTGTTGAGACCTCACAGCCTCAGTCCGAGGTGGATACGAGATTGACCACCTCAAACAAGGTTGATCAAGGGATCATGAGGGTATGTGCTTAGAGGCAAGCGACGAAACGAATGACTTATCGGCCGGCGTGCGCTTTTGAGAGGCAAGTTTAGCGAGTTGAGTGATAGAGAAATAGGGGAAGAGGCTCACAATGGCACTTTTGTCACATGAGTTTTTAGGATATTCTTTTTATCTCTCCCGAATTAAGATTTTGCAAATACTTAAAATGGTGTGCTCGCAAACTCGAATTATAAGATTACATTCACGATTTAATTAGATCCCATAACTTTAGGCGACTTGTAGAACAAACAGTGACGGTAAGAGAGTTTACCATACGACATCTCTTCAAGCAATTATATTACATGTGCCGCAGCGCCATGTATTATGGCATTCTTAAGAGTGCCTCAGTAATTAACAATTTTGGTCGGCATGGGAATGATGCTTTACTTGCCCTAATTATTTCCATCTCGTTCGAACTTGGAACCATTAGCATATTTCTTGGTGTCTTCAATCTCGGAATCCACTTTACTTTCCGGTAGTCCTTTCAAATTTCGAATTCTTCTGGTCTCTCTCTCTCTCTCCACATTTCTTCTATCGCGTTTCCATTCGACTCCCTCGGACGCGCTTTCGCGCCTAAACGTAAAAAGGGTCAAGAGCGATAGCAACGTACGCGCCCCCAAAATCGAATCCCATTCAGATGAGTTTTTCGCCAAAGAGGCTCACTTCCGCGTTTCGCAAAGCTCGCAGCCTCCTCGGCCTCGTCACCACCGCCACCACCGCAGCTTCTCTCTCCTCTTCCTCCTCCTCCTCCTCCTCCACGGCCGCTACCGCCATGGACGACCTCCAGAACATGAAGACCCGCCTCTGCATCATCGGTAGCGGCCCCGCCGCCCACACCGCTGCCATCTACGCCGCCCGCGCCGAGCTCAAGCCGATCCTCTTCGAGGGCTGGATGGCCAACGACATCGCCCCCGGCGGCCAGCTCACCACCACCTCCGACGTCGAGAACTTCCCGGGCTTCCCCGGGGGTATCCTCGGCATCGAGCTCATGGACCGCTGCCGCAGCCAGTCCCTCCGGTTCGGCACCCAGATCTTCACCGAGACGGTGAGCAAGGTCGATTTCTCCGCCTCTCCCTTCAAGGTCTTCACCGACTCGAGGACCGTGGTCGCCGACGCCGTGGTTGTTGCCACCGGGGCTGTCGCGAAGCGGCTCAGCTTCCCTGGCTCCGGAGAAGGTCCGAACGGCTTCTGGAACCGCGGCATATCGGCGTGCGCTGTGTGCGATGGCGCAGCTCCGATATTCAGGAACAAGCCGCTGGCGGTGATCGGAGGTGGTGACTCGGCGATGGAGGAGGCCAACTTTCTGACCAAGTACGGGTCCAAGGTTTACATCATCCACAGGAGAGATACGTTTAGGGCCTCGAAGATTATGCAGAACAGGGCTATGAATAACCCTAAGATTGAGGTTTTGTGGAACTCTGCAGTGGTGGAGGCGCATGGGGAAGGAGAGAGAGGGGTTTTGGGAGGGTTGAAGGTCAAGAATGCTGTTAGTGGAGAGGTTTATGATTTGAAGGTCTCTGGATTGTTCTTTGCCGTCGGGCATGAGCCTGCTACTAAGTTTTTGGACGGACAGTTGGAGCTTGATTCCGATGGTTATGTTGTGACAAAGCCCGGGACTACACACACTAGTGTACAAGGAGTTTTTGCTGCCGGGGATGTTCAGGATAAGAAGTATCGGCAGGCTGTTACTGCGGCTGGGACAGGTTGGTCATATTTGACTCACTATCTTGTTGTGTTGTTGAATTTTTCCCAGTAGAGAAGGGTATATCCTAGCTTCATTTCGGCAGCTAGAAGTATGTAATTTGTTCGCTTAAGTGTCGTACTCAACGAGCTGAAAGCTCTATGAAGAGAACAATGCCAGAGAGATCGAATGATGCATTCCTTAGTTTATTATCTTTGTTTAGAAGCATGACATGACAATATGGTGGTTCATGTCCGCGGGTGATTAAATTATCAAGTTCTTCTCTTTTCTGCTTCTTTATTGACTCTCTTACTGTGTAATTGAATACTGCATTGTGAAAAGATTCCTTAGGCCTTGAGGATCTGGGTACAACAAGTACGACATGTGACAGTGAAACTCTAGCTTCCACCATGCCTATGTATATTAGGGTGGACCGTGGCTTAACTGATCTGCTTGGGACTTATTCTCGCGTCTTGTATGGTTTCACCAGTACACCTTGAAGTAAGAGCAATCATCATGAGAATCACTGATGTCCAGTTTCATGAATGGAATAGGAATTAGCCAGGTACCACTAATCAGTGGTGAATTCGCTATCTCCAAACATTGGTCTTGATGATATGGGAGTGATCTGTGCTCTTCCTGCAATATTCTTAAATTAAACAGGGAGATACCCATCATCACGAGCTTATGAATGTTTTGGAATATCAACTTTATTTATTGGTCCCAAGTCATTGCGAGTTTGTGTTTTGAGCGTACTTAAAGAAATGGCTTCTTCTCCTTTGAAACTTGGTCTGCTTACTACACGAGGTTCTGCACATTACCCATTATTAGCTTTTAACTGCACTGTTAGTCTCAAAGATAGCAGTGTCCTTTCATTTTTTTTTTGGAGCAAGTTTATTTAGATGCAAATCAAGTCAATCCTGATGCTCCCTCTTTTGCCAACTTATCGGATCATTTGACTATTTTTACCAACTGCATTTTTGGTGCCTTGCATTTCAATCCAGCTTTGAAACAGAAAATATGGATGGCTTCTAACAAGAAGTATAGGCCTGCCAGTCATCCAATTATATTATCTTGGAAGATCATACCAGCTGTTATGGTGATGTGATATGTGATCATTGATGCCCTTAACCCATGAGCAAGTTAAAGTATATGGCAACAGACTTGGCTAACATGAGCTCTTGAAACTGCAAATTCTGTGACTAGGTCTTTGATATTCCTTCCTCTAGGGTCGGACCATATGAAACAATTATGAGTTTTGTCAATCTTTGCACACGGCCTATAAATACATTACACAATTCAGAAGCGAACAGTTGGCATCTAATTGCTTTTTGAGAATTCCTCATCATTGTTTGACGGGTAACTTGTCAATTCTTTGTGATTCAATAAGCTCTGGTGTACTTTCATACTTGCATGTAGGATTTGGTTTACTTTCTTTTGCCGATAAACAAAATGAGATTGTCAAAAGCATATGAAGGAGATTTACAAGAGAAGAAATTTAAGTTTGAGAACAGGTGTCCCAGATAAGAAGGGGTCTTGGGGATTGTCTGTGTAATGTGAAGTTTTAAGGACTGATCTGGCCCTCTCATATAGGAAATGGTTTGTGGGTTTTAGTGAGTTTGAATTGGTCTTGGTTGTCATTTTGTTTGATCGTCGTATTCATGGGGATTTGAGATAGGTGTTTTGATTAGAATAGATGTACTTCTATAGTTGCTTGTTATCTTGTATAGATTGGACTGTTTCATATTGCATATAAAGGTTGGTACCCCCTAGGTGGCTCATTGATAATATCATTTAGTTTATAATTAGGGAGTCTTGATGCATAAGAGCAAGCTAAAAGGGTTGTTGCAGGCATTACATAAAGTAGTCCTCTGTTCGTCCGGTGTCTGCACCCTATATTTGAACTGGCATTCTCCAATATTAAAAAAGTTTCTTGAGTGTCAAAAGGGCGATTGTTGAATAAAAGATGCAAAGGCCAGTTAATAACTTGAAATGTTGCTTCCCCTCGAAGCAAACAGAGGACTAGAGAGTGTATGCCCTCGTGATACTGCCATTGCTGATACTGCTGCTCTGCACTGGTTTATCTTATTTAGCTAACTAATGCCCTTTTTTTTGGTGCAGGGTGCATGGCAGCACTTGATGCTGAACATTATTTGCAAGAAATTGGATCCCAGGAAGGTAAAAGTGATTGACTATCACGCGCGAGCCCAAAGCTTTGAGGCCCCCCAAATTGAAAGCAGGTTCAAATCGCTAGGAATACAAAGAAAGCTCTCTATATCTCTGGGCATTATATCGTTCATTCTGTGTTCTTAACTGCAATGGTCATTCAACTAATATTTCGGTGCAGATTTATGCCTATGATGAACATTACACAATTGGATGTAATCATACAAGATTTGCCTTGACCTGTCTGCTTGCGCTCGTGCTTATATTGGATGTCGATTTCTACGCACCTCTTGCACATAGGAATTCCCATAAAGGGCTCTTATGGCCTTTTTGGGCAAAGAAAGAGCTCTTAGATTGCGTTTGGTCACTCGGGTTTTTAGTAAGGATAGGATTGGATTGGATTGGATATGATATGAAATCCAGAGATTTTGCCATATCAAATCTTGTGTTTGGTGAATCGCAGTAATAGAATCGGATATGTTAATATATTCATTGTTTGGTATATACGATATATCAATATATAATGAATTTGAAAGAACACAAGTGAAAAATATAAGAATCTATTGTAATTCATTGCTGAGTCTAGTAAAATAAAGAAAATATAAACATTTAACTTTTGTTGAAAAATTTTGACTTTTTCGCGACACTTGTTAAACCTTAATATGAAACACAAGGTTATGGAGGAAAAAGATATTTGACTTTCTTTCTGCTTTTCTTAAACTTTTGATGTGAACTAGAAAATTAAGAAGTAGATTAAGTTTTAACTATCTCGCTATTTTTGTAAATTTTTATAATAAACTATAAGGCTACAAAGTAATTATGAAATTTCTACATGAACTAAAATTAGAGAGATGGAGACGGA
The DNA here is from genome assembly GCA_028455895.1 of Rhodomyrtus tomentosa. Classification (NCBI taxonomy): domain Eukaryota; kingdom Viridiplantae; phylum Streptophyta; class Magnoliopsida; order Myrtales; family Myrtaceae; genus Rhodomyrtus; species Rhodomyrtus tomentosa. Next base: position 33,765,823 of record JAPCWY010000009.1, on the reverse strand, counting down.
GATGTTATTTTTTTAGAAATTTCATTACTCATTCTCTTTAAGAATGAGAGAAATCATTTATTTACTTAAAATCTAGTATATTCTACTTCATTTTTATTATTTTTAATTATAATTTTTTATTATTATTTTGACTCACTTCTATCATTTCTTAATAAAATTTTTCATTAAATAATAAATTATACTATTATACTTAAAATATTTAATGATATAGACACTAAGTGTGTGTACATATACAAACTATATATTATAATGAAGAAAAAAATCAAATTATAAATAGGATTTATAAAAAATAAAAATAAAAATTATTTTTGATTTTTCTTTTGAATATTAAAATTCAAAATTTTTTAAAAATAATAATTATTTTAATTTTATTTTATAAGAAGTTTGTTATTCAGAAAAATAGTTTTTATACCATAAACAAAATAAATTCTATCGACCTTTATCCTATCTCCCCCTTAAGATAATTATATCCAGGTTATATCCTTATATCCTGCTATATCCTATAATGAGTAGGAGTCAAGCACATGATAGGATAAATTTTATACTATCTTGACTGCCAAACGTAGCTTTATTGTTTGTTTTTTTTTTTGGGTAAGGATAGGGCTCTTATTGTTCATTTTGACAAATTTTATATTATGTTTGTCTAGAATTATAGTTGTTTTGGGTGATGGTAATTGGGTTAAGTCAGGTGAGGTGGTGAGGTACGAGCTATGACTACGAGCTATGAACTCCTTGGTTAGTCAAAACTTCGCCTTACTCATTTATTGAAAAAAAGGGAAATTTTAAATAATAGCTTCTAGTAGAGCCATTTTCTTAAAAAAAAAAAAAAAAAGAGGCTTGAAGTTAATCTTATCTCGAATAAAGGCTTGAAGTGGCCAAATCATTTCAAATAAGTGTCTCAGCTCACCAGCCAATCAAATCTTACTTTTTCGATCTTGCTCGTTCTTGTTATTGAGCCATTTTCAAATCTCTTCCACTCCAATAGATAAAAAAAATAAAAAGATAAAAAAAATCTCTTCCACTCCCAAAAAAATGAATTAAAATCACATCTCTTTTTGGTTGTTTTGTTCTAAAGTTTTTAATATGGGTCATAGGCTCATATTTGATCCATATTTTGTATAAAATGGGTCATATATGGGTCATTAACTTTTAAACGACTCAATAAAAATGAATCTAAAACAAAAAGGTGGAAGTAAAATTAAATGAGTCAATAATAGATCACACTATACCCATTTTCGATTCATAAATACAATTTCCTTTCACAAGTTGCAAATGATTTTGGTTGCTGGTCCTGGTCCTGGTCATGATTGCAGTCTCCAATCTCGGTAGCAAGCCCCGGTCCCTGTCGTACGCCGAGGCCAAGGATCGAGGGCAGACGCCGAGGCCGGGGGCCGAGGTTGGGACTAGGGCTGATTACCGGGGCCGAGGATTGGGGACCGGGACTTGGGTAGGGATTGGGTCCAGGACTAGGGCCGAGGCCGACGACCGGGTCTGAGACCGGGGCTGGGGGTCGGGGCTTGGGCCGGGTCCGGGACCGGGGCCGTGTTCAGGATCGGGTCGGGGTCGGCCCCGGCGGGCGGCAACGATATTAGAATCGAGGCCAGGGCCGGGGCTGGCAACTAGGGCCGGTTCGGGGCTGCGGCCAGGGCCATGGAATATTTTAGTAATATTAATAATAATTATTTAGTAATATTATTTTATTAAAATATTATTGTAATTTGGTAATATGTGTCAAAATAGGTCGGGTCGGATATGGATTAGTTGCGGGTCGGGACGGGTATGAGTTATTGTATATGGGTCAAAATGGATTAGACAGGTTAATATGTAACGGACCATATTCGACCCGGCCGACCCATTTGACGCCTCTATTTTATTCCCCCTTGCCGATCTTTGCTCTAATCTTTCTTGAGTTTCTAGATTTGCTCTTTGCTCGTGCGTCTCCTTCTTTGCTCTTGCGAATGAAAACAAAGCCGAGAAGCCTAGTTGTGGTTTGATTGGAAACAGTCTCCAATTGAGGATCTGTCGTTGGCTTGAACCCGTTTTGATGATGCTGTGATGGTTTGGATGTGAATCATTGTCCCATAGCTGGATCTAGACCCTTCGGCTGAGGTGCCTATCCCATGCTCGATAAAATGTCTAAATGATGTCAGGTTGCACGTCCGTTGGATGAAGTGCCGCATTCATTCTACTTTGTTCCTAGTCTCATGAAGAGAGATTTGTGGATATTTGAAAGTCTACATTTGTTGCTGCAACAAGCTGCAAATGCCTCTTCTTTGATGGACGAAAGACCAGCTATAGTGAATAAACATGGCAAGGAACGTGTGTAAACGAAGCTGGATTGTGAAGAAACGCAGCAGGCAAAGGTTTTCGTTTTAGCAAACGAAAGTTTAGCTGAATATGAAGAAGCGTGGCACCGCCGGCCGCCACTGCCCACCCACCTTTGCTCGCCACTGCACAGGCAATCACGAACTAATCCCAACCGGCTCTGCTCCTCCCATTACTTATACAATAGAAGGTTCCTCCCCTTTGTCACTTCATGGTGCGTCTTTACCTATAAAAATACCCTCTGACAGGCCAGCCATGAAGATTTCTGATTTCTCTGGTCTAGCTGAATCAAACGATTTTGACTTGCCGCAGTAATCCCATGATCCTGGGATTGCTGATCGGAAGGGTGAAACAAACTAACAAAATCGTTCCCATGCTGGACCCGTCACAGACGTATCCTTATCGATATCCCGACTTGCAATTGGAACTGTTACAATACGAGTGCCCCTTGTGTTTACAATTGTTGGCAATACACAACGCTTTGAACAAACTTGCAGAATAGTGAAAATGAAAAGGACTCGTCTACGGATCGAGAATCCATGACGAAGATCATGGTGGGGCAGGGGTGTGCGGTGGTGGCAGTGGGCAATTGCAGCAGGCCACATGCAATAAAAAAAATTATATATATAAACTAAAAAAAATAATTTTTTTTAGTGAAATTTCAATTTCAATGAAAGTGTTCTAGCAATATTATTTTTTTATAAATCACAATAAATAAATATTTAATAATTCGATTAAATATATAAGTATTTAAGCAACACGGGTCGAATCGGGTATGCGTCGTTAAATTTATACTGCACAAAAATGGATCAAAACATGTTCAATGGGTCATGCCATATTCGACCTCGAGCCGACCCATCCGTTAGACACCTTTAGACAATACAATGGCTTTCAAAATAAAGAAGAAACGAGAATGCTTCAATCTTTTCAAGTACTTCGATTTTATGGATTAATAAATAAGCTAGCAATTATGTACATATTGAAGAAAGTGATATATTTTTTTATGTAATTTTTAAACATGATGCAGATGTAGCAAAATAAACATTGTGATATGCTTCTCACTCTGTCCATGGGCAAGCAATTTGTTGTTTATTAGGCTATTACCCTTTCAATCAGTTTACCTGCCTGTACGCACGTTTTGCCCCCAACAAATTGTGTTCCCTGTTTTTGTACTAGGTTATCATACAATCATCTGTTGTCGGAACAAAAACATTTAAAGTGAATGTGGATAAAAGTTTCAAAACGTATGGAAGTGATTAATGTAGGAAAAACGAAGATGAACTTTTGTCGTGTGGTGCCAAGAGCTTTCGTTAAGCTCGTCAATTTTCTAGGAATTGCAAAAGATGTTGGTATCCGGTTAACCTCTCCAAAGATGTTCTTGTAATTTCTATACTCGCAGAAACGGATATCATATGCTAAATTTCCGAGCAACAATGTGACTACGAGCACTTGTAAATAATACTGAACGACTTGTTTGACTTTGTTATTGAAAGTGGAGAGATTTGGAATCGGACTGCACATTTTGCAATAGTTTGGAAACTTGTGGTGACTTTTTCACTTGTTTGATCACATAAAATAACTGCACTGAATATTGAGAAATAGTTCTGATCACATTAAACGAATTAAACTTTCAAATATGACATTGCACACGGAGCAAAATTTAGGGACTACTTATTGCAATTTCTCTAAAATATGAATTGAATTTTTCGAATTTTTTCTAGAGTAATACTAGTGGCATTCTTTTTTTTTTTTTTTACCCTTAAGTTTAATCTTTCTGGAAGTTTAATCTTTCTAGATCTCATTGTTCGAATTTCAAAGACCACAAACATAAATGCATCCCGCACAGTCTCCTCACCAGAACCTGACCTAACTGCCCTTCTTCACCAACCGTAATAACCCAGAAAACTCCACCTTCTCAAGGTTAAAATCCACCAAGTTGAATGCCTTGACTTTTTCACCTTCCCAGGAATAGGAAGAACCGGAAGAGGCCTTCTCCACATAGTAGATGCAATCCCCTTCAAATTGGCCGAGCTCGCACCCTGAGACCGCGAACGACCTGCCATTGCAGATGAAGAAAGCCGACTTGCCCAAGCGTTTCACCTTCTCCCATACCCGACGTTGTCGATCCAATCTATAGACTCCAAAATAAGACCTCCGACCATCTGTAAAGCATTCATTCACTAGATAAAGATCACCATTTGACACCACAAAATGCTTCTGCTGGTCCCTGCAGCATCGACGGTTGATTGGCACTGAAAAACTTTGAAGTCTGAAAGATGAATCGATCAGCGAAACCGACCCCCACTTATCCACAACGCAAACTTTGCCTTCATAGTCCACAATATCGTCGTAACCCCAGCCTAAGTTGCTCCAATTCTCATCCCCACACTTCCAATGACATAATTGCCCTAGTCCGTCAATGAAATAAACCAAACAGTGATCTTGATCAGTCCACGCACAATCCGGACGCACCACAACTTTCTGCGTACCCTCTCCCATTCTACTGCCATATTCGAGCGTGTATTCTCTGCAGATTTCAACTATTCGGGATTGGAGACAATCGAGTACCTCTGGTAACTTTTGGGGCAAGGTCCGGATAGGCCTCCGCGAGAAGAGGCTGAGAATTCGCTTGTTCCCGACCTCCGACTCCTGAAGCTTCAGCAGCCACCGCGAGCGACCTGTGGCGGCTCCGTCCCCCGTCGTCTCGACGGTGTAGACCGTGCTCTCGAGGAGGAAGCGGTTGGGCCCCGTTGAGCGAGGTATTCGGAAAGGAAATCGCCGGTCGCCGTTGCAAAGCGGGGAGATCGAGGAGCGGAACGAAGAGCAGACGCTGCAGAACCGGAGGACGTCCATACGAGTGTGGAGCCGACTGCCGATCATGGAGAGAAGCTCCGGTGGGAGATCTGACCATGGAGGTTTCCTGGTTCCGTCCATGTGAGCTCCTGCGTTTTCTTGAACAAGAAGAGATCGCAGATATTGCTGGAACGACAAGAAGAAGAAAGAAGAAATCGTCGCTGCCGCAGATTAGAAGGGAGCGGAGCGCAAGTCCGTAGAGATCAAACCGGAAGTGTTTGCGAAGAGGGTTTCTGCTTCCAACGATGAAACCCTAGCTCTCCTTATGGCCTGCGAAAACAAAAATTAAAGGGGAATTTTATATCTTTGCATAATCAATGTACGGTGAATAAAAATATTCGATTATCTAAACTTGCTTACGGGCCCAAAAAAAAAATAAAAATCAACAAGTACTTGTTTGGATTTTTATTTTCAACTCTGTCAAGATAATTGTTAAGTATATTTTCTAATAATATTTTGAATTTCCATGCAGATTATATACTGTTGTTTAAATAAGTGCTCCGCTAAATTTGATTTACATTCCTGTAATTTATTTTTTTTACGTATTTTCTAAAAGTGATCTATGAAATTAAAATAAAGAGTAAATTTATCTTTGGAAAGGATATTATGGCTCGACTCTACGCTACACCAAGAATGTACTATTTTCATTGCTCCCATCTTCAAAGAAAAATTTCAGGTCCTACGTTGGACTCTCCAAAATGATCGCGATCATCCAAAATTCCAGGTTCTCGTTATGCAGTTGGATGACAACCAGTGGAGTCCTAATTTATTTATTTTTAAAATTTTCTGCTGAGAATCTTAAGTTGATAAATAGTAATTTTCGCGAGATTTGCAATGATGAAAATGGGTTGCATTTTCAAAACCATGAAAAGCCACACCACATGCACTCCGTCTAACCCCGAACACCTATTCATTCGTGATTAGTAAGCCTCGCTATGGGAATACTTCCTACACTTGTGAATTTACTACTCGTAGTTCGTCCGAGCGCCGCAGAATTGGCCAGCCCGGCTCTCAGAACTCATTCGGATCGTCCGTCCCTCACCTCACGTCCCCCTCCTCTTTAGGGAAAGATCCACGGGAAAGCCTACAAATAAACAAACACACGATGGACGAACAACGGCCACATGCGGGGGTTGAGGTGAGGTGGGGGCGTAGAGAGAAGGGATGATGCGATCCCCACTAAAATCGCGCTTTAAAATCATGCAGCACAAGGTGTGGATTGGACTATCTTGTCGCTCCAGCGCGGGAGCGCAAGTATGTGACGGAGAAGAAGAGGGCGAAGAATAGCTCGCTGGCGAGCTAGAGAGGTAATGGGGAAGCGAGTCGGAGGCTTTGAGGTGTAGAGGGGCTTCATGGGCTCGCCAGTGGCGGCCGACGATGGTTTCGTCGCCAAAACGGGCAATCTTGGGCCAATGTCCATTGCCGGAAATGTGACAGCGGAGGCGGTTGATTGTTGGTGATGAAATATGTATGTATGTGTATATATATATATATATATATATATTTCTCAACATTCAGAGACCGCGAATGACCGACCATTGCAGAGGAAGAAACCGAGCTACTTATGGGTGACACAATCTCAAGTGCGTCCTAATCAACTGAGCTACTTATGGATGGATGAAGAATTTTATATCTCTACAACAATTACTTGTTTGGACTTTTATTTTCAAATCTGTTAACAACTTAACATACTTGTTAAGTATATTTTTTAATAATATTACACTCTTTTAAACAAGTGCTCCGCTAAATTCGATTTACCGTCCCTGTAATTTTATTTTTTTTAGTATTTTCTAAAAGTGGTCTATGAAATTAAAATAAAGGGTATATTTATCCTTTGGAAAGGATTTTATGTCTCATCTTTACGCTACACCAAGAATGTACTTATTTTCGTAACTCCAAAAATTTCGGGTTTGAGTTGGACACTCCAAAGATGATTGCGATCATCCAAAATTTCAGGATCTCGGTGTGAAGTTGGATGACAACCGGTGGAATCCTATTTATTTATTTTTTCTTTTTCTCTTTTCCCCTGAGAATCCTAATTTGATAAATAGTAATTTTAGCGAGATTTGGAACAATGGAGATGGGTTATAATTTCAAAACCCTAAAAAGCCGCACCACATGCACACCATCTCACCTCTAACGCCTATTCGTTCGTGATTAGTAGTAAGCCTCGCTATGGGAATGCTTCCTACACTTGTTAATTTGCTCCTACTAGTTCGTAGGAGCACCCCAGAATCGGCATCTCGGATATTCCGGCCGAGATAAGCCCGCCGACCCGCCCGGCACTCGAAACTCGCCCGGATCGTCCGTCCCCCTCCTCTTTAGGGAGAGATCCACCGGAAAGCCCACACATAAACAAACACACGATGGATGAACAACGCAAGTTGGGAAAACACACGGAATGCCTTTCCTCGCCGGATCTCCTTCCTTGCCAGGAGAAAGAGAGCGAGACGCGGAAAGGAAGAAAGACAGAAATAGAAGGCCCCAAAAAAAAAAAAAAAAAACCGCGATGAGGAAGTGGAAAATTCTCGAGCCTAAAATAAGATCAATGATGGACCACACAAATGACAAGATAATCAAACAAAACGCGCACACATAAAAAAAAAAAGAAAAGGGAGTGTCAAAGCCACATGGCAAGTGAAATAATTGCACTGGATATTGAGAAATATTTCAATGACCGCAATGAACGAATTAAACTTTAAAGTATAGCATTGCACATATATAGGCTAAAGCTCAGGGACTATTTAATTAGTGTCGTTTCCCTAAACATAAATTGAGTTTTTCGAATTCATTCTAAGATAATCTTGATAACATTCTTTTTTTTTTTTTTGCCCCCTTCTGAAAATCAAATTTTATCTTTTCGCTTCTCATACGAAATAAAACAGGAAATTCCACGTCCTCGTGGCTACCTCCGCCAAGCTGAACACCCTAACTTCATCCCAGAAATAGGAAGAATAGTGATACGCGTTCTTCAAGTAGTAAATGCAAATCCCCTTCAAACCCGTCAACCTCGTGCGCAGGGAGACCGCAAACGACCGGCCTTTGCAGGGGAAGAAAGCCGAATTGCCCAAGCCTCTCACCTCCTCCCATCCCCAATGTTGTCGATCCAATCTGTAATGTAGACTTTAAAATGATCCGTCCCGCCACGTCCAGTGCATTCGTCCACTACGTAAAGATCACCGCTTGACACCACCAAACGCTTCGTGTGGCCGCGGTGGCAGCGACAGCCGCCGTTGATTGATGGTGAGAACTTTTGAAGTGTGGAAGATGAATCGACCCGCGCAACCGGACACAAACTGATTGACGGCGCAGACTTTGCCTTGGTAGACTGTGATGTCGTCATGACGCAATCCTAAACGGCTCCAAATTCTCATCTCCATGCTTCCAATGACATAACTGCTTTTCTACGTCAATAAAAAATAAACCAAACGCTGATCTTGATTAGTCCGTACACTATCCGGATACACCACTACTTTCTGCATACCTCCTCCGGTTCTACCGCCATATTCGAGCACGTATTCTCTACAGATTTCAACGATTCGGAATTGGAGACAATCGAGTACCTGCGGGAGCTCGCGGGGCAAGGACGTGATCCGCTGCGGCGAGAAGAGGCTGAGGATCCGAATGTCCCCGAGCTCCGACTCCTCAATATTCAGCAGCCACCGCGCGGGACCGGAGGCTGCTACGTCCACCGTTTCGAGGGCGTACACTGTGCCCTCGCTCAGGAGAAGGGCTACAGACTTCCGCGAGCGAAAGATTCGGAAAGGGAATCCCGAGGCTTCCACGCGAGGCGGGGTGATCGAGGAGCCGAACGAAGAGCAGCCTCTTCGAAACCGGAGGACGTCCATGCGAGTGTGGAGCCGAGTGCCGATTATGCAGAGAAGCTTCAGCGGGAGATCGGACCATGGACTTTTCGTGGTTCCCTACTTGATAGAAAAGCATGTCGATCGTAAAGGTCACCCATGAAACCACTGATGGGATGTCTGAAGGGCTTGTTGATTGTAAGTTCTCTAGTGGACGGAGTTTAAATGGAAATTTAACACGTGGCAGAGAAACGAAAGGGAGTTTAATTCCTGAGACAAGAGGAATCTATCTATCCATCAAGGGATAAACATGGCTAAAGGATCGGATACATGAGAAGGAAGATTAGCATTCATACCGAAACACTCATTAAAGATGGGGAGAAATCAAAGGCAGAGGAAGCTCAACATCATTTAGAATACAGTAGACAAATCTCTGACGACAATTAAAGATACTCTGAGCAATATCTATACAACATCAATCAATGAGTCCATCTGGTTTTAAAGAAGATAAATCGCACTAGATTTTCACTTAGGTTTTCTCAATCTTTGCACACGGCCTATAAGTTCATTACACAATTCAGAAACGAACGGTTTTTTTTTTATGTATATTTAAATTTCGAATCAAAACGTACAGTTGGCATCTGCTTGCTTTTTGAGCATTACTTATCATGGTTTGACAGTAACTTGTCAATTTGCTTCATGGTTCGATAAGCTCTGATTCAATATACGAGTATGACAGTACACCAGAGCTTATATCATTTAGTTTAAAATCAGGGAGCCCCCGATGCATAGGGGCGATAAAAAATGGCAGTTGTTGCAGGGTGCATGGCAGCACTCGAAGCGGATCATTATTTGCAAGAAATTGGATCCCAGGAAGGTAAAAGTGATTGAGGCTAGGAAAACAAAGAGAGCTCTCCGTAGCTCCGGGCATTGTACTGTTCATTCTGTGTTCTTAATTGCAATGGTCATTCGACTGATATGTCGGTACAGCGTTATGTCTACGATGAATATTACACGATTTAAGTGTGATCGTACAAGATTTGCCTTGAGCTGTCTGCTTGTCCTTGAGCAATAAAGGGCTCTTATTGTACATTCCTAGAATTTTACGCGGTGTTTGTCCAGAGTGATGTCCGTTTTCGGTTGATGGTAATTGGGTTAAGTAAGGTGAGCTACGAGCTACTTGGTTATGTTAATCCAATCAAGACGGTGTTTCTCCCCCTATCATATGTTTTACTGAACAGATTTATGTACTTAAGGATTTCATACCACACTCTATGAAATGTCTGGCTGAACCATTCGTCGGCATAGAGTGAGCTGTTTCGCTGTCCGCTCGCAACGCTAATCAAATTCATAATTTTGTGAAAGACACGTAACCCCTTTATCACGAATCAACAGGAGACGGTTGCCCTACTTCTAATAACTCCAATCAATCCTTTGCCACGTAGGGCACACCTTCCTTCTAAAAAGTCCTAACTCTTGCTTTTCTTCCATTTTTTTGGTGCGTCACACAAAAAAAAATGGAGATCATAAGCTAAATTTTGGGCAATAATGTGCCCAGGAGAACTCGTGAACAATACCAAATGACTTATTTGACTTTGGTAGCGAAAGTTGAGAGATTAAGAACTAGATTGCACATGTCGAAATTGCTAGGGAACTTGTTTTGTGACTTTTTCACTTGTTTGATCAGATAAATGACTACATTTAACATTAAGAAATAGTTCAATGACCACATTAAACATATTAAAACAAAGTGTAGGGACTATTAGTCCAGACATTTTTTTCGACTTCATTCTAGAGTAATCTTAATAACATTCTTTTTTATATATATATATTTACAACCGATTCAGTCCTCCGGTTCTCATCTTTCGTGTTCCAAAGACTACAAATAAATGTATCCCACCAAAGTCTCATCCAAACTAATTGCGCTTCTTCAACAACGATACGCCCGGGTGCTCGTTTTTACCACAAGCCAAGTTGAACAGCATAACCTTTTCCCTCGATGAAAGGGAACCAGACCTCCCGTCGTAGTAGATGCAATCCGCTTTACACCAGTCGAGCTCGTGTGCCGAGACCGAGAACGAGCAGAGGTTACAGAGGAAGAAAGCTGAATTGTCCAAGCTTCTCACCTTCTCCCATCTCCCACATTGTTGATCCAATCTGTAGGCTCTAAAATCACGAGTCCCATCAAATATAAAGCATTCATCCACTACATAAAGATCACCACTTGACACCACCAAACGCTTCCGGTGGCGGCGGTGGCAACCACAGCCGTCGTCTATTGGCAGCGAGAAATTTTGAAGTCTGAAAGATGAATCCATATGCGAAACCAACCCCGATTTATCAACAACGCAGACTTTGCCTTGGTAGACTACAATGTCCTCATAACCCCAGCCTAAACGGCTCCACTTCTCATCCCCACACTTCCAATACCATAATTGCCATTCCAAATCAATGAAATAAATCACTCGCTGATCTAGATCCGTCCATGCACAATCCGGATGCACGACTACTCTCTGCATAGCTTGAAAGTGGCCGCCACATTCGAGCGTGTACTCTCTACAGATTTCAACCAATTGGAGAGAATCGAGTACCTTTGGGAACTTGAGGGGCAACCCCACGACCGGCCTCCGCGACAAGACTCTGAGGAGCCGCATGTCCCCGAGCTCCGACTCCTCCAGCTTCATCAGCCACTGCACGCGACCGGAGGCGGCTCCGGCCGCCGGTGTGTCGAGGGTGTAGACCGTGCTCTCTCGGAGGAGGAGGTCAGTCTCCGGCGAGCGAGGTATTGGCAAAGGGAACCGCGGGCCGGGCAGGGGGATCGAGGAGCGGAACGAAGAGCACATGCTGCGGAATCGGAGGACGTCGATGCGAGTGTGGAGCCGACTGCCTATCATGGATAGAAGCTCCGGTGGGAGATCGGACCATGGACGTTTCCTGCTTCCCTCCATGTGAGCTCCTGCGCTTTCTGCGAAAGCGATCGCAGATGTTGCAGCAGGAAGAAGAAGAAGAAATCGTAAGTGTATGTCTGCAGAGATCAAAACGGAAGTGTTGTCGATTGGCTTGCGAAGAGGGTTTCTGCTTCCAACGTGAAACCCTAGCTCTCCTTGTGGCGTGCGAAAACAAAAGTCAAAAGAATAGATAGCGAATAAATAATATTCGATTGTGTAATCTTGAAAGGGACTAGTCCGTCCATTGTTGATCAGACGATCCAGATTTACCTGGGTATTTGGCAGGGAATTCAAAAAAAAAAAAAAAAAGGACCTACTTGTTTGGACTTTCATTTTCACCTCTGTTAAGACATTTGTTAACTATATTTTGTAATAAATTTTTGAATTTTTATGCAGACTATATATAGTTGTTTAAACAAGTGCTTGTGCCAAATTTGACTTACAGTCCCTGTAATTTGTTTTTTTAAAGTATTTCCTAAAAGCGGTCTATGACATTAAAATAAAGGGTAAATTTATGTTCCGAAGGAATTTGTGTCTCAACTTAACGGTACAACATTAAATATCCCATCCCGTCTTCAAAGACAAATTTCAGGTTCTACGTTGGACGCTCCAAAGACGATTGCGATCATCCAAAAATTAAGGTTCTCATTAAGGGAAAAGTTTAACTGACGGTCACCGTCAATATTGCAAGTAACGGTGGCCTATATGCCACAAGAAATATTATAAAAAAGGCAACTGCGGCCCACACACGACCATGGGTGTTATGCTGCAAGTTCAACTCGTGGCTCACATTCCACCGTTGCTAACGGTGACTGTAAGTTTAGAATGGTCCAAATAGTAATTTGGACACACAGTTATCACAGTTTTGTTTTTTCGAGCAATGCTCATAAAATGCCCGGAAAACACGTGTCTTGCAAGTCTAAGAGGGTTCAAGTCTTACCATTCCTAAACTCCCCTCCTAAGCAATGTGAGATTAGGGATGTGACACTATCACTGCGTGTTGTGCATAAAACTCTCATTAATTGAGATATCGCGTGGCCATTTGATGTGCAACTTCTAAAATTGATTTAATTTGCAATAAAAAAATAATATGATATTTTCAATCATTGCTGGTACCTACTATAATTTTTTACTTCTAATTTTAGCTTGTAATAAACACAATAGAAGTAAAAAAATAAAAAATAAAGAAAGAAATGGGAAGTCTAAGTTTCAAACCACAAATTTTGTTTGTGGTCATAATTTGACACTCCCACCATCAGAGATGGTGGGACGGTTATGCTAGGTAGCTACATCCTTTTCAAAACACAAAAAACGCACATCACATGCACGGATTCGAATTCCTTGCTCAGGTAAAATTCGGGCAGGGGTGTCAAGGTCAGATTATAATTGTCCGTTCAATCACGAACAACCATGATCTTTTAAAATTGCGACTGCACTGTTGACTTTTTTTCTCTTTTTTTTTCAACGTCAAATCATGGCCGTCCATGATTGAATGGACAGCCACGATTGACCTGGGCACACCTTGACAGGGGATTCGCGCGCGACATTCACACCGTCTCTTCTCGACCGCCTGTCCCTTCGCGATTAGTAAGCCTCGCTATGGGAATACTTCCTACATTTTGATTTGCTCCTCGTACGTGCACCGCCGAACTGACGTCACGGAGACTCCGGCCAAACTAAGCCCGTCGGCCCACCCGGCATTTGGAGCTCGCCCGGATCATCGGCTCCTCCCCGCAAGTCTTCTGTCTTTCTCTCTCTAGGGAAAGATCCACCGGAAAGCCTACAGATAAACAAGCACACGAGGGAGATACCTATCATCACGAGGTTGTTAATTTACCCAAGTACCACTATTCAGCGGTGAATTCACTTTCTCCAAATATTTGTCTTGATGATATGGGAATAACCTTTGATCTTCCTGCAATGTTATAACAATAACCAGGGAGATACCTATCCTCACAAGTTGCCCAAACGTGCAAGCACAAACCCTCTTTGCTAAACCCGTCCACCACACTTTCGATTTGATCTCTACCGATATACGCTGCTTGGGAGAAACGTTAAAAAAGTTATAAACATATTGCATTAGTACCAATTCAATCCCAAACACTTTTTTTTTAATAAATTCAATTCTAAACCTTTTGCATCTGTGTTAATTTAGTCCTAAATCTTTTATTGGTGCCAATTTAATCCCGAACCTTTTGCATTATTATCAAGTTAGTTCTAAATATTTTGTCTTTATTCCAATTGAGTTAGTTCGATCAATTTTGATCGGAAATCGTTGGAGGGAACATCGATTGTCCTACGTGGCTTAATTTTTTTTTGATATATTAAATATTTTTTAAAAATATTTTAAAAATAAAAAATGCTTAAAGATTATTTAAAATTATAGAATAATATTAAAAAAAATATGCAAATCAGTGTTTATCGTGCCATGTAGCACACTCAATGTCCACGAAAATTAGCCGAATTAACTCAATTAGCATAAATACATAAAATTTAAGACTGAATTAACATCAATGCAAAAGGTTTAGGACTAAATTAGCACCATAAAAAGTTTAGGACTTAATTGGCATCAATGCAAAAGGTTTAAGACTGAATTGGCACAAAAAAAGTTTAGGACTGAATTGACTCCAATAAAATAAATTTATGATTTTTTTAACACTTCTCCCACAGTGATCAAACCGGAACTGCAGAGGATGGCAAAGAGGGTTTGTGCTTCCACGTTTGGGCAACTTGAAACCCTAACTCTCTTTGAGTCGTGCAGGTATCTACTTGGTAATAATATTATCTTCTTCTTTTTTCGCAATAAGATTAGCTTAATTTGAATGGTAGATATTATTTCATATTTTGAATCAATAATATCTTCAGCAAATTTTTGTTTGCTTGCTAGAAAATCTAATCCAAATTAGGGATTTATTTACCTTTTGACAACATGCATATGTCGATAGCCGGATCTCAATCATAAAATCCCGCCGTCGATAATGTGGAAATCGGACGTTTGGATCTAAAACTACGTAGATCCGATTCGCCGATTCAATTTGATGCGATGCATTCTCATCAAATAACTTCTCCAAGAGAGTTATGCTTCTTTTTTTTAAGTGACTTGACAACGATTGTTTTACCTACGATCATCATTATCACCGTCACACGAGATCGAATTGTCCCTAATTGGTCACCATAGATGTGTCGATTGGAGATTCCTTTTTTGTTTTCGTGTGGAAGTCTAAAGATAGGAGGAATCAAAGGCAGAGGAAGCTCAACATCATCTAGAACTCAGTAGACAAATCTGGTTTTGTACAACATCAATCAAGGAAGTCCATCTTGTTTTGAAGAAGATAATTTGCACTAGACCTTCACTTAGGTTGTTAATTTCAAATCGGATTGGAATATGTTTCCTAAATGTCGTGGATGGTTTGCAAGAGGGTTTGTGCCCTAGTATTTATTAATCAGATTACTAGAAAGTCCTCCTTCTATGTTTAGGGCATAACGATAATTAAACACGCTCTTAAAAAAATACAAACACTTTCAAATTAAATGAAAAGAAGAAGAAGAAGAATGCTTCAATTTATTCAAGTATTTCGATATGTAGACATGTTTGCTGTAAAACATATAATAATTAAAACTTTTTATAAGTCATACTACTTATTTTTATAACCACCCTCACACTATTATAATCTTCTCCGACATTTGTTCCAAGCATTTTCTTTTCTTATTCTCATTTTTTTTTATTTAACAGATTTTTTAATCGAAACAAAGGCTCCGATTGTTTCAATATAAACCAGAAAGGCCCATATACTCGTGCCTCCGATTAGCCAAGTTGAACCTCATAACGCAGCAGGCAAAGGACCTCTTCTCGTAGTAGAGGCAATCCCCTTTATACCAGTCGCGCTGGTGCGCCGAGACCGCAAACGAGCAGAGGTCGCCAAGGAAGAAAGAAGAATTGCCCAAGCTTCTCTCCTCCTCCCATGCCCAACGTTGTCGATCCAAACTATGGACATTAAAATCAGACATCGGACAAATTGTAATGCATTCGTCCACTGCATAAAGATCATCACTTGACACCACCAAATGCTTCCGGTGGCGGCAGCGGCAACCATAGCAGCGGTCAATTGGCAGTGAAGAATTTCGAAGTCTGGAAGATGAATCTACCTGCGAAACTGACCCCGACTTATTGACAACGCAGACCTTGCCTTCGCAAACTACAATGTCATCGTAATCCCAGCCTAAAAGGCTTCAATTCTCATCCCCGTACTTCCAATACCACAGTTGCCTTTCATTATCAATGAAATAAACCAAACGCTGATCTTGATCAGTCCATACACAATCCGGGTGCACCACTACTTTCTGCATACCTCCAATGGGGACTCCGGTTCTACCGCCATGTTCAAGCGTGTATTCTCTACAGATTTCAACGATTCTGAATTGGAGAGAATTGAGTACCTCTGGGAACTGGGGGGACAAGGACCCGATCGGACACCGCGAGAAGAGGCTGAGGATCCGCATGTCCCCAAGCTCCGACTCCTCAAGCTTCAGCAGCCACGGCCTGTGACCGAAGGTGGCTCCGTCCACCGGCGTCTCAACTGTGTACACCGTGCTCTCGCGGAGGGAGAGGTCGAACCCCAGAAAGTGAGGTATTCGGAGAGGGAATCGCTGGGCGTCGAGGCGAGGCAGTGGGATCGAGGAGCGGAAGGAAGAGCAGATGCTTCGGAAACGGGGGACGTCCATGCGAGTGTGGAGCCCAGTGCTGATCATGGAGAGAAGCTCCAGTGGGAGATCGGACCATGGACGTTTTTCGGTTCCCTTGAACCCAAGGACGTCCACACGAGTGTCGCAGCGCCGAGTGCTGATCATGGGGATAAGCTTCGGCGAGAGGTCAGACCATGGACGTTTCCTGGTTCCCTCCATGTGAGGCTCCTGTGTTTTATGCACAAGCGATCGCAGATGTTGCGGGAAGAAGAAGAAATCGTCCCTGCCACAGATTAGAAGGGACCGTAGCGTATGTCGGCAGAGATTGAAATGGAAGTGTGGTGGATGGGTTTAGCGAAGACGGTTTGGGCTTCCGCGTTCGGGCAACTTGAAACCCTAACTCTCTTTGGGGCGTGCAGCTATCTACTAGGTACTAACATTATCTTAATTTTTTTTTTCTCGAAATAACATTAGCTTAATTTGAATGGTCGATATCATTTCATACTTTGAATCAATAATATCTTTAGCAAATTTTTGTTAGATTGTTAGAAAATCTAATCCAAATTAGGGATTTATTTCCTCATTAGCAACGTGCATATGTCAATAACACGGGTATCCGACAATCGGATCTACAACTAGGTAGATCCTATTTGCTGATTCGATTTGGTGTGATACATTCTCATCAAATAACTTCTCTAAAGTGAGTTCTTCTGTTTTTAAGGGTGAGTTGACAAATTATTTTATCTACAATCATCATTATCACCATCACATGTGATCGACTTATCCCTAATTGGTTACCGTAGAAGTGTCGATTGAAGATTCCTTTGTTGTTTTAGTGTGGAAGTCTAAAGATAGGAGGAATCAAAGGCAGAGGAGTTAAGCCCAACATCATCTAGAACACAGTAGACAAATCTCTAGAGACAATTATAACACTTTGAGCAATAATTTTGTACAACATCGATCAAGGAGTCCATCTTGTTTTGAAGAGGATAATTTTCACTAGATCTTCACTTAGGTTGCTAATTTCAAATCGGATTGGAATATGTTTCCTAAATGTCCTGGATGGGTTTGCAAGAGGATTTTGCCCTAGTATTTATTAATGCAGATTACTCGAAAGTCCTCCTATATACACACACACGACTTAGGGCATAAAGATAATTAAACAAGTTCTTGAAAAAATACAATCACTTTCAAATTAAATGAACAAAAGCAACAACCACGGCGACATCTTTGCTAGATCTGCTGTACTTCATGTGGCAGTTGACGAGCTGACTAACGGCGAGAGCAAACGTGAGAGAGAGCTCTCCTGCAAGGCCGGCCCGACCAGCAATAATGGCGGCCAAGGCTCTCGCGTTTGACCGTGTTGGCGGGTCTCTGCTTGTCCCGTCCACTCCCAATAGATTCAGACATGCTACTGTGAAGGAAAATAAATGGACGAATATTTTTCATTATTATGAAAATATTTAGACATTTATTGTTGTAGACAATGATTTTTATTTTCATTGGTTAATTATTTAGAGCGATACAAACGATCATTTTTAGAAAATATTTTCTAATCATTCATGTTTCGTGAAACAAATGGAGTCTTAGCTTGAGTAAATTTTGAACGATGAATAAGAAGAAGATAAAATATCGAGCTTTATTTAGCTTCAAATATTCTCTTGAATGATACATTTTATTCTCGGAATAGCTTCTTAAGTTATAAAGAAATACACACAGATATATATTTTTCTATTGAAATAAAAGCTCATCAACGTCAATTCAAATAAAATTGTGTATAATTCAATTTAACGAATAATAAATAAATGGGAATGGACCACTAATTATGATTTTTCTTCCTGGAGATGGACCTCTAGTAAATAAACGAGGATGCCCCTTCTTTTGTCGTCGTGGACCGGACTTTATTGATCATTTGTTCTTTGGCTGTGCTACCACGGGCACACTTGCGCTCTTTTGGGCTACCAAATGCAATTTGACTTAGCAGAACCTTTCGTGGCAGAACAATATCCGTTGGACCATACACATATTGGCGGTCAGAGTTTTTGTCACTGCATTGCTCGGTTTTCTCTTGGGCGTTCTGTCATATCATTTGGATTGAGAGAAATCACGTCCTTTTTAGAAATCAGATTTTGTATGTGACGACTATTCTTCAATATCTTGTGAAGGTACTAAGAGACAAAGGCCTCACCCTGATCGCATTAACCCTCGTAATAGGCGGGTGCAAGTTAATTGGGGCGTCACTCCGTCTATCTTTGAGGGTCATCCTATTGCTTCCTTTTTCTTTTTCTTTTGTATATATTAGGTTCTTGTGGACTGCTATTATGGCTAATTGGTTTGTAATTAGCGCATTGTCTCTTTGCTTGTTCTTTGTGTGGCGGTAACATTTTTGCACCCGTTGCGACATCTTCGTGTTGCCACGGGTACGAGGTTTTTGTATTCGGCCTTCTTCTTATATGTTGCGCTTTGGAAAGTTAATACACATCTTGCTTTACCAAAAAAAAATAATAATACACGGGGAAATATGTACACATATTGATTTTATGGAAGAAAGGGATATTTTTTAATACTAATAAGGTTACAGTTATCGAAATATTTAAACATGATATACGTGTAGCAAGTTAAGCACTGTGATTTGCTTCTCACACTGTCCATGGGCAAGCGATTTGTTGTTTATTAGGTTATTAACCTTTTATTATTCCTATATTTGAGATTTACTATGTTTTAGCAACATATACTTCAGTTTTTAAAAGAAGTCCCTGGGCAGCGGCCTTACGAGTCATGCGCGACCGGAGATCCTCGCTGGCCAAAGCCAAATCTCAGAAAAGAAATTAATTAAAAAATAATTTTTAAAAAATATTATTATAAATGTACACATCAGCACCGGCCGTCCTATGTGGTATTGCCGGCATTCACTTCAATAATTTTAGGCTAAATTGGCTGAATGGACTGAATCGGTACCAATACAAAAATGTTTACGACTAAATTGATCCAATCGAAATATCTAGAATTTAATTGATATCAACACAATAGATTTATGTCCACCCACACATGGCCGAATTGGTTAAGAGATGTATTATCTCTTGTCAGGTCCCTTATTTAAATCTCCCAACTGGTGCTCCGTGATTTAAATGGGGGTCGCGGTTGGTGATTA
The DNA here is from genome assembly GCA_028455895.1 of Rhodomyrtus tomentosa. Classification (NCBI taxonomy): domain Eukaryota; kingdom Viridiplantae; phylum Streptophyta; class Magnoliopsida; order Myrtales; family Myrtaceae; genus Rhodomyrtus; species Rhodomyrtus tomentosa. The sequence continues at coordinate 33,746,060 of JAPCWY010000009.1, read as the reverse complement.
TTCTGCTAGCCCCCGAGAAATAGTTGAGTTGCGCGCAAATTAGCCCGGACACCTCGGTCATAAAAAAACACACAGACACACATACAATAGGTTTAGGAATTCTTTGGTACATTTCCCTATTTATATCCCTAGAAAAACTAGGATATAATCGTGATACGTTTTCACAGCATGACCCCTAAAATGTAATCATTATAACTTTTTAACATCCCAAGCAACTCAATATTCATAGATGCCCTTCCAATACTATAATTTACTCCCACATTTTGCCCAAACATCTTCAAATTTTTTTCCCCTTATGCTGAGCTTGATTGGTATAAAGGTGCTGGAGGGCGACTAGCTCTGTCCGGTTGAGCCGTCTCAACATAGCGTAACTCTAATCAATTTGGAAATAATGTATAAGGAGCTTCAAATAACCTCCTCAATGATGTAGTTTATTCTCAAAATAGCTTCACAAAAAATAAGGCAGAAGCCGGCGACTCTCGCCAGCCAAAGCGTTAGAAATAAGAAAAGGAGAAAAATAATTAAAATTTATTTAAAATGTCCCCATCAATGTCAGTCGCGCTATGTAGTACGACTAGCGTCCACGTCAGCAATTTCAGGCTAAAATTGGCCGAATGAATGAAATTGGTACCAATGTGAATAGCTTAGGATTAAATTTGGTCAATTGAAAATTTTAGGATTGAATTTGTACCAATGCAACATGTTTAGGACTTTTTTGGTACTTTTTCATGATTTCATAGCATGGCCCTATAGTATGTGATAATCAAAATTTTTTATAAGTCATACTCGCTCACTAGATAATAAGTGTCACAGTTAATATTATTCTTTTAACATCCCAAGCAACTTATTTTTATAACTACCCTTACAATATAATCTACTCCAACATTTTTTTTTCAAGCATCTTCTTTTCTTCTTATGCTAAGTTTGATTAGTATAAAAGTGGGAGGGCGAGCGGCATTGGGAGTTATCGTAAAGGTTTTACACTACGAAATGTTTGGTTGAACCGTTGCTCTATGTAGAGTGAACTGTTTTGTTCGGAACTTCAGAAGGTGGCAGTACAATATTATGATGGTGCAATCTCAACAGCAAGTATTATGAAAGTCAAAAAAATAAATAGCAATCATGATGAAACCCACATCTATTCTCATGCCTAGCATTCCATCACTGTACTGTCGCATTATCATGCTAGCGGATCTTGCATCATCCGCTCATAACGCTAATTAAATTCATAACCTCGTGAAAGGCATGTGACATCTTTTATCACCAAACTAATTGCGTTAGGAGAAGATTGCCATGCTTCTAATAACTCCAATCATTCTTTTGCCACGTGGCACATCCCTTCATTCTAAAAAATCCCAATTCTTATTTTTGTACCTTTTTTTTTCTCTCTTTTTGCATTGATTTTTTGCCAAAAGCTTCGAGGTTTGGAAAGTCAGAATTTCCCATTTCTTTTTTTTTTCTGCCCATTTTTTTTCTCATATCCTTTTGCCCTGTTGGTCTTTCGCACACGCGCACATAGATGCACGGGTACATTAAGCTACAACCTCGGCGACATCTTTGCTAGACCTGTTGTACTTCAGGTGGCTGTTGACCAGCTGACCAGCAGCCAGAGCAGACATGAGAGAGAGTTCTCCTGCAAGAACAGCGCCGGCAACAATGGCGGCCAAGGCTCTCGAGTTTGACCCCGGCGGCGAATCTCTGCTTGCCCCCTCCACTCCCAACAGATTCAGACATGCTGACTGTGACGCCAGCTGGGTCCCACCTCCCACCGTACCCACCTGAGTCATCATTTGAATACAGTGTAAAAATTTGCTGAAGATGAAAATGTGGGTTTTTGCTTTAGATCGGATCGGGCCAGGGGATCCGGCTCCGATCGGTACGGGAATTGATGGAAGGTTGACTTAAAGGCGTAATTGATGAAAAAGGGGGAAAAAGTCTGAAGGATGGTGGGGATTGCAGGTCTCCTCTGCCATGGGGGCAGAGGATCCGTTCGCGTAATTGATTACCTCAATTGAGGGCATAGTGACGGAGACATGGAGGTCTCTACCATCGTTGACCGCCTCCATCATGGTGATGCAGTGAGAGCTCTCCACATTCTGGGCGGGATCTTGTCCCGTGGCGATGAAGATCGCCGAGACGATGTTGCTGGCGTGGGCGTTGAACCCGCCGATCGCGCCGGCCATGGCCGACCCGGCCAGGTTCTTGAGCACGTTGAGTTCCAGGAGCGCCGCCACGCTGGTCTTCAACACTTTCCCTACCACTGCCTCCTTTATCACCGCTTCGCACACCACCGACTTCCCCCTCCCCTCTATCCAGTTCACTGCCGCCGGCTTCTTGTCAGCGCAGAAGTTCCCTGTTTTCAATCGATGCACATAAAATGATACGCCATATCAATGCATGTCGATAAGGAGACAATTTCTCCATCGCAAGTGACTGTTTCTGTTGGGGTAATACCAGAAATGGCAATAACATCCATGTCGGAGAAGTCTTGCCGGAGGAACTCGAGGACATTTTGGACGCCTTTGGAGACCATGTTCATGCCCATGGCATCTCCAGTGCTGCAGCTAAATCTCACGTACAAGTTCTTCCCTGCAACTGCACATTTCATCCCTTGCAGTCTAGCAAATCTGCTTGACCTGCATGAAACACAAAGCTGCATTGGCGAGACAATCAACAGAAAACAGTTGCTGTAAAAACTTGTAATAACGAATAAAGCTCAACGGAGAGAGAGGAACTAAGAAAGAGATTATGAGAAACAACGAGATTTATTCATCGATCCATTCTCATCAGCAGAAAAAGATAATAAAACCAAACACATCAAAACACCCACCTGTTGAAAACAACCGCCAGTGTCTCAAAATTACCAGGATCCTCCAGGAACACCTTCAGCTCCGCCGCTCTTGCTGCGGTCGCGAACCTCACCACCGGAGCTCTTGTCATCCCGTCCCTCAGCACCGTAGCGATGGCTCCGCCGGAGGCATAGATTGCCTTGCACCCTCTGTTCATGCTCGCAACCAAGCAGCCCTCCGTCGTCGCCATCGGCACCATGTACTCCCTCCCGTCAAGCAGCAGCGGCCCTGCGATTCCCACTGGGACCTGCACGTACCCGACAGGCATCTCGCAGCACTGGCCTAGTATCGAGTCATAGTCGAAGCCCTCGATAGGGAGGCCCTCGAGGGACTTTCCCGTGGTCCTCCGGAGGGCCTCACGGCGGATCACCACTGCCCGCTTGCAATCGCTGAGCTTGGATTCGAGAGAGTACGATGAGGTTGAGCCGGAGATGACGGAGTTGATAATGCTTTCATCATCTTCGTTAAGAAATGGTGGTGATGCTAGGCGGCGAGCTTCCTTCTTTGGCGATGGAGGTGATAAGGGCTTTTTGACCTCATTAGCTTTTGGAGCGAGCTGTTTAAAATTAAGTCATGCTTATAAGTTGGAAACTAAAAACAAATCAGCTCTGGAAAAGCATTTTCTATACTTGTAATCGTAGATACGAATACTAGCAAACATTACTATAAACTCAATTTGAGCTGGATACGTACACATAGTCATGTTTCATAGGATATCATTGAACCAAAGAGAGGAAAAAATAAAAAAACTCACGCTTTGAAATCCTGCAGCACAAGGTGTGGAGCGACTATCTTTGACGACTATAAGTTCCTCCGCCACCGCCACGTCGTCCTCGACCATGGTCATGGCATCCCTCGAGCTGCCGCGCAACGCGAAAGACGGGACGAACCCGACCCCAAAGAACTCAAGCAAGTATATGACCGAGGCAAACAGCGAGACAATCGCGGTGATCTCTGGGAGCGTCACGAAGTGCAAAGGGGTCGAGTGCCGGATCTTGTCACGCCAGCGGTGGAGCAAGAAGTAGGTGACGGAGAAGAAGAGGGCGAAGAATAGCGCGTTGGTGAGGTAGAGAGGCGATGGGAGCGAGTCGGAAGCTTTCAGGAAGTTATTGGGGTAGAGGAGATTGACAGCTTCACCCGTGACCACAGCGGAGGGTTTTCTTGCGGAAGCAGGTGGTCGCTGGCGAACGTCCATTGCCGGGAATGTCGCAGCGAAGGTGGTTGGTGGTGTTCCTTTCTCTTCTTGCCTCATTGATGGTGGTTGCAGAGGTTAACGATGGGAGCGAGAGTAGTTTGGTCTCTTGACGAGGGAAGTTTTGGTTATATAAAGTTCACTGAACTAAAGCAAATTAAAAAAAGATAAACCCACTTTTAATTAGTGGCCGTCTGTCATAAGAGTTCATTAGCGCACACAAATTTTTTTTAAAGAGTAACGCGAATAAAACAAACGACGGTCCACCGAACGATGCAATAAAACCCTAGTTGACTAAAACCATCTAGAAGCGTGATATGAAATGATATATAGCTTGTTACCGTAAGCGTCTTATGCATAATGTGATTATGTTTATACTATGATCATGTCACATCGAGCTGTTTTTCGAATGCATGGAATCCGCGAATGACAGATTCTTTTTGAACTGGTTTTTTTTCCCATAAGCATATTCACTGAATAAGAAATTACGACCCCAATTCATTCTGCTAAAACAAGTCTGATCACATTTCAAGTTATAAGTCCACAATTTTTATGAAAAATGACTTAGTCTCGTCCGTCTCATCCTTCTCTCCCATACTTAATGCTATGTGGAGATAAAAAATAATAGTGGGGTTTGCCTTATTTGTCCATACAAGATACTACACCTTCGCCAGAAAAATTGCACATCACGTCGGAAAATCCACGTGTCGCATGATTATTTGCACCGTTTATAATATGTGTATTCTCTTGTCCGATGCACCAAAGAGATGCCCTCATTCAATGGGATTATTTTGTACCCTTTGTTTATCGTTTTAATAATTTCAACTTGCCATATGGTATTAGGTTGATGTGTGTATTATATCATTTACACATGTGCAAATGCGGAAATTAATCATGGCGGCTAATGTCTGACTTTTTTGTATAATATGCATACACACATATTCCGTAAGCACGTACATATAAACTACTCGTGTTGTACCTTATATTCTATGTTTTCATATTTCTTTTTCTCCTTGTGATGCGATGCGCGGTTGATATTTCGATTTGGTTAATCATCAAGAAAATAGTTTGTAAAAAAACCAATTTGTATTCATCAAGAAAGTAGCATAATTGACTTTGGCATTGCCATATTAAGATGAAACGCGACACTAATGCATAAGATATATTAACGCGACTAGGGATGCATCGCTTAATGCATATAGCGGACCATTTATTTGCTTTGCCTGGTTAAATTATCTCAAGGCCGGCGAGCCAATGGTTGGTAAAGCTTGGAACATTACTATATAATTTCATTTCCTCCAAACCCCCCCCCCCCCACACCCCCGCCCAAAACAAAAAAAAAAAGATAGTAATACTGACCATTTGAATTAGATTAGAGTATAGTGGTTGATACACAGCATTAAACTCCTGAGTTTAAGTTGTACTAAAAAAACTTCAGTAATGATTATTTGATAATAGCTTGAGGAGACTTTATAAATATTGATTTATTTTATTCATGAAGCGAAATGTATGCGCCTCAATTACGTGTTTGGATTCTCCTTCTTCAAGCATATTTTTAATCACCTTGGAAATCGTCTTGGCCATTATTGCTACCAAACTCCAATAATTAATCCTCTCTTATACAGTATGAACAAGCTCATAGTTAATTTTTTGTCGTAAGGACAGCCTATGACTATCAACGTTGAAAAACGCATTGCTTATTCCCACAAGATCATCGCATTAGATTCGGCCACCCTTTGAATTTCAAAACGTAAGCTAATTTCGAAAGCAACACGAGCGGCGGACCGAGAATAACGGACCATCTAGAAAAAGTCATCGACTGAAGAATTGAATTACAACAAGGCAAGTTAAAAGACATGATGAGATATGATTGAAAGCATCTAATTAATAGATTCTTTTGGTTTGATGTCTAGTCAATCATTTTGCATTGAAATTAAAAGTCGGGTCTAGTATAGGATGGCCAAGATTAGAACTTTGAATTTGGGCTTCATTTGTATGCCATTGGGGCTTCTCCATATCATCAATCCATTTAAGCATTTAAATAATGTTGTTGCAGGCTTGGCCCAACCTTGTTTGGGAATGCAATTTTTCTTTGTTCTTTGTCGTTAAAAAGCATACATATGCATAATCTTTAACCAATAATAATAATCTTTTTTTAAACACACACACACACACACAACACCCCCCCTCCCCCTCTTGAGATTTGATGCTGGCGGATGACTGTTGCATTGGAGAATAATATGCCCATTAAGGGCTAACCTCAGCTCATCCGTGGCACCAAAGAGATCAATTTTCATGTACAACATCTATTTATGTTGATTACGTCTTTAATTCTTTATGAGCTTGTACCGACGTTATGGTTTGGGCGCATTGTCAATATTACTTTTCTCAAGTTATTGTAAAGACATAAGAAGCTTTATGTTTGAGAGCCTCTTTTTGTAATCTTTGAATTTTCATAGTGGATTTCTCTTCTCCTCTCCTCATGATTTTTTCTGGCAAAGGTTTCCACGTTAATTCTTGTGGTCGTTTCTTCTTTCTTAGTTTTAATTCCGTTATTATTTTCGCATTAGTCATACAATTTAAATGGTTATATTAAGAAGATATTAATATCAAATAAGCAGTCTCCATTTAGAGCAAAATGATGCAAAGGAAAGAGTTAATGCCAAGCATGGTGTACGCGGTAAAGGGTTAAGGGCAAGAAATACAATTGCGATTGCAAATAAAGTTCTACCGCATTGTTAAAAAAAAAAAAATTTGTGGGACCACTGAAAAGATTTGGATTTGGGACCTCTTGATTTCCATGAAAAATTTTGTAGAATTATCGCTAACTATTCTAAAAACTTAAAGCTAATAGAAGAATGCATGGTTTAATATTTTTACATATTCCAACAAGATGATCCCGATTCTTATAAAAATCTCAATGGTAAATTTCTCTTAATTTACGATTTGACAATTAAAAAAATAAAGTCTCCGTATTTAAATGTCAAAAAGCATTCCCCGTCTTTTTTTTTTTCCTTTTGCCTTTTTTTTGGGGGGGAGGGGACATAAAGGCTGTTTGGTTCGGCTGATCACATCTTAAGTTTACTACAGAAGTTGGACCATCCTTTGTTCTGCCCCACCCGAAAACAAGCCCTAGCCACATACTTCAACTTTCGGCTTGACCCATCCGCGACAGTGAGAGGGACTCTCAATCTTCTCGTCATCTACAAAATGGACCCGACCCCCATTACTTCGAAATCGGGTCGACCCGCTTAGCACCGTATTGGATTACGGACCTCCGAAATGGCGAAGACTTTGCGGGATGATTGATGGCGACTCTCTTTCCTCATTAGGAAACTCGGAGGACACGTGTGAGTACGAGCAATGGTGATGAGGCGATAGGCTTTGAAGATACTAGATTTATCAAGCCAAGGCCGTGCGATTTTATCAAAGTTAGCAACGCATTATGTGCTTGAAGCTTCTGATTTAGCATGTCGTTCAGTGTAGTTTTCCTAATTATTCTGATGCCGACCGAGCCACGGGTCATTTTTCGGGGCGGACGGAAGTGAAAAACCATGAAACATTTCACGTCCACATGCTCGACAAACCCCTCAAATTCGACGGTTTTGCGATGTGGAAAGTGTGTGGAGACAAACCAGGGTTTTGAGATTTCGCCATGAAAGGTGCTGAGAGATTTTTTTGTTTTTTTGTTGGTTTCCAGATTCAAGAGGTGGTGTCTGGGGACATTAGTGGATTTTGGGTATTAGGCAATAGGAAAAGTCTTATGTGGATTTGACGAACAACCCGGTACATATTTTATCGAATCGAGCATGTTTTCAATGGTACTGTCAAGTTCATCGGACATGTGCTTTCGCGTTTTTTTTGCGTGTATCGAGTTGAATTCAAAGCAGAAATAGTTATTGAGCAAAAATAATTTCAGACCATTAATTATTCCACGGCTTCGGTCCAATGATCGATGGATTTTTTTCCTTCTCTTTTTTTACTCAAACTACCTTTTTATATAGATAAGTTTTCGTGAGAAATCAAACATCTCGATAATAAATGGGTGTTTTTTTATAGCCGGAAAAAAAAAATGTCTAAAATTTCTATAACGCGAGATACTCATCGCGAAATTGATTCGTCGGCCTCGGTGAAATTCTTAGTATAGTTTAGTAGCTCCGGTGAAATATAATGTTAGCATGGCTGGAATCATTTAGACAAATTGATATTCTCTCCATATTTGGGGAGTCATTATCCGATTCACATCTGGCTGTTTTTGCGTTCTGGGGGGTTTTGGCTAAGAGCAAGATGACAAAAATTTGTCGGCATCACTCCGTCGAAGACTCCACTTCTTTAACAAAGGAAAACGAAATTTAAAAGTAGCTTCGTGGTTAAGAATTATTACATCCGGACAACAAATTAGAAAACTTGGACAACAGTGGAGATGAGAGAGAGAGAGAGAGAGAGAGACCGAGAGTAGATTTTGATGAGTGTGTTTTGGCTTGGCGAATAGTGTCCCGAAGATTCTCAAAATACGAAAAGCTTTGATCGGCTTTTTCACACGGCAAAAGCAAACCGACCATGCCATAACTTCAGTCTTCAGCTGATCCCTTCGTGGCCACCTTCCCCCTTTGATCCCATCCCTCGAAATCCGAATCCCAAGTTCAATTCGTCCTCTTTTTGTCTCATCACAATCTCTCCTTGTTTCTTGAATATCACTGTGCTCTGTTACTCTATCTACTAGGGTTTTGTCCGAAAGTCTTCTTCTTTTCCTGTTCTTTCTCTTGGGGTTGATTGATCGGTCGGGGGTCGCCTCAAGGCGCTGACTTTACATTCTCTGGATAGCTCTTGTGGACTCTTTCTTCGTTTTGTCAAGTTGGGTCATTTGCTAATCTTGTTCTGCCATCTTTGAGTCGGAAAGGGTTTTATTGTTTTGTCCCGGTATGTTGAGTATGCGATGATGAGGAAGCTCGAGTTCTTCTGGGTCTACCTTCATGTCACGTGAATTGAACCCATCAAGTTGCTGATGGAGGAGATTTTAGCTTCAGATTGATTATTCGCGGTCCTGGTGAAATAAGATGGCATTTTACCAACCAGGGCCTAGTTCTCCATTCACTGGTTTTGGGGACACGACTTATACGAAGGTGTTTGTGGGAGGATTGGCATGGGAGACTCAGAGTGATACTTTGATGCACTACTTTGAGCAGTTTGGGGACATTCTTGAGGCTGTTGTTATCACTGACAAGAACACTGGCCGATCCAAGGGCTATGGATTTGTAAGTATTGATGTTCTGTGACTGTGATACTTTAGCGGTTGTTATTTGGGGATGTCGGTCTTATTTATTCCTTCTCAGTGGGCGTGTTCGGTTTTTTCGGGTTCAATATGATGGTGATGGGTTATGGCTATCGTGTTTTTATTCTTGGGTTGGATTTATATGGAGGTTAGGTGACATTCCGCGATCCCGAATCTGCGAGAAGAGCTTGTGAAAATCCCAGCCCAGTTATTGATGGCAGAAGGGCTAATTGCAATTTGGCTTCTCTTGGCCGGCCTCGGCCACCCCTTCCTTATGGTACTTCTGTTTTGATCCGCAATACTACCTGTATGTAAACACTGCATGCTCCAACTGCTTTGATGTAAGACTCATATCGTTTATACAGTGCCATGTGGCACTTGACCTATAATGGCTTGGGACGACAGAAATTAGTTTCCTGCTAATCGCTTTTGGAGCGTTGCATCCCAGGAAGAAGTACTTTTTGGTATTGTTAAGGTCCCAATGGAAGTAAGAAGAGAGCAAGCTAGATTTACCGAGAATTTTTACTGAAATTAGTCTGTCCATTGATGTGATGAGAATGGGTGTTAAAACAGTGGATCTGTGCACCAGTCAGATGGCCTGTTCAAAGATGTTAAAAGATGTAATCATTCGATATAAGTTTCTGCAGACATTGGTCCATAGCGAAAGTATGCTGAAAATCTGTATTTAGGGTGCAATCGGTGAAAAAATGGTATGTGCTCTCAATAACATTAACATCAACAATACCTTTATCCCAAACTAGTTGATTATGTTTCCTCAAAAGTTTGTTAAATGAATGCCAAATGAATTGTGAAATTTGGCGTCTTGTATGTTGATCAACATCAACAACACCTTTATCCCAAACTAGTTGGGGTCGGCGATCGATGAACCCCAAAGAATCATTAAAATAAAAGCAGAATCAAGGGAGGGAAAAGAGATAAATGTGTAAAAATAAATAAGTAAATATATATATATATATATATGTATCTATCTATATACTACCCATCCACAACACTAATAGCCTTCCTCCACTCTATCCTAACACAAACCGTACGCCAATCTATTTATCACTTCATTAAATCTTGTTTTACTGTTTTTTTCCAAATAAGTTTCGGTTGATCTCTTGCTTTTTTCGTGTTATGCTCTCGATAGCAAACTTCTGTTCGTACCGATGCATCTAAGGGCTTTCGGAGTATATGCCCAAACCATCTCAATTTACGCTCTCTCATCTTTTCCGCCACCAGTTATACTCCAAATTTTCGTCGAATCTCTTCATTCCTTATTTTATCCATACTTGTATGACCACACATCCAACTTAACATCCTCATTTCCGCTACTCCCATTTTATGCTCATGTTTCTTTTTTGTGATGGCCAACATTCAGCTCCGTATAACATGGCAGGTCTGACTGCTATTTTATAAAATTTTCCTTTTAACCTAAGAGGAATTTTGCGATCACACAAAAATCCCGATGCACTGCATCATTACATCCAACCTGCTCTGATTCAATGGCTTATATCCTCATCAATCTTTCCCTCTTTTTGCAATATTGATCCCAGATATTTAAATGCATTTTTCTTGGGTGCGTCTTATTCGAGCATATTTACGGCTTCTTGATCCCCTCTTTCTGCCATGTCAAACTCACACTTCAAGTATTCCGTCTTATTTCGACTTAGCGTAAATCCTTTAGACTCTAATTTTTTTCTCCATACGTTTAACCTAGCTTTAACCCTAGCCCGGTCTCATCAATAAGTACGATATCGTCTGCAAATAGCATACACCACGGCACCTCATCTTGAATATCTTTTGTTAGCTCATCCATAACTAGGGCAAAAAAGTAAGGGCTCAAAGTAGAATCTTGGTGTAAGCCTACTGTGATTGAAAAATAAATTGATGTGTCATTACAAGACTTCACACATGTAGTAGTACCGTCATACATGTCCTTGATTGCCTCGACATACTTTGAAGGTACTTTTTTTTTCTCAATAATCCACCACAAAACCTTTCTTGGAACCCTATCATACGCTTTCTCGAGATCAATAAACACCATATGACGTCTTGTATGTTGATCACCAATAAATTCCTCGCATTGTAAGCCGCATGATGTGGCTCTTTAAATGAGTACGAGGAGCAGGGTATTTCTTTGTAGTACTAGGATGGGTAAACTCTTGGGAATTTTTCGTGTTGCATCCCTCATTTTGACCCCAACTAGTTTGGGATAAAGGTGTTGTTGATGTTGATGTTGATGTTGATGTTGATATTGATGTTGATGTTGATGTTGATGTTGGAGCAAGGTCCTCCTTTGGCATGTTCATCAATCATGAATTTTACAATGTACCGATATTTCATTTATGATCCGCAGCCCGCGATAGCCGCTTTTTAGACTTTCTAGTTTCCGTTTCTCAAAATAATGGATGCCCTTTTATTGTCCTAGGGCGATTGAGACCTGTACCACATTTGATTGGAAGTGTGCAAACTCCCAGGGGGAGTTATGTGGGGAACCCTGTCTACCACCATCCAAGTTCTTATGGTTATCAGCCAGGATATGTCTATCCTCCTTATGGGTAAGTCCAAAGTCATGTCATTTCCTGGAAGGAACTTTCAGTTAATTAGTCCGAGACAGAATTGGATGCTTGCACTGCTGCATGATCTGGATTTGAAGAGATATAGCAGTTAGCATACCATTCAGAACTTTCAAAATCAGAGATTAAATTTGTTGATCACATGCAAAATTGATGACCGCCGACCCCAACTAGTTTGGGCTAAAGGTGTTGTTGATGTTGATGTTAACATGCAAAATTGAAAATCAGATATAAAGTGCATGGAGCATCTTCTTTTCTGTTAACTCAAAAGAAATATTCGTGAGCAAAGTTAAAGAACGCCCCGATTTTGATTGGAAGCTTTGTTCTTATCTTAAGATTGTCAAATTCATTCCACTTTTTTTTCTGGCCACTTGCAGTATGAAGGACGGCATATTGATTTAACTGGTCAAATCGATGCCATCTTCAACACATTATTTGACAGGAAAAGATTCCTGTTGATGTATACCTTGATGTGTCTTTATCTTCTGAAGTGATTCAATCACTTTCTTTACTGCAGGTACACAACATATGGGCCTGAATATGTCTTTCCACAGGTTAATCCTAGATATCCTTATCGTGGAAACTTCGTCATTCCTTAGAAGTTGTAGCATCAATTTTTAGAATCCCATGTAAGCTCTCTGATGACTTTATTTACTTCCTCTTCCATATTGCAGGGAGTCTATAATCCTTACATGGCCCAGCAGTACCTACAAATGTATGGGGCACCACCCACGGATAGCAGTGACGTGTACTCATTTGCGCAATCAGGCCATCTACCTCCTGGTAATCATGGGTATACGATGCTTCGTGGTTATCGGATGCCAGGTCAGCATGTTATGCAACTTGGGGGACCTAATATAACTGGAGGAACTACTGCTGCAGTTCCCACCATTCAAGTACCTTACCCGACTGGTATTTTTTCACTCTTCTAAGTTGACAAGGTGATATAATGTCGGAAATACATACTGTCAAGAGTATGTCAGGATTGTTTAGCAATGTCTTTCTATTGAGACCTTCTACTCTTAACGCTTTTGGTTGCCTGTTTATCATGCACTCCTGGCGGTCTTTCCTATGCTTTGTACACTGTAGTTGCTTTCGAGGGGAATTTCCTTGATTCTACGAGGGTCTTTAAATTTATTTAGGTTTGATTTATAAACAAGTCGCCTGGACTATAAAGGATTGTGAATAACTGGTTTTTGAGTGTGAGCATGATGCCTGTGCCTTGCTTACTAATTTTCAATTTACCAGGTGTCCTGATATGTCGACCCATGTTGTCTATCTCTGAGTAGAATGCATAGTGCAGAAGAGAAACTTCTGTTTGATAGCACTTCAGATATAAACGTGTATAAATACATGCAATAGAGTGGCTTGTCCTGATATGTCGACCCATCTTGTGGCCTAGCTTCAGCTATCTCTGAGTAGAATGAATAGCGCATAAGAGAAATTTCTGTTTGCTAGCTCATGAGATATAGTAAGTGTATATATACATGCAATAGAGTGGCTCGCCACAGAAAAGTTCAGAAGTCACTTGATTCTCTTCTTAAGAAAATGCATCTACCTCTCCTAATCCAATGGATTCCCCTTTTACTGCCACTCACATACACATATCTATACATAGACATACTGGTGGCAACCAGAATCCCTACTTTTATAATTAGCAGCTTGATGCTGAATCTGCTTTTTTTTTTATCTCTTTTCCCTCCCTTGATTCTGATTTTATTTTTATGATTCTTTAGGGTTCATCGACCGCCGACCCCAACTAGTTTGGGATAAAGGTGTTGTTGATGTTGTTGATGTTGATGTTGATGCTGAATATGCTTTTATCCTGTTCTGTGAGGCAATAATCATTTTCTAACTCTTGATCTCTGTGTTTCCTACTTCATTTAGCTACTTGCAATGACTGAAATTTTTAGATGTGCTTTGCTTTAATTATGTGAGCTTCCTTGTGTCGGTCAGGTATAGTAGCACCTGCTCCTGGACAGACCCAGATGAGACTACCAACTCATTCTCCTCAGTTCACCAATACTTCTGATCAAACAGCTGGTTGAGGGGAAGATCGATGATTCATAATGTCAGGTAGGGTTCATACACGGAGTTATAATTTCCTCATAACATTTCGGGTATATCACTGTTGGAACTGCCATGTTGACCCTGTCGCAGGTAATCCTTAGATTGCAGCAGGACTAAGAGCAGCAGCTCTGCTACTTGAGTGGCAAGCTTCAAATCTAGCCTTGCAAGTTGTCATATTTGCATTCTAGAGGTAACTTAAATGTTCTCATTAGCTTGTTAAAAAATGGAATAGATGGAGCAATCTAAAGCATACTTAAAAAGGAGTTTAACTGGGAAGAGAGTGGTATGCTTTACGAATTATCTAGGATAAATATCCTCACGTCATAAGGTTTTGCTAGAATGGTTGCTGAGCACAAGATGCTTAGTTACGTTTCTGAACTGGTACTTGTTTGCTGGAGTCTCTTATATCGAGAGGTCACTTTTACTTGTAAGGCTCGGGTTACATGTGAGATAGGAGATTAGCCAGCTTTGGGCTTAGGAACGAAATGGCTGCACCAGCAAATTGGAGTTGTATGATAACCGTTGCATGTGGTCGTTTCTTTGCTCGACTTGAATGTTTTCAAAGTTACTTCTTTTCTAGCTCAGTAACAAGGATCTAGTGATGCCTTCCATTTTCTTAGGTTTGTCTGCCACTATGTGGTTCAAGCCATACTTGCAAAGGGTTTGATTATAAATTTGTGATTGTCTCTTGCAGGTACCTTTGTCATATCCACCAAAATTCCACCAAAGTCAGTTGTAAGATGTTTCGAGTCAGTGAAAGAGCAGCAAGGGGTTGCTTTTTCATCTGTGTCTGTCATGGGCTGAAGCTAGCGGCAGAGCAAGATCGATGTTTTTTGCTGGAATCATAATTTCTGGCAATACCATGTAAATAATGTAAATTTGTACATGCTGTACCAAAGAATCAAGATATGATTCTTTAATCGTGTGAACCCTAGGCATGGGTTCTTGGTCGATTCTTAGCTTGTATGATATCTCCAATGACTTTGTTAATAAAAATTCCATCATTTCTGACTCAGAATATGTTTTGAGTAGTACCGTGAGTGACAATACACACTGTACATAGTACATACCATGTTTCACAATGTATATGACAACCAATAGCAAGTATCGAAAGTATATAGAAACCAGTCAAAAGATGAATGAGATTTCTAGCTTATATTTTACAGAAGCAGCACTGTCACACTATGTTTAATAATGTCACCTTACAATCTAGGCTTTCATTTCAGACCAAAATTTTAACACCTTAAAACTACGACACCACAGTCAAAACAAAAAATTTTGCACCGAGCCCGTGTGATGGGGTTGCACTATCTTCGAGCTTCTGAAAGAATTGCTGACCATCAACTGATTTCACAGTGACTCCGGACTAGTAGATGGTCTTATCCTTGACGGCATTCGTACAAGCTCCTCTAGTTCTCCACCAAACCTGTACATCAAGGACTGCTTTGGTGTAATGGACATTTTATTCATCACGTAGTCAAATTCTTCGATATCAATATCTTGCTCGTTGAAACTTGTAGCCATTCTGTCACCTCTGTCCTCCCCAACACCATCAACAGACTCAACACCGTCTTCGTCTTCGTCTTCGTCTTCGTCTTCGTCTTCGTCTTCGTCGCCACTACCTTCCTCGTCATCATACGTTGTTTTGACCATTGACCAAAATATGAAGTTTGGCCGGATGAAACTGCAGAAAATAAGTTTCAAGAGGAGAAAGTTATGGTCAGCACTCCCTTCCCCTATAGTTACATGTTAACGACATTTAACTCAGTCCACACTGGTAGGAATCCCTTAAGAAGTCGAAACCAGAGTAAGCGAAAAAATGTTGATTCTATTGAAACTCAACTTTAACAATCAAGAATTTACACTTGAGAGAGAAAATGTTCTATTTTATGCAGAAACTCTGAACCCTTCCATTATTCTAACGCTTTCACATTCTACTAACACGAAGAATTCCGGTAATTAGCCTAGAAAGGTTTCGCATTCTCCAACAGGATCCAACAATAAAGAGCACATCACAAACAGATGCCAGCCAGACTCTGATTGTAGCAACCATGCAAAGACCACGTCCTTTGATGTAACTCTTTACGTTTCCTTCAACACTCTTTTGGCACATATTTACTAATTTGCAAAACTTTTAGGCAAGAGAATGAACCTGTCGCTTTTCTTTAATAAACATGGGTCAAAAGGAAAGAACGTGTCTAGCCTCTCCAGTCCACCAAAAGCTCTTGAAAGTTCAGACTCCAGGATGTCATCAAAGATGAATGTCTTAGTCACCGTAAAAAGCCTAGCTGCTCTTGCCTGTTTAAGAAATTCCCCAACTACAGATGGCAGGCATACCTGTAAGAAGATGAGAAAAGCTGAGGCTATAAGTCAAGGATCAAAAAAACTAATATGATTGAAAAAATTCTTGTAAAGAATAAAATGTGAGACGCTTTTGATGGTAATTGCAGATTCAAAAGAGAGAATGCATACAAAAATGTTCTAAAAGGTCGGAATAAATTATACTTCATGGCAAATCGATAATTATATAAGATAGCATAGCTCACCTTTAATGGATCTGATTTGTGCTTTAGGATTGTTTCTATTGGCATGAGGAAAAGCTGCGACTTCAGCCGTGGAATGCTCATTATTGACCTCATTCGAAAGCAAAGCACATACATAATAGCCTGTGACATAGAAAGCTAACACATCAGCACTTCCACCCTAATATCCTTTCCTGTTACGCATTCTCTCAAGAGATATGGTCCGAAGACCCCAAACAATCGACTGATAATCTTTTCCCCAATGAGACAAGGCTGTCTCGGCAAAAAGCTCTATAAGCGCACATGTGGCAGAGAAAATGAGGAAATTCTAAACCATTGTTGATTATCCCTAAATAAAATTTCTTTATGCCCAGGGTAGGGGACAACACATCTGTTGATAAACACAATTTCATAAGGCTCCACCTAAAAGTAAAGATGCATAAAGGCCCTCAATTGTCCTAATAACAGTGAACACCAATCTTAATCTCAACTTACAATCCAACTAAGCTATGATCTTACCTGGCAGCCAGCATAGAAAACTCGATGAGCGAGTGGATTAACGTCCCCTTCCTGAATGTTGCAATAGTCCAAGCACCAATCAACCAACCTGAAGTGTTAATAGTGACAGAATAATTGCATCAGTAAATTGTCTTTATATAGACCTATAGTTATACCAAAAGCTCTCTCATGGTAGCCTCTACAGAAACTTGAATATATTTCACAATCATAACCTTTTCAACATTGTAGTGATGTAATTGGCAGAGAGGAACTTTCCGCGAGACAGATAGCTGGCAAGATATGCAACTGCACTCATCCTGCAAAAGACGGCACATAAAATCAATTTCTAGAGCAATAAGCTTTAAATAGTAACTGCCAAGTTCAATAGATATACTAAAAAGATGTTAATCTTAACATCACTTGTACCTCTTCAAAAGAGAGCGAAATTAAGATCATTCATAGGACAAGAAAACCATAGCATTGGGAATCCACAGCATGCTACACTGTTTGTTGTATATAAAAAGGATATAGTTTTTAGATAAGAAGTGCACACCATTTTCAGTCAACTAACAATTGCAGTGAAACTTCAGAGGATAGGCCGTGTTACCTTGTCATCGGCGGGTGATCATGGCAAACAAAAATATCTACAAGCATTCGAGCAAATCTCACACCACAATTCTCAGGATCCAGCGCACATGCATAGAACATCACAAACTGCACTATGCAGAGTTGATAAAACTCAGAAAGGGAGTAATGAAAAGTCTCTCTCTCTAAATAAATCTGGAAGCACATGTCCATTACCTGCACAAACTTGGACTTGTATGCATTCAGAACAGTGATTTGAAAAGAATGGAGAAGAGTCTCGAATACCTACTCAACAAAAGATTAAAAATGATCAACATACCAGACTAAAAAGTTCGGAACATTAGTGAAGCCAAAACCAATTATAGTCCGCAAAAATTTATTAGAGTCCAGATATAACCTCAAGCAACCGGCTGTGCCCTTGACAGGATTCAAGATACTCAAAAGTCAACACCAATAAGCTATCCAATTTCTCAGCAATTACATTTCCTCGCAGACCGTTTCTGCTTAAATGTTTTCCTGGAAGCTGTGCAAGTAGCTTAATCAGCGCGTTGCGTAAGGTGAGGCTATTGATCAAACTTATAGCTCAAAAAACCAAAGAAAAGGATAAAAATCAATCGTAACGGAAAGAATGGATCAGTATTTGTCGCACAATGCAATGTCATATTCCACAAAAGGCACGCGATTACCCAACCAAGTACTTCCGCCGATCAATTCCGGTTGGGCAATTATATGTTAGGCTAGCAACCCCTATAAACGTTATCTATTTTCTAGTTCATTATTACAAAGAAATAGAACAAATGGTAAACTTTCTAAAGAATAAAGAAATCATGACTCTTTCGGTCAAAAAATTTCCATGCATAGCTTCTGATATAGATCAGGAATTTATGTGCACTCACAATTTGCCTTTAAGCACGTCCAATGTATAGGCACACTACAACAATTCTAATAACTAAGGCTGCAATGTGCTCCGGTCAACATAAACAACTAATCTGATTCACTCAAAACATCCGTCTGAGCTTTCACCAATCATATCAAATAAACTAGAGTGAATCCACAACAACCTGATCCAGTCAAGTCTGTAATGCTATCTTACCTCATCGCCTTCATCATTCAAGTCCTCTTCATCTTCTTCCACGTCTTCTAATTCCATCTCAAAAATGCCTTTGCTAGAGTCATCTAGTACAGTATCCTCCCACCCGATCTCCAACTACAAAAAGCGGAAAATTGAATTAACATCGTGCAAACCCTACAAGCGGAGTATTAACAACAGAACTTTACTATACTTACATCCAAATCTAATAGCCTGTCCACTACTGCAATAAGCATTGTGCTCCCAACAAGTTGTCCCATATTACCACTCTCCAGCTTGAACATGTTCTCCACGTACGTCATCATGACCTACAAAAGAACAAGGTTTATCTTCACATACCTTGCCAACATCAATTAGCTCATTGAAGCCCCATCATATCCTACTTGAGGAAACTGAACGAAGATCACATTCATTTATCAACAAAAGTCAGAGCAGGGAAGTTGAGCCACATCAAAAACATGTAAACATAAAATATAAAAAAAAAAAAACGAATGAAAGAAAGCACGACAGTATTCACCAAGGACGTTATGGACCAAAGATAATACATACAAAAAATATATATATATACATACACGATTCAACATATAGAAGTGACAAATATAGCTACTCCGTTGGTGACACTCAAGAATATTGCGTTTGACTTTTTTGAGTTAAAATTATTCTCTTTTTTCAAAAGCATTATTATCAAAATTTGCAAGTTGGTGAAGGCAATCTAGAAGTTTTTGCATCCCTTTCATCAACATCAACATCACATTTATCCCAAACTAGTTGGGATCGGCGGTCGATGAACCCAAAAATAAATGAAATAAAAGCAAGACCGCTTAAGGGAAATTTATACATGAAGAATCAATCAACCAACCAACAGGTTCCATAAATATAACATTAGCATTCCAAGGGTAACTGCACTCACAGTTTCATTATCATTTTGCCTTGGCATTCTTTGGACGACTAATGACAATAATCTCATTGGAGCAAGAGGAACCAAATGACTAATACTTTCTAGAGCTGAATGAACCCGAGAAAGAACTTGGTCTTTTCTTGAGAGGCCCCGTGGCTGCTTTAACAAGGCCAGGCACGAATATGGCGGGACAAAATTCCTTATGAGCATATCCAAGCAACGATCAACATATTTTCCACTCGAAGCAGCCTGCTCCAGTATATAATTACAAAAGAAAAGGTAAAATAAATGAGACCTGGCCAAGCTAAATTGTATACTACAGAAGCCAATGACAGGCCAAATGGAAAATTACCATACCAGAGATATGATTAAGTCAACCAATGCATCCATGACTTCAGGTCCATAATTCCACATGCTCATTCCAAATATCTGGAAATTAGTCCATTCTTCAGAAAGCTAATTATGAGAACAAGATTAAAGTAAATGAACATATCACCAAATCGATTACTTACAGAAGAAAGAAGAGACTCGTGATGCACCACATCTATGCAAGAAACTGTACCTGATAGCGCCTTTAAACAAGTCTATCAAACAAACAAATGGAACAATTCAGAATCCACGTAGGCAAATCAACAGTAACAAGTAACCATTAGACAACTGAGAAAATATAAATGTACAGGGAAACCCACCACTAGCATAGCCACCTCATCAGGTGAAAGTCGTTCTCTGTGATGCATGACCCCAATGAGCTCATCATAACTTTCGCTATCACCCTGAACCAACGGATTTGGAGAGATCTCATTAGGATACCAATAGAGCAGCATATTTCAGCATGCTGAACCTCAGAAAATTAAATATGGTCAGATCATCATTCCATCTGGAAGAGCAATAAAAGGAGAAAAAGCAGTGAAAACATCAGAGCAAAAGCAGCACACCGCACTCTACTGATTCGCAGGGCTTACCGAAGACGCTGATTTCAGAGCAGTCCTAACGTGATAAACCAACTCATTGTCGGTGAAATTAACTTCCTCCATCTCAAGAAACTGCGCCCTTTCGTTGGCCAACTCCACGCCCATGTTATTTGACCCAGACCCGGCTGAGCTACTTAATTCAGCAGTGCCTGGGGCTGATGAATTATTGGACCTGAAAAGAAAGGCAATGAAATTATTCACCGTACACGAAATTCAACTCTTCTTCCATACTGTTAGAAAAGTTCTACAAGTTATCCTATCCATCAACCCAATTAATGAATTCGACCAAGCATTCTTATCGCGCAAATCCTCTCCGAAATTACCAGCACAATTCATAAATAAGCAAATTAGCCGCACTAAACCGAAAATAATTTGCAGTAAGTTACACGACTACCTCCGAAACCATCTTACAAAAGACCGAACAGCAATCACTAAATTACCCCCACGGAGCTAACACAGAAGCAAGAAACTTCGGGAAAACAATAAAGAAGCCGAGCACATACAAAAGGAAGCGCCAAGCTCAAATCCTCCAAATCGTAGGATCGAAGAATTACACAGACAACCCGCTTCGAACACCAACCAGAGCTGCAAGCATGCGAGGGCGACCCTCCGTCTATTGGACTTCTCTTCTGTTTCTTCTCTCCTGTCGGCTGCGAAATGCGAGGAGGGAGGCTCAGGACCGAGGAGGGTTTCGCAGCAAGAGGCACAACGAAGAAACGAAGTTTGATTTTATACGTTAAAAATTGTCTTATTTGCAAGTCGGTCCTTGAATTTCGATGTATTTCTGCCAAGCGTCCCGTTGACTAGGCCACCGCTCGGCCCAGAAAGCCCCTACTTCCAAGAACTCCGGAATGACCAAAACACCCACAAAAAAAAAAAAAAAAACAATCCAACCCAACCCAACATACGCGTGCAGTGATCGAAGAAGAACCTCCAGTCGAAAAAAAAAAAAAAACCTTACTCGTCGATGCGAGTATCCGGGCTGTAGCTCAAGGGTGAATCTTACCGCCCTTAAAGAGGAGGCTGTCGAGGGATTCTCCTCCGTTTGAATCAGGGTTTTTAGGGTTTAGACCAAAGACAATCGGAGAAGTGAACAAGCAAAAACAAGGGACAGGAGATATTTTTATATGCCGCTTTGCTTTACCACGTTTGACCGTGAAGGGGACAACTTGTTGGTATAACTCATCGGTTTGCCGACAAAGTCTTGCAAAAAAAAAGTAAAGAACATTACTTTGGCAAAAATATTAGGATTAAAACTCTAAATTAGTACACATTTGATAAATTTTGTTCAAAGTGATTTTTTATCACGAAAAAATCTAAATCGATGCCCCTGTCATAAATTGACCTCAAACTAATTTTTTTAATCACCAAAGATCTTAAACTTATAATTTAACAAATTTACCTCAAATTAATTTTTTTTGACCCCAAAAATTCCTAAAATTGTATATTTTTGAAAAATTTATCTTCCATTAAGTTAGAATAATATCACAAAAAATTTCAAATTGATACATTTGTGACAAACATATTATAAAAATCCAAAATGATGCACCTGTGTGTTGCACATGCCATCAATCTAACGAAGGATAAGTTCATTACATGTGTACTAGTTTGAGGTAAATTTATCACAAATGTATTTATTTGAGATTTTGGTGATCAATCGAGATAATTTGGAATAAATTCGTCTCGGGTATATGATCAGTTTAGAGTCTTCCATGGCATTAATCCAAAATATTAAAGACAAGGAGAGTTTTTTTCCGCTTTTGATCGGATAAGAAAAAGAAGTTCACTCGCAAATCTATTTCCTAAATTTGACCCCAAAAAAATCACTTACCAAATAAAAGATTAGCAAAAATTTTCAAGTAAATTGAGAAAAACCAAAACAATTAATGTATCTAACCACATAATTTGTTATAAGATCCAGATGCAATTTTTGTTTAATGAATAATGTGATCCCTGAATTTTAATTTGAAATTGGCCAATAAATATTTAATTTGTTCAACATAGTCATTGAAATTTTGAAAAATTTTCAATATAGTCTCTGGGCTACATTTGAAATGTTCAAGAATTTACCAATAAATTTGAATTGATAAGAGGATAACACTAAACCATGTAACCAAATTATATGAACCACATTCAATAAATAAAAGATCTAGTGATTGTATCGCACATTAAATTAAAATTCAAGGGCCATATTGAATAAACTAAAAGTTCAAAAATCATATCGCACGTTAAGTCAAAATTCATGAAGCACTTGTGTCATTTTTCAGAAATTTAACGTAATGCGATGGTAAATGTAGTATTTTGGAAGTAAACACGAGGTATAAACACGAAATGAAAAATCACATTCTCCAGACATCACGGGAGGTCGACGCTTTTCGCACCTCGTAATTTTACCTTGTCTCGGCACGTGGGTTCAATTTGGTCTTCCAAGTCCGTGCTCACGTCACTTGACCCGCAAGAAAAGAAATGGGGTCAATGCTGTCAACATGACGGACCCCGCTCGAGCACCCGAAATCCAAGTAGGTTCCTCGATCTTTATCGAATCTTATTAGGGGTGAGCGGCTCTAGGTTCCAAATAGGTTTCGCCTGGGACATGGAACCTACTTGTACTCGCTAGTACAGGTTCCTCGTTTTTCGAAATTTAGAATATACCATGCATGCCCCGAAATCTGAAATTTGCCCTGTTGCAGATTCCGAATCAGGTTCCAGGGTACCCGATAACCTGCCAATAAAACTCCAAAATTTGTGTGTTTCCATCTTGGTCCAAGAGAAGTAAACTTCATGAATGGATATGCTAATCATTTAAAAGATGACCTCAACTATCATGAAGTAGGAAGTGTTGCTTTTCTCGATAGAATCATTTGGTTAAGACTCGAGTTTGTCGGCTTCTTAGAAAAGCAAAGGAGATGAGGGCATGAAATGGATATCCAGAGGAACGTCCAAGGTGTCAGCTCGAATTTTCGCAAATTGAATGATAGGATCGCCAGGTTGCTACCCAACTTGGCTCATCGATGCTACTAGCATTTGCAGAAGGATTCAGGGCCTCAAAAAAATAGCCACAACAAAAAATAATTCACAACTAACAGCATAGCGGGCATTGGATGCAAAATATCAAAGTAGTATGAGCCACTCTGCCTATCAAGAATTGAGGGAGAAAATAGATATACGGTTGAATAAAGCGGTGAGGGCTAGGGTGGCAACAAGACTACGAGGGCTACTGAGTTAAAAATTGGAACTTGGTTGTAATGACTCGATGTGCTTCCCTCTGAAAGCTCAAAATAATTCGTGCATGCAACAGATAAAATGAACTGATCGCATGGTGATCCAATTTTAAAAAATTTAGGAGTCTTCTCATAATTGCTAGAAAGCGAGGGACGACTTATGCCGATAACTTCGTCAGGTTGCGGCCTCTGGTCCTTTGGAACATCACAGAAGTTCTGATACTCATGGCAAATGAACTGATCTGTCACAACTCACATGTATGTTTGCACAAAGATGAATGGTTTTGGTCAAGTTAAGAAGCTAGGAGAAGGAAGAAGAGAAGAACGTACCTTAATATCATGCTTCAACTCTATGGGACAGAGCTTTACCAAAAGAAACCTCTGCGACCGGTAGCTATTGGACAGTTGATGAAAAGGCAAGAGGAGTACCTGTCTATTATCACAGGACGAGAAACCGTGGGATGGTGAGGGTAGGATTACCTGGCGAAAGGGCTTCTGAGGAGTTCTCCAGAACGCTTGAGGCCGAGAGGAGGATCAATTATAGTATCGCACAAGCGAAGCATGCAACAAAATGGAATACATTCGGAGGGTTGTAGTAAATAAGCAAAAGAAGCACCTGTAGAGGATGAGGCGAGGGAAGGTTCGTCGTCCAAGGGCTGGGGACGCAGCAGACACCAAAGGATAGTGAGAAGAATAGAAAGCCTAAGTTAGGGTTTGAAAATGATCCTTCCAGTTCCAGTTTTGATTCCGGTTCCGGTTCGATTCCACAGAGAACCAAAAATCGAAACCAGTGGTTCCTCAAAATGCGAAATCAGGAATCGGATCCTTATTTGCTAAAACCTTGAACCGGACCAGAACCTCTGGTTCGGTTCTTCGGTTTTCGATTCTATCCTAGAACCATGCTCACCCTGTTCTGGTCCGGTTCTTCGGTTTTCGATTCTATCCTAGAACCATGCTCACCCCTAGATCTTGTAGACTAAATGACATCCTCCAATCCGAAATCGCTCTTCACGCTTATCCGATTGCGTCGAGGAGCAAGCCACCAGGTCTATAATCAGGTCTAGTTTGGATTTCAGGCAAATGACGTTACACCATCCGTTGTCGCCGTATCCCTATATTGAGTATGTTTTTAATTCTTTATTTAATTATATATGGATTCAGGTCAACGTTAAGTTTTGGAGGCAGTAGTGTTGTTGACGTTAAAAATACTTCGCCCAAGCCCAAGCAAACGTTTGAGTGTCGGCCCAAAAGGTTGAAGTCCAAAAAAGATTGCTAACGTGAAAACCTTTTATCGAACTTAAGCGGTTTGTTTTCCAATAAAAAATTACAGATCATTTTTAGATAGAGAGTGTCAAATACAAATATTATATTGACAATAATATCGACAGCTCCGTACAACTCTTCGCTAGCCTTCTTGATGATGTTCGACACACTGTTACTTGGGACACAACACCATTGAACTGAATCGACGATGTTAGACCACACTATAGGACATGATGCCAAAATTTAATCGACGACACCTGACGGGGTGGATGTAGGACACAATATTGGAATTAAATCATCGGTATTAAACAGGATGGATGAAGGGTACAACACCGAAATTGAATCGACAATACTGAATCGGGTGAGCAGACGCTGGAATTTAATCAACAAACACCAAACTTTGGATATGAGACTCACCGAAATTGAATCAACAACGGGAATCTAAAAGTACAGCTAGACTAAAAGATAATTGAAAAGACAAAGACTTGTTCATTGTGTTGTGTGGGGGTTTTCAAGTCAAATGACTCAGGTTATTTATAGGATAACTTAGGTAATCGTCGAATGGTTATTGCCTTGGGGTCCACTTCAAGCACGTTCTATCCCTTTGATGGTTTTATGCTGACAACACTTTCGACGGTTCCTTGGGTACCGCGCCACATCTCTTCTAATTTCAGAGTTTGTCGTCAATCTCTGTAACTGCTCAGATCATGGTTCCTTTCGCGCGCTTTCTCCTTTTATTCTAGGAAATTATGCCGCCAAAACTCAGGTTGACACGTGGCATTGTGATGGTTGATTTGTGTCTGACTTTTCTACACCTGGTCGTAGCCCATCATGACCACAGCATGTGCCTATCACGTGACGTCTTGAGGTAATCTTTTGGTGTCAACAAGTATGAATGTTACTCTTTTTCAAGCTATTATATCAAGAAACAGAGATAGAAAGAGTATTTTGTTTTTCGAGAGCCACCTATTTAAATTCTATAATGGATTTTCCTTGTTCCCTTCTCGTGAATTTTCCAACAAGGATTTTCACGTAATTTTTTATGATCGTTTCTTCTTCTCAATTTTACCTTTGCTATTGTTTTTTACATTAGTCATAACACCTTATTTATAGATCGCTAGTATGAAATTGTACGATTGTGAGATATAACATTGTCTATTAGTCTTTCTTTCAATATTATCTCTAAACTCGAAGATTAGATTTGGCCTCTCATAATTGGAAGAAAAGTTTTTGGTGCTTCCTCCAATGCAAAAAAAAAAAAAAATGCATTGTTTGTGCGCCTAAAAAAAGGATCTTAAAATTTTAAAAAGGTTTAGAGTATAGACGCAATGGTCGGCAGCTTTGGCGATCCTTGCCGGAGATCGCCAGCCATCATTAGGTGGGGACGAGGGAAGAGAAAGGAAAGAGAAAAGAATAAGGAAAAAAAAATAATATATTACTAAAATTATTCCCGTCAATGTCAAGATGTATTGAACTAGCACAATTGAACAAGATTTGAGAATCAATCTGTAAAAAAGGAAAAGTTTATAACTGAATTGACATAGTTGTAATAAATTGAGTACTTTCATTATAATTTTCCCCTTGAAATCTCGGATTTTGATTTATCTAGTTATTCAAATGCTCCCCGAGGGAAGATGGTCGGCCTTGCCAGCAATCACATGTTTTTGATGATGCATGTGTAAATGACAGCATTGCTCCATTTGAAACGTGATTTCTTTGTTCCATGTCCAACATTGGCAGCTTCGATGAAGATACTATAGGTGTTGCTGCCTTGTCCGCCTCGTATGAACGGAATTACGAAGAGAAATCTGAATCGGCATGGTAATGCCACGGCAGCATTCTTCGTACTCCTGGCCCAAGCCATGGCGGTATCAAATTCTTCTGGAAAAAAGTTCGTCAATATCACATTTTATCCGGCTTTGGCAGTAATAGAAAATTCTATTAACATAGGTTATGAGACTCCATCAATCAATTGACATTTGTAGTCCTGTTCGCCGGCATCGGATGAGGATTGAAAAATCGACCAGTTGCGAGTCCAAAGGTGAAACAGCCGTATCAGTCTCAGGAGGTACTTCAGCCATCTCTTTATGAGCCTGCATAAGCTATCCAACCGCGTGATGTAACTGGTGCACTGAGTCCATATTTAAAAAATTTACGACCTTTTGAACTCGAGCATCACCAAGTAGAAATTCCCATCTCCCACTCTTCGTTTCAAACAAAGTCAACATGCTATCGACACAGTAATATCGCCGTAAGCAGAGCCCGTCGCATCTCAATCAAGCATCCAGTTTACTAAGAAATTTCGGCGGAGCTATAGTTGTTATTGGATAGCTCCACCACAATGCTCCAGTTTCGCTCTTTTCTCCTGAGCATGTGATCCAAAATGGGTCCTAATCAGATTGTGTATCGAGCTGAGCTAGAATCATCAGTCGTTCATCGGATTATCATGAAGTGGATAAGCAATGCACTTGATTCGTGCATTTAATTGCTAGTCATGGTGCGACAGAACCGAAAGAATCAATCACGGAAGCAAAACAGAATGGACTGAAGAAGAAGTTGCAGGTGTTATTTAGATTGTAGATTCGTCTACAGCTCTTCTGAATCTGGAAGCAAACGACCGGGTACTATAATATTCCTCTTCCTCCTGCCGCCACTCTCTGGCGTCGAAGTTCTCGGCGTAGCTCAACACGTTGTACCTCATCGGCTTGTGATCGCCGACCTGCTGATATTCGCCCACCACTGGCTATGCATCTGGCCGAGAGACACCCCAAGACTTACTGTATCTTGTATCCTAGCGTTCGTCTAGGTTTTCTATCCTTTTCTACGATATACATAATGTTCCTAGGGTCGGAGTGATGCTAATTCGGAACATTACTATTTATTGTCGGTAATTGGTAGATGGGAGATGAAATCTAGATCGTTAGATGATAGTGAGATCTACGGATGTAATTTGAGGCTCATTACTAAATAAAGGAGAGTCTTCTTTGTCATTTGATTATCCACAATTCAAATATCAAAAGCATTTCTCCTGAACCCTCTCCCTCTCGATCATATCCTCTCTCTCTCTCTTTCTCAGCGATCCGAAAAGGCTTAGCTTAGGGCGTTCTAGCGAATCCAAAACTAAAAAAAAGTCTTGCTCCACAACCCATGAGTCATCGGAACCACGCATTGGTTCCGTTCATCCAAAATACATATGCAGTTGATCCTATCTAGGAATCTCAAACTAATCACCATTTCGTAGTGGTCCATAGGGATTATTGAATGTCTTCCCTGCTCGTCCATTGGCCTAGGTGAATTTCCACATCCTTCGCTATGCCAGCCATCGGAACTTCCTTGGAGTTCACCGTATTAAGGAAGCCACCGTCCTTCTCGACCCGAAGGGTTGAGCATTTTAGCAGATTCTTCTGAGATGAAGAGGTGAGAAGAAGCCGCTGACTCAATTAATGAATTCGACCAAGCATTCTTATTGCGCAAATCCTCTCCGAAATTACCCGCACAATTCATAGACAACCACTTGGACACAACATTCTTCTTTTTGGCATGAACAGACTTCAAATGCAGCTGACTCGAGCACATATGTAAGCAAAATTAGCTGCACTAAACCGAAAATAATTTGCAGAAAGCTACACGACCACCTCCGAAACCATCGTACAGCAAAACAAACAACAATCACTAAATTACCCCTCGGAGCTTAGACAGAAGCAAGAAACTTGGGGGGAAATGATAAAGAATTGGAGCACAAATAAAAGGAAGCGCCGAGCTCAAATCCTCCAAATGTAGCGTCGAAGAATTACACAGGCAAACCACTTCGAACACCAGCCAGAGCCGCAAGCATGGGAGGATGACATCGTCCAGAGTAGGTCCACATTCCGTCGATTGGACTTCTCTTCTCTTTCTTCTCCCTATCGGTTACGAAATGCGAGGATGGTGGCTCAAGATTGAAGGAGGGTTTCGCAGCGAGAGGCATAACAAACGAAGCGGGAGTTTCTTCTATACGTTAAAAATCGTCTTATTTGCACGTCGGTCCGGAATTTCTACGTATTTCCGCCAAGCGGCGCGTTGACTAGGGCCACCGCTCGGTGCAGAAAGCCCCTTCTACTTCCGACGAACTCCAAAATGACCAAAACACCCAAAAAGAAAAATCGGGACTCAAGACTCGATTTTGGTATCTTAGCTTTACATTTTGGATGGAAAACTTTATGATCTGATAAATAATAGATGGCCATAGATTACTAATCCTAACGAGCTGCTCCGTTCAATTTTCTTATTTTCTCCTCGAAAGAACATGATGATTCAATTAGTTAATTTCAATCTCTGTCGTGATTTGTCGTCGACAAATATTTGTCGGCAAACTTTTCTTCGAGAGTTGCCTCTAAAAGCGATGCGTGAAGCCTAATCTACAATAGCATTAATTGTTGTCCTTGCAAATAGTGTTTTTCTTGCACTCTCGTCTCGTTTTGTTTTCTACTAGGATTGGGAAAATTACCAAAAAAGTCTTAAACCTATTGAAGTAGTGTCAAATCAATCCTAAAGTTTTTTTATTCAATCCTAAACTTTTTGGGATTGTGGTATTTCAATACATCCGACTAATTTTAACCGGTCGGCAACCAAATATTTTAGTATATTTTTTAATTTTTATGATTTTTTCATTCCCTTCTCCTCCCTCTGGTAACCAGCCAAAGGGAAGCTAAAGAAGCCGACTTGCTCGGCCATGGCGGGGGTCAACCTCGCCGTCGTCGGGCAAGGTCGAAGCACGTCATAGTCGAGCGGGGCTCGATCTCGCTAGTCTAGATCCCTCGCCTAAGGACGGCGAAGTCGACCCTGCCATGGCCAAACGAGTCGGCCTCCCCTCTGGCAGTTGTCGGCCTATGGCAACCAATTGGAGGTGGGGAGGAGACGAGGAAGGGGAGTGGAGGGGGAAAGGGGGGGGGAAGAGTAAGAAAAGAAAAAGAAAAAAAATTAAAATATTAAAATATTTGGTTGTCGGCCGGCCAACATCCATGTTAGCATCGGTCGACCAAAATCCGTCGAATCGACTAAAATGGCACAATTGCAAAATATTTAGAACTAAATCAACAAAGAATAATTTAGGTCGAAAAAAAAAGTCTTAAACCTATTGTAGTTGTGTCAATTTTTTTTTTTTTGGAAATTAGCTAAACTACAATAGGTTTATGACTTTTTTTTGCAATTTCTCCGCTAGGATTTGTAGTTATCTTGTAAAAATAAGAATTAATTTTGACGTTGCAAGTTAACGTTGATCGAAAATATCATGCTCGGTAACTCTCCTATTAAGTACTTTCCTGAAATATCCATATTAAAATTTCTTACTATTACAATAACGTTGTTGAGTCCATACACAATTCTCTGATGCCGTAAACTAAAGACAACTAGGAATTCTCTTAAGTACCGAGCCCTCATATTTAACATTGATTAACTAGCCTTCTTAAGTCGCGACTTTTTGTTAATTTTTGCAAGCGTGATTAAGAAAGTGATTATGAGTTTGAATGGACTCGGCCCATCATCTGTTTCGTGGTCCCATTGAAAAAGCCTAGAAACCAAACAATAACAGGGCCCCATAGGGAAGCGGCGTCGCTTCGGAGCATGCGCCTCGCGGACCGGGAGAGGGAGAGGCAAGAAAGCGTCACGTGAATCGCACGGGGACACGGCAGATTCATCGGTACCGTACCCCCCTCGTCTCGTTGGCAATTCGCTGTTTTTCTTAGCGTCGACGGCTCGTCATCCGTTTCGTCTTCATCATCTTCTTGTTCCTTTGCATTGGATCCTTCGTGGGAAGTTTTATTGTGTTTTTGTGATTCCCAAGGTCAAAGGAAAAGCCCGTGAAAATACAGAAGAAAAGCTCGAAAATTACGAGCACGACAGTGCATCATCGTCTTCGATCTGGAATTCAGGAAGCGCTCGCCACTGCGCACACTGCAACCCACCCCCATTAAATTACGTATTTTAACATAAATTAAGCAGACCATCATCGCACCACTTTCCCCGCCTCTCCCGCTGCTTCACACTGACTTCTGATACAACCAATGGCGATCAAACCAATCTCTCTCTCTCTCTCTCTCTCTCTCTCTCTCTCTCTCTCTCTCTCCATTCCTTTATATTTATCGCCTGAATCGATCCATTTTGAGAGAGAGAGAGAGAGAGAGAATGGAGATCGCTTACCGTCTGAAGTACGCGAGAAACGACTTATCGTCCGACCGGGAGACACCAGCGTTCTCGTGGAGGTCGGCGGCGAAGAGGGCATGGAGGCGGTTGGCGAGGGGGAGGAGGAAGCTGGCAGTGAGGCTGGCGAGGAGGATCACGTGGATTTCCCTGCAGGTGAGGAGGAGGGTCCTGAGGGTTGCGTCGGGGGAGGGCGACCATCAGCAGGTCGGCGATCACCAGCCGGTGAGTTACGACATGTTGAGCTACGCCAAGAACTTCGACGACGGATTGTGGCGGCAGGAGGAAGAGGAGTACTACAGTAGCCGGTCGTTCGCTTCCAGATTCGGAAGAGCTGTGGATGAATCTACAATCTAAATAGCCCCTGCTGCCGCTTTTCTTCTTTTTCTTCTTGAGCTTTGTCGCATCTGATCGGTCGATTCTGTTCTGTTTCCGTGACTGATTCTTTTGATTCTGTCGCACCACGACCAGCAATAAATGCACGAATCGAGTGCATCGCTTGTCCACTTCATGAATTTTTCCAATCCGATGAACTTGTTTCGCCAGATCCGGTGTTTTTTGCGGCTTTCTCGTGAGATAGATGTCCCCGCGAGAGCTGAAGATCCGAACCAGCCCGCTCGAATCGGACCCCGAACTGATTCGAACATTCGGACCGGAATTTATTGTTTTCAAGCGTAAGAAATGGAAAAACTGATGTTTCTAGCTCACCTCGAACAACAATCGGATTACGACACATCTGGATTACATGATCAGCTGAAAAAGAGCGAAGCGGGGAGCATTGTGGCGGAGCTACCGACTAACAACATAGCTCCGACGAAATGTCTAAGTTATTGGAAGCTTGATTGAGATGCGGCGGGTTTTGTTTATGCCCGGTATTATCCCTTCATTACATCGCTAGCATTTTAAATTTGTTAGAAACGAAGAGCTCGAGGTGGACTTTTTACTTGGTACATAACGCGCTAGTTCACAATCCCAAGTGAAGAGACACGTCCGAGTTCGTAAATTTTCTAAATATAAACTCAGTGCATCTGTTACGTTTTGTGATTTCGATATCGTACATGACTAATAAGAAGACGGCTGAAGAAGCTCTAGAGACTAGACTGATCCGATCCGTTCACATTTGGACTCGCACCTGATTAATTTTTCAATCCTCATTTCATGCCTCGTGTAACGGGATTATAAAGTCAAATGATTGATGGAGTTTGATAACTTTCATATCTCCTATGTTAATACAGTTTTTTTTTTAATTAGTGCCAAAGCTGGACAAAATGTGATGTTGACTGATTTTCCCTAGAAGAATTGATACTGGCATGGTTTGGGCCAAAAGCACGAAGAATGCTGCATGCCGTGACATTACCATGCCGATTCAGATTTCTCTTTGTAATTTTGTTCGCACGGTGGTGCACAAGGCAGCAACACCTCTTGCTGTCTTAATCGAAGCTGCCAATGCTGGACATGGAACAAAGGCATCATGCTTGAATGGAGGAATGCTATCATTTACACATGTATCAAATTCATGTGATTGCTGGCAAGGTGGATCATCTTTTCTCGAGACCGGGGATTTCGAGGAAAAATTACAAAATAAAAATAAACCTATCGAAATTATACCAATCCAATCTTGAATTTTATTTTACTAATTAAGTCTTAAACCATTTTTTATTTATGTCAATTCAGCCCACATTATCAGTCCGACGTGAATATCTTTAATAATATTTTATTATTTTTTATTTTTTCTATTTCTTCTCTTTTCCCTCTTCCCTAACTACTGTGCTGTGGCTGGCGAGCTCCGAGAAGGATCTCCGGAGCCGCTCGCCATCGCACATGTATTCTAAATCTTTTAAAATTTTATTGGTCTTCGTTTTTTTTTAAGGCACACAAACAGTGCAATTTTTTTTTTTTTTTTGCATTGGAGGAAGCACTAGAAACTTTTCTTCCAACGGTGAGAGGCCGATTCCAAACCTCGCGTTTGGAGGAAATACTAAAAGAAAGACTCGGACACAACGTTATATCCGAGACTCGCACAATTTCGTGCGTACCCATCTATAGATAAGATGTTATGACTAATGCGACAAACAATAGAGAAAGTAAAACTAAGAAACCAACACATAGATTTACGCAAAAATCCTTGTTGAAAAAATCACGATGAGAGAAAAAAGCGAAATTCATTGTAGAATCAAAGATCATATATATGGTTCTCTAAAAACAAAAATACTTTTTTTTTCGTCTATGCTTCTTAACCTAATAGCTTGAAAAAGAGTAGTATTTGTACCGCTGCCTCCAAACCTAAACATTGACCCAATTTCATGAAGAATTATAGACATACTCAACGTAAGGATACGATGGCAACGGACGGTCTAGCATCATTCCCATGGAATTCAAACTAGGCCCGATCGTAGACGTTATGGCCCGCACCTCGACGCAATTGGATGAGCACGACAAATGGGGTTTGGATTGGAGGCTATCTAGTCTATAAGATTCGATAAAAACCGAGGAACCTTCTTGGATTTCGTGTGCTCGGGCCGGGCCCGGCCCGTGCAACATGTTGGACACCCACTTCTTTTCTTGCGGGTCAAGTTACGTGAGCAAGAAGTCCGAAGAGGGGGGCAGGCGAACGAGACAAGGTTATTTAGGAGGTGTGAGAAATGTCGACCACCCACCCGTGCAACATGCTGGACACCCACTTCTTTTCATGCGGGTCAAGTTACGTGAGCAAGAAGTCCGAAGATCAATTGGAACCCACGTGCCGAACAAGGTTAATCTCTTTTTTTTTTTTTTTTTCTTTTTGGGTCGAACGAGACAAGGTTAATTTAGGAGGTGTGAAAAATGTCGACCACCACATTTCTTCTTTTTTCTTTTTTTCTTTTTTTGGGTCAGAGTCTACCTCCACATGACGTCTGAAGAATGTGATTTGACTTGCATACTTAGACCTCGTGTTACACATCCCGAATACTACATTTGCCATGCGCTTTGGATTATGGTTTTTTTTAAGAAAATAACGCAAATAATTCATGAAATTTAATTTAAAGTGTAATATGATTTTTGAACTTTTAATTTCTTTAATAAGATCCTTAAATTTGCGATGTGATCACTAAATTTTTTATTTATTTAATGTGGTCAAAATAATTTAATTTCATGATTCAATATTTAAATTCATCAAGAAAATCTTGAATATTTTCAATGTAGCCCAGAGACTACATTGAAAATATTTCAGAAATTTAATGACCATATTGAACAAATTAAATTCTAATACTGAACTAATTACATATCAAGTTAAAGTTCAGAGATTAAATTATTCATTAAACAAAATTTACATTCGAATCTCATAAAAAATTATGTGGTTCGGTACATTAATTGCTTTATTTTTCTCAATTTACCTGAAAATTTTAGGGATTCTTTTATCTGGAAAATAATTCTTTTTTAGTCAAATTTGGCAAATAAATTTTGCGAGTGTAATGTTTTTGCCAAAGTATTTTTTTTTTCGCAAGACTTTTTCATCAAGCCGACAAGTTAGCAACAAGATGCTATGTAGCACCGATACGACATGGAACACGATACGATACGACACGTCGATACGGCAGTTCTAAAAAAATAAAAAATTTCGAAACGTCGGGACACGTCATATATTAAATGCGCACGCGCGTGTATGTATATATATATATGAAATTGATTGGCTCCAAAGGTTCGATTCTACGATTTGAGGTTCTACCTAAAATCATGCTTACTCCTAATTTTTGAAATCGAAACTTATCTGGCATACACTAAAACTTAGAACTTTCCCTATTTACAACGGTTTCGATTTTTCTCCGAAACCATTCTAACCCTGATTCTTTTACTTTACAAGAGACACTTGAATAATTCAAATATAAGAAAGGACAAAAAACGATTTTTATTTCTTCCCCCCGGTGAAAAGCATGTGCTGTCCTTCCAACGCGAGAAAATATTGGGTCCTCATTGAGTGCCAGCGCATCTTTAAGGAACACCATCAAAAATTCGACACCTGTCACGTGGGCACCACTCTTCAGAACTCCTCTTTTCATTTCACTTTTTTACCCCAAAACACCCCCATCTCCCTAACCGTGGCCTCCTCCCTCAAGCTAGCCATGGCGTTTCTCATTCTCTCAGGTTCTCTCTCAATTCCTACAGCCTCAAGGAAATCCGCTACCGGGGCGTCCGGAAGAGGCCTTGGGGCCACTACGCTGCCGAGATCCAGGACGCCGGCAAGAAGATCCCGGGTGTGGCTTGGAGGAGGCAGCGCGCGCCTACTACGCCACCACCGCCGCCGCCCACAAGTTCCGCAGCGCCAAGGCCAAAACCAGCTTCCCCACCTCCGCGGAGCTGATCTCCAACTCCCGCAGCCCCAGCCAGTGCGGCTCCCTCGCTGAGCCTTCGCCCTGCCGCCGACCGTCGCGACCGTCAAACCGGGTTAGCCCGAACCCGCCGCCTGGCTTGGACTGGGTTTTCAGATAGCGGTACAAGCCGAGTCGGCGCGGACAGTAGCTCAGACCTGTAGCCCAACTCAGAACCGCCCATCGGAAGCGGCGCGCTCGAGGTCTGATTGCCCTGCACCGAGCCAAAAAGCCCGGCGGCGTCGCAGCCGAAATCGAAGCCATTGTCGAAGGAATTGTTCCAGGCGACGTCGAGAGGGAGGAGAAGCAGTTCTTTGGTGGCAGGAAGGGCTGGTGGGGCTGCGAGGGGTCGAGGAGCATGGCCTGCGACGGCAAGCAGGAGGAGGAGTCTAGCGGGTGGGGGTGGTCGTTGAGGGAGGTGAGGGATGTTTTGGGGAAAAAAAAAGTGGTTGAAAAAAAGGAGCTCTGAGGAGTGGGCCCCACATGACAGGTGTCGAATTTTCTATGGTTTCCTTAGAGATGCGCTGGCACTCAAGGAGTACCCGCTCCCGCTCCTCCCGCTCCGCCTCCGCTCCGTCCCCCTGCCTCTCCCTGGCGTCTTCCTCAAGAACCGGTCCCTCCGGCCGTTTCGCCACAAGAGCCTGTGCCTAGCGTCCAGCTTCGAGACTCTGTTGGGGGGATCGCTCAGGGAGGGGGGAGGCGGCGCGGCGAGGTCGTCGTGAGCAAGAAGGAAGAGGAGCTCGGTGACTTGAAGAGCTGGATGGACCAGAATGGGCTCCCTCCGTGCAAGGTCGTGCTCAAGGAGAGGGCCTCGTTTTCTTCGACCTTGCTCACATTTTCCCCATTAAAAACCTCGGACACGGCTCTTTTTTGTTGTTACCAGCCGGACACGCGGCCGGCCGTGTCCGGCACGCAGAAAACCTAGAGAGCGGCGTGTCCGTACTACATAGACAAGATGATGTTCCGTTCATGGTCAAATGTGGCAAAGCAAAGCAGCATATAAAAAAGGTATCTCCTTTCCTCTCCTGCTTTTGCTCATTCACTTCTCAGATTCTCTTTGGTCTGAACCCTAAAAACCCTGATTCAAACGGAGGAGAATTCCTTGACAGCCTCCTCTTTAAGGGCGGTAAGATTCACCCTTGAGCTACAGCCCGAATACTCGCATCGACGTGTAAGGTTTTTTTTTTTTCGACTGGAAGTTCTTTTTCGATCACTGCACGCGTATGCTGGGTTGGATTGTTTTTTTTTTTTTGTGTGTGTGGGTGTTTTGGTCATTCCGGAGTTCTTGGAAGTAGGGGCTTTCTGGGCCGACCGGTGGCCGAGTCAACGGGACGCTTGGCAGAAATACATCGAAATTCAAGGACCGACTTGCAAATAAGACAATTTCTAACGTATAAAATCAAACTTCGTTTCTTCGTTATGCCTCTTGCTGCGAAACCCTCCTTGGTCCTGAGCCTCCGTCCTCGGATTTCGCAGCCGACAGGAGAGAAGAAAGAGAAGAGAAGTCCAATCGACGGAGTGTCGTCCTCGCATGCTTGCGGCTCTGGTTGGTGTTCGAAGCGGGTTGTCTGTGTAATTCTTCGATCCTACGATTTGGACGATTTGAGCTTGGCGCGTCCTTTTGTATGTGCTCGGCTTCTTTATTGTTTCCCCGAAGTTTCTTGCTTCTGTGTGAGCTCCGTGGGGTAATTTAGTGATTGCTGTTTGGTCTTTTTTAAGATGGTTTCGGAGGTGGTCATGTAACTTTCTGCAAATTATGAAAATATCTCGCTTCCTTCGCCCTTTTTGCATCATCACTTCTTCGATTCTCTCTGGTCTAAACCCTAAAAACCCTGATTCAAGCCGAGGAGAATCCCTCAAGGGCGGTAGGATTCACCCTTGAGCTACAGCCCGGATACTCGCATCTCGCATCGGCGTGGAAGTTTTTTTTTTCCCCCTTTTTTCCCGACTGGAGGTTGTTCTTCGATCACTGCACGCGTACGTTGGGTTGGATTGTTTTTCGTTTGATGGGTCTGCGCTGTTTCGGATCTTGGTTTTGATTGTGTCGCGGGCTTGCTGATTCGAGTTTTCTATGTGTGGTGATTCTTGGCATTTGCAGATTGTTCTTTGCATCTCCTGAACGCACGGTGATATGGCAACAAGTGAGCCCCTTCCCGACTGTTTTTTAGTCATTTTGCTTGTTATTTTCTTTGTAATTTGATTTGCATAGATTTGGATGGAGACGATGATTTGAACTTGATGGAGTCCTCGTCCGGAGCTGTTTTGTTTGATTTGATTGTGCTCATGTTTGGATTTTTAGTTTCGTTTGGTGCAAATTGTGCGCAGGGCTTCAGTTTGAGAACTCATGCGAAGTCGGAGTCTTCTCCAAGTTGACAAACGCGTACTGTTTAGTTGCAATTGGGGGATCAGAGAACTTCTACAGGTGCGTGGAATGGTTTTACTGCGGCCTGACGATGTACTTTCATTGTATCCTGTTTTGAAAGTTCCTGTCTTTTGTGCAGTGCGTTTGAGGCTGAATTGGCTGATGTTATCCCGGTTGTTAAAACGTCCATTTCGGACACTAGGATCATTGGGCGACTTTGTGCAGGTAAATATCATTGTTTCCCCCCTTGTAAACGCCAAATGTTCATGGGCTGAAGCTGCTTTTGCATCTAAATTTGTACTAGCTAATGCCAACTTTTAATAACGTGACATTTTGACATTTCACGGTAGGAAACAAGAATGGGCTTCTTGTGCCACACAACACTACTGACCAAGGTAAGTCTTCTCTGGAGGATTCACAGCTTGTTGTAACTTTTTGTCGATTAATACTGATGCATTCGATTCTAATCCTAGACTCTAATGGGACATGTGAGGGTGCACCAATTTCGACCTGCGTTTCTATAAGATACATTTGGAGGGACCTGTCTATAGGAATAAGGTTTTATGAATATAATGCTTTTAGTGGGAGATAAATCCAAATTTTTATATTAATTCATATAAGCTACAATGATGCTTTGGTTATCTAATCATTTTCAATCATACTCACAATCTTCTATCCTCCCTAAGTTAGTAGCCCATAAGAAAAAGAAACCACACACCAAATTTGTTCTATGTGAAGTAAACTGTACTTCAGAGCTGATGAAACTGCTAGCTTAAACAGGAAGGATTGGTCCACTTCATCTTGTGATGTCGGTGCAAGCCAGATAAATTTTCTTGTCATTTTTGGACTGGTTTGCTGATTTGACTTCTATTCTCTACAAACTTATTTTTCTTTCTTAGAGCTTCAACACT
This sequence comes from Rhodomyrtus tomentosa, assembly GCA_028455895.1. NCBI lineage: Eukaryota > Viridiplantae > Streptophyta > Magnoliopsida > Myrtales > Myrtaceae > Rhodomyrtus > Rhodomyrtus tomentosa. Next base: position 33,707,254 of record JAPCWY010000009.1, on the reverse strand, counting down.
TGAGAAATAGTCTTCCAGATCAAGTTGTCGTTCAACGTGTTGAAGAAAAGCTATCTGCCCTGGGGAACTGCATAGCGTGCAATGATCATGTTGCCCTTACTCATACTGATCTCGACAGGGTAAATTCATTTTTTTTACTTGAGAAACAGTCTTCTGTCAAGCAATTCCTGTCAAAATCCGAAATCTTTTGTGCAGTACGTCTGAGACTGAAGTGGCCGATTTTTTTCCTTGTGTTTTCATATATGGTGCACTAATTTGTTTGGGTGATCTCAGTAAACATGTAGTAAGTATAATGTGGACCTCCTCAGCAGCATTCACTTTTCATGGCAGTTCCCAAAAAAGGGTACTTCGTAAAAATATTTGGAAAAAGAAAGCATATTGGGCAGTGCTGAAAGCCTTCCCCTATGGATGATCTTTGTGTTGAAAAAATTGCAGAACTTGTGGGAACATCACTTCCCGCTAGGATTTAGTGCCTTCCAGTGTGTGGTTTATGGAATCAAATTCCCCCTGTGCCCTCTTTAAGAATTCCTTGTATGGTCTTGAGTTTTGAATAATCTTGAATTTTTATTTTGTTTATTTTTGTGCTGGCCTATTTGGTTGAATCAGGAGACGGAGGAGATAATTGCAGATGTTCTTGGAGTGGAAGTCTTCAGGCAGACTATTGCTGGCAACATTCTTGTGGGTAGCTTTTGTGCCTTCTCTAACAGAGGTGGACTGGTAAGATAGTCCAATCTTTACATTGTCTTTTGTACAGTTTGGTGTATTTGGACATTTTTTATGGGCATCTACCATTAGTTAAAGTTTTTGCCTTACGAGATGCTAAAATATGTTGGAGCAGGTTCATCCACATACATCCATTGAAGACTTGGATGAGCTCTCAACCCTCCTCCAGGTACCTTTGGTGGCCGGAACTGTGAACCGAGGTAGCGAAGTAATCGGAGCCGGTATGACCGTGAATGACTGGACAGCATTTTGCGGCTCAGACACCACAGCGACCGAACTATCCGTGATCGAGAGTGTTTTCAAGTTGAGGGAGGCGCAACCCAGTGCTATTGTCGATGAGATGAGGAAATCCTTGATCGACAGCCATGTCTAGTCATTTTTCCTGTTATTACATGTATGTCTGAACTTGCGATCTTCAATCTTTACCAAGTTGTAGACTACTGATTGAATTTCGTGTTTGTTTGCTGTAAGATCGCGTCAAATATTAAAAGTCTTGTTGAGTATAAAGTTGGGTTTCATCCATGCGTGCAAAAGTTTCCTCAGAGAATAATTGGTATGATAGTGCCTAAAGAAAAAGTTTACTCCTTATGGCTCATTGCCTAAGGTCAGAAATTCCGAGTTGTTATGGCAATTTGAGGGTGCTCCGTGAAGAATCATCTCAAAGGCAATAACGACATTGATTTGCTGCTAGCGGTTACGTTGCGGTCGTCCGAATATGATTCGGAAACACAAAGCTGGAGCACTATATATGTTATTTTGGAAAATTTTCAGGAGTATTGACTCATTTTCCACCATGACTACCTATGTGTATCACAACTTTCGAAAATGTCGAATATATGCTCAAAATTTATGTTAGGTCACTTTAAATCTTCACATGTATCTCTATGTTTCTACTTATATACACGCGCACGCACATTCTAAATTCTCACTTGCTTAAAACGTTTAAAATCAACCAAAGCAGTCGGACCGTAAAAAAGATTGTAAAACGAGTTCGCAAGGAAGGACAACTTGATCTTTTCAGCATGGGGTTTTAATTTTTAGACCCCCCCAAAAAAAATATGGGGTTTACTAAGCGGCGCATGAACAATACCGTAGAAATAGAGGACTGTAAGTGGTCATTGGATTAGACGTGAAATATGTTTGGCAATTTCCCAATATTATCCAGGTAACCTTGGAGAATTCTCCAATCTCCAAGTCTCGGCAGAGAGCAAGCACATCCTACAAGGACATGAAAATCTAGAAATGCAGTCTTGACGCCTGAAAGTCATCAGGTAACAATATATTCTTGGCAAGAACAAGAATTCATCAGACATTATTCAGACATATCTAAGTTAGGTCGCCGACGGAGAGAAACTCCAATGAGCAAAAAGTAAGAACAATGGTCGAGCAAAAATCTAGAACAACTAGAGCTATAAACCACGATATGTGACAGCATAAAAAGCTGCCATCGTATCTCACGGTTCGTCGGAATTGTTCAGTAGTTGCAGTGATTGTAACATTCCGGCATATTGAAAGCCAGAAAAAGCTCATAATTTCCTTGCTTGGCGAGGACACCACCTCACTGTCTGAAGAATGCTGCAATCGTTCCGGCATAGCTCAGTCTTTTGTGTTCTCTCTCACTGGATCAGCTGAAACTTCACCACTAGTTGGCCTGCAAGACACCATCAGCTTGTCATTGCGCAGAGAATTGTGAAGTGTTGCAGTTTACAAAGACTAAATCAGAATGAACTATTCCCTAATTGTTGCCAGATTGGAACAGAACCTTCATTTTATGTGGTGTTAGCTATCCAGGTAGATGACACTGTCATTTTACGTCTAGCATACAAATGAAAGAAAGTTTGCACTTAATTACGCACTCAAGAAACTTAAGATTTCATTCCTATCATGTCCAAAAACAAGTAGACAGACAAGCATCCAAATGCTGTTACAGGGTCCCAAGTAGACTTAGGATGAGAAACTTTTCACTTTATAATTTTCTTTCCACATACTCGAGTAATCCATGCCCGGACAATCTTGGAAAAGTTGGCCATTTCAGTATCCCAAGATCCAAACGGATGGATATACAACATAAATCTCCTCAATCAATTGCAAGACAAGACTTTGTAAGACCAATACTTGAACCCTTGTAAACATCAGAGGTATAAGAATCCTGTTTGTGGGTCCGTTAGGCAATCGTCCAAGAAGAAATTCACCCACAAGAATATCATTAGGGAAGCTAATAATGAAAGAAATAGTAACATTAGAAAGACAAGCGTGCGCTTACAATCCACTAAGAATCTTGATGGTATCATAGAACAACCACTGCAGAGTTACAACAGGTCCAACAAGTATAATTCTAATGGGAAGGCTCCTCGTAAACAGATTCGCAAGCCCAATATTCCTGATCACCTGTTGCAAAATTGAAACTTATAGATCGGATCCAACTTTTCTGAGACATTAGGGTAAATAAAGGTTTACAAACATATACCAGCATGAGACTGTCAGCTTTTTTGTTGTTTATTGAAGCAACAATATTGTCGGCAGGATTTGATATGAAGCTACCAATAGATCCAGCAGCATATCCAGCTAAGCATGTTACCCCGAGTTGTTGAACTATTGAGCACTCCTCCTTTCTTCTTCTAATAACATTACGATACAGGAAATCCACTGAATGCTCAAATGTCGAGAACATCACCATTGAAACTGCCTCGGGACAAAATGAAGAGACGATCAATATGCAATAATACCGGGTTTCGGGCACACAATCGTTCAACAGCTTGGTGTGAGTTTTCATACGTTATTATGAACATAATATGAACTATAAACATTCAGAAGCAAAAGATGCAGGCATAACATGAGGACAAACCAACCACCTATAGACCAACTCTCCCACCTAAGAACTTTGGCGATTAAGTTTCTATTATCACTTAGAAAGAGAATGGTCTAAGACAGCTGTCCCATAGAACAGCTTCCATTCAACTAGCATCTTTTAGATGCAACATTCAATATGACCAACTCTACTTAGCACAAGAAGGAATGAAAAAATTACATGGAAGATTTCGACCCCAAAGTGGTAGAAGCCCTCTGTAAAATCTGAAAGCAAGAACAGCATTAGAATGTCCCTCCTAACTCTAACACGAGTAAACAATACTAAGGCCACAAAAATTACCCCAGAAGGCCTTCTGATGCATATACTTTAGGGAAGCCATCAACCAAGCCTTTTGCAAAGTTGGGCTGTGCTTGAACCCGGATTTTAACAGCTTCAAAAGGGCAAAGTGCCACATTTGCAAATGCTTCCGCAGAAGCACTGCTGAGAAAAAAAATCAAGCTCCTGTTGCTGCCGACCAAGATATCGGCGTAAACCAGTTTGAAGTACTCGTAGAGACCGAATCTGCACCCACCTTGAGCACCATATCCAAAAAACTTGGTAGACCAACCTCTCCAAAAAGCAGAAGGACCTTGCTCTCTCAATACAGTAGTGAAACATGAGTAAATGCTGTTATACTTGATTGGATTCACCTACAGGATACCAAGGATTCACGTATAAAAACGTCCAAGAGAAACAAATCTTTGCAGAAATATTAAATACATGCCAAAGAAGGAAAAAAGAAGTATAAATCCACACTGCAGAAGCATCCAATTCTCGTTGAAGATTGGACTTTCCACATTCAATCGGATTTGACCATATCAGCTATTCCGGGTCAAAAATGTCACCAGAAAATATGTAAACACTTCATACAATGAGTCTGGTAAACTCAACCAGTTATATTTCAATCATTGCAGGAACATGAATCCCACCACCTCTTTTATTCAATTTATTGAGTTTATGCCATCAATAAAACCAGTACACAAAGAGAAAGTGATTTGGGGTCTTACCTCTGATACGCTGTTGAGGAAACACTCAACTGACTGAATTTATTCCCTGAGCTCAACTAAGGAACAGAACATGTCCCTCCAATTCGTATGATTCACACCACAGCATTGAGCCAAAGAATGCAAACAAAAACAGAACATCCAACACCCAGCAACCAGCAACATTGTTGAACCAAAAATAAATAAATAAAAGCAGGGGGAGAGAGAGAGAGAGAGAGAGAGAGAGAGATGAAACCTGCATATTGACTTTCAAGACATCAAGAGGAGTAATAACCAGGTGGGTGGTTCCAGCACTGAGAACTCCTCCAACCGCACAAACTCCATAGTAACGTCCTCCTCTATTCTCCTCGCGCATTCTCCCTTCCGCTACCTCCCTCATTATCCCTCACCTAAATAAAGAAAAATCAAAACTTGATGATCATAACCGAAAAACAGACGACCTCCAAATCAGCCCTTCTCAGAGAACAGACGACCTCCTTATCGCCTCACTCTGCATCTGCAAAGCAGTTTCCTTCCTGTACTTACCCGATCGATCGAGCGAGCGAGCGAAAGAGCAAATTCCCTGGAGAATCTACGCATACGTACGCGTCTCTCTGTATGTTTGGTTCGGACATTCTGCGCTTAAACCCCTAAGTAAACCCCTATTCTCGGAAGAGCATCGAACGGCAATCGGGAGCCGCCACGCGCTGTCGTTTTGGTTGTCGGTTCGTGGAGAGCACAGTCTATTCGTCTAATCTCCCTATTCTGCCAACTTCATTCTTTTTGGTTATTACCAAAAATCCAAAAATTATTAAAATTATACCAATTCAATCTTAAATATTTTTTAAAAATTTTAAATCTTTTATACTTGTACCAATTCATTCTATTTTATCAATCAACACTAAGGTTGATAGGGGCCATCAGAGGTGGCTCCCCTAACAAAAAAGAGAAAATAAAAAATAAACAAAATAAAATTATTAAAAATTAATTAAGATGATCGAAAATATTAAAATGTTACAAAAGTTGTATATGTTAGAGTCGATCGGCCAAATGAACTGAATTGACATAATCACGATAAAGTTATGACCTTTTTGATAATTTTCTTTATTTTTTGCGGGCGAAGAGAGACAACCTACTATCCTTACGATTATTTTGTTATAATCGGTGGATATTATTCACATGTAAACTAATAAATATAAAATTTCTGTCGAAATTCATGTTTATAACCCGTCAATTAACATGACATTTTAACTTGAATCGGAGGAAAACGCGGTCCCTTTAATTTTCTCAGGTTATAAACTTGAGTTATTTTCTTTTCATCATATTGTCATTTTTACTCACGTGAAAAATGCGCAACGCACGAGCCGCCATGTCAACAAATGAAAAGGGAGACAGAGAGCCCAGCGGCCTTCGCGCGAGGCTGAGGAATGCCGACAAGGGTCGTCTGGTCGAGATAGGTCCTAGAAATTAGGCGATTAACATCGTACTTCACCCTTTTATATGTCAAGCCCATGGGCTAGGAGTGTCAAACCGGGCCCGACCCGAAAATTTACTTAATTTTCGAGATTTTTCGGGTCAAATTTGGCACTCGGGCTCAACGAATCCATTGCCCAATTTTTTTTAACATCCATATTTTCTTTTTAATTTAGCTTATTTTTTTTTATATTCTTGCATTTGATTGGTTTGTTAATTGATTTTGATTCCAAAAAAAGAAAAAAAGGAAAAGACAAAAGAATTGGCCCGAATTCGACCCGACTTGGCCCGGCCCGAGCTCGGTATTGCTTAATTTCAGGCCAGCTCGGGCCAGGCCGAAACCCAATCCGTTGACACCCCTAAAATTGGGCACTAATACTGCCGTCATTTATTTGAGTTACACCTCAAGCAAGGATGTAGGTTTAAAATGAATGCTCGAATTTGATAAATTTTAGGTTTGATTATGTTTTCTCTTGCAAAAGAAAACGTTTAGGTACTTTATGGTAATTGAACAGATCCAATTATTTTTCAACCTTAACAATGTAGGATTTATCATTATTTAGTTGCCAAAAAGAGGAGAAATTTTCATTTGGAGACTCACGATAATGAGAAAGCGATTATTCGTAAAGTTAAAATCACAAGGGGAAAAATTTCTCACAAATTGATCTATCGGCTATAGTATACCCGTATTTTGCGATATATTAGTTCGGTCATCGCTGATTTGATTTATGTATGTTATGGCATGTACATCAATATACCAACATTATTCAAGGTGCCATTTTTCCCCACTAGTTTTTGCCTAGATAATATGCAAGTGAGTGTCCAATCCTTGGGGTTCCAATTGAAGCAAGTCGGAGCGAAGGCATGTAGATTGATGGATGGTCGATAGCCTCCGATGTGCTGGGCAGGGCCGACGGATCGGCGAGCCGACTGAAGCGGCAGCGATCGGAGTGGTTCTTGAGGCGTTTGAAGTACTTTTGGGCGTGGCTCGCGACTTGGGTCGGGTTCCTGGTCTTCACACAGTTCCTGGAGATGCTCTTCCAATCGCCCTTCCCGTACTTCTCCAAACCCTCAAGGAACAACCTGCGAATTGTTTTAATCAGCAGCTGCAACCCATTTGTTTACAGTTAAATGGCAAAGCATTTAACTGTAAACAACAAACAGAAAAGAGGATGAAAGGAATGAAATCTGAAACAACTCATGTAAACAATAGTTATACCTAGACCCGCCAAATAGGGGGCCAGGTCAGGTTTGGATCGGATCATAAACAATTTAATCCAAACAAATACTCATTTAACCCATTTATGATACAATTATTTCAATGTAAATACCCGATCGGACCCGTACCCAAACTCAAACCGACCAATATTTCTAAATTACTTTCATACTTAATCTAATCTGAAAAAATCATGCCCAAAATAAGATGAAAGTACCAGATGAGCGAGGGCGAAATGAAGTGAGGTGAGAGAGAATAATAGAATTGAGTTGTGTTTAGGTTAAGTTGTAAACACATTTATGAAGTGTTTACAACTCATTTATGACCCATCTAATACTCTTATTATGTTTTTTTTCTATTTATGATCAATTTGTTGAATACAACTAACCTATAAAACAACTCATCCCACTATATAATAAATGGATTAAGAAATGAATTTATAACCGATTTTGACTGATTTAATTATATCGAGGACACAAAGCAACGAATTAGGGCGGAAAAAAGGTCATACTCATGTTCTTCCCTGCTCCATGCGACTCCCCTCCTCCTTGGAGCTTGATGAGTGCCTTTACTCTCCAATGCCTCGTCATTCGGCTTTGTCCTCTTGACAGCCATGCTCTTGGATTTATCGTAGTCGGGGACTGGGACTCGGCCCGACTCGATCGTCGCAACGTCCTCGACCAATGCCTCGTAGTGCCTCTGGATCTGCCCTACGCTCTTCCGGGGGATCCGCAGCGCGATCTCCTCGAAGAAGTCCCTAGACGGATGGTCAAACTCAGCAATGCTTCTCTCAAAGATATGATTCTCCTCAGCGGTCCAGTGGTCGTTGATGGGCTCCGGCGGCGTTGGCGGCGACAGCAGATAGGTCAAGTAAGAGCCACCGTGGGGCATGGCTTCAAAGTAGTATTGTGATTCCATGTGGAAGAGACCAAAGTGAGAGAAAGCCATCTTCGGAGATGATTTGAGTGAAGAGATCGAGAGGGTGCTCTTTGATTTATGGGGGGGTACTTTTCTTTTATAGAGCATGAAAATTGTTCGAAATTAAGGAATGGACCGAACCCTTGGTGCATGTATATGGTAAGTTGAGAGGACCTAAGTTGGAAATGATGTGGCAATTTGCATGCCAAGGGACTGTTTGGGAAACGTGTAATGTGCTTGCTGTTTGCATAACCATTTTCCATTAATGCTCATGCATAGATTTGATTATATTTCTGCTTAATCTGTTGTGGAGACGAGATAGAACTATGACAGAATGAAAAATCAGACGATAAAAGATGAATAATTGTGCGGAGGCATATTACCATCAAATTGATAATTTATCATGCGTACGAGATGAGTATCAACTAGTTCCAACTAGAGAAACCGCTTCTCCTGCCGCCTGTCTAACGCGGGCGGAGCACCCATCATCCTTCATGCTTTCTTTCTAATGGTCACTTCTGTCAATCGATTTGCCATCTTATTCCCTAGTTTTGACATATATCTTGATATTAGTTTAAACCCTACGCACAACGTTATAGAGCATTTGTTCGAAAAATCATAAGCCTATTGTACGACGGCCAATCTAGTCCTAGACTTTTCAAATTGACTATTTCAGTCATAAATTTCCAAATGATATTTCAATGTGATTTTTTTCACTAATTTTGACAGGAAATTGCGAACACGGCATTCCACTCAATGCCGACCGCCTACATGACACGATCAGCGCTGACATGGATGATTTTTACAATTATTTGATATGATTTATCCCTTTTTTTCTCTTTATCTTTTTTTTTTGTTTTTTCTAAAACAATGAGGGGATATTCCAACTTAATCTTTTATACTCGGCTAACTTGTCACGAGCAAATGGCTGAGGTGAGGTACGACTTACAAGGGCTGTCGCCACTGGTGAGGCATTTACAGTCCTCAGCCACTGGAACACTTTGTCCGTGTAGGCCCTCACTTGTGACCCTCGTGGGAAGATGAAGGTTGGGAAAAAAAAAAAACAGTAAATGCAAGAAATTAAAAAAAGAAACGAAAGAAAATCTAGAAAAAAATTACAAATCAAGAAAATAATAAATATTATCCATGTTAGAACTGAACATCCATGTTAGAAGTTCGAATTTAGTCAGTAATTTCATATCAAAATTGACCCAAAGAATTATATTGAAAAATCCTAAGAGATTTTAGGATTAAATTTCCTTGTACTTTTTATTGTTTCTTGCGCTACTGTAGTACTCCGGTGATCAACATCGAGATCTTCTCTTCCCGTATTATCCTAGATCTAGGAGTGTCAGTGAATAAGCAGTACACCTCCTGCTTCAATGGTGTTCACAGGAGCTTTGGTGTCAAATTTGTGCTCTTTCAACACGTTTTTATTCGGAAAAGCTCTGGCATTTCTCACTTGCTAAAGAGCTCGCTCCCACATGCATCGAATCCGACCTTGTTCAAAATGTATTTTTTACCCCCATGCAACGATGGCTTTGGAGACGCTGAACCTAGACATGCATCGTCGAAAGACAAAATCGTAACTTCAGAGAGAGATAACGGGAATGTTCATCACTAATGACAAATCAGCTATATTAAATTAAAGGTACATGACTTCTGAGACAATTATCCCGACATTATATCCCGACATTATTCTTAGTCAATCCTCAAAATCCAACCGAGATTCGTGAAATCTCATCCTAGCTTTTCATTGATTTGAGAGGGCTGGCTCATATGGGATGGTCATGAACTTCACAGGTTGTGTGAACTGTGAAGACTGAGGATTGAAACTCTTCCACAGATCGAATTAGGAAGTAGGTCTATGTGTTTGCTGACGGCCAAAGCTCCAAAGTTCCATTTCCTAAATATATTATACGGGGCTCAATTCAAGTTTAAACTTTTTAATTTTGCCAATGTAGTAAAACTTTGCACGAAACTTCAATGTATCCTGTCCGAGCAATTGTTGAGTTCCAATCATCTTCGGCTATCCTATGAGGCATGCTAACTTGGATTACTTTTGGATTATCATGTTAGCGATTTTTTACCACAATTTTTTTTCAAAAGGATTAAATTGGAATATCGCGAAAGGATACGAGAATACATTGGCAGAATTGAAAAAGTTTGGGATTGGATTGACGTACGTGCAACAGGGCTAGGACTAAATTGATGATTTTCCTCACAAATCTCTCACCAAATGAATTCAACATCAACATCAACAACGCCTTTATCCCAAACTAGTTGAGGTCGGCAGTCGATGAACCCCAAAGAATCATAAAAAATAAAAGCAGAATCAAGAGAGGAAAAGAGATAAATGTGTAAAAATAAATAAGTATGTATATATATATATATATATATACACACAATACCCCTCCACAATACTAATAGTCTCCCTCCACTCCGTCCTAATATAAACCATACGCCAATCTATTTCCCACTCCATTAAATCTTGTTTTACTGCTTTACCCCAAGTAAGTTTCGACCAACCTCTTGCTTTTTTCGTGTTATGCTCTCGATAGCAAACTACTAAAAAAGTGGACGAAAGCCAAGCCCTATAATCTGCATAACTGACTCGTCACTAGATCGAAACCATCTCCTAGGGCCATATGATTAGACGAAAAATAACATATGAACTCACAAGGATGGAAGGTGATTATATTCACATGAAAAGTTCTTTTTTTCAGATAAGGAGAAGTTCCTTCGACCCTAGAACTTTTCATTCAGAATAACAATGGAAACAAATGCAGCTCCTGAAGTTTTCGATCCTCAGCACTTCACCGGACACAAAAGTGTGCGTCTTTCCATTCGATTTGTAGTGGTCAAATCTCCGAATCGAATTTGGTTGAGCTCATGACTTGATAAGTTGATATACAAGTAAAGATCCGCCCCCGAAAAGTTTCGTTCATTGCTCCGGAGTCGTCCCCTGGAAATTCCTAGTTGCTACTGCTGAACAAGAACACCTAGAGATGAAACTACTTGGGCCGTTAGCTTCGGGAAATTCTGAAAACTGAGACTCGCGAGAAATATGGTGACTACAAAACTAACCAGTTCCAACAGAAATATCACTGTTACCACATAGATTATGGGTGTTACGCGAACTACAAACAGTGGGTAGAAGACCATGAAGAAAATTCGGGTTGTCGAGCCCACAGCAGAACAGAGTTGGTTACTTCATGCTGTGCCATTCTCAGAAGACGCCGGACAACTACACTCCCTAGGCAACTGTCGCCCTCAACTAGAGTCGTCCGCCTAGCCTGCGGTTCACGGTTCTTTCATCGGGGCGGTCTTAGTGAACGAAAATTCATCGGTATCACTGGCTCTATCCCCATGATCAGAGTCATTCACTTGTATAACTGGATCCTCGGGATCGGCTTTAGCAACTAAATTCTTTGTATCTGATGTCGGCGACATTGTATCCCGGTCGTTATCAGATAGATTGCTGTCGTCGTATTCGTACGAGCGAACCGAGTGCCCGGTCGTCTTGAAGCGGCGCAGCCTGCTGCTTGAAGATCGCACAGTCGACGGGCTTGGGCTGCGGCTCCGACCAAACATCCGAGTAGGGGATTTGCCACCCTGTGTGCCTTGCTTCTTTTTCACCGCCATGTGCCACTTCTTTAGAGCCTTGGACGTCTGCTCATCAAAGATTGATTTCTTCATGCCAGAGCCCATCTGTGTTCATGCGCCAATTTAAATGCATTTGACATCAGACTCCACTTTAGATTCTCAATGTATGTCCTAAATAGACAGATTAAAAATGACACAAACACATTCTGATCATAGTTCTTTGTCAATTGAAATATACCTGAGTCACGAGGGCATATAAGGGAAGAGTAATGTAGCTGCAGAGACATAGGACTCCTATCCTGCACAGTCCCATTAAAAATTTGATCACTCAATCCAAGGTAAACCAAAAATTTTCCTCTTCTGCTAGGCACCTCCAGTGACAGCTTAATTCGAATTATGCCGGCTATCAATAAAGGATTAGCCGAATTGGGGGCTATACTACATGGCCAAATACAAATACAAGAAGGATGGCAATTTTGGTGACCAATTTTACGAGGCAATCTTCCCTTTGATTCACATAATCTACGGCCGTTATAAGAGACTATGATTTCAAGGCTGTTTCAATATTCATTGTGTTGTTAACATAAACAATGTCAAAGCTGTAGCAATATCACCAAGATAAGAAACAGCAGATCAACAGCTTACCCGAGAGCAACTTTCACGATTGCAAGCTTTACATTGTCATGGAAGCAAGTATCCCAGCCAAATGAGTACTACAAAGGAAGAAACTTTTAATTGAATCGAGACAACCAAAGATTGATTTTGAGTGTACAAGGAAGCTTAATAGAGATCAGGTCATTACCCAAATCCACAGAAAATACGTGATTTGAAATGCATTCTGCACCAAAAACAAGAGCTTAGTGAAGGATCTCAATCAAATCAAGCTAATGTAAAATTATATCTGCATGCTTATCCTTAGAGTAAATGGCACATCAAATTATTTTCCAATCACAGTAGGCTTATACCAAGGTTCTGCTTTAAGTCCTTATCTGTTTGCCCTCGTTATGGATGAGTTAACAAAAGATATCCAAGATGAGGTGTCGTGGTATATGTTATTTGCAAATGATATTGTGCTCATTGATGAGATCAGTACTGAGGTTGACGCTAAATTAGAATTATGGAGAAGCACGTTGAAGTATAAAGGATTTACGTTAAGTTGAAGTAAGACCGAATACATGAAGTATGAGCTCGATACGACAAGAGGAGGATATAAAAAATCCGTGAATATGCTCGGACAGGAGGTGCCCAAGAAAGATGCTTTTAGATATCTGTGATCAATATTGGATAAAGGGAGGAGAGATCGATAATGATGTAAGCCATAGAATCAGAGAAGGGTGGATGAAATGGCGCAGTGCGTCAGGGTTTTTGTGTGATCGCAAAATTCCCCTTAGGCTAAAAGAAAAATTTTACAGAGTAGCAGTAAAGCCTGCAATGCTATATGGAGATGAACGTTAGCTAGCACAAATGCAACATGAGCATAAAATGGGAGTAACGGAAATGAGGATGTTAAGGTGGATGTATGATCATACAAGGATGGAAAAGAAAAGAAATGAAGATATTCGACAAAAAGATGGAATAGTTCCGATGGCAGAAAAGATGAGATAATATGGATTGAGGTGATTTGGGCACATTCTTCGAAGATCCCTAGATGCTCCGTAAGAACAGAAGTTTGCTACTAAGGAAATGACATGAAAAAATGAAGAATTTGGCCGAAACTTACTTAAGCGAAAGTAGTAAAACAAGATTTAATGGAGTGGGAAATAGATTGGCATACGGTTTGTCTTAGAACGGAGTGGAGGAAAGCTATTAGCAATGTGGAGGGGCATAATTCTTATTCATGACTGTCCTTTTTAATCATTTTTCCCGTGTGCGCGCGTGCGCTTATTTTTCTCCTCAATCAGTCTTGCTTTTATTCTATTTATTTTTAGGTTTATCAACTGTCGACCCCAACTAGGTTGGGATAAAAGTGATGTTGATGTTGATGCTTATCCTTGGAGTAACACGTATGGAAAAAAGCTGCAGATTATTTTCTTCCCTATAAGAACTTGAAGCCCCCTCTCCCTCTCTCTAAATGAAATTACTCGAAGCCCCCTTTCTCTAGATGAAATTAAAAAAAGAAAAAAGAATGCATTTTTATTTACTAGACAAAAGAGTTTTTCAAAAAGCCTTCGCCCTCCTATTCAAGGGGGCTACTATAAAAGCAGCTTCCTTCCTTGACTTCTTTGCTCAGTCAAGCTTCCTTGATCCTTAGCGTAGTCTTGGTCATAGTTTCAGACTCTTTAACAAATGATATTATGCTGCCTTACCATGCTGCTTCCGATAAGAAAACTTTCAGCAACCAAAAGTTTACATTAAATTGCTTTGGAAAAAGAGTTTTGAGAACATTGAGTCCGATTTATTATTTTGGTTATTCCAAATAATCTGACAAGTGAAAAGAGACGAGCACAAATACCTGAAACAAGGCGAAATGGATAAAATGAAGAACTAAGTGAGGCCGACCAAACCAGAAGTATCTATCTGAGCCTTGTACTAGTGGAATTCCTTGAACAACCGCATGCCTTTCAGTGATTTCCAGAGCCATCTTTGTCAAAACCGCTTGAAGTTCCGTTCCAACAGCTAATATTATCTGCAGTTATTTAGTGATGAGATGTAGTCTCCCAAGCTGACTCAGATAGTATAAACCACAACAGAGATTTTATCTCTTACAATTACTGGGATCAATGAAGCCCAAAACAGTGCATGCCATCCTGAAATTGATATGTAAATAAATTCTATCATATCAATTCTCCAGTTTAGAAGAAGAAGAATATTTCTAAAAGCCTTTCACTGAATAAAAAGGACTCACCACTAACATTGAGAAGCAAAAATATTACAAAGGAAGCCCACAGCACAGGACTGGCAAGATAAGGAAGAGCTAATGTAAGAACATGGATTCTTCTTCTTCTTCACAATTTCTTGAGTGTGAAATTCCACAAACAGAATTACAAAGCCAAGCAGGTCATTACCTTACTCCAACCACGTACTTGAAGTCATCCTCTAGTGATCGCTTGATATATTTCTGGAAATTAAATTTACTCCCAGGGGCTATATGGACCTGTTTATGAATAGCACGGTCAAGTACTTATTTTAACAGTCGCAAGGAATGTCTAATTGAGGCCAAAGACTCACAGCGATGAACCCATTTCGCAAAGTCAAGTAGTCTGTCTTATGAACCGACCTGAAAAACTGTCGAAAGAAACATCCCTGCAAAAGAAGATGTTGGAGAGATTTCAGACTCCACCAAACACAAGAAATGTATGAAACCTGGAATAGAGTAGAAATTAATTTTTTCTTTGTCCTTCGCATTGCCTGCTGCAAGGGCTTGAGCTTTTTCAGAGTATTGATTTCTCTAGAAGCCTTGAGTTCCTTATTAATTCTCCATTTTCTTTTTTGGCCAGAATTTAATTCTCTCTCTACATGGCTCAGGGAATGCCTTGTTCATCCTCCAGAATTTAGTCTTTGGCCCGACTTTAGAACGTAGGTATTCCATCCAAAAGCTGGGCCAAAAGCTAACTATACAGCACCATTCCTAAAAGCATGTAGCTCGGGTTGCAAATGGAGCATGCCTATGACTAGTAAAGGTGGTCAATGTTAATATTAACCTCCATTGAGTCCTTCCACTCATATTACCAGCTGCACCGCAGACATGCTGACCCGCTGGGCGTATCTCCCTATTTGACCACTAATAGAATTGGAACATTGAAAATGAAGCCACAAACACAAGTTGCTCAGATCATACTAAAAGTACTATGTTCCTATGAGCACCGTAAATGATTAAATTGAAAGTGGTTTGAACTAAGAAACCACTGTATATCATGTCTTTGCATCTTGACCTTGAGAAATTATGTATGTGGAGTAAGATGCGATACTCACAACATAGAAGAAGAAAGGTATCCTCGTCCAAAAGCTGGAATGAACTTTAACGAATGATGTTTCATGAGTGAGTCTGAATCTGGAAGGATCTGCATCATGGAAGCATATTAGATAACTTTGATAGCAGTTCATTGCTCCTCAAGGAGTAATAATTTCTGCTGAATCGTTCTCTGTCATGAATAGTAAGTACCCTACCAGTGGAGAACTCGTAGTCATGAGACGAAGTTTCTTGTTCCCATTGCTTCCAGCCACGGATCTATCCAATGTTTCAGCAATATTTGGTAATTTATTATCATCATACAAAGCGAGTGCTAAAAAATTGACAGCACAATTCCAGGTGATTTAAGTTGACAGCATCAGAAGAAGAGAATACTGGTGGCTCTTTTTGCTAATAAGGCTGCAAGGTCGAGTTACTAAGTGAATTAAGTGCCTCGAGAAAAAACCACTGGTTCGAAAAAATTAGGTCATTCGATTCATTGATGTCAACTGGTGATTTTGTGGTCCTAATGCAGCCAATTATATTTCTCCTAGAAGATAATGCACAGGACAGACAGGATACACATCAACATCAACATCAACAACGCCTTTATCCCAAACTAGTTGGGGTCGACGGTCGATGAACCCAAAAAAGAAAAATAGGATAAAATAGAATATAACAAAAATAAAAAGCAAAGATCAATTGAAGAAAAAAGAATAAATATAAACGTAAGTTCACATTGCAACAGGACAGACAGGATAATTCCAAGAAAAACACATGTTATATTTTCTCCTCACATGCCACTGCATTAGCAATATCAACGTAAGTTCACATTGCACACTGTTGCTTGAATATTGTATTGGGGGTTGAAGCCATCTGAGCAAATTGCTGTATAATGGTCCCAATTCAAATTTGACATAAATGACCACACGAACCAGAGAAGTAAGAAGTTCTGATCATGCGAATCATAGCAGTCTAGGAGCTTTTTCGTTTGCATCAATACGTAGAAGTCAATAAGATTACTTGAGTCACCGTGATAGAGGGGGAATCCATACCTTCAGTCTTCCAAGCAACATGGTAACAGCACTGTACCAGACATGAAAGAAGGCTAGGAAGAATATGAGGATGTGCAATTGATGCAATCCATTGACAGATATTAGCGGGGTTCCCTGTTGAGCAGAATTAGACAGATCGTTAAGCTTAAGGAATCATAACTGTGACTTCTCAAGGCTACTGAACTTCCTTGACCTAAAAATTGATGAAGACGATCAAGTGCCTAATTACAAATAGGACAAGGCATTATGGAAGTTGGGATGGCAAAGCAATATCAATATAATTTCGTTTGCTTCAAATTTGTTTGGAGACAAAGGACTTGAAGAACTTAATACCAAATATAAATCAACAGACATTTAGCACAAGTGACAATCATCTTCGCATAAGTTACAAAACCCTGTCCTCAGTTTCACTTGGAAAGAGAAAAAATACGATTTGATTGCAAATTTTGATCAACATAATAATCTTCACAACTAGTTTGAGATAAATGTGTTGTTGATGTTGATGTTAATAATCTTCACATGGATGAGACAGGAAATTCAAGTAATTATGAATATAGCTTTTCTTTCTTAGACAATCAGTTAGAAATGAATGAAATAGAAAATGTTTCATAGCAGTTCCCAAGCAAACAATGAGTTTCAGCTGTCGACCCCAAGACAAGCCTCTCCCTCCTCCCGCATCCAGGCCCGGTATGGCACTGGCTGTGTACCACTTTGTGCATAAAGAAGGCGAATACAGAAATCAAGCAACTCAAGATTTGCCGTTTTCCCTCATAAATAACTCAAACGGCAATGCATGCACTCACCGATGTGCAATTAGAAGCATAGCTACCAGCTGCCAAAGATCTCCTTTCGTACCATAAAAGTCTCCGCCGTCTCTCTTCAGCCGCCGAACTTTTTGGGCACGGCAACATCGTTTCAGCTACGCCTATTGGGATACATATCTTGGCAATGTAGCTCTGCCCAAATGTCAGAAGCAACGAAATGAAGCCTAGAATCATCAGCTCTGCACTAATAACACCAATGTTAGACATAAAAACCTGGGAATCGCTAATACTCACTTGATATCTTATTCCAACAAGCATCATCAGACTCGCATTTGTTATACTAATCCACGATTAAAATCACATTCTTACCACATTTGACCTTCTCCAGAGCCTCAAATAAAGCCCTTTTATGCCTCTCAGTAAGCCACTGAAACACAAAAAAATAAACGAATTACACAAAGTGATTAGAGAGGGTACCCTTCAGTTGAACAGAGCAGCATCTTAGTACTCGTTGAACTTCAGAATTAGCGGATGCTGTTAAAATGTCAACTTCATCAAAGAATATGAAGATCGAGATCGTGAACAGGCCACTGCAACAGAACTGAAATTTTTACTCAAACTTCACATTGAAGGCTATTATCTTTTTTTCTGGCATTTCTGCTGTGTTCATAGAAAGTCAGAAATCTAGCTCCAGGAAACGCATGCATCAAGAAAAACCCATGTAGCACAAACAGCCGAAACAGAACATCAAGAAACGTACCCAAGATCAAAAGCAAAATAAACCCACATACCCAAAATGGCAAAAAAAAAAAGGAAGAAAAAGTAATGGAAGCATCGAAGCACAGATGAAGCTCGTACCGTTCCAACTTTGTGAAGGACCTTCTCTAACGCAATGGAGATGAGAATAATAAGAGCACAAACACCAGCAACAGCCCATGTCGGAGTCTGATCAAGCTCTCTGCTTTGCGAACCACTGGTCTCCGTCGCCATTTCTCGTCCCTGTATCTCTCAAGCCAAAAACCCAGACAGAGAGAGAGAGAGAGGGGTTCTCCTCTCCGAAGGTTTTTTTCTCAAAAAAGAAAATCTTTCACCGGGTAATAAAGAAAGATGTTCGAGGAGGATACTTCCAAAGAAAGGGCAGGCAATTTAATTATTCTTTAATCGTCCCAATTCAGAGGAGGTTCTGATTACGGCTTAGTAGGCGGTAAAGACGAAGCAGGTAGAAGCAGGGGCGAGCACTAAACTTCAAAAAAAAAAAAAAAAAGGGAAAGAATGCATTTCGAGCTTCGGTTATATCCCACCAAAAGGTCTAACAAAGCACAGTGAAAGTGATGAATAACGTCCTCGTTCGCGCTGTCCGTTTCTCGACACAGCGGTTTTGGCCTCTCTCTCGACATCGACGTATGAATTTTTTATTTTTATTTTTGGTCGGAACGTATGAATTAAGTCGTCCTGATTTCATGGTTTTTGTCAACGACGTGTGTCTTTAGGTCGTCGTCTTTGCTTTTAATTTTGTGGGTCTTTTGTGCTGGATCCCATTAAAAAATAAAACACGGGAAAGAGATGGAAAGGGGACTGACGAGCGAACTAATCGAAAGCTTTCTATATTCCGGAATTAAGAAAAATGCTCTTGATAAAAATTTAATTAGGATTTTTGGTATTTCTACGATACTTTTATCTTAAACTATTTTTTTATTAAAAAAAATAAAATCAATAATCAGGACCCAAAACGTATCTTCATATCTTTTGTTTTCCACATCAGATCCTTCTTGTGGCCGTCTACGCATTCTAATATAATATTCCATGGAATGCTAATGAAGGTAGATTTGGATTCGGGTGTAAATTTGAGTTTTTTTTTTCCCAATTGAAAGACGAAAATTAGTTCGGAGCTAATGTGTGTAGAGGATAATTAATAATTAATTTGTACCGTATTTGTTTCCCTTTGAGATTTTTGACGGTGGTAACCCGTAATTAAAAATAGTAAAAGCATGGGTCGAGAAGATTGTTTCAATAAAGTAAAATAAAAAGCGCAAAAATTTCGAAAGTTCTACATGGTAAAAAAGATCCGAGATCCAATCTGAGATTTGAGCATTCCTAAAATGTGAATGACGGACAACTTCTTTTTAATTCTGTCAATTTTTTCTTTGGTCGGAAATTCTGTCATTTACTACTCTCTTTTTTATTCAAACAATATCGTGGCATCATGACTGATAAGTCAACTCTTGATGTGGTTGGGGGCTGGATGAACGGACGGTTCCCCACCGTCCACGCGTACCGCCAATCAAGGGATTCGCTGGTCCTTGTCCGTCGGGCAGACGCCGTCAGAACCGAATGAGAATCTCCTGGATTGCGGAACACAATAAAATAATAAAATACTATTCTTCCTGGTTCCTGCTCATGCAATTTCGCGTTTTATTTATTTATTTATTTATTATTATTTTACAATCAAGTTCCTGTAATTCCAATTTTTCTAATCTAGTCGCTCCGTCCACGAGTCTTCTATTCGAGTCCGCTCGACATCGAGTCGGACCAAATTTAAATGGAGTATGATTCGGCAAAGCTATACGTCATGTGGATGTTCACATTGGGAAACGTTTATCCACGTCGCGCTCGCACTAGTATGTCGGCTGGAGGCAGTGCCAAAGAAATTGCACATACCAGTGTTCGAGGTCATTGGTGTCGCTACACTTCGTTTGTCCGCACTTGGTGTCGGAGGGATTCGATTTAAAAAAAAAAAAAAACCAAAGTTCGTGAAATTAGAACGGTCTAATTAAATAAATTAACGGTCTATGGATTTGACTAGAAAAAAGTGTGAAAATCCCGTTTCGAAAATTAATTCCTTTCCTAAACTTCCGCGGATAATTGTATATTCTGTTTTTTCCTTCGATTGATTGACTTAATTTCCTCAACAAAAAAAAAATTAACTTGAACCAAAATTTGCCACGATAGATAGGATTTAGCATCATTCAGACGATAAACAGATTGGAGTTTCCGTGATCAGAGTTGAGAAATTTGTCTCTCTCTCTCTCTCGATTGCTTCCGATGTTGCAAGTCTGCTATTTTATTTTTATTTGCTAAGTGACTGTATAGTCTTTTGTTTCCGATCAATGTCCTCAGATTTCGGCTAATGTATAATTCACCCCGCGTTGCGAAAACCGGTTCAGTCATTAAATTCTCAGCTTTGTTAATTTACTCCTAAATCTCTACGTGAAATTCTAATATACCCCTTCCAATCAATTGTCACCGATAATCATTGACGTGGCGGTATAATTATCGATGAGCTCACGTCCTACATGGCACACTCACTTTGTCGATGATTTACGACGGAAATTGATCGAAATGTTTACGTTAAAATTTTGCGCTAATGTTTACAAATTGGTAAAAATTAAAAAGTTTCAAAACAAATCGGCATCCTTAGAATAAACCTACTACCTTAACAATCTTCTTTAAAATAAAATTTAAGCAATAACTACATTTTGTACATTAAAAAAAAAAGTCACCAGTTCCATGTAATCATCAAATGTTATTGTGCCATATATATATATATATATATATATATATATATACACATATATATAGAGAGGTTTGGGAAGGCTGAAAGTGCCTTTTAAAAAAAAAAATTTCAAATGCAACAATTAGCCAATTATGCGGCCGTTAAGTGGGAAATATAAAACTAAGGATCATCGTCATCTGTTGAACGTGACGGTGTGGTCGTATTATTTATCCATCTTTTGTGTCCAATAGACACAAACAAGCGCCCTATCACACTCAACTTTCTCCTCTTGATGGAGAAGTTAACCTAACCTACGACGTTTGGAATTTAATTCAAAGTTCGAACAGTTTTAGGAGGTTTAAATGAATCTCGGTACTCGTGGCGGTTAAATATTTAGTACTTAAATTTACATTTGATGTAAATGGCGAGCGAGCTTGCTCGTTTTTCTTACCATCTTTGGAGGTTCTAGCGTTGTTAGGAGCACTTTTGGGCATTAAAAAAAAAAAAAAAACTAGCCCCGAATGCATCGGCCCAATTACGCGGGTGTTAACTTAATGCCGTCAAGTGGGAAATATAAAACTAAGGATCATCATCATCATGTAGAACGTGACGGCGGGAGTCGTGTTATTTATTTATTTATCTTTTGCGTCCACATTGATGCGGGCTCTCTAGCACAATCGACTTTCTCCTCTTGATGGAGAAGTTAACCTAACCCATGAAGTCTGGAGTTTAATTCAAAGTTCGAACAATTTTAGGAGGTTTGAATGAATCTTGGTACCCGTGGCGGTTAAATATTTAATACTTAAATTTACATATAATGTAAACGGAGAGCGAGCTTGCTTGTTTTTCTTGCTATCTTGCGGGGTTATAGCCTTGTTAGGAGCACTTTTGGGCATTAAAAAAAAAAAAAAACGAACCCCGAATGCAGCGGCCTGATGTGGGGGGAAGTGCGCTCTGGAGATCGTTGGATGGAATAGTTGGACTCGTTCGCGCGTCGAATGCCCACGGATCGCTAACTAACGAAGGAAGGAAAGAAAATGAAGTGGTTTCATACCCCCTTTGGTTTGAACAAGAGGACAATCACCGCGTTGATGTTGTCCCGCAGCACCACCTTCCGATCCATTCACACGGCTATCAGGTGAGGCTAGCGTCTTATCAAAAGTGGGAAAGGGTGGTCCAGCGAACGTGGTAGGGTCCACCGCGTCCATATCTAAGCGATAATCCCCCTTTTTTTTTTTTTACCTATAAATGCGGATTTGAATCGCATGCCCTTTTCTCGTAAAGGTATACGCCTGACTTTAGAATCTGGTCCGTTCATTTTTTTACAAAATCTCCTGTTTTTAGAGAGTAAATTTTTAAATTTTTAAATTTTATTTTTTTTAGTAATAATCCGAGCCGTCAATTTTTAACACGGACGATCTGAATTTAAGGACATGGCCTCATCCCTGTCATGTTTGCGCATAATTCAACTACTCAATTGAAAGTTTGAAAAAAAA
This sequence comes from Rhodomyrtus tomentosa, assembly GCA_028455895.1. Taxonomy (NCBI): domain Eukaryota; kingdom Viridiplantae; phylum Streptophyta; class Magnoliopsida; order Myrtales; family Myrtaceae; genus Rhodomyrtus; species Rhodomyrtus tomentosa. Next base: position 33,684,790 of record JAPCWY010000009.1, on the reverse strand, counting down.
AATTGAGAGTTCTCTGACCCCAACCCCAACCCCAACCCCAACCCCCACCCCCAAAACTCCAAAAAAAAAAAAACAAAACAATTGAGAATTCTTATACAACCCTAGCCGTGTTGGACAGATGAATCTGGTAAAGGCTTGACCGCCTATTAAGCCCATGTACAAGTCCGACAAGTCTTGAACTCGGTTGCATTTGGGCATGTTCCGTCCTCCTCGGCCATACCCAACTTTAACGTTCGCAGATGAATTTCCGTGTCGGCCCAGACGAGGTCTTCTCGAATTATGAAATTTAGGTAAAAGCTTAGAGCGATTATGATTGACTTTCTTCAATTGCCCTTATTCTTAGTAGAGATCCTCTTACCATTTCGCTCGAGGATCTTCGGTTTTGTAATCTCTTATGCTAGGAAGTCTTTCACCTCTCACGATCGGAGAGCTCGGGATCGAGACATTAGACTCTTAATTGTCAACAAGAAATTTGGACGGAGAATTGACGGGGCAGATTTAAGACTCAACTTTTTTTACGTTACAACAAAGAGTTTAGGAAAAATTTGGAACTTGACCAAAGATTGGAGGATTTCTTACAGATAAAAAAAAGTTTAGCGTAGAATTGAGATTAGAGTTAAAAGTCGAGAATTTTTTTAGGATATTAGGCTATCAAATAGAATGTCTAAGTAAAAATTTGGCAACGATAAACACATCGGCAAAGGTGATCTTCGCCTCTGCAACTCTGATTTGGACTATGACATTAATCAACGTCATATGATACTATGAGACATGTCTTGACCATCCGTAGATTACCGTCTCACCCACCCTTCTGCAGCGATTTTACGAATTTCTACAGCGGATATGTCAATGTACAAGTTGAGCACCACTATATGAAGCCCCTGTTTAACTCATTAATGAACAAATTGCAGCAAGATGACATCGTCGACGACTTCAAAGTCATAACAAAATCAACCTAGATTATCATTATAGAAGATGAGCGATTGCATAGGTACTTAGAAATTATTTTTCTAACAGTCCGACATGGTCGAGCTCATGAGACTTTAAGTCTAGACCAGAGACTTAAACTATTTCTTGTCGCATCCTCGTTTTATACGAACGAAGTCCACATATCCGAAACAAAAAAAAAAAAAAAAAAAAAATAGAGTGAGAGAGAATGTTGACTCTTTTGAGCGTTGACCGTTTGGTCCGAGCACAGACAAAGGAAGTGATGATACCCTCATTTGGTTGGTTCTTGAACCATTTTAATTCCTAGCTGAGCATTTCCAGCGTCACATTATCTCCTGCAGCATGTCGTTGCCAACAAAACTCTGGGACCATCCGCTCAATTTCAACCCAATTTAGCCTTTCTGCTCTTGGACAAGGATCATTGGTGGGGGGGGGGGGGGGGTGAACCGCTTTACAGAAAATGCGAAGGGCAAACACTTAACAGAAAAGAACCTGAGGGGCTCCGGCTCAACACCAGGACCAAGTATCAGCAAGTTTAGGTGGGGGAGAAAAAGAAAGATGGGTTTCTGATCATTGTTTGAAGTGGCTTCGATGCCGGTTCTGCAAGTTCTCATCATTTGTGTGATGGGAACTTTCATGGCGACTGGCCGCTGCAATCTTCTCCCTGCAGACACTAGGAAGGCCCTGAACAAGGTAAAAAGCTGGAAAAAACCGAAGTACAGAACTGGATGCAGACACTAGGAAGGCCCTGAACAAGGAGTACCTGTCTGATGGTGTTTGTTTTAGCAGTTGGGAAGAGTTAAGCGATAACTCTGTGTTCTTTCATTGTTGGCTAATTTTTTCTGTTGGATGCAGATAGTGTTCGTCGCCTTCACACCCTCGCTAATTTTTGCCAGCCTGACCAAGACGGTTACTCTTCAGGATACAATCTCGTGGTTAGGCAATTTCGCATTTTCTCACTACTAGCATATTGTATCCTCATTCCTTTACTATAAAAGTAGAAGGTGCATATTGGCTTTTGTTTTGTTGAGCCGTTTGTGGAGCGTATAAATTTCTTGATGTATTTGGGTCTTCAACTGTTCTGAACTGTTTCAACTTTGTTGCAAGGTGGTTTATGCCCATTAACATTGGAATTTCCTTCCTCCTTGGAGGGGTTCTCGGATGGATGCTCGTCAAAGTAGTGAAACCGATGGCTCACCTAGAGGGTCTGATCATTGCCGCTTGTTCAACAGGTACTCCTTTCTTAAGAAATATGATGGCCCGGTTCCTCGGCTTCCTCGTTTTACATGAATTGAAAGACAAATCGGGTTGTTATTGTCTACTTAACTAATTTTGGCACTAGGAAACTTGGGAAATCTACCTCTCATTATAATCCCGGCGGTCTGTGATGAGGGAGGTAGCCCGTTTGGTGACTGGAATGCTTGCCGCTCCGCTGGACTCTGATACGCATCTTTCTCGATGGCGGTGTGTTTCCTTCCTTGAGTGTTTAAATCATTTATCAAACAAAAATTGGCTTCTCAGGAAAAGCAAATCAGGGCTGTGTAGCAAATACGTCCTTTCATCGTTCGCGTCCTTCCACTTGATCAAATGACGCGTTGAATTCATGTTTCTGGCTTTTGCTGCATTGAGTGTGTGTGTGTGTGACTATCTGACTCAAGTGTGCTTTCTTCTCTGGTGTCAAAGTAGCTTGGTGGTTTCTACATCTGGACTTACACTTACCAACTGATCCGAACATCGTCCACAAAGTATAAAGCGCTTCAAGCAGCCAAGGAGGCTTCAAAGGCACCTAACAGCAACCCAAATGCAGGCTCAGAAACACGCCTTCTCAAAGAAAAAGATGGAGAACAACAAACTGTTGTTAGTGTGCAATGGCCAAAGGCTGGTGAAGATGCAGAAACACAAGCAGTAACACTCATTCTCTCTTTCCCAAGTGACTTGTGGCGTAAGAAAATTTATATTCATTGCTCTATTTTGATCAGCAATTGTATTTCAGATTTCACATGGGGATTCAGATGAGACCAACACATCACTCTGGAATAAAGTTAGAGAACCCCTTCACCATTTGCTGGAGGAGCTAATGTCGCCTCCCACACTAGCTGCCGTGAGTTCCGTCAAAAATCTCTAGCATTATGCTTGCAAAGCGCAAGGTTTTCTATTTGAAGGACATGCAGCAACAATTTTCTCTACGCGAACAGATAGTCGGATTCATTGTCGGGGCAATCTCATTCTTGAAGAACCTCATAATCAGTGAGAATGCACCCCTTCATGTGGTACAGGACACTATTCAACTGCTTGGGTAAGAAAGATCTACCTTATGAATTGCGACTTCTGCAAGCCTTAGTATTATCTCAATGATTTCGGCATTAAACTGAAATTCTGTGAAGCAGGGATGGGACTATTCCTTGTATCACACTTATCTTAGGAGGCAACCTCACTCAAGGCAAGACTTTCTTGACCCTCCATTTTCTCTCAAGCAGGGATGGAGTCCATTGATCGATTGTTGTGCTTGAACAGGTTTACGCTCTTCGAGAATCACACCATGGGCTATCGCCGGGGTGATTAGCGTTCGTTATGCAATACTTCCGGTGATTGGAATTGGAGTCGTGAAGGCTGCCAGCAAGCTTGGTTTTCTGGCATCGGACCCATTGTACCAGTATGTCTTGATGGTTCAGTTCACGCTCCCACCAGCCATGAATATCGGTACGTATAGCTAACTTATTTCTCCAAAGAGAAAGGAAAAGGAAAAAAGGTAGTCAGATAAAATGGTCATCTTTAAAGCAACTTTGTTAGCTTCATGCCAAGAGGGCATTTTATGCGGAATGCGAAGCAATGCAGATTTCTTGTACCTTTGTCCAATTTTTCTGAAGTTGAAACACATCTCAGCTGGTCACTCAACCTACCGTCATATTCAATCAAGCAACACAGACTGAATCTTGATTGCGAAACGAGTATTTGCAATGAATTTCGATTTGGAAACATACAGACTGAGAGCTCGAAAAAGAAGCGTATTTCGACGAAAGTAGGGCTAGTTCGCTAAGAACTTTCATGCTGCTTATTTTCTCAAGAAAGCTGCTGAGAGTTTCGTGAATTTTGCAGGGACAATGACCCAGCTCTTTGATGTCGGTCAAGAGGAGTGTTCAGTGCTCTTCCTCTGGACATACTTGTTTGCAGCCATAGCTCTCACTTTCTGGTCAACCTTATACATGTGGATCCTGTCCTGATATTATTTTTTTCAGGCGAATTGAGTCAGACTCGGACTAGGCCAAATTCGCCAGGACTTTGGGCAGCTGAGCATGTAATTCATATAAGAACTGTAAACATCACATTCATGCATACCAACAACAGATACATATATAGTTGACACTGTCGGATTTACCTAAAATGCCGGCGAAACAATGTAAAGCTGAGTCTGCAACCGGCAATTCGAAAAGTTCAGGCGGATAGAAAATGGTGCTGACTTTGGGTTTTCAAACTGAAAGCAGTCGTGTAACGGTATGCTCTAGCTGGAAGTTCACGCATCACCATTAGCACAACTGAGGTCTCACTTCCGAGTTCTCAGAAGAGTCGACTTCATATGGAACAGGAGTGGTAGGATTGCTCATCTTACATCGGTACCATGTCAAACTAACGGGTTGCTTTGGGTAAACATGAAAACTTGGGCAGTTGGGTTGGTGACAAAAGTGGATTTCTGATTTAGAATTGATTGTGGAGCAAAAATCCATTTGGAAATGCAACTTCTAAAGCAGAAGTTCGTTTGGTAAAAAGTTTCACTTCTGAAGTTGTTTTTTCTCCAATTTAAAAAAAAAAATAATTCTCAACTCAAGAAGTAATTTTTCGACAAAAAAAAACTCAAGAATGTACTTTTTGAATTAAAAAAAAACTAAATAAATATTTCTCACTTCACCCTCTTTTCAACCACGCCCGACTCTACCAACATCAGCCACGACCATCGTCCCCCATCGCAAGCAACGACCACCATTGTCGCCACCAGCTGTTGGCCATTGCCCATCGCCGCCCCGTGACCATCGCTAACCATCACCGTAGACCTCCATCGGCCGCCAACCGCCTCCCCCCACCAACCATAGCCCTCCAGCAACCTCTGCCCATCACAGCCTGCAACCACTGCCATTCGTCGACCGCCGTTGCTGTCGGCCACCACTCGCTGCCGCCGAACTTCGCCGGCAGCCATTACAGCCCCCACCGACCATCGCCGCCCCACATTCACCAACCGTTGACCACGGCGCCACCAGCTACCACAATCTACCATCAACCTCTGTCGACGAGTCATCGTCTTCGGCCATCTAAGTTAAAAACAAATAATATTATTTTATTTTCAAAAAGTAAATAATATGTTAAATAAAAATTATTTTAAAAGAAATTTAAAAAGTTTAAAAATAAATTAAAAAATTCAACTGCCGATAATAATTTTTCATAGAATATTTTGTGTTAATGAAATTTCATAAGTAAAAATTTATAACCGTTACCAAAAGAATTTCTCTTATTAGAAATCAACTTCTGGAGCAAAAGTAGAAAAATCAATTTCTTATCCTGGGTAGAAGTAGAAAAATCAACTTTTAGCTAGAAGTTGATTTTGGAAGTATAAGTGTTGCCATGCGCGCCGTTAATGTACCATAAACAGAAAATAACTATGGTTATGCTGAGGTTCTTACTTTTTTCCTGCGTTACATGGACATGGCACTTTAACAGGCTGGACACTTTAATTTTTTTTTTTTTACGGCCATACACTTAAAATAGTAAAAAAAAAAGACCCAATTTTTTGACCTAATTTCTAACTCCTTCCTCTCGACACCTGTTGTTGATCACGCAAGAATCTGTGGAGCTCATTTTGCATTTGTTGGTTAATGGAAAACTATCTGTGAGCTCATTTTAGCAAATATACATAAAATATATTTGCTAAAAACTTGAAACAGGACTATATCGTGTGTATATGAAATATACATAAAGTATATAACGTGTCACATCGTGTTGGAATTATACATTTTTTTAGAATTCAAGTATCGGCATGTTATGACGTCTCATGTTGTGTCGCGTATCGTGTCTCATATCCGTGTAACATAGCTTCTTTCTATGTATCCTACTTGAAAATTTGAAGAGAACCTTCGCCAAAGTTCAAGAATATTAAATCAATATCAACTTCAGTGTCCATTTCAATTTAAACCCAACTAACGACATTTGGTTAGCTCGCGTGACCATTGCTTAGTTTAAAGATGGCCTCTAGCATTTCGTCAAATCACATGAAGAAAATTTTTTCGCCATGTATACATGATAGAGTAATTAAATATTAAATCACGTATCTATCCAATAGCTTAAACAATATTAAATCATGCATCCATTCAATAGAGTAAGCTTCTAAAACAGTTGACGGTGATTACATAAAATATTACCATACAGATCAACAAAGAAGGTACCTATAGAGGCCTAAATCTGTCCAGTGTCGGTTCGCCCGTGCCAGATTCGGGACAAGCGTGCTTCTTCAGTATTCTCCTTGCCGGCTTCTGAGGCCATCTGTAGAGTTGGGAGTCAACTAGCAAGTCAACCAGAACCATAAGTCATTTCCTTTCCCTTCGGTTTTCCTCGGTTCGGCCCATGTGAGTCTTGGTCTTCTTTGACGACGATCCCACTTCCTTTCTTCGTGACGAAGTGTCGTGCAAACATCGTTGTCCGACAAAGATAAAGTAAACTAGTCGGATATCAAAGAAACGATGGGACAGACATCCATTCTCATCAGACAAAGGAAGAATGGAGGTAAACTTTAATACTTCTTCTCTGCGACGTGGCCGGTTTTATGAAGGCATTTTTTTTTTTTTTTTTTGCTAGAGACGGGCCGACCCGATGATCTCCGTTTGTTTCCCGGAAGGCGGAAAGTGGTCTCGCTATCACCATTCCTCGTCGTACTGCACCCTATCACTTTACGATGATGAAAGAGCGATAAGCGTGTTAAAGTAATTGCACTTAGAGGGGATCATTAGGGATATTTATTATGTCCAGAATTATTGGGCCACCCATGTTCATCAATTATACCGCCTTTAGTCCCATGATCTTTCCCTTCCTGGTTCGACAGTGGTCGGAAGAATCTCATTATCGTCCTAAGTAATCTTTCTCTCTTGATTCTTGCTCTTTCTTAATTGCATTGCGATGATGCAGCCATCGCAGGAATGTTGGGATGTTCCTTTTCCTTTGGTTGCTGCTGAGCCTTTTGGGCTCTCCTGAGTCTCGCTCGTGGTTTCATTAGACAAGTCTGTAGTTTGGAGCTGATCTGAGTTCGTTTGATCCTGGCTGGCTGTCTTTTTTTTTGGCCGAGCAACGCACAGTCGGCATCCGTTCAGAGTAGAGAGGCAACAGTGTTGATGCGCTTTGCCCATTCGGATTCTCAAGGCTCTTCAACCGTGAGTATAATCTATTCCGGTTTCTTGTGATTAGTGATAAAGTAGGAACAACTCCTGAAGGGTTAGCGAGATTAACTTAGAAGAGTTTCTTCCAGTTTTGCTTAGCATAGAACTAAGGGAGAGGCTTTGTTTCCACAGTCCGACACACACTTGTTGCTTTCATAATTTAGGCGATCATTGAAGATGAAAGTCATGACAAAGACACGCCTGTTTGCTCAGAGAACCATGGCAGGCTTGGTAACAGGAGACGCGGTGACTCTAATTTGAGAACAAAGAGCAATGGAAGTCTCGACAGAGAGGCGGAGCATGTTCATAGGTCGTTGGCAGGATTGACAATCGTGGGAGCTGCGACGAAGGCCATCCTAACTTCAAGATGCCTCCCAAGATGAAGAAAGCGCAAAAGTCAATAGCCAGTGATGCAAGTCTTGACAGAAAGGAGAAGCATGTCTCTTCAGAGATCAAAGGCAAGCTCGGTAGTGGTAGTATCAATGGTAAGGGTCATTCTAAATTGAAAACGTCTTGCTCAACAAAGACAACACAGGAGTCTGGAAAGAAAAAGGGAAATCTTGACAAGAAGGAGAAGCATGTCTCTTCAGAGATCAAAGGCAAGCTCGGTAGTTGTAGTATCAATGGTAAGGGTCATTCTAAATTGAAAACGCCTTGCTTAACAAAGACAACGCAGGAGTCTGGAAGGAAAAAGGAAAATCTTGACAAGAAGGAGAAGCATGTCTCTTCAGAGATCAAAGGCAAGCTCGGGAGTGGTAGTATCAATGGCTCAGGTCATTCTAAATTGAAAATGCCTTGCTTGACAAAGACAACGCAGGAGTCTGGAAAGAAAAAAGAAAATCTTGACAATAAGGACAGGCATGTCTCTTCAAAGAACAAAGGCGGGCTTGGTAACAGTAGGAGTGGTGGTGACAGCGATGCGAAAACACTTCCCGAGATAAACAAAAGATGCAAGTCCGGCAAGAGCACTGGAAGTCTTGACAGAAAGGAGGAGCATGCCTCTTTGAAGAATGAAGGTGAACCTCATTTGAAGGCGCTTTCCAAGAAGAAGAAACGACCCAAGTCTAAAAGGAAAAATCAAAGTCTTGACAACAAGGACGAGCATGGTTCTTTACAGAATGATGACAGGATTTGTAACAATAAGAGCTACGATGAGGGTGGTCCTAATTTGAAGATGCCTTCCAAGACGAAGATAACAAAAAAGTTTTTTATGCCTCTCTTATCTAAAAAATTAGCTCAAAAGAAGAGGTTTTCCCACACTTATAAAGTGACTGATGTCCCTCTCCACAACCAGTGTGGAATAGCTCCAACAATATCCCCATGGGTCGGAGAAGCAGCAGCAACCCCTGATACTATTTCCTTCCATAGCCAATGTGTGACGAGCCCCCCAACAATCTCGCCCTGGGTCAGAGCAGAAACGACCCATGAGACTATTCCCTTCCACAACCAATGTGGAATAACCCCCCCAATAATCCGCTCGTGGGTCGGAGCAACGACGACCCGTGAGACTATTCCCTTCCACAACCAATGTGGGATAACCCCGACAATCTCCGAAGAAGTAACAACTCATGATACTATTCCCTTTCACAACCAATGTGGGATAACCCCAACAATCTCCCACAGGGTCGGAGCAACAACTACCCGTACCACTTGGAAACCGACCACCAAGAAAAAAATTCAGGAGTCTGGAAAGAGAACAGAAAATCTTGACAAAAAGGACAATCATGTGTCCTCAGAGAACAACTGCAGGCTTGGTAACAGTTGGAGTGGTGGTGAGGGTGATTGTAATTTGAAAACAATTTCCAATAGCAAGAAAAGATGCGAGTCTGGAAAGAGCAGTAGAAGTCTTGACAGAAAGGAGGAACATGTCTCTTCCAAGAATGAAGGCAGGCTTAGTAATAGTATGGACCAGGATCATGCGTGGATGAACCCGAAGAAATCTGTTGCTGGTGGCCCTCCTGGGCGTTGGATTGGTAAACTCTTTGTGTCAAATACAGAAATTGCTAAAGGAAGTAACGGCACCATCATCCTCGAGGGCTTGTATGAAGGTCTATCCGTTGCAGTGAAGCGCCTTGTCCAGGCTCAGTATGATATTGCTTCACAAGAAATGCAGTCTCTGAGAGCATCTGACGGAGACCCAAATATTGTTCGGCTGTATGTAGCAGAGCATGACCAGGATTTTGTGTATCTTGCTCTGGAGCGTTGTGCTTGCAGCTTAGATGACTTAATACGGGCACGTTCAAATTCTTCAGGGAAATCTTTTTTCCCTCATGATCCAGCATCAAATGCTAATGTTGAATACAAAATGCGTTTGGGTTCAGTTGAGGGGACGATGCAGGATGTTAACTTGTGGAGGGAAGATGGCCATCCCTCACCTTTGCTACTCAAACTGATGAGGTAAATTTTATGCCATGACATGCGAAAAATGGTTTGAACTGAGAGACTACTGAAGTATTTTGCTTCTGGTGGCACTCCTAGACTGTTGCAGACTTCTTATTGTATTCTATGCTTGCTTGCCTAGGTAGTACTTTTACCTGACTCTCAAGAAAATTCACAGACAATCTCCATGCCTAAATCAAACTGAGTTCTTTAGTCCTCTTCCTTTGCTTGCATTGAATTAGGTCTCAGGAAGCAACTTAAGGCCAATGTTTCTATCTAGTCCGAACTCGGCGGTTTCTTACTCATTTAGTAACCATTTAGTGATAAAGTGATACTTCCTATTTGATTAAACTTGGCTCACAGGGGTGGCAATTCAAATTGTGTGACCTTGTTCATCTCTGCCTTTATTGTCATTTCATGTTTGCCGAAGTAGTTCAAATCCGATTCTATATGAAGCGACTGGCTTTTGTAGGAGCGTCATGTAGTGTCAGTTTGAAGTTAGTCGTCCCCGTGTTGATCCAGATTTGGGTTTCTCCCTATGAATTGGAGTTGCTCTCTTGTGTCATCTGAAAATTTGCCACCTGGCTTCTTGCGGCAGTTGACATAATATGAAAAAAATCCTTTGCGTGTTTTCTTTTAAAGCCAGTCCTAACAATTGTTTTTCCTTCCCTGTTGTCTTATTCTTCTTACTTTGTCTCGTTTCATTTGTGCTAGAGAAGTTTCCGTCGATTGGGTATAACTCTTAACCAATGCCTTCAAGTAGGATTTCTGTTCTTAGCCACCGGTTAATAAATTATTGGTAGAGTGCACACGACCACCTCGTTCACACTTGCCTTTGTTGATCTTGAATGTCTAATTAATGGAATCGTCGGTTGGTTTATATACTAAGATCTGCACTATGTTATCATACAGGGAAGTGGTCTCAGGGCTCGTCCATTTGCATCGCTCAGGAATAATTCATCGAAACTTAAAGCCTCAGAATATTTTGATTACTAAGGAATTATGTGCCAAGTTATCTGATATGGCCATTAGTAGACTTCTTCCTGGGGATACATCTTCCTCAGAATATCATGTCACTAGTGAGTACTCTTGACAGCTTTACCTGGACCCTTGATCTTCTTTGCATTTAAGAATGTAGGTCTGAATCTGTTAGGTGTACCAAACCCTCGGCCATTTTATTTCGGCTATAAGAGCTGTGTTTTTTCTCTTCCAAAGCTGTCTTTTTTCTCTTCTAAAGAAGACCTTATATTGAATCTTTGCTGTCTACGTTGTAGTATGATTTTGGGGATCTAACAGTTTTTGCTGCCATCTCTTTTGATTGACTGTTGAATCAGTAATCACCTCCGTATCTGTCTGAATGACAATGGCTCTTTAATAAATGCAAATACTCGACTTCTATCTTGCAGATTGTGGGGGATTGAAAGCGTCTGAACAACTTTCTCCTGAGCAGCAAACAAGTTCAGTTGATGCGTTTGGTCTTGGTTGTGTCTTGTTTTTTTGCATCACTGGTGGAAGACATCCATTTGGAGACAGTCTAAAGGGCTATAGTAATACCGAGGATAACACAATGGACTTGTCCCCAGTCGAATTTATGCCAGAAGCTGCAGATTTGTTCGCTTGTTTACTAAACCGAGATCCTAACCTGAGGTGAGATTATGGCCATGTAATGTGCATGATCTCTTTTCATTTGTATCTGTTAATGGGTTTGATGCCGGTCATTTATCGACTCGCAATTCCATGCAGCACTCAAATCTTCCGTGTGTCCGTTCCTTCTAGCAGTACAATGCCTGAACAACATTAAACCGTAAATGCCATTGATAGTTATATGTTCCAACTTAAGCCGATTACAGGTGAAGCCGGGTCGGTTAGCCGCTGTAACTTGTCAGTACTTGAAGATGCAATTTAGGGGACTGAATTTCTCAGGGTTATAACTTGTTTCTTGCTAGTAAAATATTGTCAGAAAATCGTTTTCACATTCCGATTCTTCGTCAAACATGTTCTGTGAATTGCTGAAGTCGGTCTATCTCTTGCGGCCAAACTACAAAAACATTTGCATCTGAACTGTTTCTAATATCTGGCAGGCCAAAGGCATTGGAGGTGCTTCACCATCCATTGTTTTGGAATTCAAAGTTGAGACTGTCCTTTCTCCGAGACATCAGTGACTGGGTGAAATCGAAAGCTTGGGGAACTAATTCTGATGGCCCGAAAAAATTGGAGAGCATTGCTCAGCGTGTCTTCAATGAGGAATGGAAGGAAAAGATAGATTGTGAATTCATGAAGCACATGCGTAAGTTCAGGCCCTACGAGTTTAAAAGAGTCGAAGACTTATTGCGACTTGTGCGAAACACGTTTAGCCATTACAGAGAACTTCCACCAGAAATTCAGGTATGTCTCTACTTCCCAGTACAACTAATGCAGGAAAATTTTGCATCTGCAATGACATGGACATTACTGATTACATTATTGTCTCCAATACACTGAGTAACTGTTTCATATTTGATGTTCTTCTATCTAGTTTTACAAACATTAACATGTCCTGCTCTGAACTATCACTGTAAAGAAATACCGCAGCTGTATCTTGGCAAGGCCTATAGATTCAATGTATCAGCGAGCAATAGGGCGAGTTTGTGGCTCATACACGTTGTCGCACTGATGGTTGCTTGTGGCAGGAGATCGTCGGATCATCTCCCGAGGATTTGGACAGCTATTTCTCGAAACGATTCCCCAGACTCTTGATTGAATCCTACAGATTCATCTCCATGAGCTGCAAAGACAAGGAGCCTTCTCTCTTTTTGGAGTACTTCAACTCGTGATCAGAACGGTTTATCAACAGAGAACTTCGCAGCAATTCGGGTGGATGGTCACAATTTGCAGGATGGTTGATTTCGGCCTCGCATATAAAGATGTCATCACACACTTGGAAGCATATGCATGTATTAAACCTGTATGGACATGTTTGTATGATGCATATAGAGTATGTGAGAGGTGATAATCTGGATGTATGATCAGCTACAAAACATCAAGTCCAATGAGTTAATTGCTATCTTGAGGCAGCGGATTCATGCCTAAACAGATCTTTTCAGAACAAGTTGACCTATTACCTATGAGCCTGCGATATCGCACACTGCAATTTCTTCCGCAAATGTTCTTTTCAATGTAATAGATTGGAGTTAATCCAAAACAAAAGTGAGCAATAATTAGCATATTTCAATGTCACAATCAGAATGCAAATGATGGTTGTCTTGAGTTTCTATGCATCCAACTCTAAATTTTAAACCAACTTATTCGCCAAAGTTCAAGTACTTCAATCGATATCAACTTTAACGTCGTCCATTTGAGCTCAAACTCCACGATTAACACCCGGTTAGTTCGTGTGATCATTCATTGCCCTTGCTCAGATTATGTAGATGACTAACAATACACCACTGTGATTCCCATTTATTGTATGTATTTACATTTATATCCTTCCTTATATGTGTATGCGCGCGCGCGTCTATATATAGGCCTTGTGCCTAATGAAAATTCCCTCATTCTCCAAACCTAACATGGTATCAGCTCAGAGCTAGGTTTTGTAACTAATAATTTTTCTTATGTGATTTCTAACGTGTTACTGCCTAACTGGTATTGTCTTTGTCGTGTAGTTGATAAAATTTCTCATTGGAGCTAATTGCTTTTGGACATTAAAAGCACCGGTCTATATGTGATTAAAATACTGAAAAAAAGATGTCGACGTACCTCAAAACCCCTAAAAGGATGGAATTAACAACTCTGAAGTGTATGTGTGTGTACATATATAAAGTACGATTGATTCCTTAGTTTTTCAATTTAGTTGCAAAAATCCCATATCTTCTTTGAAAAGTGCAACATCCTATCTTCTTTGCATCTAAGATTGATTTATGCCGTTCTGAATCTGTTGGTGGTACTAAAAACCTTCAACCGTACAATTTCGGCCGTAAGGAGTGATGGCCACGGTTCAGAACCGACGGGTTCCGATTCATGAACCGACGGTTCATGTTTGTCGAGTCTGAACTTAGTTTAGTTTAAATGGATTTGGGCTGAGGTTGATACGGATTGAGTTTGGGTTTTATTTTAGTGCTACCCAACTTAGGCTTTTAATTGCTTTGCAAAAAATAAATAATTTGGATTTTTTTTTCTAAAAATGATTGCTTATATCGCTTACAAAAAATGAATTAACGAGAAATATTTTCATCATTGACGAGAACGTTATATGTAACTTGTTGTATGTAATAAAACTATTTTTCATCGACTAATTATTTCAAGAAATCCAACCAATCATTCGTAGAAAATATTTTTAAAATCAATTTTTTTTTTTTTTGCTGAACAAACGGGACTTTAGCTCTGCTTGATTAGCATGCCTTTCGTTTAGTGTTTTAATGGTACTTTTGATATAGCTTAGGTTTAAATAGATTAATCTTTTAGACAAGAACTTGGGCTCCATTTGAACTCAGCACATGGGGATCATCATGTCCCGAGGCTTAACAACAATGCCATTTGTATTCTTCGCCCGACAAGTATCGGGTTTTCTTGCTCCTACTTTACTTTAGGCCTTTTCAATAATTGGCTATTTGATTCTCTTAATTTTCATTTTTAGAGGTGAATAGGATAATCCTTAGGATCATAACAAAACCCCCCTAAAAAACTGGATAACAAATCAATCAACTTAGGATACCGAAACGGCATTACTTAGATAATTAGTGTAATCAAGTCCCCGACTATAAAATTCTTGGTCGCTAGTCGATCCAATAGGCTATTGCCGAGTCTCGTTTCGCATAAAATGTTATAGGCTTTCGATCGAACTTAAAAATTAATCCAATGTCGCGCACGAGAGCTAAGAAACTAATCTTGTGTACGGGTCCTTCAACATTTGGTAAAATGCTTCGGCACGAGATTGAACCGCTGTGAGGATATTCAACCCCATTCAATTGATGAACTAATTATTGAACAGATGGATATTTTGTCGAGACATCATTAAACATGTTCCACGATCTATTTAGCCGAGAGGGATTGTTCCTCCATATCTATCTCTCTCTCTACACTCTAGCTTCCAAGCTGAGGAAAAAGGAAAATAAAATTCCATGAATTTCCCTTGGATGAAATAAACTTGCAATATTGGCAAAACAGATCCGCCATTTTTCGCTCGTCTCGTCTGTTTCTCAAGGGTTTGCCAAAATTCATCTTTTGAACCGCCCGAATTTTAACCCGACCCACCCGGGTTGGAATGAAATGCGAAAATCATAACGATGGAAAGCCAAAACCAAGGTGGTCGAATCTGAACTACAGAGTCACACAACCTCCTCTCCTACGCAACCCCTTCCTCCTCCAGTCTAAACAGCTCCTCCAGCCCCTCCCCTCCTCCATTCGATCGGCACAACAATGGGTGCGGTTCTAGGATGTCTTGGCGGAAAGGAGGAGCGTGTCTCTGCAAGAAATGAACGCAGGCTTGACAACAGTAGCAACACCGGAAGAAATGAACGCAGGGTTAACAACAGTGGCAACTTTGATGTGAGGTTCAGTGAATTCGATCTTTCAAATCTCAGTGTACTAGATCCTGACGAGTGTAAAAATTTAAAGGAAATCGACAGCATTCTTCATTTTATCCGTAATCCTTCTGAAGTAGTTCTTGAAGAGGGTCTTCAGCGCGGTCATTTTCTTCCGGAAGTAATTCCCGAGAGGAGGAATAGGCGTGAGTCTTGAAAGAGTAATGGAGGTCTTGGCAGTCTCCTCAGGAAATGAAGGCAGTCTTAAGCTCAATAACCGTCCTTATGGTGGCATTGAAGGGGTTAGTATTGGCCAAAACCCAGTCTCAAGAACAGAAATGGCTAAGGAAAGTAATAGGACCATTGGCCTTGAGATCTCCTCTGAAGTTCTAACCGTTGAGGCCACGGGTGCATAAGCCACGTAAGGCTTCGAGGAAGGCTGTACAGGTGCATAAGCGTAGTAAGGCTTTGAGGAAGGGAGAGAGTGAATCTGAAGGAAAGGCAGGATGGGGTACTGTTCAGTTGCTCCGCAATCCTTATGAACAATCTACTGAAAAGGGTGTTCGGTTCAGTGAGGCTTTGTGGAAAAAAATTGCCGAGTGTAAGAATAGGCGCCTGTCTGGGAAGAGTAACGGGGGTCTTGAAAGAAAGGAGAGCCATGTTTCTTCAGGAAATGTAGGCAGGCTTGAGCTCAATGACCTTCCTGATGGTGGCAATGAAGAGCTTGGGAGCGTTCCCGGATCAAGTATAAAAATAGCTAAGGACTCCTTTGAAGGTCCACCTGTTCCTGTTCGGGTGCATCTAGTGGAGTCCGACTGGGATCCCATATGTCTTGCTCCAGGGATCCGTATTTGCAGCTTAGATGATGTAATTCAAGCACTTTCAGATGACCATGTCTTGCTCTGTGTTGACTCGGTTAATGAGCTGATGATGTAATTTTTATGTTTTGACGTGCACAAAGGATTTGAAGATATTAAGGTGGACGTGTGATCATCTAAGAATGTATAAGATAAGAAATGAAGATATTCGACGAAAAGTTAGAGTAGTTTCGATGGCAGAAAAGATAAGAGAACATAGATTGAGATGATTTGGACATGTTTTTCATAGGTCCCTAGATGATCCGGTAAGAACAAAAGTTTATTTGAAAACTTGACATGAAAAGAGGAAGAAATCGACCAACACTTACTAAGGGTAACAAGATTTAATGGAGTGAGAAATAGATTAGTAGTTGGTGTTAAGACGGAGTGGAAAAAAGCTATTACCATTATGGATGAGCAGAACTCCTATGTTCCTGGTTGTCCTTTTTAATCCTTGCTCCCTATATGTGTCACGCCCTGATCCTCAAACACGCGGCATTCCTACCTTAATACCCTTAGATCACGAAGGATAGCGTCCCAGGCTCGCTATCGACCTATAATTGAAATGCGCATGCGGAACGTGCTAAACTCCCAGATAACAAAATTAGCATGGAATAAATCAGCAGGAATGTCCATTCAGTCAATTCATCAAAAGACAACTTAAATCCTTATGCATAGCAGATACTAATTAACCCTATAGAGCTAACAACATACAACTCCATTTTTCGGAGCGGCTCTCTATGTACTCAAAAGAGACAATGGTCGGTAGGGTTAACTCCATATCTACTCCAAAAGGTCACTTTCAAAAAGTCACGCCTTAGGGTCCATGAAGCTCCATCACTTGTAACCTAAAAAGTCATCTCACGACAGGATGAGAAATAAATCTCAGTGAAGTCAACACCTAAGCTTGACTAGGACGATGATTCACCCAAGACATCCTACCAAACAAATATGGCATGTCAACCAATACAGATATCCAACCACATACAACTTACCCTCCAAGAAGCCACATATAATGCGATGCAGACACAACATGACAATCAAACAGCCCAATTAAGGCAAGCATCACATCAATCGACATACATGACGTTACACGTAGTCCATTTATTAATGAGATAGGGCATGTCAACCCGGCACACTAGTCAACTGGTGCCTAATACACTAGTCAGTTGGTACTCTTCTAGCGGCGCCAAGCATCGTCCCTTAGTTCCGACGACTGCTTCTAGTAGTTTGTGTAATTCCGATCATCACGGCACAGAGCTACTAGGAATTCCTTTCAGGACTTCGGTCCCTCATAAGTTGCGACCGACATCCGTCAAACTGACGTCACAGAATGACGTGTTTCCGGCAAGTCGTATTTTCCCAATCGTCATAGTACAATCTTGTCAAGAATCTCATCGTCCCACCCTATGATCACATAAGACACCTGACAATCAATCAATTTTGTCATCTTTGATTTAGGCTAGATGCTCATACAAACATGCTCAAAGACTCGACCCAAGGCCGTTTTCATGCTAAATTATGCAGTTTGAGTTCACACAGGTCATATGAATGCACAACCTCACCACTAGGCTTGCACCTGACATAGACGATGAAATAATCGAAAATTCAATCATGTCACATCATAGTCAATCAACTACAGTCAGTCAAGTAGTCAAAATACGATCGATTAATCAATTCAATTAATCAAACGACATTGATTAATCCCGATTTCATTAATTTATTGATCGATCGATCGCTTGGCTCTGAACTAACGCTCGCTTGCGATCAAACAACGACAATCGATGCCCAATCAATCAGTCAATCGATTCTAGTAACCAACTAGCCACAGATGACCTAATTAAAAAGACTAACTTAATTAATCGTGGCCATTTATCCTAAACCCGATTTCTATCTAAACCGACCACAATTATTCTAACTAATTTACCCTAATTGACTAATTAAATAATCCTAAGCGCAATTAGAGCTCTAACCAAGGATTAGGGGTCAACTCACAATTAATACTCCGAAAATGACAGCGTGGCGGCAACGGGTTTGGCCTTGTCTCGGGTAGGCACTGCACGCACGAGTCCTCGGACACTTGGCCCGAATTGCCGGCCACGGACTCGGTCACTTGGGCCTACGGGCTTGGCCACTCGGCTTTGGCTCTAGGCCAAAATGCTCGGACACGACCTAGGCGAGACCCAGGACCGATCAGGCCATGGCCCAGTCTCGGATGGCCACGGCCTAGCACAGGGAGCTAGGAACACTCTCTCTCTCTCTCTAGCAAATAAAAGAGAGAGAAGGCAGACGCGGATCCTAAATTGAGGCGAGAATGCTGTCATCCTTCACCATCGTTTTCATTCAATTTCTTGATAGATTTTCTAGCCATTGTCGGTTAATAGGGTTAAGTTCGTTACCCTTCCACGAACATATAAATTCCTATCATTCTTGGCGCGACTATACATATAAATTCATCGTTGTTCATGTGATTTATAGTTCCATTTTCTTCATGGTCAATTCTTAATCGCTTTTAATTACTGGCAGGCCAGAGACGTGGGAGTTGCTTTCGTGTTTTTGGAGTCCAGCGGAGAAACTGCGCCTTTATGCATGGTCGTCGATGTACTACAGGCACGGATCCGGATCCTTCCCGTTCCCCAGACCTTCCCCCCCTCCCCTTTTTATAGGGGGGAAAAAGTTGGGAATAACCAAACAAAATAACTCTAAGTTCGAAGCATGGGGATCACTTGCCTTAAAGTTTGGTGACTTACCCTCGTCTTCACCCTCCGTAAAACTTCCCTCTATAAAAAAGGGGAATGAAGGGTGGATATTCCCATGTCTTAGTATCTAAGGCGGGGGATGCAAATCCGAGTTCGGAATGATTGAGAAGGAGGGAATTTTTTTTTTTTTTTTTTGAGGTGCTGGGGAAGAAGAAGGGCAATGTACATATACTGGATAAGTGCAGAAAATATAAAATGTTTCCACGTTAATTAGTTTGAAAACTTCGAGGTTTTGTTTTGATTAATTTAAGAATTTGACATTTAAAAAGGGAAATTTGAAAAAAAAAAGTCCTAAGATTTTTGTCATTTTACCGATTCAATCATAAACTTTTTCATTTTTTGCTAATTCAATCTTATTGGCTGAAAATCGCTGGTGTGAACACTGATTGTCCTATGTGGCACTGCGTGCGCCGATCTGGATATTTTTTAATAACGTCTTGATATTTTTTTGAATACTCTTCATTTTTTTCCTTTTTCTTCTTTATGTTTTCCTTTTAAATTTTTTTCTTTTTTTTTTTTTACCTCCAGCGTCGAGCGAGGACGGCCATCGCCCACCTAGGCGAGGGAGTCCCTCCCCCTATGCCTGAGGAAAAAAAGGAAAAAAATAAAAATTGAAAAATTAGATTATTATTAAAAATTATCCACGTCAGCATAGGCGGTGCTAGATACGGCCCTCGATATCCACGTCAGCAATTTCTGACTAATATGATTGGATCGGCAAAAAACTAAAAAGGTTTTGAACTGAATCGGCAAAAGCACAAAACGATTAGTACTTTGTTTGACAATTTTTCCAGATTTGAAAATATTCGGATTCATGTCTTGAACTCAATAAAATTCGAGCATAAAAAATAACGCATGATCCACGTGGAAATTATCGAATTTCTAATGTGTAAGTCCAGAAGACGATAGAAATTGGATCTTGATTAGCGCGCTTTTTCGAATCTTCAATCCTCGATTGAATGACAACTCACGCTACTTTTTAAAATCTTCAGCTTCTATTATTTTTATTAGTATTTTATTAAAGGAATAAATAATCGATGTAGGAGTTTTTTTTCTGAAAGAAAACAAATTCTACGTTTGGAGTGGGCTATGAATGTCGGCCTGTCGCTAAAGATTTTAGGCCCACTTCGTCCTATTTAGATTAGAACGAGAGTAGCCAGGGCAAGCGAGCTAAAGTTGCGAAAAATCAGCATTGAGCAGCAAGCTTAGAATACTTGTTTGATTAAGTCCATTTTGTTCAGTAGAGTTATGTCATCAGACTCAATACTACTAGATTGACCAAAAAGTTAGGCCTATTTAATTTGGTAACCATCTTGTTTTAGAAACAATTTCTAAGCAGAAATGACTTTTTTCTAATTTTATTCATGGGAACAATTTCTGAGCAGAATGATTTTTTTTTTCCGATTCTATTTCCAGCGGCGTCGGAGTAGAAGAACACGTTTGGTAACCGCACAAAATTTATATCCCCGGAATAGAAAAAGAATATAAATGTGTTTGGTAAAACCCTAAAGATTTCTATTCTCGGTTTTTTTTTTATTTAATTGTAAAAATGTCGGTGGCGGCCAGGACGGTGGAGATTCATGATCGGCGACTGGCGACGGGGATGGTGACCGACGGTGGATTCGTGATTGTAAAGACAATCATTAAATTGCACTGAGCTTGTTTTTCTGCAATGACATTGTTTCTCTTTTCGTTCTCGAGAACAAAGAAAGTATTTTTTTTCTTTATTTCTTGTTTGTGTTTATAAATCTGTTCTCAAGAATAATTTCCATTCCGAGTAACAGAAAAATTACTTGACATTCTCAAATGGATTTTTGTTTTTGTTTTTTTTTTCCCGAAGAACAAGGGAACAAAAAAAAAACAGATAATCGGAAAAAGATATCAAAAGAGTTACTTCATTTGCAGCTGAATCTGTTAAGTTGACTGATGATGCCATTATGTTCCTTTTCTCAAAGTAGAATAGATGTGTCATATGGACTGAGAGAAATCACCGGTCCTTTAGCTGGATTTATCAAAATTTAGATCGGTCAAAGAATTGGAATTAGGGTGCAAATGATAATTATTATGTCTCTTTATTTCTAATCTGAACCTGTTTCTAAAATATATTTGGAACAAAAATCAATTTTCTGTTCCTAAAACAAAAAATTATTTCAGAAATAGATTGGTACAAAAATGAAAAGTTATGATTTTCAACTTTAAAAACAAAATTAAGAAATAGAATTCTTCTCAACTCTCTCTCTCTCTCACTCGCGTCCCAATCACCAATCCATTAGATCGGTTCGCCAATCATCGGTTTGCCGATCGCCAATCACCAGTCCGTCGGCCCCCGTTCAACAATTGTCGATCTGCCGTCCACAGGTTCGCTGATCCGCCGGTCACCATCTCCAGCAACCTTAAAAATTTTGTGTTGTTATCAAACTAAATTTTTTGTCGTTACCAAAGCATTTATATGCTCAGAAATTCGTCCATAAATTAGAAATAGATAAATCTATTTATGTCCATAAATTGATTCCAAAAATAGAATGATTATCCATCGTGCACATTCCCGCAATTGCTTTGTGATTCTGAGTAATATTCTATGCAAGAGATGGGAATGAGCTAGGCTGCTGAAAATTTATTCTTCAATTCCTTTTGTTTTAGCCTTGCAACTTCGCTGTTGCATTCTTCTTCTTCTTCTTTTTGAATTGTGATGGGATGTGCATATAATCTTATACTTAGATGAAACTCATGTTTCAATCATTCTTAGAATCCAAATATTCAAGGTAAGCATGGCATCACTTCTACTCTAAAAATCAATTTTCGACGTGAAGTTAATTATTTTACTTATTAAGAGAAGTAAATTTAATTTACTTCTTTAAGTGACTCCAAAACTATTTCGAAAGCAAAAAGAAAAAAGAGCTCCAAAAGTAAAAAAATAAAGTTATGTAATCATTTCTACTTCAGAAATGCGTCATCAAATAAATTTTTGCTTCAAAAATAAATTCTAATCTAAAAATGCAGAAATTCTAATCTAAAAATATTGCCATGTGCGTCCTCAGTTGCCAAGAGACGAGCGTGGGTCAAGCTTCTCGTGCGAAGAAAGAAGGCACATTGTTGAGGTTAACCCTTATAAGGAAATTCTTTACCTTGATCCGCCCGACTCGTACATACTTCGAGTCAAAGTACTTCACCCGGTCGCCAAACGTGCGATCGGATCAGTCTCTGGACTTGGTCAATACCACATGTTCGGAGCCCAATCCTCGAGCCGAGCCGACCAGACCCGACCCGAGGCCACAAGCGAGCAATGAGCATGCAAAATGCCCATTTAAAGTACAAAAACGACGACGTCAAGCCAAGTAAACGCCCGGACCGCTTCACACAGAGAAATGACAAAGAATTAGCTCGAGGGACGAACATCCAAAGCCGCTTAGACGGAGAATCGTTGACGCACGACAACGCAATCTCTGAATCCCAATCGTCACCCGGTGGGCGATTGGATTTAGCGGCATCCGTCGGAGATCCCAAGTCTGCAGCGACCGCGGGAAGCTTCGAATCTTCTTTGATTGCTGTTTGTGCGAACCTTCCAACGGTCCTCCTCCCATAAAGTAAGGATCGCTGGATGACCGGATTGTCACCGGGTTCGATTCATGAGGGGCAGGATTTGGCAGCAGCTATGGACGTTTTTGTCGATCGTCGGCTGGTTCTTGGGGCTGAGCGCCGTCGTTTCGAGGTCGGACAGCTCGGAGGTGTTGGTGCCGAGGCCCTGGGACCGGGGATTGACACGCTTGCCTGTGAGATCTCTCAAGTCTATTCAACCGTGAGTTGGTCTCCTACTGTTCGGTTTTAATTCCTCGCTTCGTGATTGATTTAAAAGAAAATCTGTAATTTTTCTGATCCAAATGAAGCAGTCTTTTACCCTGGAGCTGTGAATCATTTGGCCAGTTGAGTTCCATGCCGTAATTTCGATGGTTTAAGTTTAGTTTAGTGGCAATTCGGTGTAGTATGTACTGGGATGTGAGCTTGGTTCTTTTGGTATTAGGGAGTTCAGCCAAAGTTTCTTAGGATCTGTATGGCCAAATGGCATAATGCGGCTGGTTAAGATTAAAAGTTTTCAGACGTGCATGGGTGTGATGGGGAAAAACTGCTTATTTCTCTTGTTGAGAGGCACCTAGTCTTGTTATTGAGTTTTGCAAGGACAAAAACCCTGCATACGAGGGGACGAACAGAAAGAGACAGAGAAATGTGACTTATGTATTAAACAATAAGTCCCTGCCTTGCTGTCTAGCCATGGAAGTAGTGTGACATATGGTCTCATCGATGTCCAACATACATCAATTTGGAATTCTGCATGATAATTTTTCTTGTCAGGACTCGTTACTATTATCTTCTTCCCATTATTTGGTAGCAATTTGGTAGCAATTTATGGTCTAATGGATGCATGATTTGTGTACTCATGACTCAGAAACTTAGGATCAGTCAAAATTCAGCTTTGCTTTGGAGCTTAGTAATAAAGTGTTGCATATAACTTTGGAAAACTTGATATGTATAATCAACTATTTGGAGCTCATGACTAGTACTTTCTATTCAGTGGTTGATGCTGCTGATAAGGGCTCCCTAGCTGTGCTGGTTTGATTTATAATTTGTTCTAGCTTCTGATTCTCATATGTCTTCTTGGCCTGTAAGCTATCAATGGCTTGTTATGAATTAGGGCCTACATGTTAACCGTTCTGATTCTCTAATTCTCATTCCATGAACAGTAAAAAATGATAATGTTGTTTGGTAACGTAAATAATTTTGATTCTGATTTTGTTCCCAAAATCAGCTTTGGAGAATCGGAATTGGTTTTAGAATAAAATCCAAAAGAAAAAAAAAGTTGCTTTTAGAAAAAAAAAATCACTTTTTTTTTTGGTAAGAAAAAAAAAATCACTTTTGAAAATAACAAAACATAACGAAGTTTCACATCTCGTCATTTTTCCTTGTAGTTTTCTCATTATTTTTCCCTCTACCTAATAAAAATAAAATAAAAATAACAAAAAATTTAGAAAATCCCAAAAAATAGAAAAAGCTTAGATTAGGCAGTGTGACCTTACTTTCATAAAGTTGGGCCTAAGTTTCATGGATTTCATGGATTTCATAGATTTCACTCTCCTACAAACAATAACAAAAGATGAGAGCATCCAACGTGCATACTCGTAGCCGTGCATCACAAGATGTTCCTATGTATTTAGACAACGCAACATTTAAATAAAAAATGAGTCATTAATATGGGAACCTAGCCCATGCTTCATCGAACTTTAAACATCATATATTAAAATTTGTATTTCATTCATGACATTTTAAAAAATAATATATTTTAAATTATTTTAGTTTGCATTGAAAATTAGTCTTCAATTTAGGATGAAATTTTATAAATTAACTACATAGTTATTTGACTTAAATGAAAAAAAAAGAAAAGAAGCATTTTTTTAAAACATAAATTTTATACAGTTATCAAGCACGTTCTGATTCTCTAAAACTCATCCAAGAACATCAATAACACCTTTATCCCAAACTAGTTGGGTCGGCGGTCGATGAACCCTAAAGAATCATAAAAATAAAAGCAGAATCAAGGGAGATAAAAGAGATAAATGTGTAAAAATAAATAAGTATATATATATATCTATACACTACCCCTCCACAATACTAATAGCCTCCCTCCACTCCGTCCTAAGACAAACCGTACGCCAATCTATTTCCCACTCCATTTAATCTTGTTTTATTGCTTTCCCCCAAGTAAGTTTCGGCCAATCTCTTGCTTTCTTCGTGTTATGCTTTCGATAGCAAACTTCTGTTCGTACCGGTGCATCTAAGGGTCTCCGGAGAATATGCCCAAACCATCTCAATCTATGCTCTCTTATCTTTTTCGCCACCGTTTCTACTTCAATTTTTCGTCGAATCTCTTCATTCCTTATCTTATCTGTCATTGTATGACCACACATCCACCTTAACATCCTCATTTTCGCTACTCCCATTTTATGCTCATGTTTCCTTTGTGCTGGCCAACATTCAGCTCCATATAACATGACAAGTCTGACTGTTGTTCTATAAAATTTTCCTTTTAACTTAAGAGGAATTTTGCGATTACAAAAAAATCCCGATGCACTGCATCATTTCATCCAACCTGCTCTGATTTTATGGCTTACATCCTCATCAATCTCTCCCTCCTTTTGCAATATTAATCCCAGAGATCTAAATGTATCTTTTTTGGGTACCTTCCGTCCGAGCATATTTACGGCTTCTTGATCCCCTCTTTCTGCCATGTCAAACTCACACTTCAAGTATTTCGTCTTACTCCGACTTAGCGTAAATCCTTTAGACTCTGACGTGCTTCTCCATACTTCTAACTTAGCGCTAACCCCAGCCCTGATCTCATCAAGAAGCACGATATCGTCTGCAAATAGCATGCACCACGGCACCTCATCTTGAATATCTTTTGTTAGCTCATCCATAACCAGGACAAAAAAGTAAGGGCTCAAAGTAGAACCTTGGTGTGAGCCTACTGTGATTGAAAAATAACTTGATGTGCCATTACAAGCCTTCACACATAAAGTAGCACCGTTATACATGTCCTTGATTGCCTCAACATACTTTAAAGATACTTTTTTCTTCTCAAGAATCCACCACAAAATCTTTCTTGGAACCCTATCATACGCCTTTTCGAGATCAATAAACACCATATGGAGGTCCTTCTTTCTTTCTCGATGGTAGATCTTCCTAGCATAAATCCAATTGATTGATAGAAACCTTGGTCTATATTCTCAAACGATGCTCAATAACTCTTTCCCACAATTTCATTGTATGGTTCATAAGCTTGATGTCTCTATAATTAGAATAATTTTGGATATCCCCCTTGTTCTTGTATATAGGCATAAGTATTCTCTTTCTCCATTCATCAGACATCTTATTAGTATGGAGTATCTTGTTAAAAAGAGTAGTTAACCAACTTATTGCTACATCCCCTAAGTATCTCCACACTTCAATAGGAATACCATCGGGTCCCAAGGCTTTACTAGTCTTCATCTTTTTTAATGCCTCCCTAACTTCCCGTGCTTTAACTCTGCACACAAACCTTCTATTTGAATCATCAGAAGCATCTTCCAAATCCACCTCACTTCTATTGCTCTCCCCATTAAAAAGTTTGTTAAAATAACTCATCCACCTGCCCTTGACGTCTTCATCTCTTATCAAGAGTGTTTGATTTTCATCCTTGATACATCTAACCTGTGTCAAGTCTTTACTTTGCTTGTCTCTTGATTTTGCAAGTCTATAGATGCATTTTTCTCCTTCTTTGCTCCCAAGTTTGTTGTACATATCGGTGAAAACCTTACCTCTGGCCTCTCGTACAGCTTTCTTGGCACTTTTTCTCGCCAATCTAAACTTTTGCAAATTCTCTTCATTAGTACATTTATGTAGGCATCTGAAACACTCCTTCTTCTACTTAATTGCCTCCTGCACCTCTTCAATCCACCATCAGGTTTCTTTTGTTTGATGATCATTCCCTCTACTTTCCCCTAACACCCCTTTTGCCACTGTCTGGATGCAGTTAGACATCTTTTTCCACATCATATTTACTTCACCCTCCAGTCGCTACGGTCCTTCCTGTAACATTTTTTCCTTGAATTCTGTTTGTTTTTCCTCATGTTACTTCCACCATCTTACTCTGAGGTGCTGCGCACTTCTCTTCGTCTTCTGTACTTTGTTATACCGAACTTCTAAGACCACCAACTTATATTGTGTGACTACACATTCACCAGGGTATACCTTACAATCTACATACGAAGCTCTATACTCTCTCCTAGCAAGAAAGAAATCAATCTGGCTACAATTTTGACCGCTGCGAAAAGTGATCAGATGTGATTCTCTTTTCCTAAAAAAAGTGTCTGCCAACATCAAATCATAAGCTAATGCCACACTCAATATGTCTTCGCCAGCCTCATTTCTAGTCTCATATCCAAAAACTCCATGAACTCTGTCAAAACTTCCACTACTCTGACCGACATGTTCATTTAGATCTCCTCCTATGAATGCCTTCTCCTCGTGTGGTATCCGCCTTAAAATCTCTTCCAGATCTTCCCAAAATCTGCTCTTCTCGGACGCTTGCAATCCAACTTGAGAGGCATACACACTAAGGATATTCAAAATCAAATTCCCCACTACTAGCTTAACTAAAATAATCCTATCTTCTATTCTTTTAACATCAACCACTCTATCCTTGAAATTTTTATCAATCAGAATCTTAACTCCATTTATACTCTTTGTTGTGCCTATATACCATAGCTTGAATCCGGTGCCATCCACTTCCTTAGCCTTCTCTACTTTCCATTTAGTCTCTTGCAGGCAAGCAATATTCACTTTTCTTCGAGCAAAAGTATCTGTCAATTCCCTCAATTTACCCGTTAAGGTTTCTACATTCCAAGTCCCCAATCTAATCCCTACTCTCTAGGCCTTTCTTGCCCCCCCCACTCGCCCACGGAAATATGAGGACCCTTGCTCATTTATCACCACATCCGGGCACCGATGTGGCGCATCACTTTGGGAATGATGGCTCAAGCTAGCTTCCTTACCCCTTGCACCCACCTATCTTGGTGCAAAGACCCTTACTCGTTTTTCGCTATACCCGGGTGCCGATGCAACGCGTCGCTAAGAAGGGTACGCTCCAACGAAATATCAATAGGGTTCATCTCATAGAGGTAGCTCTTTTTTTATAACCGGCTTGCTACGCCTGACGTAACCCCCCTCCTTTACCTGGCTTAGGACAGGCTATGTAGACTACATAGGCGGAATTTAAAACTTATCCAGGAACAAAATAAAAAAATTCATTTTAACTAGAATCAGTTTTTGGAATCAGAATGGTTACCATCCACAGCCTTAGTAACCAGTTTGAGTCCATTTTTCGGTTACTTGCCTTGTCATTTGCCTCTGTATTGGGGAGATAACTCTCCCATTTCTCTGTTTTTATGCATGCATTTGATTATGGCTTCTGGCTTTGGACAGAAATCATGACACTGCTCTAGTTGCTGCCTTAGATGGGACAATACATTTGGTGGACAGTGATTCTAGGAGGGTGATCTGGTCATTCACATCAGGACCTCCGATCCACTCTTCATATCAGGCTCCAATTAACCAAGATAATGAGAATGAAAGTTCTTCTGGACGCAGCAGTGGTTACTTTATAGACTGTGGTGATGACTGGGAGCTGTATATGCACAACGAGCACTTTGGTAAAATGGTATGGCTAAGACTTCTATCTGTGAAGAGAAAATTGAGATCCTTTTAGGTTTTGTCTAATTAGAACAACTGTTTGATCATTTGTCTACTCAAGGATATTACCAATTTCCGGACTTCCCTGTGCCTTTCATCATCAGATTGAGGTTGGTAGAGCCACCTTGATGGTGGCAAAAACTTGTTACGACCATTGGGAGAGATCTTATTCTCCTTTGTCTGTAAGACAGAGCACATGGATGCATTCTTGTTTTTGCTATTGCACAATGCTGTTTTCTGTAAAATATGTTGTTGTTTAAAGGTTTCTCTATTCCGGCAGACGATCCTTACCTAAGAAAGCAAGACATATTTATGAGAGGAAATTATGAAGCTTGTAATACTTAGATGCATGGTATGTTGCTTTATTCAGGAGAAAAAATGACTTGATTTCTTTTGTCCTGAAGATTTAACTTGGGCTTTTTTTTGCCTGTTAATGGTTGTAGAAAAGATTTCCACATTTTCCTATTTGTACTGAAATGGAAAATGCCCTTATCTACATGTTTTAGATGCATGAAACTTTGAATGTCATCTTTCCTCCTCCCGAAATTTGAAAGAAGTCTCCTGAATCACAGTGGTTGTTTTTTCTTATTAACTGCAAACAAAAATAAAAAAATTCGTTGCCACTATTGCCTGCTGTATACATCTTACGAACCGACTGTCCCATGCAATGCAGAAACTGGGGATGAACATCGACGATTTCATAAAGAATACACCATTGGTATCAGAGGATGGATCAGTTACACTTGGATCTCGGAAAAGCACAGTGTTTGAAGTCGATGCTTTGACTGGAAGAGTTATACGTACTTATGGTTTATCGGATCTTCCATCTACCTCTCCAAATGATATAGAACCAACTGCTTTACAAGAAAAAAGTGCCAATGATTTGGCAGAATCGAATTCTGACACTGCTCAGCCGCGTCTGAAAATTATGAGGACCGACTATTCTTTGCAGTCATTTGCTGCAAAATCGAACAAAGTATTGTGGAATGTTTCCATGGCTGAAATAGGGGCTGCGTTACTTTGTCGAGATGACGATAATTCTTTCAGTGGATCTCCTGTCAATTCAAGATATCAACTTGGTCTGGAATCTGGAAATTCCATGACAATGCCGCTCTCTTGTCAATCAAGGGCTATTGTCTACCGCTTTCGCAAGCCTGATATGTACGATACGTTTTCTAGGCCTCAGCTTCATGATGGGAGGCAACTGCCATCTTCCAGTCCAAAACAACTACTACTACCTTCCCAGCATGAAATTGATCAATCATTGAACTTTCAGCTTGAAAATCCTTCTTCGGAGCTCATGCTTCCTCAAACGAAGATGGACAGTATGTTGAACGCGCATGATGGTAATGCTGCTGGGGTTATATTGCCATTGCCTGCATTGGAGATCCACAATTCAGTAGTCGTTCCTCAGGATAACAATGCAACCGTCAACGCTGATGTTTCACTTAATATGTCTTCTGAGTGGTCAGCAACTTTGTATGTCATATTGGTGGTCTTTACGGCAGCTGTTGGTTTGTTTGTCCGCTGTTACTTTCAAGTACCAAAAGAACAGGTTAAGCAGCTCAGTGATTCTAGCTTGAAAGCACCTTCCAAGAGGAAGAAAATGCGGAAGTCTGGAAAGAGTAATGGAAGTCTTGACAGAAAGGAGAATCAAGTTTCTTCAGAAAATGAAGGCAGGCTTGACAACAGTAGGAGCAATGATGACGCATGGATGAAACTCAATAACCTTCTTGATGGTGGCATCGCAGGGCGTAGAATTGGAAAACTCTTTGTATTAGGTACAGAAATTGCTAAGGGAAGTAATGGGACCATTGTCCTTGAGGGCATATATGAAGGTCGACCTGTTGCGGTGAAACGCCTTGTCCAGGCCCATCATGATGTGGCCTTGAAAGAGATTCAGAATTTGATAGCCTCTGACCGACATGCAAATATTGTTCGGTGGTATGGAGTGGAGTATGACCAGGATTTTGTGTATCTTGCTCTAGAACGCTGTAGTTGCAGCTTAGATGATTTAATTCAAGTACATTCAGGTTCTTCAAATAACTCCGTTTTCCCTGATGAGCCAGCATCAATGGTTGAATACAAAATCAGATTGGATTCGGTTAGGGGCACGATGCAAGATGTTAACCTGTGGAGGGCAGATGGTCATCCCACACCTTTGTTACTGAAATTGATGAGGTAATTTCTGTCTTAACATGGGAAAATGGTTTGAATTGAGAGATGACTGCAATATCTTGATTATTGCGGCACTCCTAAAATCAATTCTCAGATTTGAATTTGTATTGAGCTTGCTTAAACATGACTCAGAAGCATATCATAGAGATCACTGCCTTCATGAACTCTTCTTTGCTGGCTCTTTTGGGTATCAGGTGCTAGTCAAAGGACTTAATAACTCCTCTGCAAAAAACTTCCCAAGTCATACATGATAGCAGGGGATTGTTAGGCTACTTCCTTGACTCTGGTTAGCCAAAATGCAATCAACATCATCATAGGTTAAGTTTGATGTCACTGTCAAGGCCAAACTCTTAGTTTATATGGAAATTGATTAGGTATTATCAATTACATAGTGACGGAATATAGATTTTCCTGTTTTGGTAAAACCAGTATACCTTCTCTCTTTGTGATTCATGAATGGTACAAAATCCTCATGCACTCAAATCAGTAAATGGTTATGACATTGTCGTGGCAATCAGATTCTCCTACCAGGTTTTTTATTTAAGTCGACATAAAGAACCTGTAATAGGTTTGATTCTCCAGTGTACTTTTGGCATCCTTGGTGGGTCTTACTGTGTTATAGAAGTTCCTGAATTTCCAATAGGATATGGCATAGTATTTATTTTGTATCGGATGTCTTCAAGCAGCCCAATACTATTGAATTCCAGATATATGGTTAATTTTAAGTCGTAATGTCTACTCTTGTATTATAATACAGGGATGTGGTATCAGGACTCATCCATTTGCATGACTTGGGAATAATTCATCGCGACTTAAAGCCTCAAAATGTATTGATTACAAAGAATCGATCATTATGTGCTAAGCTATCTGATATGGGCATTAGTAAACGCCTTCATGGAGATACATCTTCCTTGGGATATCATACCACTGGTAAGTGCTAATGAAAGCTTAATGAGACCTTTGATCTTCTTTCCTCAAGATTGATATTTGCAAATCTAAATCTGTATAGTGGTAATCATGTTCAGATTTCTGGCTAAAAACTGGAGGCCGATAATTTTAGTCGTTAGGGCAATCTCTTCTTTTGAAGGATAAGTTATGTTGGAAGCCAAGTTGCTCTATATTACTTTTTATATTGTGGTGAAGTCTGTGGAGATTTAACGGCTTTTACCACTGTCTTCCTTCAGTGAATCTATCATATCCATCTAAATATGGTCTAAGTGATGATGGCTCTTTCATAGATCTCTGATGTCCGTCTTACAGGTTGTGGAAGCTCAGGATGGCAAGCTCCTGAACAGCTTCTTCATGGGCGCCAAACACGCGCAGTAGATGTGTTTAGTTTAGGTTGTGTCTTGTTCTTTTGCATCACTGGTGGAAGACATCCATTTGGTGAACGTCTAGAACGTGACATCAATATTGTGAAGAATAAAATGGACCTATTCTTAGTAGAATCCATACCGGAAGCTGTGGATCTGTTTTCGCATTTACTAAACCCAGATCCTGAATTGAGGTGAGAATATTGTCAGTTTTAATTTGCATCACTGCCATTTTCATTTTGCTGTTTGATAGAATTTGTAACCATTTTGACTAATTTCCATTTTCCTATGTAACTCTTGATGAATACCAGAGGTGGCCTAAAATTCATTGAACTTGGCTTAAATATCTGTCCTGCTGGTGAGGTTAAACTTGATGAGCAAAAAATGTGTACATCCCCTTAATTTCTTTTGGCAAATGACAATAGAAAAAGGTTGATCATGTGATAGCCTAAATGCCTTTAACGATGTGATTTTTAAGTGTAAGATGATCGTCGGAGGCTTGGTTATAAGTTTGTCACCAGCCCACGAACATATAAATTCCAATCATTCCTAGCGCACTATTTAGAATGTTCTTGCTATACATACACTGAGGAAGATTTCATGTGGAGATTCCGAGCATATGGCGTTAACTATGAAATAAGAACCCTAGGGATTGAATGATTATGTTCATAATTTAAGGTACTTGGAGTAAATCATTCCTGGTTTCTTGTCATAGTCAAACAACTGCCTTCATCCTGGAGTTATGAGTTGCGAAGTGCATGAAAGTTTTCATACCTTTTGGCTACCCTCTCATTGAGCTCTTATTAGAGAGATTGCAACAACACCATATTTGTGATGCTTAGGATGTTGGGAAGTCGGTCCATCTCAGTGTTGTTCGTGTAATTTATTTCTTCTAGCATGTTGAGCTATAGGTCAGTTTTTATAAGAAAGTTCTAAGGGTGAGTTGTTAATTGCTTCTAATGACTGGCAGGCCAAAAGCATTGGAGGTGCTTCACCATCCCTTATTTTGGAGTCCAGAAATCAGGCTGTCCTTTCTTCGTGACATCAGCGATAGAGTAGAATTGGAAGATAGGGCACCCAATTCAGATCTTCTGAAAGCATTGGAGAGCACTGCGCCAGTGGTTTTTGGTGGGAAATGGGACGAGAAAATGGAACCTGAAGTTATGGCTGACATAGGCAGATTTAGGCGCTACAACTATGGTTGTGTCAGAGACTTGTTGCGAGCCGTGCGAAATAAATTGAGCCACTATAGAGAACTTCCGGAAAAAGTTCAGGTACTCTCACACTCTGGAATCCGATGATTTTTGCAGCTGAATGCGTATAAAGGCTTCTTTGGTAACTTTCCATCTCTCGGATGGTGTGAACTTGTGGTTCATATATGTTATTGCTTCGATGGTCATGGCAGGAGCTTCTCGGACCTGTCCCTGAGGGATACGACAATTACTTTGCAAAGCGATTCCCGAGACTCTTGATCGAGTCATATGGGGTGGTGTCCAGGTTCTGCAAAGAAGAGGAATGCTTTCAGAAGTACTTTCGAAGTGATGCGCTTTGACCCTTCGGCAACTTCAGTGGTGATCAAAATGGGTTTGTTTGCAACGCAAGTTCGCAATGATGCAAGTAGTTGGAGGATCGACCAAAAAAGAAAGAAGTGGA
The DNA here is from genome assembly GCA_028455895.1 of Rhodomyrtus tomentosa. Taxonomy (NCBI): domain Eukaryota; kingdom Viridiplantae; phylum Streptophyta; class Magnoliopsida; order Myrtales; family Myrtaceae; genus Rhodomyrtus; species Rhodomyrtus tomentosa. Next base: position 33,651,513 of record JAPCWY010000009.1, on the reverse strand, counting down.
TTGTGGAAGCAGATAGACTGTCTGTACAAAAGTATGTAAAATAGTGAATGTCTGTATAATATGTATCATGTATGTGCAATAAACTCTGTATAATTAACTTAAATGAACATGCTCTGGACATTCATGTTCCAGTTGCATCGGTCCTATTTCGCACCATGCGAAAATGTTTTGCAAACGAGACGCGCGGATATTTATCTATATCCCATCTTAATGATCCAATAATGTCGGCTTTTCACGTCACGGTTGGATAATGCTTTTCGAGGATTTATCGAGTTTTGTGCAACTTCTTACTAGGTTGGACGAAACTAACGGATTCTTTAAGGATGTGTCGGCACGGGGAATTCATGTCATTTTCAGAAAATGCGTCCCTTTGTCTATTAAGTGGTTCAGTGATCATCTCAAATCAGCAAGCCTATGCACTTTTAGAGGGGTCGTAGTCCGGATTATGACGACAGATGCTTTACTTTACAATCGTGTTTGGCAATTTAAGAAGCAAATTAAAGGTAGTGGTGCGAAGGAAATTATAATTATGGATTGACTGAGAATCCCTTTATCGTACTCATTTAAATCGGTTTGAGGGGCATCATGGTGAAAATCTTTCGATATTTTGTTCGTTATTCCACCAACTTTTCTCTCAATTTTCACACAATATTTTTTTTTTTTGTGGTAATAAACAAAACACTGTGTTAGGAATTATTTTATTCTTATGAAAACGGAAAGTACTAAAACATTAGTAGGTAGTCCGCTAGGACCACTATTCTAACCTCGAGGTGTCCGAGTTGGGCCTCCTTTTTTTTGTTTTTGTTTTTTTGTTAAGTTTGTTCTTTTGTAAATTTTTTCTTGTTTTTTTCTCAAGTATAATAATTCATACAACTTATTTTCGTGATTTTTCGTTCTCTTTATTTTTTTCCCTCCAATCAAAGATAAGTTTATCTTCTTCTTTTGTGCAAGCTATCAATGGAATATATCATTGTAATTTTTTTATGGGATAAGTACATTAGATGTGATTAAAACTTATTGCAAAAGTGCAATGTAGTTCAAAAAATTTTAAAAAGTGCAATCAAGTCATAAAATTTATTAAATTGGCACAATGAGATCCTTTCGTTAATACCATCAATTTGTCTAACAAAATATATTAACTTAGAATTTTAACAATTCCTCTCTCTTACGTGGCATTTTTTTGTTATTTTCTTCAAATCTTATTCAAATTAAATTAAAAAATCAAGAAAATTGCTGAAATTTAATTTTAAAAAGCTAAAATAAAGGGCAGAGGCGCAACCGCCATGGCCCATTACCGGAGGCGCTGATGACCTCCATTAACCCTAGGCGAGGGCTAACAACCCTCGCTAGGTCGGGCAAGGCTCACCCAAATTTGTGCGGAGGAAATCCAGAGCTGGGCTACGCTCGTCCCAAACAGCGAGGTTTGCCAAGATGTAGATTGAGGAAACTTAAAGCTGAGTAACCCCGGCCCTTGTCTAGGACAGGTGAGGTCTCGCCCGAGGCTGGCGAGGGCTAGCCACCCTTACCTAGAGTTGGCAACATCCCCTAGCCTTTTCGACAATGGGCGACAGTAGCCGCGTCTTACAGGCAAGGCCCTACCCTACCCTTCTTCTTTTTTTTTCCAATTTAGCTTTTAAAAATGAGTTTTAGCCTTCTTTAATGATTTAATTTAATTTAAATACGATTTGAAAAGGAAATAAAAATTGACATGTCATCATTTTTCGCTAGACAAATTGACAGTGTTAACTGAATGAATTGATTGCATAAATTTAATAAGTTTTAGGACTTGATTGCACTTTTTGAAAGTTTTAAATCTCAAATGCATCTTCTTAAAAAGTTTTAAGGCTTATGCTACACTTATCCCTTTTTCTATTGTACAATTATAAATCAATCCACTCATGTGTCTTGTTTTCTAATTTTCTATTTTACTTAGTAAAATATTTTTTGATTGGATATAAATGTGAAAGAATCATTTCAATTTTCTTGAACGTGCTTACCATGTGACAAATCAAATGTATGTCAATAAAAGAGAGTATTTCAATATTATTGTCACAATAATATAGATCCTACTATTACCGTAACGGGTGTGTATAAAAAGTGTTGTCGCGTATTATCTCAGGTATCGTTTTTTTTTTTTAATTTCTGTCAATACTATTAAGTATGAAAATGTATAGTCCATCTATTATTTTGTTTGAATACCAAGATGAGCTCGTAATTTCGTAGAAGGTAATTTTATTGTTGCATAATTGATTTTTTTATCAATTAATTCATTGTATCAGATAAAAGAAAAAAAAAATGATTTGATAATGAGTATCAGCCAAAAAAAGGAATTGATTTTCCGATAAAATTTAGTTCCCTTCACTAAATTAGTGTGTTTCATTTCATCTCATCGAGTTATACAAATGTCTTTCAATATGTATATATCATCTTAATTTACTTTTGTTTTACGAGTTACTGTTTCATTGTAATAATAACAGATTATAGGCAAAATAAAATAAATAAAATACCAAGTCATCAACGGAAATGGAAAGAGAGGGATTCTAGCCCTCGCCACGAAGAACACAATTTTGTTATTACATCTATCGGGATATGGAAAATCAATACTTACTTGTATAAAATCACTGAGATTAAGTTATCGGCTTTTTCAAAGAAGTCACTACTTTCATCTTGCAACAGGGAAAACTAAAATTTTGGCTTGTTACACTGAGCTTTTTTAATAAGTAACGCGTGTTACATTTTGATCTCTAATCATATCAATTTTCAAAAAACTCATTTAGTAGTAAATAAAAATAATGACATCCTTTTCCCAAAAAAAAAAGAATTACAAAAATAAGATAAAAGAGTGGTAGGAGTAAAAGAAAAGTATAAATCACAATTAAATTCTTACATTGGGCCGCTTCAGTAAAATAAAAAGAATGGGCCCACCGAAAATTTCGAGGCCCACATTTTTTCAACTAAACCCTGCTCTCTTGCTTCTCTCTCTCTCTCTCTCTCTCTCTGTCCGCGCTCGCTAATCCACGTCCGCCGCCAACATGTCGACCTTGAAGGAGATCTTAACTCGCCGCCCCGTGGCGGCGACGATCAGGCTCACCGTCCCCGCCGGCGAAGCACGGCCGATGCCTCCGGTGGGCCCGGCGCTCGGCCAGTACAGGCTGAACCTCATGGCGTTCTGCAAGGACTTCAACGCCCGGACGCAGAAGTACAAGAAGGACACGCCGATGTCCGTCACCGTCACCGCCTTCAAGGACAACACCTTCGAGTTCACCGTCAAGTCGCCGAGCGTCACGTGGTACCTGAAGAAGGCCGCCGGGATCGAGTCCGGCAGCGGCCGGCCCGGCCATGCGGTCGCGTCCACGATCGGCCTGAAGCACGTCTACGAGATCGCCAAGGTGAAGCAGTCGGATCCGTACTGCCAGTACATGTCCCTGGAGTCGATATCTAAGTCCATCATCGGGACTGCTAATTCGATGGGGATTCAGGTCGTGAAGGAGTTGGAGTGAGTTGGGAAGAAGCGATTTTGCAGATGGATTGGCGTAATTACCTTCCCTGTGGTTGCGTTTCTGCTGGAATTCGTCGGTTCAGGTGAATGCCCGACAGTCGAGGAGACAGAGAAATGCGAGTGTCTGTTCGATGTAATTCCTGTTCGACGAATTGGGAAGATTCTGTTACATGTTAACTACTCGATTCCGAGATGTCTTGTCGTTCAGAACTGAATAAAGTCTGATGTTTTAATTTAGTATTTGATTCACTGTGCTTCTACTTAAGAAAGCTTTACTCTTGATCCTTGGATTTTTTCTCGAAAGGTCCTACCTTTGGATTAACATTCGATAAAATCTCTTTCGATCTGGTAATAGCGAGAAAAATCCCCTTCTTTAAGAATTGCAAACCAAGCAAAGGGATCGTTGAATTTTGCAAAGAATCTCGCTGTACTCAATCATCGTCAAGAAATTATTTGGGATCATCGAGAAATTCGCAAAGAAAATAGCATGGAACAATATGGAGTTCGTATAGGTTTTGTTCACACTGGTTTTACAGTCAGGATGAAACTCAGGTCCTATAATTGTAAAGCAAAGATGAATCTGCAACCCCCTTACAAACGGCAAATAACATGGGACGACCGCTCCACAAAGACTAGCTTTCTCGATTTGAGAATTGTATCGGTCATTTAGTTCTATGTGCAGTTGGTACATTGTTTCTCGAGGAGCTGTTCATGACTCGGTGCAGTCTCCGAGCCAGTTCTTCGTCCGTCTTGCAATTTGAAATCAGCCTGTTCCTTTTGTACAGTGAGTGAACCGGAACACGCTTCTTCAGCTTGTTCCTCTTGAGAGAGGTCTCTTTGTGATTGCCCTCGCTGGAAAAAGATGCGACTAGATCCAAAGCTCTCTTGGCTGCAGCAACTGCCTTAGCTGCAATGGCCGCCTTCTCTTCAGCAGCTGCTCTAGCAGCTTTTGCAATCTTGGCTGCGGCTAAAGCAGCCGATTTTGAGGCCTCCACCACTTCCTCCGGCGAAAGGTTTGGATTGCTATGAACACCTAATAAACTGTTCAGATGGGCATCGAATGCACTCAATGACGATGAAGAAGGTGCGACAGTTGAAGAAACATGCGAGGCCCCCTTGGCATCTGAATTCTGTTTTTTTAGCCCAGCAAGCAAGCGCTTCCGAGGAGGCAACAACACATCGGCGTCCGCTTGCTCAACGTGACATCCGTTAGCTTCCATAGCTCCTCCTTCAGTCAAAAGAATCTAAACTCGGATAATGGGAACTCCATATGTTGATGAGACGACTGCTCCATCCACATTCGTGCTGTAACCAATGACGTCGAGATCTAAACCTTTCAGAGCATTCTGCCAAACATACATGTCATGTGGTCTCATCTATAAATTGCAAATCTAACACAAAATTTAGTCACATTTCCAGATTAAGTGCTAATCCCAGACAAGAAGTCAGTTGCTATGAAGCCAGATCACATAACCGCAGAGCTGATGATTAATGAAAATGTGTCTCTGTCGTTAGCATTTCACGCCAGGGCAAAGAATTATCATGGAAAACAATCAGCAGATACCAAATTCACCTCATTCATCGAGCTCGGCTCGGATTTGCAATTTACTTCCTAGAGACTCAACAAGAACATGCGAGAGACATGAACGTCCTCTTTCACGTCATCTCATTGAACTTCTCCAACACAAACCAGACTCGAAACAGACAATCCACGAAAACCTGCAGAACAAGAACAGATGGTCCACACGATTGGGAATGAAATCGGCCTCGAATTCTCCTACATCTCCAAGAACACGGGCATAGACAGCGGATTCAATCGAAACTAGCAACGATCAAGACAAAACGGAGCTAGACACGATAGAATCAAGCTGATCCAACGGAATTCACACGTGCGAATTTGCGATGAGATCGAGGGGACGCTAGGATTCTCAGCACAGGAGGACCTCAAATTACCTGTCTCAGTTTTCCCTATCCACTTTGAAAGGAAGACGTTTAACAGACGCCTAGGGACATCAGGAAGGGCAAGCGATTAGGGTTTTGAGGTTGCAGATGCAAAGAGAGAGAGATGGTGGTTCTTGTTGGGGGGAGGGGAGGAAATGGAGATCTTCTCCTCCTGTTTGGTTCAATGTGGAATCGCTGGATTGTTTTGGGTAATTGCAAAATGTCAGAGAGCTGAATTTATATCGGTACCAGTTCCAGAAAAGGAAACCCTATCGTGCAAATCCCAAAGACTTTCCCAATTTAGAAATTTTTTTAGGTGGTCAATTTTTTTATTTCAATTTCGATCCTTAAACTTTAAATCTATATGACGAAAATCTTTCGATTTACGTGAATTTTACTCATGAAATCCCTCCGAGCTCCGAGATCATTTCCGATAATTCGAGTGAACATGAGCATCCGGTAATAATATAAGTGGTGGACATGCACATGTGGCAAATGGCCTTTACATATTTGCTTATGTACACATTAAACAAGCCACCTCGGGAAGCTTTTTTCCATGTCATACTAGAGCCTTATCCGCTAGATATGTTAATTCGAATTAATCAGAGTTGATGATAGAGGGATCTGATGAGTTTAACGACATGTGATGAATCGAATTGAACATTCAAGAGGCAACCCTAAGGAACCGTGGGGCTCGCGATTAGTCCTGTAAGGTTGAAAATTATTTCATATGTTCTTCGGAATGTAACAAGACTTTGTGATGGAGGTGCTCATCGAGTCTATTTGGGCAAACCTGGTCCTCACATTATTTATCAAAGACGAAGGGAGATAGGATCAAGGTAGGTTGAGCTTTCCTATACCTAAATGAGATTGCATTGCATTGCATAAACCCGCTCAAATTGGTTTTCAATCAATTGAGGCCGGGCGGGCACGTGGACCGCCACATTTGTGATCGGTCGTTTGACTTGTTGGCGAGGAGTAAAAACTATTGTTTTGTCACAAAAATATTGCGGAAGTGGGATTTGAATTTGTGAACTCAAGGTCATGAGCCTTTCGACCTTCGAGCTGTCAAGTTGTTTCTATTTCGCGATGAAAGACGAGGAGGCGACAAAAAGGAAAAACATGTGACGCTGATGTCGTATCAATATCTCGCATAATATGTGTTGTGTGCATAGCAAATTTAAAATCAACAACTTGAAGTCCCAAGAATCGATTGAACAACAGCAAGGGGAAAGCTTTACGTATTTTGGGCTGGGTGCGCTTATCTTGCTCCTCTGCAGGTCGAGTCTAAACCAAGTGGACAGATTGTTTGGATTGGGAAGAAGGGAAGGAAGTAGGAATAGTAAGTTTTTACCTATGAAATTATGTCCCTCCCACCTTTAAATTGCCAGATGAAGTGTTATCATAAATCCATAGTTAGTCATGGTTGGTCTACTTACACACATCAATAGCATTGCGGACTTCGATACGTAGAGTCACTCGAAAATACTTAAATTATCAAATGGAGTAAATGCGTTGAAAATTTTAAAACCTGTTAAGAAGGTACAATTGAGTCATAAATTTTTTAAAATGTGTAATTAAGTTTTAAAACTTATAAGAAAGAGTAATCAAGTCTTAAAATTTTAAAAAATATGATCAAATTCTAAAACTCGTTAAATCGGTGAAATCTAGTAATTTTGTTGATCACGCTTTTTGAAAGTTTTAGAATATGATTATACTTTTTGAAAGTTTTGAAACTCAATTACGTTTTTGTGATAAATTTTATGATTTGATTGTACCCTTTAAAAGTTAGAACTTAATTGTATTTTCGTGATAAATTTAAAAAATTAATTATATTTTTATTTAAAAAAATTAGCGCTTAATTGTACTCTCGAAATAAAATTAAGGACGTGTAGTGAGAACAGTCAAGTATTTATTGTCGGTTTCTCCGATTCAGTTATGAGCGGCACCTTGCGTGACGCGGGAGATGCAGTGCGACCGCCATTTTCCTTCTGCAATTTGGGTTTCGAAACCCACACTCCTGAAAGCACCACGAATCTCGGTATAGAGGATCGATCAAAACCCAATAATCGCATCATTATATTTGTCTAGAAAACGCACTATCGACCCGTTTTCCTTTTTCCCTTCAAGAATTCGCGATTGGGGGCAAAATCTCAACTTGGCATTTGGGTGCAAAATCTCAACTTGGCATTTGGGTGGATGTAACATGCCGTAATTAGTGTGGTCGTGTTCCCAGGTACGATGATCTTCAGACGTTGCGATTGTTGAGGTGTTGCGGGGAATGGTAGGGTGTTTAATCAGTTCTGTTGGTTGAGTTTGTCAGCTTGAACATTCATGAGTGCCGTGAAGCCCTTGTCCGATAGTGTTCACAGTTCGATGCGTTCTGGGGTGCTTTTGTTCGACTTGACGAGCGTGGTTGAAGAGCTAGTCTTTAACAGTGTGGATGCTGGTGCCAAGAAGGTAAATTTGCTTCAATCAAAAGTCTCTAGCGGTAGACCCTCTGGATGTGCCGATGAGTCCTCCTCAGAAGTGAGCAGAGGTTCTGCGAAACCTGTTTATTAGAGAGAAGAGTAGATAGTAGGTTTGGATTGTAAAATTTCAGAATATCCGTGTTACCGAATGATGCCCACTCTGCGACCGCTTCCAAACCGGGTTGGAACCCACCCTGGAGGTCGTTCCACAGGTTTTGGGAGATTCCAAGGTATCCCAAGATGGGTTTTAGATTCAAATGTAAAGAAGCAATCCTAATCCTCGGGTAGGGCCAGTTTCCCACCATTATGGAACCACTCGTTACTAGCACTAGTTCAGAATATCTTTACCTACGAGCTCTTGTTCTTCCTTCTACCTCCCATCTAGGATGGGGCGGGAAATGGACATTGTTGTCCATGATTGGTTCTAATTTTTCCCCCCTTTTGATGTAGTGAACCTGTACACACTTTGTGCCATCAACCTGAGACCTGAAAGGGCAGAGTGGTGCATGTAGTTGCCTTTGACCTTGGGTCACCTGAACGAGGACATATCCTTTGTGTCCATGGCATAGTTAAAGGGAAGAAGGAAAAAGTCAAAGCAGAATTGAATAGCTGGTGCATTTTAATGGTTCCCTTGTATATGAGGAAATCGAACTGGTTATTCTGCACGCGATGACGGAGATGGTGATAATCTCATTTTGAAGAGGAAATTCATTAGTGACTATGATAGCTTGATCAGTACACCTAAGATCATGTTTGTTATGTTCCTGCTGTGATGATGATGATTCATCAAATAATTAAGGGGAGACTACATTTCATACTAAATTAGTTAGCTTGTTCCAGATACCAAGACGGGATAGAGTACAATTTGTAACTCTCTACGATTGTAACCATGTCGAAGTGTGTGATCTACTTAGTGTCATTCTTGTGTTTAACATGCATATATTCCTTGAGAGAGGCTCGTGGATTGAGAATGAGAGTATAGTCCCAGAAAAGGAGCAATGATAGCATGAAATAAATTTGGTTGCAGAACCCTTTGTCCGTATGAATGCGTTTTTCCATTGGTTGTAAAGCATATGAAGGTATTTCTGAGTTGGAAGCTGATATTTAACATTATGCACTGTTCCAGGTATCAGTTTTTGTGGGTATCAGCAACTGTTTTGTGAAAGTGGTTGATGATGGTTAGTAGTGGTTTCCTCTTTTGATTTGAATCTGTATGCCACTGTTTTACCCAATTTATTTTTCTTTTTAATCGATGCACCTGTAGGATCTGGCATTACTCGGGATGGCTTGGTGTTATTGGGAGAAAGATATGGTGAGCTATTCATTACTTTCCTGTGAATTTCACATTAATTTGAACAGTCTATGCATGTCAACAGGTTTGCATCTTTATCAAACCGTCAACCCAATCTAGGAGTCTTCCTTTTGCATTGTGCAAGTACCGGTGCAGAATGTTCATCAATGTGAGGCAGATGTTAGTATGTGTCTCCATTGAATATTGGTGTTTTATTTTGCTATAATCATGGTTACCAACTTAAATTTTGCTCTTATTGAGCTTAATCTTTCTCATAATCCAAGATGGAATATTTTGTATCACAACAAAATAATCCTTTTCATTATATTCTTTTATCAACGTTAAGTACCAATTTTACAATTAATACACCAGCTGTGGATCTTTTAATTCCTTGCCCGCTCAGCAAATTTGTCAATAGTAAGTATAGGATGAATAGTGATATCTGGATATCAAGACTGGCTATACTGGCTTTTATCTGGAGCCTTAGTAGCTAGAATTATGTAGCTGAGTGCTGTAGGTAACCAGTGTGCAGAGGGCCTTGTCGAGGTGAGAGATAGAATATATTTTGGGTCAGTGCATTTTCTGTTTTCTAATTGTATTAGCCAGCCCTTTAGATTTGTGTTTGATCTTTATGATTTTTTTTAGCAACATCCAAAGATTGTCAACTCGATGACATTGACTCTTGTTCTGGGAGCTTTGGTTCTCGAGGAGAAGCACTGGCTTCGATTTCCGATATCGCAGTATTGGAGATTTCAACAAGAGCTCCCGGAAAACCAAATGGATACCGCAAGGTTTTAAAGGTATTGATAACTCCTCATTGGATTTAATGTGGTACTTTACAAGGATGCTACCAATTTCCTTCTTGTTTGTGGAAGATTATTATTTTATTTTATTTTTTGACTTTCTTGTTTTAGGGATGCAAGTGTTTGCATCTTGGAATTGATGATGACAGAAAAGATGCAGGCACATCAGGTAAGGCATTAATTGGTAAGGTGGCTTTGCCATCAGATAAGAAAGTAGGAGGATGGGCGCCTTCCTTGTAAACAGAAATCACATGGAACGTATTTCCTTGTTGATGTTATATTGGGATGCTAGAAGTTGGCCAATGTAATGGGGATTTAGAATACCCTGCGTCCATTTGCATTTCACAGACTTCATCGACCACAGGCTTCAATACTATGTTGAACAATTGCCAAACTACATGGCCTCCCTAGAAGAAGTTAAGTTTTGATTGGCAATGGAACCCCGTTTAATTGACTTGCAATTCTACTTGCATTTGTTGACTAATTCTCATTTGCGTGCACATAGGATAAAACACTAGATTTTGTCTGCTTAAGTAGATTGTCTGAGCTGTTTGATTATTTTAAGATTTCACTCTGATTCATCTTGGCTCCTTGCAGTTGTAGTACGTGATTTATTTTACAATCAACCCATTCGGAGGAAGTCTATACAATCGAGGTTTTAACTTCTCTTCTACTTTAGTTCTTTCAGTTTATTTAATAGATACAGAATGGCCTCGTTAGGTATATGATTTCGGTGATGTTTCCATCTACCTGATGAACCTTTAATTTCCTCTACAAACTAAAAGTCCCAAGAAGGTCTTGGAGTCCATCAAGAAGTCTGTATTCCATATTGCTATTGTTCACTCAGAGATCTCTTTCCAAGTTGTTGATATTGAAAGGTACATTTCTATCACATAGATCACTTTTATCATGTGAGTTCATCTTGTCCTCACATGATTTTGAAAAATTATAGTGACGATCAGTTGCTTTGCACGCGTGCTTCCACCACCCCTTTGTCAACGTTGAGAAGCTTTTTTGGAAATGAGGTTGTCAGCGTTCTTCATGAATTCAATGCTCGTGAAGGAGCATTGGAGCTGACAGGTTACTTGTCTGGTCCATGTGAGGCTTTTGCTATTAAGGTTTCTCTCTCTCTCTCTCTCTCTCTCTCTCTCTCTCTCTCTCGTAGCGCGGCTTTTTTGTGTTATTAGGACCTCATTCTATATCATTTTGATGCAGGCCTTCCAGTATGTGTGTATCCATGCCTTGTATTTTGGTAAATAGTGTAGCGATATTACCTGCTTATCTGAGATGGTTTGGCAAGCATCATTCCACTTGACGCGTTTTATTTGAACTTGACTGGAGTAGACATAAACTCACGGTTTGTTTGCAAGAGCCCTATTCATAAATTGGTCAATCAACTTGCCAAGGAGTTTGAGCATCTAAATGCAAGGAGGAGGAATGATGGTTTGCGGAAGAGCAAGAGAAGTAGGTGTTGTGCAGGTCCAGCTTACATTTTGAAGCTGAGTTGTCCTCGCTCCCTTTATGACCTAAGCTTTGAACCGTCAAAGACATTTGTTCAGTTTAAGGTGAATCATGGTCTTGTCATCTCCGTTCTGTTGATACTGGTTATTGATTGTACCCTGCGAGTTGTGGCTTCTGCTTAAGGTGAATCATGGTCTTGTCATCTCCATTCTGCTCATACTGGTTAATGATTGTCCCCCTGCGAGTTGGGGCTTCTGACATGATTGTTCTTGGTTACTGTTCTTTTATGGACCCCTTCTTCTCTTTCCATGCGACCAATTTAACGATTTTACGTGAAGCTCTTTTCAATTGGTTTGCCACTAGTAAGGTTGGAAATGTTTTTTTCTACTGCAATTCCTAGAAGTTCCAGAAGGGTAATGCTCTATGCTTTTTTTTTTTATGCCGTCAGTCCAAGTCAATGGCTCCTTTTCTTTACTGGCAGTGGTGGTGTTTTACAGTTAATTCTTTTAGCGGTCAGATGTTACATCGATGAGATTTTGTGGGAACCATTGCTGATATAATTTTGTCTCTCTGTCTCCAAAAAGGATTGGGTTGCCATACTTGCTTGTATTGAGAAGGAAATTCAGCTTTTCTGGAAAGTAAATTCAAGTAGAGGTAGGGCATTCGATTAACTTATGGTTGGGGTGCTGTCAATGTATGAGATTCTGTAGTTTCTTGACTTTCTTGCGTTTTTGCAGCAATGTGCTCTCAGCAAAATTTTGAAACTCTGGGAAAAGATTTGGAATTTGAGAAAGACCAGAAAAGCCTCTCAGGAAAACCAGGTATTAGGCTTTCTGGCCCGATTCATTTCGAACTGTTTGGGTTACCTTCCCCATAGCCGTACTAGTGACCTGATATTCCATTAACCTAATCGACCTATGCCTTAGAATTGGAATGACATATGGCTCTAAAGATATTTTGTTATGATGTCACGTGTATCATGTCTGAAACATTTCCTTTCTTCCTCAACTAAACTTGTAGTTGAAGATTACTTTGAATTGGCGAGGAAAAAGTGCAGATTCAGCCAGGAGGGCGTTCTCAACCTTCCTTCGTTCCTTTTAGAGATGCCAGGCAAAGAGAGCCATCATAACTTTAAGGTGGACGAGGGAGAAACTCCATTTAGAAAGATTCGCCATAAAGGTGTAGACTTCACTGCCCAACAAAATGAAATCGATTCACTTCTGCAAGATGATTATTCTGTGCAATCAGATAATTCCCTTTCTGGTCACTTTTCGAGTGTGATCTCCAAGGACGATGATTATCAGTGGTCACCAGATAATTGTATTCAGCACACTCAAAATGACGTCTCGTATGCAGAAGATGATACTTTGGTGAAGTGTTTTAGCCTAGAAGAAAGATCTGAAAATATTGTAGGGAGTGGTATCTTTACTTCAACGTCGAAAAATGAGGCCTTTGACAATGATCCTCTGGGCTGCAATGGAGCAAATATGAGCTTGGTATCTTCTGTTACCCTGGAAGGAAGTGACAAGTTTGAGGTTGGATCTGGTAGAAAGAGAACCTGCCTGCAGAGTTGCTCCTCATGTGATAATTTGAGATCCAGTCCTCTGAAATTTACTACTGGTGAAGGATTTGAATTTGAAAGTGACTTCTTCCAAATCAAACAAGAACAGTCAAGCCTTTACGATGACCCCAATTTTCGGAGACATAATCATAGTAAACAAAGCTTCAGTTCCTTTTCTGGGGCTCTATGGCCAGATGAAGCGCGCAGTGATGCTCAGCCTGTTACCAAATATACAGCCAAGGAGGGCAAGCCTGTTGATACTGATTGTCCATTTGCTGCCTCTCATAGGTCAGTTCCATGTTACACAGACGATTTCATTAAGGAAGCTGGTCTCTCTTCAAGAGATTTTTTTCAAATGCAAAATCTTGGCTCAGGTTGTTGGTCTTCCGAGTTTGATTGGTTTTCTGATATTTCGTGCCCCTTACGTCAAGCAAAGCCTTCTAATGGGAAACACAGCATTGACAATGTCGTACTGGAAACAAGTTCAGAATGCCACAAAAGTGCTAGTTACATGTCTCCTTTTAATGAAGGAAAGAATGTAGACACGTATGATTGCATCTCAAAGAGCCCCTGTGACAAGATGTGCACCACAATTGATATGACTGCAGAATGTGGCTTAGAAAACAATATTAATCTAAGTATAGATCCATGCAAACCAAAAGCTGGCAGTTCACTAAAGACGCTCTCAAAACCTTATGATATATTGGCTGATGAAAGAGCACAGTTTTGTCAAGAGTTGTGCCATGACCATTACGAGGCGACAAGAGATTATGCAACCCAAACAAAACTGATATGGGATGATGACGCTCAGCAAAAGAATGTTCATCGAGAAAGACCAAGAAGCCGTTCTGCTCCTCCATTTTATAGAAAGAGGATGAGCTTCATTTCCTTATATGGTCTTTCACTGGCGAACCCAGAAAATTCTGATGCCAAGACCTACCATGCTTCTAAGGCTTATCCAGGTTTGCTGCGTAGGCAACTCTCTTGATTGTAGCATAATGATGTGAAGAGTGAAGTGACTGTGAACTGATTTTCCTCCCACCTGTGCAGAAGCTGGTGAACCAAAGTATTCCCAACTATCTGGTAGCTTATGTCATTTGTCATCTGGTAAAGATTTTGTAGAGCTCCCATTCTGTAGTAACAGGTACTCTATGAATGTCCCACCTGACTTTTTGACTCCGTAAAATGTGAAGTTGACTAAATACTCACTTTGATCGGTGTTCCAGGATAGATATTGACAAGATGCATGACAATGAGCTGAAAATCAAGGAACTTCATAAAGGTTTGAACTTCAAGCTACTTGACATCTCAACTTTGGAAGTTTTGAACGATCTCTTTGAATTCTGTGTGCTTGTTAGGGCCCCACTGACCTTGTCAATGGTGATCTGTTGATGCTTTTGTTAAATCTAACATGTAAACAATAAGAAATGATGGAGCACACAGGGAAATCAAAATGTAAGATTGCAGGATTTGGTCCATTTTATTGTCTATCAGGTCACTAGAGATGTGGATATGGTCATATGACAAACTGCAGTGCTCCTTAGTATCTACAGGTCCAGTAGAAACACTGTGGAGAGTTGGCTCCCAAAACTCTAATTGAGCCTGACGCTGTCTTAAATCATTGTTCACTGATATTTCTGTGCTTTACATTTCAGATATTATCTCTGGAAGTGTTCAAGACTCAAGAGATTATGGGATTAAATGGAGGGATAGTTGTCTACAGGTTATTTTCGATTACCCTTGCTGTATCGATGATAGTGCAAAATGCTGGCAGCCTGGCAGTCCTTCTTTCGTCTGGTATTTTTAATTAGTTGAGTGCCTTCTTTTGCTCAGAAAAAGAGTGGATCATCTGAGATTCTGGGCCAAACCCATGTATTGGATATTGCATCGGGATTCTTGCATCTTGCTGGCGATTCTTTAGTACCAACATCCATCAGTAGAAATTGCCTTGTGAATGCAAGAGTCCTTCAGCAGGTTGATAAGAAGTTCATCCCCGTGGTAGCCGGTGGAACCCTTGCGGTCATCGACCAGGTTCAGCTTACCAACTTTCTGTTTTCTTTTTTGTTGTGGATCTGTGGTTTGACATGGGTTTTCTTTCTTTGGTATATGGTGATGATCTGACCAGGATGGTGAAATAGAGACGCTAGCCATTAACTGCAAAGTCATATGGCATTTATAGGCTACCAAGAGCTTCAAAAAAGAATGCAAACCACCCTTTTAAACTTAAGAGATGCATGCATGCTTCCAAGCGAATAGTCAAGATAACACAAACTGACATATCCAGGCCATGCAAAGATGAAGCATCTTGAGTTTCTCTAACAGTTTTTATTTTATGTTCTCTTCCAACAGCATGCTGCAGATGAAAGGATTCGGCTAGAAGAACTACGCCGGAAGGTGAACCTGTGCTTGTCTTTTGAGATTGAGCTGATCCCTATTATTTTGGGCCTCATAAGACTGGCATAAGACTGGTTGTTCTATAGGTGTTATCTGGGGAAGCCAAGACAATGAGCTATCTGGAGTCAGAAAAAGAATTGGTAGTGGCGTATTGACTCATATTTTCTGTGATGGACCTCTACTTATGGCATTCATTGTCAATTTTATCATGTTTACCATTGTAAACTTCTGAAGCGCAGGTGTTGCCAGAGATTGGATGTCAACTTTTGCTCAACTATGGTGAGCAGATAAAAGATTGGGGATGGATATGTAATATCAATGCTCAAGGTTCAAGGTCCTTTAGAATGTAATTATTGGGTTCCAATTGTGCGACTTTTTCTTTACCATTTGCACATCAGGCCCTTATAGTCAAAGTTGACTTAAGATATGGATTGTAATAGCCAGAGGTTCAATCCATAGTATACCAAGTACCTATCTTGATCTATGTAGTGAAAAGTTGTGGAAAAGTATGGAGTTATTGATTATTAGTCTTCTAGATCAACTGCCATAACGTAGTTATTTACATTGGTGAATTTCAATTGATCTTATTGAATCTCGATTGCAGGGATATAAACCTTCTCCAGAGGCAGCCGACTGTTGTCACTCTTCTTGCGGTGAAGCATCATTCTACTATATCTCATCTTGCTGTACTTAACATTGTTCTATTTGGATGCTACTCAACGTCCAACAAGCTAAAACCCCTTCCCCAGTTCCACCAGCCTCTTGATTGGCTTTTTGTTGTCACTTTGAAGGTGTGATGCTAACTTATCCTCCAAGATCTATTTACAGATAAATTATATATGCCATGCAGGTACCGTGCATTCTAGGTGTAGATCTGAATGATGTGGATCTCCTGGAATATCTTCAACAGGTATGTCTCTGTCCTCTCTTTGGGTTTCTCATTTCATGTCTACGCACCTTTTAAATGGAGGTGCACTGCTAAACCTATCTCTTGATCAAATACGCAGCTTGCTGACACAGATGGAGCATCAACTATGCCTCCTGCTGTTCTTCGTGTTCTCAACTTTAAAGCATGCAGAGGTTTAAGGGATCGTTCTATTCTTTTTTAATTTCCCTTTCTTTTACTAGATCAGTTTTTGGGTGAGGTGTTCCAAGCCTGCAAGAAGCAATCTCCAAGCTTCAACCGTCACCCTTTATTTCTATCCTGCTTTGTTGAGCACTGGGGTTTTGGTTAGTGATTGATTTTGGAGTAAATCAGAAGGCTCAGGTTAGGGATTGACATGATACAATCGTGTTTTTGTTAACAGTTGCAATATGGATGCAAATTGTTCTATGGAAGATGGACTGGGTGGTCTTCATTTATGAGTTTTGTGGGGACTTATTGTCCTCTCACTATATATTAGGATTGCCTTGGCTTGGTTAATCTATTACAATATAAAATTGCGCTTTAGAAATTCTGGATCTTCAGCTATATGCTTCTCTAACTCCAATTTCATTTTGCGTTCAAGGAGCAATTATGTTTGGGGACACGCTGCTTCCTTCAGAGTGTTCGCTTATCGTGGAGGAGCTCAAAGGGACATCACTCTGTTTCCAAGTGAGTCAATCAACTCTTGGCACATATGCTTGTAATGTGGTCTGCGAAAATCTTTTTTTCAAGTTCTCTTTAGCATGACAGCTTAGGGCTTGTGTGCAGTGTGCTCATGGACGACCTACAACAGTTCCCCTTGTCGACTTGGAGGCATTGCATAAGCAGGTAAATAGACTCTGCTTGCCACACGATGGTCCAAATGATTTGTGGCATGGACTTCGTCGGTGTGAAGTAAGTCTGGGACGTGCTGCGAAGCGGTTAGATTTGGCTTCAAGATAGTGCATGATGACTTGACCAGAGAATGTTGTTACTCTGTCTATTAGTTGATACCGATATGTTTAGATTTGTTACAGCACAATCGATCAACTGTACCAATCAACATAAGTTGCAGGGTAACAGTTTGCACCTGCTAAGTTTCCCTACGCGTTGTTAATGCAATAAAGTTGAACTCACGTCAGTAGTGTTCTCATTGTGGTGAAGCTGAATTTCAGTTTCCTTCGGAATAAATTTTGTGTTTGCTCAATGAAGATTTTGTCTAATGACCAAGTGAATGCATCATCCCAGTTCTCAACATCAAGAATGTTAATCAAACTGTCCGGCCATTGCTTGATGGGAGCTTTGAATATAGTGTTCTCCTCTTGTTTGTAAAGAAAAAGATGGCCTGAGAATTTGCATAATGCCACTAGCTAACTCAACCTTATTTATGCTTTCCCTTGGCTAGAAAAAGTTATAACTTCTATGTTGCAGTTCTCTTGATTTTTTTGTTAAGGGATTACATCAACTTGATCGATCAGAGCAGCAAAAGCAATACTCATTTTCAGTGAAGTGTCTATTGTTTCCTTTCTTTTTTCGGCTGAGTAAATTCTATATGCTCCTTACCGAAGAATGGACAGTGAATTTCCAGGCCTTTAGACTTCCAGGTATATCATCAAATTATCCAAAAGGGTCTAAATACATGCATTGTATACGATATACGGTTCACTCTATGGACCCCATTTTGCAACTCCAACGTTAAAAGCATCAAGAAAAACTATGTACAAATGCACATGCAATGCTCACAGCAACACCCAATCCCACACTATCCTGTACTAATCAACTGCACTAGCTCCGCCACTTCCGCATTCCCCTTCCTATCAATGCTTTGACCTGACTCAGAGAACTGTCTCGCAGATACAGATAAATAAAAAGATCTTCCCTCGGTGCATCTTTTTAATCACATATCCTTTACAATTTCCTCAACTAAATCTCCAATTATCAGACTTTCCACCTCTTTCCCTAGTAGATTCATCTCATCATCCAATAAGCCGAGCCACGGAATTGATTTGAGATCCCGGGCCGTCATATTATCTAGTGAGTAATATGACCTGTCGATTGGAGGGTAAACAAAAACGCGTATGATCTCCCAAACCGAGCTCAGCAATTCCCTTCCCTGCGGATGTAGCACTCGGAATGAGCCAGCAGTTTTTCTTCTCGATGGTCCTAGAACCGTCGAAAGTGCTTCATTTAACAAATCATGTAACAACTTGTGCTCTGTTCCTTTCTCGTTCTTGTTGTTCACTGAAGCACCATTTTCGTTGGTCAACTTCCCATGAGATTCCTCCACTTCTTGAAATACCAAGTCACTGATAGGCTTTGCAAGTGTATCTATACGGGATATATTCACATTAGATGATCCGTCATACAAGCCAGAAGCAACAAGCAGATCTCTTATGTATTGTTCCATCTTGTCTTCTAACTCAACCATTTTACACTCGATAAGCTGCTCTTCAGTTGTTGTCTCCACAGGCTCATCAGATCCAAGCTGATTTAGTTGCCTCCTCAGCTCTGCAATTTATGGTATGATGTTTGTTAGCCAATATCAACATAATCCTGAAACCCTATTGTCATTTAACGGCTTAAGCCTTTGGTCATTTCTGCTAGTCCAGGCAAAATACAATCTACGTTATCATAGAAAGCAATGTTGCAAGCCATGGGCTCATGGCTAGCTTGTGAAGAAGCCTTTCCACACCGTGTTTTCAGATACTGTGTAACTTCACCCTTCGCAAAAAATTTCCAGAGTGCCATATATAGTTTCAGGAAATAAACCCTATCGTGTTTTATTCGTTTTCAAACTTTTTCACACTTGTCAGTGTTCTTAAGGTAACTATATCCGTCTCAACACCACAAAAGTAAGTCATTTTGGGACGGAAGGCACCGTGAATATGTGTTTTCCAAACACTAAGGAGGTAGTTGAAGCCACAATTTATAAAAAATGAAAGACCGACACTCCCAACAGCCAGAGAGACCATCTTGCCCCTTCACAAAAGAGGAAAGGCAAACACCCTACATGCTTTGGCTAAATAAAGACCGAAAGGGTGAATTGTGCCATTAGTTGAACATGATCACGCTATCGCAGCTGCACATTTGGATAGCACATCCATGAACATAGAAGTTGGAAGATTGTTTCATACCATTCAGATTCAAACTGATTTCTCTGAAAACTTGTGGCACCACATCTTCCTCTCCAACACTCCTTTCTGGCGTTGACAAAGGGCTGAGGTCATTAGTTGGTCTCCAAACCTCCTCCTGAGAACTGCTGCACACAGATGCAGGGCTGGGGGGCACCTCTGTGGAATTCTCCTAGGATGACACGAGAAGGCAAAAACTAGTCAGTACAGTATAACATAAGACAGATGAAACTTCTAGCACCAACTGAATGGAAACATTGTTTTCAACAGGTCAACCAAATTCTTACATGCCACTCGCCAAAGTTCATGACGACTGTTGGCCCACTCATAACGTCTTTCATGAAGTCAGTCTCAAAGTTATATGATTCTGATACGGATTGGACCCTTTTGCCAAACAGCCTCCTTCTCAGTGTGAATGTGTATCTGAAGTTATGGACCTTCTCTTTGAACTTGAGCTTTTCCTTTTTCACTTTCTTGGCATCTATTGGCACGTTTTCAACAACTTCATGCTTTCTCCTGATATGAGCACCAGTCAAAATGTGGCGGTCTTCGAGGAGGAGTTTCCCAAAGGATGTTCCTGATACAGGAGCAGATAAGGATCTCACAAGGTTTCTTGGGGATAATTCCTTGTGGATAACATGATCATCATCTAACCCATGTCTGAACGATCTAGCTTGCATTTGACGTTCATCTTTTATATTTTCCCAATAACAAGGTTCATTTATCATTCTCAAAGCATTACCCACGTGTTTTACGCTAGACCTTTCATCGCCTAACAAGGATGAACTGGAACTGTCACTAGCTTCTCCGGGAAAATCCAAAAGACTATCACTCTTCAGAACATTCCTCAACCTCTCTGTCAAGAACTTCCTTGTATCTCGGTTAATAAATTCTGGGGAACCTGGTGGATTCAACTGAATTTCACTTCGATGAGATCGTGTTGATTCTGAGCGGAGCAAATTCACCCCAAGGTCCCTAGTAACACTTTCTCTAACTTGCTTTGCTATGTTCTGTGCTATTTGCTTCGAATCAGCTGGTCTTTCATTGAAAGGGGTCTCAATTCCACTTCCTCTGACCACAGAACTCCTTCGAACTGCCTTTCCTTGAAGTTCACTTTTCAAACGTTCTTTCACCTCCTGAAGGAAATCTTCTATGCTGCCCCTTTCATCCGTTCCAGAGGAACTGGGCCATGATTCTTCATGCCAGAACCTATCAGGACCAGGCTTCAAGATTACTATCCTCGTAGGGCCAAGATAAGAGTCCAGTTTCTCACCAGAAATTACTGCACTACATTGTTCAATGTCCTTGCTTAGACTTTTGCTCAGCAAAGAACAAGACTGATACTGCTTAGCCGGGACTAGTCCTGTTTTTCCACTGTGTAATGAATGGTCTCTTTCGATCGATTTTGCTTTCGCTGTATCAGTTCTCCTGGGCTTCTCGATGATGGCTTTTTCATGATTTGCATGGAGTGACATCTTTTTTAAGTTGCATCTCTCTTGACAACCAGCCGACTGCCTAGGAACATTGTCAAGCTCGACAAACTTTGTAAATTCCCTGAACCTATGTGCTTGCCAAGCTTCAAATTCTTTCTTGAACTTCTGCAATTCCTCCTCTTGTGGATGTTCTCGACGCCTGGGTTTTGCTGACTTTTGGGCACTTCTCCCTCTGTCAACATTCCTATTTGGATTGTGAGAGGATGAACTAACCTCCACGTGCCTTGAAGAACCGGAGTTAAACGAACTGTGAGACATTGAGGTCCTTCCCTTCCTCTCTTTTCTTGAAAAGTTGGTTTTCATGTTCTCTTGTTTCCTCTCAGTTGAATGGGCTTGAGAATTGTTATCTAGCGGCAAGATATCCATCCCCATTAGCCGAGCCACAATGCTTGGTGAGTTTTGTCTGTTAAATGATCTGCTGGACATCTCCTCACTTATCAATTTCTTCATTGAAGCCTCGACTGGATGACGCTTCATCTTATACCGATCTTGTTCCATGCCATAAGAATACTGGAATTCAAAGCTAATGTATCAACATGCTTAGCGGAAAAAGGGGATGCAAATGTCAAGAGAGTCAAAAATTGTCTGTAGGGCATATAAAGCAGTTATCTCACTGCAGTATGACTAAGCTACCTTCTGAATTTTCCAAGGCAAGAGCTTTAAATAAATCAAAGATCTTCACGGGTTTGATCAAATAGGGAGTGAATAAAACACCACTGTCGACCCAGGAAACAGAGAGAGGCATTGAAGACAATGGTGAGGCTAATGTTCTTCACTACCATACATTTGCAGCTTAGGATGATCACAGACCTTCTGCACTAGCCACCAAAATTATTGAAGTCTTGAGGACATCTATAAGAGGTTCATGAGAATCCCAAGCGAAAGCTCATGTAACAATTAAAGCCGGTTGAGTGAGTAAAAAAAAATCAGAGATATCAAAAGTAAAGTCGAAAAACTGGTAAACCGCCTCCCTAGTCAATGTTTGGCCAAATAAAAAACTATCTAATTAACGAAAAAGGGATTTATTAATATGTCAACACGTCACAGTGACAGCAAGATTTTAGAATAAGTTCAATACCGGCATATCGCCTATAGCACAACAGCTCTCAGAAGCTTCTGCTTGCAGCTCTAAACTATTCCTGGGTGCTTCATGACCTGAAAAATGGTTCAATTCAGAAGAATAAGTTCCTTAAAAGAATAAAACATTATAGAAATAATTTGTTACTTCAATTGATATCTACCCTTCATCAGGACCAACAGGACAGAGTTCGCTCAAGATAACTTTGTCATGAAGTCGAAAACTGCAATAAGGCTAATGACCAAAGCTCTCGTGTAAATAGTGAGAGCCCAGTCTTCATAAAAACATCTTGGCCCCAGAAATCCAGACTCGATGACTAAAGTAGCGTGAATAGGATCTCTGTAAACAATGTGTCGCGAACAGAACTTAAACCTAACAGCTACAAACTCCCTCACTATATCTTTACTCTATCCACGTCAAATATCATTTGTATAACTCATTAGGTGATTGATGACAAAATCAACTTTCACGGTGCCAGAGAGATTTTTTCATCTCAGAACCTAAATAAAGAGTTATTGCTGCTAATTGTTAAGCCTTGACGAGAGAGCCAGAAAGATGTGCCTCCACCCAAATCAATAAGACTTCCCAGAAGATGCCTCCTATTAGATTAAATTTTAAGGATTCGTCTAGAAGAAGTTTATATTACCTCCGACATGTTTCTTTTGGGAAAATACTTTCCTGGCCATGCTCCTTTGATCAAAAACATGTGATAAGCCTCCCATGCAGCTAGAGCATCCACTGCAGCACCAAAGGATATTCCTGTCCCATCTATGCCTCACCAATCACCAAAGTTTCCCATTAGTGAGCCAAGACGCTCTCACACTTCGACTCACACCTTAAAAAAGTGACAGAATCCCCACAAACAGTTAAAGAATACGCAAAGGAGCGTGATTTTTCTCGAATACAATAGTGCTGACAGAATAAGTAGATGTTTTACTCATCAACTTGCTCGTGAAAATCGCAAACAATGAAAGGAAATCTGTATATAAACTCTCTCATGGAAACAAATTCCGAACCCCCAAAATGCTTAATAACCTGAACAAAACAGGAAGATAATGGCTATAGCACTTGCACACAAGTTTGGGTACCTAACAATCTGCCTCGGGATGATTCTTTCACTGGAAGAGACACCGGTGGATACACCCTTGAGAGTGTAAGGAGATGGACATGACACCATTAATTTCTGACAAATCCTTTCACCTGTTGTGGAACGAATTTGGAGTGTGATGCAATAATTGCAATATTTAGGTGCATCTGCCGAAATTTAAAAGCGTGTTGATGAATGATGATAGCCCTGATCGCTTATATACCAAATGTCCTACGAAGAAGTAGTGTTGTAGGGAAGATTTACTGAGTACTCCTACAATCACTAGACCTCAAGAGACTACTTAAGTTATATCTGAAGCATGTTTTAGAAGAGATAAGCCACGACCAATGAAGGCATGAATCCAGAAGATCCGGTTGATACTGTAGTGCCCAAAAAAAAAAAAAAACCTGGATCCGCAGGCATCAAGTCAGCCAAAATACACATAAAGAACATCAAACTCACACTAGCAGAAACAAATTTGTTGGGAACAGAGTTTTAAGTACCAAACACCTCGGGCCGAAAAAATGCAGTAAACCCATGTATCAAGCAAGCACACAGCGAATGACAAAAACGTGAAAGAGTGAAATTCCAAGAGCTCCGACAGCTAATGCAAAGCCAAATCTCTCTCTGACACAGCCCAGGACTAGAAAAAGAAAAAAAAAGTCGACTTTTTTTCTCCTCTCCCCTTCATGTTCTCCCCCGTTTCCAAGCCACCAAACACGTCGTTTTCACAAATCAAGAAACTGATAATTCTCATTCTCGAACGTACCTCGAGGGAGAGATCAGAACAAGCAAAACCCATGATTGTCATGGCCAAAAGAGAGCCGGTCTCTCCATTATTGTGGAAGTCAAGCGTCAATCATTCACCCATCAAGTGACATTCTTTCGCATTGAATAGCCTCCAACTCGTAACAACCAGCGACGGGCGAGGGGGTGAAAACGAGAATAACAAAGGAGAAAAGCTGAGAGACAGAGCGGCTTCAGAAGCTGGGTGAACAGGAAAAACCGCGGAAACTCAAAGCTGGAATTTGTATGGTAATCCAAGTCTTAGAGACGATGATGATAGCTTAAAAGAAAGCGTGACGGTACAGTGGAAAAAGAAGTTTCTTTTTCTGTTTTTTTTTTAATGTGGAAAATGAAAGCGTAGAAAGAGAAATAGAAAGCTTCTTTTTTTGCCGGAATCGACCGATGGAAAAGCGAAAAGATCTCTTTTTGTTTCACTTTATTCCTCGGTTAATCATTAATAAATCAGATTAACAACTTGCGATTGGTCGTGAATTAGTTGAACTCATTATCCTCACGTGGCTCTACCTTTTCCTATTCAAAGGGAGGTTAACCCCCTGATTAATTTAAATGTCAATCTCGCAAGTCACTGAATATGCATACAATTAGAGCTTGAGATTCGTAGATAAATATTTTCTTGAATCGTCAAATCAAAAAAAAAAGTGTCAAACTAAATTGACCGATTTAAATATAACTAAGAAAGTTGATAGAATTAATCTGATTTAATCAAAGAGAGGAAATTTATGCGTAGCTTGATTATTAAGTTATGTTGAAAAGAAATTTAAAGATAAATAAGAAATATGATAGGATTATTTCAGCTTGATTAAATCGTATAATTTTGTTACGTTTAAGCGAGAGAAGTCGGCCGAAAAAACGAAAAAATGCAAGGGAACCGTTTTATGTCTGTAGATGAGTTAATGAATACAGCTAAGAAAGGGATATAAATATGCTAATTATTTCTCTCTTTTTTAAATATTTATCGGTCGAATATTAGATCGCGATGTTTTCGGAATATTATAATTCGTTTGTAGCGACTCGCTTTTTCGCAGCAGCGCATAACGAACCAGCTCATCCCCCGACAGTTGCTTTTTACGCACGACGCCTCCATTTGGCGCCAGATTTAACGGAGCGACATCGTATTCGTTCTTACAACGATCACACAAAACCCCTCCCCAACGAATCGGTAAACCGTACGCGCCATACTTAGCGCGTTCCCGTTCACGCGACCAGCCAGAGCCAGGTGCCGTCGGATCGTTCAAGTCTCCCGCACGCGCGGCGGGCGAGGGTGGGTACTTGGTTGGCGAGCGGTGAGCCGGGGAATGTTGTCGTAGAGACTATTTTATTTCAGGGAGCAAAGCCGACGGTTTGACCTTTGACCCCCTCCTCCGCTCTGCTGTTTCCGGGCTCTTTTGGGTAAATAACGAACTCTTCGGGTCCTCCAGCCATAACTAGTTTGTGATGTGATTCTTGCAGAATCGCGGCATTTGTAGGGATTGTTGCTTGACTTTTTCTTTCAAAGCTTACAAAAATTAAACAGATTTTAAGTTTTGCCAATTTGCACTCTGCGAGGTGGGACCCATTTTACGTGGCGCGTCATGGCCATCCACGTTATATTGGAAAAAATGGAGGGTTAAGTTGCAAACGTGCGTGAGATACGTGTACATGGCGATGCTTGCTTTCTTTTCCTTTCTTTCTTTCTTTTTTTGCCCCCTTTGATGGTGTCCTCTCTTTTCGATTGTTGGGAGTAGAATGGAACATGCGTTCTAGGCTCTAGCTAGTAGCTAGCCAATAATAGACCATACACGCTAAAGCGGCGAATTCCGCTACTGACTCGTATTTTTGAGTGAATTGTGGAGTTGAATTTCATATTATTTAAGAAAATTAATTAAAAAATCATAAATTTATTGTATTGATATCACTTCAGCTCTAAATTTTTACATTTATGTCAATTCAGTACATCCGATCAATTTTGACTTAAAATCGTTGACATAAACTTCATTGTGCCACTTTGGACGATCAGCTCTGAAGTGAATATTCTCTAATATTATCTTTTTAAAAGCAACCTTAGCCGACTACTTTGGACGGTCAGCTCTGAAGTGAATATTCTCTAATTCAGTTCATCCGAAACGCTAAAATTTATTGTATCTCACGGCGAGTGTGACTTTGAATCAGACGATCGTTTCGCTTCAACCGGCCGAATTTGAGAGCAATCCGAGATCATTTATCCTGAATCAGTGAAATTTTTTCTATTTCTGTCGATCATGATTTTCAAAATAATTAAGCATCAACTGTTCTACATAAAAAAAAAAAATCCTTAAAAGCTCAAACATGATAGGAACCTCGAATTCATCTTAAGATATTGAACATATTTGAGTCGAGATTCAATTCTCGAGAATTGTGAAACAATCATCCATTTGTGCTTGAGATCCTTCTCTCATCTTCCCAACGATTGTCGGGCCGACCGAGTGTTGTGGTTAGGACATCAAATTTGATGAGCCGCTCTTCTCAAATGAATCTTCCCAACCGTAGAAACACATACCTCCAATCTAGGACATTACCTAATCAAATAGTGTTCTTCTCCAAAGCAAGTTCTTGACCCTTCCCACGAGACTTGCCTCATCAATTTCATGGTGAACTGTTGCTTCTTGTGCCTCCCCCCCATCTCATGAAGATGATTGATGGTGGGGCTTAATTTTGGAAAAGGAAGCCGCTTCACCTAATGATGTCGAAGAGCGGCCAGTCATGTGCTTAGTGTAGCCTGTAACTATGATGGTTGAGGCTGTGGTGAAATGACTTCAATCATAGCTCCTTTAAAAAAAAAAAAAAAGAACAAAGAAGAGAATTGGGGGACCACCATCTAGGCCTAGGAAAAAGGAATCATAATAAAGATCCACCCGAAAAAAAAAAAACACTCTCGGTAGACTATTTTGTTCATACGAGTGTTATTGATGTCACAACAGATATCTAATACGTACTTAAGTAGAAATTCTGACCCAAAAAAAAATAGAGCATATATATGTATATATGTGCGCACCCATATGTGTGCATGCACGTTCTTCACGTCCGGATCAATGATGGTGATTACTTCTATATTTGTATAAAATCCCATAGACTATGTTTGGTGACTTCAATAAGATGTTGGAAAAGGTAAAGTTCATTCATTTCAACGTGTAGAGATGAGTTTCGAATTAGATGTATTTAGAAAAGTCTCAGCAAATGCCAGATTATCGCATCTCTTTCTCTCTCGAGACGCTCAAACACGATGACCACCATGACATAGGCGACTATCACGGTGTGTCATGGAAAGGTGGCCACCGCTATGGTCACAATAGTAACTGAGAACTACAAATGCAACGCTTTTTAATCTTCTGTTTTAGAGTGATTTATTTGAATTCCTAGTTTTTTATGTTGCATCACAATTTTTTACACAATTTATTGGATCGGGTATTACAATTTCAGCTATTATATCTGGAATTTTCCATACGAAAAATCGGATATCAGGAGATCGAACAATATTTTTTCATTCTATATCATATTGTATGCTATTCTTTTTTTTTTTCGAAATATTTTATCCTATTCTACTCAGCATTTTCCGACCTTTCGGGGCATGCCACGTGGCAGGCTGGGACATGAACAAGTGTCATGTTGGCAAAAGCAGCAATAGCATGGGATCAAAGTGGCAGGGGAAAGAGGGGGGGCGCTGCCTGCCTGCTGGGCTCCGGCGAGCCCACCGTGTCGGAGGAAAAAGGCAGATGGAGTAATAATTGAGAGCGGCTCTGCTGTTGGGGAACTCGGGATAATAAAGATGTGGGCCCACCCGTACTCTAACACTAGGCGCTGCTGCATCTTCCCTTTTTTTTTTTTGGCCTTTTTTTTAATAGCAATTTACGAAGAGCCCCCCTTACATTTGACTATGAAATTAAATGCTCACCCTGTCGTTAAGAGAACATCCATTATCATTGCTTTTCCTATTTTGGAAGAGGAATGGCGTTCAATTGTACCATGTTGTAGCGTTGACGATCATTATGTCAACTTCACATCTTTACAAGTTCACATTGTTGCCGCCTTCATGCTTCGGTCGACTTGCAGATGTCTAGAGTCTATGCCGGACATGAAAAGGAAGCCATTGCTAGCTATCCGCTCTTAGGTTGAGCAGGTTGAAGAAGGATAATCACACATAGTAAGAAAATGAAATCTAGATAAATACCGTTTCTGGACGGTGAAGTGAGACCAAGCTTATAAAATTCTTAACCTCAAAAACAAAATTTTAACCTCGTGAAATTCTTTAGTAGAAAAATTTGACGAGTAATGAAATTTTCTCGAAACTTGTTTGAGTTCGAATCTTGCATTATTTAAATATGTTTTATAAATGGTTTTTTTTTTAAATATCATGGGGGTTTTAAGGGATACACATATCAAATGCAAAAGTTGTTGACGAGTGCTTCGGGATATTGTTTAAGAAAAATTGATTGTACATAACACGAGGGCAGTCGGGATCTTGAAAGCTATGAAGCGTGTGTGAGAGAGAGTCATGCTTGTTGTGTTGGTCCTAACTTGATCTGAACCTAGGAGAATTGTTGTGGGCCAAGTACATGTCCAAAGACCTAGCTGGGCTCAAAATAGCTCAGAAGATGATGCAATTTGTTCAAAAGAGCAGGAGACGTGCCCTAGAGGTAGAGGCCCGATTCGAGTCTCTCATGGAACGCTGCTTTGCTGGTTCAATTTGAAGACAACTCAATTTCCATCGGAGACGACGTTGGGCTTGGGCTTCGGTGCCCGCTCTTCTCTAAACCGAACCCACCATCTCCTCTGAATAGAAGTTTCTGAGGAGCTTCAGACCCGGGCCGGGGGTGCGAACTCACGGCACGAAAAGCCCGACCCGGCGAGATCAGGCGATTCGATGGTGTCGTGTTCGTGCTTAGTCTGAACATGGAAACTCGGAAAATCGACTCGTCTGACTCGGTGACGTATGGCCGCTCGATCGGTGTCCCGACATAAACTGATTTGTTGAGTATCTCGCCGAGACCCACTGATTTGATCAGGTCTACTATCCCGTGACTAAGATGCACACCGACTTACATGGGATGGTGAAAGGACGAGAACGGCGATCATCACTAGCGATTCCCACTGCGCATCGCCAGAAAGGGTGTCGCGCTCATTAAAAAAATCGGAGAGCCCGTCACGCAACCCTACCTTCGGTAAATGGAAATGAACATCTCTTTCCCATAAGAAGCTGAACTGAGTAATTGCTAAATCTTCACTAGTGACACATTGATCATGTCTACTTTCCCGTCTTAGACGTCCACTACTTACATAAATCGATGAAAGCGTTGAGTTATAGTTCGCACCCCCCATCGTAAACGAGATGATGGGGTCTTGCTCCCTATTGATGGGTAAGGATCCGAGGTCGTCAAGGCAAGGTTCCAAGGGGGCAGCGTCCTAGAGTTGCCCGAGGACTCTTATAGTTTGGATCATTATTTTGTTGGTAATTTGGGAGGCTTAAGGTTTTCTCGCCTATTAGGGTTTTCTTGTGATGTATATAAATAGTCTCTTAATCTTATGAGGGTTAATACCATGAAAATTCAAAACTGGTACACATGTATTAAATTTACTCTAAATTATTTTTTTGATCACGAAAAACCTCAAACTGGTACAGTTGTGATAAATTTATCCCGAACTATTTTTTTAATCACCAAAAATTCTAAACTTGTACTCTTGTAATAGATTTACCTTAAACTAATTTTTTTTACCGAAAAAAATCTCAAACTGATATGTATGTGACAAATTTATCCTCTGTTAAAGTGGGTTAATATCACAAAACAATTCAAATTGATAAATATGTGACAAATAGAGGATAAAATGTCAAGCCGATACACCTGTCAATTGCCGCATGTCATAAAATTAGCACGTTAATGGTTGAATTTATCGAAAACTAACGGATAGTAAATTTATCAAAGGTGTATCAATTTGATGTAAATTTATCACAAGTGTAACAGTATGAGATTTTTTGTGATAAAAAAAATAATTCAAAATAAATTTGTCACATGTGTATCAGTTTAGGATTTTCTGTGATATTAATCCTTCTTATAATTAAGAACTGTAATATATAGGTGTGAAGTCCTAATTATAATAGAATCGTCTATTGGATGTAGTCATACTTTAAGAATAAGTCGAATGAATCTTGTATTTTGATTTTTTTTTCTTGCTTTTACTTTCTATTTCATTGTTTTTATGTAACTAATTTTAACTGAAAGTACGTGAACCGCGATCATCGCTAGCAATTCTCTTCGGGCATCACCAAAAGGTCTCACGCTCACAAAGATCAACGAGCAAATAGAAATGAATGTCAATTCCCATAAGAATACGAATCGAGTAATTGCTAAATGATCTGCACATCTTCATTAGTTACATCTCTCCATAAACGGTTTTTCACCCGATTAAGGAACATCTTTATGCGGATAAAGCAAAAGGAGAAATAAAGTGAAAGCATCGTCAGCAGATAAAGAGGCCTAAATGCTGATTAATTATTGCAAATTGGTGATTTTAAAAAGGATTTAAGGCAAAGAACGCTGTAAGAAAAAAATCCGATACCGGTCGGGGACCCACGCGGACGCCCGGTGTAGTCCACGTGTCACGACGTCGCTTGTCCGAGGGGGTCGCTCTCGCGAAATCGCCCATGTTTCTGCCTTGTATCCCTCTCAAAGCTGTCGATTCGTTGGGTCGGATATTGGGTGAAATCGCCAAACATGTTTCCTTCTCAGCAATCTCTGGATCACCTAATCACCCTCCACGTGTCCTCATTTGAGGCCTCTTGATCTCGGTTAATCTCCTGCTCTCGCCACTATAAAAATAACCGCCCACTTTGTCTCTCTTCTCCATGCGAACGTGCTTTTTGCCTTGAAACTAAACCAGCGTTCAATCGTTTCTCTCACTAACTCAACCGCCCTCCCTCTCTCTTCCCGACAGTTATCTCAAAGCTCTCTCTAGAAACCAGTCTGCGAGTTCTTTCGAGTGGCTGCATTTCTGTTTGAACGGAGATTATCATCGCCGATTCGCTCGATGTTCGTGAAGAAGCTTGTGGAGAAGGCTGCGAAGAAGGTAAAGCCATAAATCGACTCTCTTCTTAAGTTGATCTGCTGCTCTGCGTATGTGAATCGCGATTCGATCGGTCATCGGTGTTCGCTTTTCACTTCTTGTTACGTTGACTAAGCGTCTGCTTGGTTGAGCGCTTCTTCGAGCTTGTCTACCGCACATGATTTCGACTGATTCCAATTCAGCTTCCGACTGACCTACATACGGTCATGCTTGTTTCTTCGTCGTCCATCAGTTCGTCGTCATCATATTAGGTAACAAATAGCATGAGATAATTTCGAATCTGTGAAATGATGTTCGCGCACTGGTCGTCACTCTCCTCGGGGTCTTCTGTCAGTGAAAACGAACTGCACATATCGAAGCAAGCCTAGTGTAGGCGATGATGATGATGACGATCGAGTGGTTTGAGCGTTTTTGTAGAACTGTGATGATGGAGAGAAACTCTAATTTCGACCGGAACTAGTTGAGACTCCAGTCATCAGAGAGGAGTGGGATTGTGGCGAGAAGCTTTCACTGATCTGGATTAGATATGTTAATCGTGATTAGAAAGACGAGCTGTAGACTTCCGTTGAAGCGGAGGAGCATTGATCGCGATTAGATCTTTCCTTTTCCGTCTCTCTCTTTTCCTTCAGGACACGTGGCATCTGATTCTGGCCAGATTTCAAAAAAACATAGGGAAATAATTTACATGTTGGGTCTGGTTAAAATGGAAATTAGCCTGCATTATTTTCTTTTTTTGTCCTTTTCCTTAATTGCAACGCCGGACTGCGGTTTCGATGAAAGGCTAAAACGCCGACGAGTGCCTCGCGTAGTAGACAACGACTTTCCATGTGGACCAATTAGAGCTAAGTGAGATTTGTCTTTTTCTCATGGTTAGTCCTTTGTTTATCGTTGTCCCATCTTTCTGATTGCCATTTCTTTTTTTTTTTTTGCCTGAATTCCAAGGTCAAACATCTGGGCTTTTTCTAAAGGAGTAAGTAAAATCATGCGGAGGATTCTAATAAGTTTCGGATCGGCCAGAAGGAATTTTGTGACGCCATTTCTAATAAGCATAATAGTTCTTGCTTGTCATATCCAGGGAGTTGGGTTTTAGGATGCGTGAGATTCAACCTTTTGGAACGATAGGCTGATTATATCAGGATGAGGACGACTGAGGGACCTCTTGAAAGGGGAATTTCCTCGTTTGGACCTGGTCCAAACAAGTTTTTACATTCTTGCCATCTCTGTCCTTTGCGCATGTATCACTTCTCAAGTGCTGATTATAGTGAAGTATCATCCTGGTAGACTATAAAGCTAAATGTAAAATCCACGTGATGGCCCTGTAATGGGCGGTGGTAATGCAGTCCACAGTCCACGTGTCCCCTTTAAAAGGTCAAACACATCCTTTTATTCTTTTCCTCGGGGGCCTTCAAACTCAATCCGTCATTGGCCCTATTTGTTTAATTATATATAAACACCATCTCGTACGTGTCCTGTGGCTTTTCTTTGTCTTTTGGGCCAGCGTCGCGGAAAAGTCGGGGCGAAACCACCGGCCAGGATCTAAATCAATGTGAATCGGACAGCAACCAAAAGTATCTTATCCATAGGATCCTCTCCCCGGACAGTAAAACTTTGCCTGTCTTCATGGTCTTTACAACTTCAGTGGGTGATTGAATTACATCCTCGAGGGAATCAGAAGAACTATTTCATGGGTTATTCAACGATTTCCCATTTCATGACATGAGACGGTGCGTGATCTGATGGTTAGATCTTCTTGATGACGATATCCAAACGTCCTTGCTATGGAACATTTGATGCTTGTGTGATGAATTCTTCCAGATAACGTGCCTTAACTTGTGTATCCAATTCAATTTTACCTAAGTTTTGAGGCACAATCATCGAGCAACATCCCTACTGTTGGTCACAGATACTATTTCATCTTTGGTACATAAAATGAATCTATGTCCTTGGTAATTACTATTGCTGCGTGTAGTGATTACTTGTGACACTGTGCTTGATTCTTCTGGCAGCCTGGAGGAAGAAGCTCGGAAGGACTGAGATCTTGCGATGTTGACCCACGTATGGTATTTCATTATGGGATTCCATCGGGATGCACGAAGTTCGCCTATGACTCAATCCATAACATACTTGCTGTTTCCACAAAGTATGATTCTTCGCCTTTGCTAATCTATTCTCGCAAGTTTTCCACCGATGGAGTGCAATTCACAGGTCAAAAATAACTCGGATCAGGATGATTTAGATAGCTAACTGAACGGCTCTGACTCTTCTAAGTCTTAGGATGCAAGTGTACAAATGCTGCATTTCCTCTCCCTAACTTGGTTATTTGATGCAACACTTTGAAACCTGAAACTATTAAGAAGCAGAAGTAAGGCACTTGTCGAAATTTTTCACTCTCATTGCCTCTAAGCGTATGGAGTTTCTCCCACAAACTCGCATTTTCTCTTGAAATAGCAATATGATGCATGTGTATTGAGGCTTTAGTTGCAGATTTGATGGAAACTCTTTGACAAACATGCTTCTGTTTCATTCTGTTACCCAGGAATGGTGAAATCAAGTTATATGGGAAAGATAACACTCAAGTCATTCTTGAGTCTGAACAAACAGGACCGAGCAAGTTTCTGCAGGTTTTCTGGTTTAGTCCATGATCTGCATTTCCATGCTTTATGCAATGGATTGCCTTCTTAATTCCTCTTCAAAAAGTTACTATGTTATCTTATTGTAGATTCACTAATTATTAATTCACATCATCATTGTCAGTTTGTCGAGAATCAAGGCATTCTTCTGAATGTGACCTTCAATAATCAAATCGAGGTAAGTCTTCATAAGGATTTACGCTCTGGCCATGTGTCTTGCGGGGGACAGTCTTGGATTTTTAGTGTTTCAAATTGTTCTTGAGAGATCAATTTAAGCGGGAATCTTATTCTAGGTTTGGGACATAAGCAAGAAGCTATCGTCGCACATTTACAATTTCAAAGACACAATCACCTCTTTATCAGTCCTGCAACATAGTTTTTACATGTAAGTTTATTTCCAAAGTCAAACTGGTCTGGATAATAGAGGCATCATTCATGTTATTGTTTCACACGTATATTGGCAGGTACGCTGGAGATTCTCTTGGAAACGTGTCTGTTTTGAAGCTTAATCAGGAGCCATGTAATTTAGTCCAGATGAAGTACACGATACCTTTTGAAGTATCTCATGGTTAGATGCCTTCCAGTTTAATTTGTGTTTTCAGTGATACCGTTAGTGTTTTTAACTAGTCTTAATTTCATTTCCTTATGATCTTACAGTGCCATGATTTTCTGTGATATTTATATGCAAGGATATTATTATTTAAATTTCATGTTTGATCAATCATCATATTCAGGATTTCAAACTGAATTATCTGGTCACGTGGCTGTCATGCATGCACTGCCTCAACCGTTGGCTGAAAGCAAGAGGTAGTCTTATTTCTGTCCATTTTCTTGTTGCAGTGTTCTACAAATTAAAGCTAATGACCTCATGACTCCTGAGAAAACTATAACTGTGAAATGTCTCATGTGCGTGAAGTTCTAAGAGTATAACAGTGAAATGTCCTCATGACTCCTGAGAAAACTATAACTGTGAAATGTCTCATGTGCGTGAAGTTCTAAGAGTAAAATGGTAAGGCGGCTAAGAAGCACCTTTCCATTTCACTGGTCCTCATGCTTTGTCCTTCAACTAATGCCATTTTCAATTGGCTGGCAATCTTTCATCCATGGCTACTAGTTCAGAATATTCGTAATAACTCAGAAATGCTTGAAAAACTAGTTCACACAGAGATGTAAGGTTTCATGTCCTACTGGCGTCATATTTTACACATGGTTTGCAACCTTGTACCATTAGCATTTAGGAATTAGATTCTAGTAAAGATTCTAGACTTGGGAAGTATAGTGAATGGTGTGGGGACTTTCTTTCTAACAATGAAACGCAGGTTGAGGTTATTTTACAGTTTTCATTACTACATCCAGGCTCAAGTTAAGCACCATCCACCTGTGTGCTACCCTGGCACTAAGTAGTTGCTTGGTTCAATTTCTTCTGCTAATTCTTTGTAGTACTG
Source organism: Rhodomyrtus tomentosa (assembly GCA_028455895.1). NCBI lineage: Eukaryota > Viridiplantae > Streptophyta > Magnoliopsida > Myrtales > Myrtaceae > Rhodomyrtus > Rhodomyrtus tomentosa. Next base: position 33,616,446 of record JAPCWY010000009.1, on the reverse strand, counting down.
GTTTATCTCATATTACCATTGTCAATAGACTCAGGACTACCTCATATTAAGCATTGTGAGCTCATGTAATGTCAACCTGGCGCCAGATATATTTCTATTTTCAAGTCTACAAACAGCTATATCAGTATCTTATTGTCCAAATACAGGGTACTGATAATATATGAAGATGGTCTTTTCGTATTGTGGGAAGTCCGAGAAAGCAAATCAATTTTCAAAGGTGGAAATGTGTTGCAGTCAGCACATAATGAAAGAAAGAAAGTGACTTCCGCCTGCTGGGCATGCCCTCTGGGGAGTAGAGCTGTTATTGGATATAGCACTGGAGATATCTTCATTTGGAGTGTTCCTGTCCCAAATGGAAGAAGTGAATTAGTGTCAGATATAGGCTCTCAAAATGGTCCGATTTGTAAATTGAATCTCGGCTTTAAGCTGGACAGAATTCCTATTTCTTCTATGAGATGCGTTCATACAGATGGAAACCCAAGTCGACTATATTTGTTGGCCGCCGCTGATGCAGCATCTTCGAATCCTTTGCAGGTATCTGACGTCAGTTAATCTCATCCTAAACAAAATTATTTTACTTGCTTTTTGACGATTGTCGGGAATTTCCTTCTGAGATCTTATCAATAAGAAATATGATACTTCTTGAAGTTCTTTCTACTAAACTTTCAATTTTCTCCCACAAATATTATATGCATCTCGCCTGAGGGGCCTATTAATCTTCCGCCTCGGCGTTATAGTACAACCATTTCAGAATTCCATGCTACATCAATCTTCTCGAGCCTGAAAATATTGAGAATGCTTACGGGAAATTAACGTCTTACTTGTCAGGTAGTCTTGCTGAATGACCACTCTGAATCTCGCACAGTTAAGCTGGGTCTTCAGCTGCCTGAGCCTTGCGTCGATATAGAAATAATCTCACACTACAGTGAGCAGACAAAGCAGAAACGAGAATCTCTTCTAGTTATTGGAAAATCAGAACATCTATATGCGTATGATGACAGCCAAATCGAAAAGTATCTCCTACAGTGCCAATCCAAGTCTGCTCCACCCATCCCAAAAGAAGTAAGGCTTAGGATACCCTTCACGGGATCAAGCATCACTGTGGCAAAATTCATCACTAGTAACCAGAATATGTCGAACTTAGATGATGAGGTGCGTAGATGTCATTTTACATGTCCTCGGCATAATGTGTTCATCTTGGTAAGTATAACTTTTGTGGCTATGTAGGATTACTTGCAACTGGTCAAAAAGGTTCCGCCTATTCTGCACTCAGAAAAAAATGGTAAAGACGCATCTCAGATTGACCCAATCCCATTTGGTGGATTTGTAAAGGTCAAAAATCTGTTCATAACTGGACATAGCAATGGAGCCATCAACTTTTGGGACATGTCATGTCCACTTCCTCTTCCCATCTTTTCCGTAGAGCAACAGGTGCTCTCCTCTTAATGCCTTGTCTTTCTTTCTGGAATCCTTTAACGTTGTTATCTGCCTTTACACTTTCATGCCACAAATGTTCTCATTGGATTGAACTTTAAATTCTTGCCTCACTTGATAAAAATTTTACACTTTCATGCCAAAAATGTTCTCATTGGATTGAACTTTAAATTCTTGCCTCACTTGATAAAAATTTTGAATCAACTTACCTAGCTCTATAAACAAGAATATTCACCCATATTGGTGGAAGGATAAAAGAACTTACACATCAAATTTCGGGAAGATTCTGCTTGTGTCGATTTGCGGTTTAGTGGCTTAACATAAATTTGTGTTGGAACTGAAGGAAAGAGACTCCCTGGAACATAATTAACTTAAAAGAGGGTTGCATTCTTTTGGTTGTATGATTTGAGCTTCTTATTACGGTCTTGTCCTTGCAGAGTGAAGATGACTTTTCTCTGAGTGGGGTTGCACTTACAGCTTTGTATTTTGATGCAAAGGACCATATCCTTGTTTCTGGGGATCAAAATGGAATGGTTAGCTTCATGCCTACAGATTTAATGTAATATGACAAGTTACTTTGTAGTGGAGTCGTTAGGTTCATATTGTTAATCTGCTTAGTTAACTACAGGTTCGCATATACAAGTTTAAGCCCGAGGCATATGTCTCAGGTATGTCTACATGAGGTTTAAAATAGTTTAAACTTAGTGCCTTTCCTAGTCAGATTTTAAGTGCTTCTTGCATGAATATGATACATCAAAGCAACAATTGTGACTTAAAGTTCTTTCTTTTAGGTAGTGCAAAGAAAGGGAACAATCACATGATTGGCAGTGTAAAAGCTTTGAAGGTTAATGGTTCGGTACTTTCATTATGTATGAGCAGCTGCTCCAGACATCTTGTTGTTGGTTCTAGTCAAGGATATGTAAGTGTGTGTCTTTTATTCTAGGATTATAGAATTGCTTCTTTTATGATTTCCGTTGTTCTAGGTGCTGATTAGAACTTGTTTGAGAGTGATTTTTCAGTGCTTGAAGATATTTTGATGACATATGGGCATCTTTCATTATCTGTTGCAAATTCAAATGGGCTTTTTTCTTTATTTTACTTTTTTTATGGGATCTTTTACGGAATGAGGGAAAATAACTCTTTCAAATGCCATAAGCATTGTCATCAGCATTCAAGTTTGCGCATTCTTTTTTATAGCCTGGAAGAGAAATGATTACACAGAACAGCACGGAGAGGTCGTGGTCCATTTTAATATCCATGTCTAACGCTTATAAACTCTAATAGACGGCATATGGAGTATTTTGCTAAGAGAAGACAAAAGTAGTCTCAACAGCTTACATTACAATGTCATCAGGTATTTAGGTTTTCTCCTGAAAATACAACTTCTGAAGCAGAGTGCTCCTAGTTCTATTTCTACTGGACCATTTTCTTTTACCCAAACAAATTAATGAAAATAGTGGGTTAAAGGAAGTTGGTGCGGGCACAAAACTAATGCACATGCCCCTTTGCTTTAGGTGGCGATGATTGATGTAGAGGGGCCTCATATACAATTTAGCAAGCAAATTTCAAGTGACATTTCTACAGGCATCATCTCTCTTCAGCTTGGTACCTGCGCTTTGCATGGTTTCCAGAAGAATATATTGGTCATGTCAACGAGGGATTCATCAGTTTTGGCCGTGGATAGTGATACTGGTACAATACTTAGCAATAGCATGGTGCATCCTAAAAAACCCTCCGGAGCTCTGTTTTTGGAGATATTGGGTGAGAATCAAGTTCTGCGGCATGTTTTTGTGATATTAATTGTATGGAATTAATGTTCTTACCTGTAATCCCACTGTTCAGAATTGAAGACAGAGGATATGGTTGAGGATTCTATATTTAAGCCGGGACTATTGTTGCTATGTTCAGAGAAAGCCGTGTATGTGTATTCCTTACCACATGTAGTTCAGGTAATGATACCAAGCTCATTTAGATAATTCTTTAAGAACCAAGAAGAGGATTTTATAGCTCTCTTTTTGATTCAGGGAGTCAAGAAGGTCATATATAAGAAGAAATTCCACTCCTCGTCTTGTTGCTGGGGTTCGACTTTCTATACTCCTGATGCAGGACTTATGCTTCGTTTTGCTTGTGGGAAGATTGAGATAAGGTATTGAACAGTGAATTACCTGCAACTTGGCTGATGAGACAGACGGGTCTATATCAGTCCTAACATTTCTTCAAGTATAACATTTTGCTTCCTTCTTCTGTCTTCTCTCCTTGGGATATGGTCATCTTATACCTCCTAATTGAGCAGTAGGAACGCAAAATTTTTCATTAGTTAAGTCGAGTTTTTCATGGGATCTGCTGAGATCCTCCTCCTCGGATCTTTAGCTGAAAGATCCAACTGAACAGAGTATATTTTGCTTGTTGCTCCATAGTCCACTTTATTCAATTAACCAGCATATATATGAGTCATGTGCAGCAAGTTTGTTTAACCAACCATTTGCTAAGCTTGTTTTCTTGTTGGGACTGTTAGGTCCTTGCCCGAATTATCTTTGATAAGGGAAACGTATGCAAGAGGAATCGCAGGTCCCACGTCAAAGGGAAGCACAATGACCGACAATTTGATATGCTCTTCTTCAGATGGTCAACTTGTCATGGTACTTTTACACTGCTCAATTGTCCCAACTTCCTACTTCTGGATTTGTATGACCTTCATTTGTTTCCTGGCATAGGTGAACAAAGACCAGGAGATTTTTATTTTCTCAGTTCTACTCCGGACAAATATGTTCAGGTGTGTGCAACCTCCTTGCCAGCTTATGACAACAGTTCCATAAATATGGTTCCAGAGAACATCATTTAATGCTACTTATTCCTAGAAGGGAGCCTCCAATGAGAAAGCATACTTGTGACCAAAACTAGCTTGAACTTTCTCTTAAGTTCATGAGACAAAGAACCCAAATAGAAAATTCAGGCAAAGTCAAATCTGTAAATGGAATAAGAGAAAAAGTGAATTTTTTCTGTTAATGGGTTTCCTCTAAAGAAAATGTCTCCATACATTTTGGAGAATGAAGAGAGATCTTTACTGTCAAAGCTCCTCTTTCCGGCTTCGTGAATTTCCTATCGGCAGTAGACTAGGAGCTCTTACCAACAGTGCATCTGCGAACTTGATGATCCACTATATTAATCCCACACGTGTGCATGGCTGCATGCTCATCTATATTTCGTTCTCCTTGTGCTCAATATGGTTTGTTTTCAATTATTCTTAGACAAGGAATCGATAGTATAGTTATGATTCTCTCTATAAAAACGAAAAAAGAAAACGTGTACTTTTGTCATAACTCTTGGTAGAATGGTTAACGCTAATTTGCATTGGTTTTTCTTCTTCTTCATAGGCTGTTGGGCTCTCTCAGCCAAGTCTACCAAAAAGACCTGGTTCATTCAGCAGGGGGCCTTGCTCCTGGGCGTGCCATTCAGAAAGAGAAGCCCAAGGTAGTATTAGTTGGAGATTTTTGCTGAGTAGATTAAAAATCAAAAATTTGTTTGTAACGATGTTATTTTGCACAATCAGGGGCTATTTAGCTCCGTGTTTAAAGACACGAAAGTTAATAGAGAAAAGCATGCACCCGATATGTATAAACAAGATTCCAGAGCAAGTATTGAAGAACTCTCCGCTATCTTTTCAACTGCTAATTTCCCGAGTAATATTGTGGACATGGATGATAGTGGTACCGAGATTGACAAAATAGAGGACTTCGCTGGGGATGAAGATGACGAGGACTTGAACCTAGGTATGGCTGAGAACTGAGGTTTGCATTAAATTTACCTAGATATGTGCATGTCTACCCCCAACAGAGAGTGAGTACTGTTTATTCATCGTGAACTTTAAATGACTGACTGAAAATTTCTTTACTATGTGAAGATGATATTGTTATCGATGATAACGATGAAAAACCTCGAGGACAGAATTTGTTTGGAGGTCTCAACAAAAAAATCTTGGCAAATAAATTTCAGAGCTTGAAAGGTGAGTAAGATACATGAATTTTCCTGTAAGAGTATTAGCTGCTACTTGCTGATCTTTCCTCTATAAAAGCAACATGAATAGTATTGGCAAAGTTTGCCCCCCAAAAAAAAAAGTTACTGGTGATAGGTAAATAATTTGTCAGTATGTGGCCATTTTCCAAAATTGAACATAATCTCATTTGCAGGGAAAAAAATAAAAGACAAAAGGAAAAGTAAAGATAATCTCACTCTGTTCTACTTTCTCCAATAGTTCTCCACATCCAAATTGACAGTCTACCCTTGCCTTGTCTTGCATGGACTGATGCGTGTGAAGATTAAGCTTTTGGCTGGAAATTTTGTACTAGGTTATCATGCAGTCATCCATTCGTTCTAGTTGCGTACACAGTAGAACAGAACATTTAAAGTGATAATGGGAAGAAGTCTCGCAACAGATAGAATGATTAATGGAGGATAAGGACTGACAAACCTTTGTCATATGAGGTATTACACTGCCAAATGATATAGGTAAGTGGTGCTAAGAGTGTTCGCTAAGATCATCAGTTTTCTGGAAATTGCTAAGATGTCGACATCCGATGTGGTTGACATTTCTGGAGATGATGTTGTGTTGTGCTAATAATCTTGAGCTTTGTAAATACTCCATCGGTAGATTATGGGAGACACCCACCTCTGTTCATTTCTATCAGAAAGGAAAAGATTTAGCATCTGCTATTAGAAATAGCTTCTGCTTCAGAACCCATGATACTATCTTCCTTGGCAATTAACGTGGAATAAGTAGGAGCGACAAGAAGATCTATGATTCATACTCATGCAATGTGGTTTTTCTGTGTATTTGTGACCAAAAACGCAACCTATACGATATGCAACACACAAACACAAATGTGCAGACAATGTCGTAGAGCGATTAGTCATTTGAAGCATGGCATTTTCCTGCCTTGTCGCAAATGAACTAAGAAGATACTGATATTTGCATTGGATGATGTTTTCCATTTAAAATTTCTGTTGACAGGAAAACTCAAGCAAGTAAAGATCAAGAACGAGAAGAATTCCACAAAAGAAGGGCAACAGGATGAAAAGATTGGTTCAGTCGATCAGATCAAGAGGAAATACGGGTTCGCTGCTTCTAGTGTGAGTATATTACTGCCACGTCCCTTCAAAGGGCAAAGATCTTTGTTTCTGTCTGTGACCCTTTTGTCCTGGTTGGTTTATACCCATTTGCCAAGCCGGAAAATGAGAGTCTGGACTATCGAATCACGAATTCACTTTGACAATAAAGTTGGTGGTGCCGCCTTAGGAATTCAAGTGGCTAGCATGTCATTGACAAGAGGGGATTCAAATGGACAAGAACCCAATGGCTAGAAGTTATTGATGAGTATTTGGACGATGATTCTTTTTTATCCTAAAAAAGACAAGATTGCAAGGGGTCAAATAAAAACGAGCATAAGGGAAATCTTTGATAAATTGAAACGGCTGAACAGAACTTCAGAGCCTTTTTGGGTAAAGAACTTCTTTTATATTTGGGACCCAAAATTGATGCCGGATTAGGAAACTGCACATCTTAAATATTTTTGCGGGAGGAGAGCCCTTGACCCCAAACATTCTTTTGGAGAACGTTACGTTCAAGTACGGCACCTGGCGCTGGGGGCTGGTGTGGCTTCTTTCCTGCGGTTTACATCCTTTGATTTCTCTTGCTTACACAAAGAGCATGATATTTGTTTGATCGGTCCGACGTGCAGGAAACAACAGGCGCTGCCAAAATGGCGGAGAACAAGCTGCAGGAGAACTTGAGAAAGTTACAGGTACCGCGTTCCCTCAGTTAATTGCGAAGTTGATACTTTTGGACCTTATTCTACTGTTGTAATAACGGGGATGTCGTGCTTTAATTCATCCTTAATAAACCGCCTCCACGCGGCTTTAGTTCCTTTTTCCTTGTTATTCCGCTAACACGTCAGTTCATGATTCTACTCATCCTCTGCAGGGAATAAGCTTAAAAACTGCGGAGATGCAAGACACGGCACAGTCATTTTCGTCAATGGCCCAAGAGGTGCTCCGAGCCACAGAACATGACAGGCGAAACTCGTGATATTCGACTTTGGTTTAACATGGATTCCGATTATATGGGAGATATTTATTATATTATTGGCAATGTTGATTCATTCTTTTCAAACTTCCTGTTTTTTTGTGGCGTGCCCACGTATCTGTATACATGTATGTGCGTGTGGATTTGTATGTAACATTCTAACCCTCTTTTGCCGATTCGGAGAGGAGCTGTACTCAAGCAATCAGTTTCACAGCATGCTCTCCCCTTTTGTAAGCAGGACACTAATATATAAAAAGGGAAAAGGAAAAGTGGGGAAAAAAACATATTGGAGCCAAGAAAAGACTCCGTAACCATCCAAAAAGCTTTTTGCACATTGAATTTCAACATGAAATCTTGAAAATTGAAAATACCTTTACTCCCTACCTATGACGAAATACCAAAGTTGGTACTTCCAGGGGACGATGTTTGTCAACAATGTCCCAGCAATAAATACAAACAATACAGGAACGTAACAAGCCATCCAGTTTTTGCACCTGTAGCTTCTAAAAGACTCTACCGCTAATTAGGAAATAACATTCAGTTAAACTTTGCATCAAATATTAATCGCGGAATCTCATCAACCTTTCAGAAATGTTTTGGAAATTACTCGAACCGACGGTTACCATTTCCTCAACATGTAACTACCGCTCGTACTAGTCCTATGGACAGACATATCTACAAGACCAATCTCGCTATTCTAAACATTCCTGAAATAAAATGCATTTCATTTCAGGAATGCAAATGACTACTCTGGCATTGACTTCCACGTTGAAAGCAGAAGCCAAAAACTAGATACAATGCAATTGAACCCAATGGTAGAATAATGGAACCCAATGGTAGACTGTCACAATAGACGAGAGATTCCACTAAGGAAAGCTAGCAACGCCTACAATCCCGTTACGACAAGTAGATTCCATTCCTCAGCATCCAGAACCTATTATGGATTTGCATTTATAACCCAATAATCCCATGCGTAAACTGTCAGCAGACTACCCAAGACCTCAACTCAGACGACAAACAGGATCTCTTCCAACTCAAAAAAATGTTACCAAGGGACCACAACATGGATTCTGTAATCTCTTAAGGGGGAAAATGAAGTCTGAGTTTTACTCCTTTAGGAACTAAAGCAATAGACTGTCTAAGGTAACGCAGTGAGGGAAAGAAGAGAACCGCCAGAATTAAAAAGAAGAAAAAAATTCCAGTTATCTTCCACAGCAACCAAGCAATATTATTTAGCACTCGAAAACATACAATTCAGGCTTTGATCGATCGACCAATCAAAGCACATTTAAACCATGCATGGAAAAAAAAAATCATCCAACTTCTTCATTACACAAGTTTAGGAGCAGGATATAGCAAACATTTGCTTACAAAATATATGCTTACTAACATGGATATATGGCATTATCAGGCTCACATTGACATTAAAATGCTACCTATAGGAATGAATCCTATAAACACCAAGAGTCGTATTTATTTCTACCTCTTGGGATGGGAAAAAGAGCTAGTACTTGTGCACTTCATAAAATAAAATCACATTGCACAGAAGACTCCAAAATACAATATATCATAGCATAATGGTGCGCACATTATGGTATAACGCCAATTGAAACCAAGAGGACAACTCGTCCATAAAGAAAAGCTTCTTAAGCAGGACTAAAAAATCTGCTCCAATAAGATCTGGAGCTAACAAGCTTCAGTCATCAAATTAGGTCTAGAAATGCATGGAATAGGATGCACAGTATTGACACACCCTCGACCCCTAAAGAGGAAGTAACCTCGTGCTCATGCATAACAGACCAGAATGTTAAGACCCTTCAATGACTGCGTCAGAGACGAGTACTACAGTCATGGTGTCTCCCCTTTTGACAAGTTAAGAGATGTCTATACACAAATCACGAGGAATAGAAAGAAAAATTAGAGTGATGAGAGCAAGGAAGCTTATATATATGAGATCAGAGAAACAAGCTTCGGCTAAAATCAGCATAAGGAACTAACTACATCACTATTTAAGCTCCAGAAGACACTCAAGCCAATCACCGTTCTCCTAAATATCTAATATGAAACCATTAAGGCAAACAACTACACGTCCAAAATGACAGAAATTTTCGTTGCTGGTTGATGTAAAAGTTTACACATACTCCTCAAGGGTAATTGTGACTTAGTCATCATCCTCGTCCTCCTACAGTTGCCAGAACAAACAAAAGACAGATCAGTATACATATACAACTTAAAATGACAACTTTCCTACTTAAACCATATACAGTGTCTAGCACTAACCTCCCCACTGTCATCACCATCCTCATCATCCTCATCATTAACTTCAGATTTTGACTTATCAGACTCTTCATCGTCAGCAGCATTGGTTCCTTCAGCCTATCATTATCATTGGCAAACAGGTAAGAAAAAATTCCATAATCACTACCACAGCAAAATGACAACTGACATCAAGTTTAGAAAGAAAAAAAAAACACACACACACACACACACAAAATTACACTACCATACCGATCTTTTGTTATAAGCCTGCATCTTCTTGTTGTATTCATCCTTCCTTTTCTCCGCCTTTGCTGCGAAAGGTGCTTTCTCCTAAAAATTTACAAAACAACAATAAAGTCAATACACATAAAACACTTGCAGGCAGCCGATAAAAAGCTAATTTTTCTCAAATAAGCAATTAATAAAACAAGATACTCACAGCTTCCGACATGGATTTCCACTTGTCTCCACCAGCTTTACCAACCTAGTTCATTCAAATTGCAGATTGACAACCATAATCAGCAATGCTTCAGAGAATGACTTGTGGACAAAATCAACAATTGTGTATCCGCGATTAACGTGAGGGAGATAAATAACTCACAGCAGCAACGGATTTGTTATTAGGATGCTTCTGCTTATACTGCACCCTGAACTCTTCCCTATATCCAAAAAACAGATTGGACAAGACAACAAAAAACCAAAAGCAAAGCTCGCATTCTCGATCGAACAGAAAAACCATCAAAACTCTCTAAAAACGTTAAAATCACGTTAAAACCTAATCGTAAGTTCCACGTTTTCCATACATGAAGATAAAAAAGGCACTAGCAGGCCTCTTCGGCTTGTTGGGATCCTTCACAGCTTTCTCCTTCCTAGCCGTTTTCTTCCCAGCTCGCTGCGTCCCCGGGCCTTTCCTCTTCAAACTAAATATCAAGCCATAACGTCAAACAGGAGAAAGAAAAGAAAAAGAGCCGAAAAAAAAAGGAAAACAACATCCACGCCACAGCCAAAATAAAAATAAAAAGCGTGATCAACCTCCATCTCTGGCATTCGACCTAGTCTACAAGCTAAAACACAACAGAAGCAGCAAGAAAAAAGCGAAGAACGCGAAGAACTCACCTCGCGTCAGCTCTTGTCGTCTCCGCCTTCCCCTTACCACCTTTCATGGCGAAACCTGCGAGAAAACGCCAGGAAACCGGTGAGAATCGCTCGGAAATCGGTCCAAACCGGCGACACGCGCCCCGAGTCAGCGCCGCTAGGGTTTCGCGTTACCTGTAAGCTTAGGGCCTGCGAGCGATAGAGAGAGAGTGCGTGTGCGAGTTCGAGATGTGCTTTGTGTGTGTGTGTGAGAGAGAGAGAGTGTGTGTGAGTTTTAGATATGCTGTGTGTTGTGCTTGTGCGAGGGGGGGGGATCTTTTGTGGGAGAGAGTGGGAAAATGCCCAGGGGTAGTCCGGGGATTTCGCCGATCAAGAGCTCGGGACTCGAATCGGCAGAGCCAGTTGAAGCCCGGGTTTGGGCGGGATTTCAAAAAGATCCACTACCACGTCACCGATCCCCGTGACGCCCCGCCATTGGCTGGGCTCCCTTCCCGCGCGCTTCTGTGAGGAGGCCCGACGGATCCCTCCCCCAAGTGCACAGGGGAGGGGCGGGCACGTATTCGCGCTGGAGTTTGACCGCACGTGCGAGACCGGCGGGCGCAATGACGACTTCGCCCCTGTAATTGTTGGGGTACTTGGAGGAGTGTCTCAGGAAAACTTTAGGTTGAAAGCGGCCGCGTGGATAGGATAAGCATCGCCTTGCTCATTGACTTCGAGGATCGAGGGCATATTTGTAAATGCGGTTCTTTGATATTTTTTCACGTGAATTCGTCGCTTACAGTACTAAATTAGGACCTTATTTCTGATTGAGAGGTGCCATGAATTAAAAAAAAAAACGCTTGAGTAAAATTTCTTTTTCGAATTGGGAAGACACATTATTTAGGTTCAAACATTTGAGGAAAAAAGTGCTGTCAATAAAGAAAATTAATTGTGTAATTCCTTATTGTTACGTTGATTGACCTTAAAATTAAAAAAGTGAATTTGCTTGACATAATTTGAAGTGAATGCAAGTCTTTAATATTTCTTCAATTCGATTCATCGCTCACGGTACGACGACAATGAGGATTTCTGATTGCGTTAAGAAATCGTTTGCACAGCAAATCTCTTTATGAAATAAAACTTTATATTACTTATTATTCGAAAATTTGAGGAGAAAAGCGCACGAAAGTAAAAAGAAAAGAATAATTGTGTGATTTCGTAACGTGGAATGCGGTTGATTTCTATAATTAAATATGCAGTTTTGTTTGACATTATTTAAGGGTTGCAAATCTCTTATGTTTGAGAATAACGTGCATTTCAATTCTTTTTCGCAACAAATGATAGATGTGGAAAATTATCAAAAAGATATGTTTAATATCCAAATGCGACAAGCTTCGCCCGATTGTAGTGCTTTATTGAGCTTTTTTCTTTGTTGTTTCGTTTTCAATTATATAAATTACGATAATGTGTCGTGCATTCGTAACACTTTTTCATATTTAGATAGTAGTATTCTCGTTCAAGTGTAAACGATTTTCTTTCGAATTATAGTCGATGATAAAGAAAATAATCATTTGAACACACTATAGTAGATTAAGTTATCATTCTTATTGCCCGAAAATAAAGGTAAGACAATGAACCGCGAAGTGTTGTGGATTATGAATGAATAAATATCGTGGCACCATAAAATATAGGGAGAACGATACAAATAGTTCTTAAAATTTGACCCAATGAATAACGTAATTCGTGAATTGTAATCCATTTAATATGTTTCCTGAACTTTAACTCAATGTGCAACATAATTTCCTGAATTTTTAATTTATTCAATACGTATATATTCAATTTTAGTCATTGAACTATATAAAAATATTTATTATTGCCCATTATTTTTAATTGATGTATGGACTATATTGGACATTTTCACGTATATCATGTACTACATTAAATATTTGGCTAAAATTTTGGAATCACATTGAATAAATTAAAAATTCAAAAATCACGCTACACGTCGGATTAAAATTTAAAGATCATTTGTGATTTCGAACGCACGGGAAGATGATGCCCGATTAATCTTTCCTCGCGGAGATCTTTTGAGTCAAGCGGCGTTCGCTTGTTGCTTAGACCGTCGAATCGTTTTAAGATCACATCATGGGGCTCGCTGGTGTGGAAAAAATTCCACCGCTAAGCTGGCTGCTCATTGGTGATTTCTCATAACCTAGCGCGGCTGGCCCCGAATGCTCTCGTTCTAACACAACACAACCACGTGGGCCCAAAAATCCTTACCGACAAGACAGCATTCATAGCCACACCGAACATGAATTGTTTACTCATAAATTGATTATTCCCATAATAACTAGAAAAATAGTGATTATAATAATTGTAGATATAAAACATAGTGTTGGCTTTTGATAAATTTTCGATGTCTTAAAATTTTTTAGAAATCCGCCAATCAGGGTCTGAATTCAGCGTCTCCGAAGGCATCAGAAATCCGATGATACCCAAGGGAAATATATGGTAATCTACCACGTGTTATTTTTTATGCGCAAGTTCTATTGACGGCGTGTATTTTAATTTTCGTTTGTTTCGGGTAGAATAAATAACTTGAAAAATATATATATTTTTTCAAACGAAAACTTTTACAGCTTAAAAAACAATAAACAATTTATTAATAATATTATTATTATTATTTGAATATTTTCATGGATGGCAAAAAATATATATTTTTCTTTCGTTTATTTTTATAAACGATACAAGCTATTGTTTTTATGAAAAAATTTTAAAATTATTTTTTTGTCAAAAGCCTTGAATTTCGGGGCGCGCATGATAACTTTTTTATTCCATAAATTGATTTATGGCTAAAAATAATTTTTTCTATTTCTATTTTTAGATGAATTTTTGAGAAAAAAATGTGTTTGATAACAACATAAATTTTCTTATCCTAAAATAACCATCAGCGACCGGTGACGGGCAGTGGCGGCAACCGTCGGCGATGAAGATTTCTATTTCTAATTTTCAAAGAAGTAATTTTATTTTTGTTTATTATTTCTGCTTCAAATCTATTTATGAAATAATTTTATTTTTGAAAATAGAAAAATATAAGTGCGTTATCAAATGATTTTATGTCCCAAAAACTATTTTTCAAACATGAATTGAGAAATGAATGGTTTTCTTGCAACCCCTTATTCTTAATTGCCAAAAAATATCTTAAATTCTTAAATTCGTCTAAATGAAACCTCAAACTTCTCAGATTAATTGAATAAAGTGGATGGTTGTCTTTCTATTTCAAGGCTTTATTTTAGGTAAGAAATAGATTTTTCGATTTTTATTTACTAGATGAGTTTCCTAAAAAAAAGAAAATCGCGTTTGACAACGATATAATTTTTATATTTTTGAAATAGAAATTCATTTGATAATACCATAAAATTTCTATTTCCAGCGACCGGCGTAAGCTACGGCCGATGACCAATGACGGCGAATTTTTTCTAATTTTCAAATCTGCTTTAGAAACAAAAAAAAATCTTTTTTTTTCTATTTTTCAAATCTTAGCCAAATTTATTAATCAGCCAAAAAACTAACCTCGAAATAAAAAATTACATTGCGTTGTCAAATGCATTTCTGATTCATAAGTATTTCATATAATAAAAAAACTAAAAAAACAGAGAAACAGAAATACGATCATCCACGCCCTAATTAACATCGTAACGTTTTTCTATTTCTGCACTTGTCTTGTATATATGCATCACCCTCTTTTTTTTAACGTTTCGCTCTCTATCGTTCCAAAGTCGAGGCTATTTTGTCCGGTCGCCCAGCGTCGAAACTCTCGCACCAATTAGGGTTCGTCTCTCTGTACCAGCGCAACCAAGGCTTGACAAGGGGGAGCTGTCGGCGATCGTTCTCTAAGATCGAATCGAACCATCCTTCGTTGATTCGAAACATCGCAGGCATGTACGGATCCAGAGGGTAAGTTGCCAACTCTCAGCTAATTCTTGCAAAGATCCGCGTGCTTTTGCTTGATTCCTATGTTCTCTCTGTATCGTTGAATGGATCGAACCCTGATTTTTTGTCATTTGATGATTTTCGGAAGACGCGTGCTTGGAATTTGGGATTTTTTGTAGTCCGTCGAAATGAGCTGCTGACCTAGGCTGAATCAAACGCTTGCTGCATAGGCTTATTTGGTCTTGAAGTGTGGAGATAGTTCTATCTTAGATTTAAGGTCGACAAGTTCCCTTTTGCGAGGGTTCGAAGTGAAAATCGACATCACGAGCTTCGGACAAAAAAGTTTTTTTTTTTAACCGATCAGTGCTAATTATGATCCTAAAGAGGCGAAGGAATGGTTTGACACTAGTGTGTTATCAGTGTGTTCTAGAAATGGTTTTGGGAAGACTGTACCGTAAGAGAAACCGGGCATGAGATAATATGCCAGTGGCTTTTCTCGTCACGGTTGAATGTTCTCTCTCTTCCTCACTGGGTTAGGACACTTCTGCACATTTGTGAGAATTTTCTGTGACATATGGTCCAATTGTTCGAAGGAAAACTGGTTTCAAAAATTGTTTTCTGATTTTCCAGTTTTTGGATGATGGGAAAGTTTTTTATCTATGGAAAATAGTTTCCGTGGACTAAAAACAATAAGTTTTGATTAGGGGAAAGCGACTTACTTTCCTGGCAAGTACGAAATCACTTTCCCCAAAGCACCAAAAATGAAAGCTAACTGCTTTCCTTGAAATTGATTTCTATATTTTTCTTTATCACGAAGTTTTCACGGTGACAAACGCACCCTTAACTCGTGGAAAAATTTTATCGCCAGGTTTAGCTTGATCCTCATGATTAACGACTGTCGTTGCTTTCTACTTGATTGTAATCACATATCTGTTTCTGTAGTCAGATGTAAAGACTTGAATCTGCTAAACATATTGAACAGGAGTTGTTGCATGGTATGTGTTATTCATCTCTCGTTATGTTTCAGATTTGATGTCCTGTCAGCTTGCAAGCGCCTGTATGGTCTTACGCCCTAACCAATGGTCATTTATCTTTTGAATGTCGTGGGTGCCTATAATCTTCTTGCGCTGCAAAAGTAGCCTTTACATGTTCTCAAATGTCATTCAATCTACTTCTCTTGCTCCTTCTCCTAAAGAGCTGAGGTTTTTGCTCCTGAGCATTAGGAGGCAACGTTAATTATTTGCTGTATTTCTTTGCTGGTTCACTCTATATTCGGCTGCTACAGTGTTCTTTAAGTTGTCAATTAAAATATTTCCAAAAGGATAATATAAAAAATAGCAATTAGGCAATGTGGGTGTGGGTTGGGTTTGGTTATATTAACGGGTTTAGTGGGGAATTCTTTGTTGGTATGAAATATTGAAGGGCAATGTTGGGAGGCGGGGGGGTGTCAGATGGGTACGAGGTCGGCTCAAAGAGACAAAGAATGATGGAATCGAATCCCTACTTCGCAGTGAGCAGCGGTCCTGGTGGATATCAACCTTTTGGATATGGTGGTGGCTTTCAACCCCCTTCTTTTCCAGTTGTTCGTCTGAGGGGACTGCCCTTCAACTGCACGGACATTGACATCTACAAGTTCTTTGCTGGACTTGACATAGTGGATGTGCTGCTGGTCAATAAGAATGGACGCTTCTCGGGGGAGGCTGTTGTTGTCTTTGCAGGAAACATGCATGTTGAGTTTGCCCTTCAGAGAGATCGACAAAATATGGGACGTCGCTATGTGGAAGTTTTTAGGTGCAAGAGGCAAGATTACTACAATGCTGTTGCTGCAGAAGTTAACTATGAAGGGATCTATGATACTGACTACGTGGAAAATCCTGCGCCAGCTCCATCTGGTCCAAAAAGGTTTGATGATAAGGACCAAATGGAATTCACCGAAATATTGAAGATGCGTGGGCTTCCTTTCTCTGTGAAGAAACCTGAAATAATTGAATTCTTCAAAGAGTATGAGGTAGTAAAAGACAGGGTACACATAGCATGCAGGCCAGATGGCAAAGCAACTGGAGAGGCATTTGTGGAGTTTACCTCTGCAGAAGAGGCCAGGAGAGCTATGGGTAAGGATAAAATGACCATCGGGTCAAGGTATGTGGAGCTGTTCCCTTCAACTCGTGATGAGGCTAGGAGGGCAGAGTCAAGGTCCAGACAGTGATGAATATATTGAGGATGAGGGGTTTTATCATCCACTGAGGTTAAGCTTTGTATTTTCCTAGCTTAAGTGTTACTTTTCATATCCTTGTGAACCTTTTACTTGACAATGGAAGTTGCCTTTGAACAGTTTTGCTTTGCTAATCGCGGAAGATGTTTGCTTCATGTCTTCATGTTGACTTAAAGCTTTTGTTCATCATGGTCTAGACAGTTTGCGTTCTTTGCAGGGGTTGTTCATGTGCAGTAATTCTAGTTGGTAGTTCCAAGTTATCCGGTCACAAGAAAAGCTTGTTTTAATGAGAAATCATATTTGTGATGATTAAAGTGTACGAAAAAGTTGTGGTCAGATATCTTCTGAGTGGTGTATCGTGCAAATTTTTTGAGTTGAGATCCAAGGCTTTGGGATGAACTTTTGTGGTCAGATCTCCTCTGAATGGCCTATCATGCAAATTTTTTGAGTTGAGATTAAAGGCTTTGGGATGAACTTTTCATTTCTTTATTTAGTTTTAGTTGTATAATACAGCTTTGAGTATGAGTTTGTATGGTTTTGAGCTGGCATTCTTCTTGTCCCTTATGTAATGTTTGATTTTTGTGTGTTACCAAAAACAAAAAAATAGAAAAATTGATCGTGTAGCTCTTTTACATTGGAACACCTAGTGAAGTTATTGGAATTCGGATATGAATCCAAGTTGTTTGATTAATTCGACAACTTAAACTAGCAAGCTGGCTTCCAGAATTAATAAAAAAAAAAAGAGAGTTCTTTTGTGCAGAGATTTAATTAGAATCTACTCCTTTTTCATGTTTATTCACTGTATTTGTTTGAAGAGGTTGCAGAGATTAATAAAACGTAAATTTGAAATGCTAAGACGGGATCGAGCCCGTGTTGGAAGTTTGGTGGGTTCGGTCTTTCAGGGTAATGCCGTTGCCTAAGCCTGCCTATTTGGTCCTTGAGCCTTTTGGCACGTGAAAACGACGCCTTAAGTGATGCGCTCCTATGTTCTGTCAAAGTTCTTCCACCCTACACATGGTTTTTCGGGCCATTGATGGCCTTTTTTTTTTTTTTTTTTGGTAGATTGGTATTGCATTTGTTTCATTAGGTGATTCGGGAATGCTGTGATTTGTATCTCCTTATCTTTTGAATGCACGAGGCTGGGTAACACGAGGCAATGTCCGGTGATTCAAAATTTCAAACGACTGGCAAACGGACCGCCACATAATTCAAGGGCTGAGACAGAGATGCATTGAGTTCTAAATGTCTGTTGGTCGACGGGCTCAATTAATTTCCTGAATAGGCAAATTTTTAAGTCGCAAGCAAAGGTTGGGCGGGGTCACTTAAAAGTTAAAAGCCTTACCGCCGCACCTATATTTTTCCATAGACCATACTAGGATAAGCCCATAAATCGGATAGAACATGTACCTAAGAAACAACACATTCATTTGTTTTCTCTCATTGTCCTGCACTTCCATCCACACGGAGTTACACAACCGGATGGATTTAAGTAGATCGGATTGCGAACGAAAGATTGGCGAACGAAAGATTGGATAGATGCGACGCGTATGCTAAGGTATATGTACATCGGCAAATCTAATGGATCCCGTCGAATTTGTAGGTAGGATTATACTTTTATACATGTCGCACCTGCAAAAATAGTTCCCCCAAGTTCAGTAATAAAAACTTGGAGACTTCTCAATATTCTTTTTTTTAAATGTTGCTCTTTTCTGTTCATCCCATGTTCAATCAAATTCATAAACACTGAAGAAAATGAAAGAGAACTAAACGACAAAGGGTATGCATCATCAAGTAAACCCTCTTCTGGTTTTTAACCTATACGCATCGTCGGGAGTTTCTTGCTTACCCGACACGCGCTCGACACACTCGGACATATTCGGAAATGTTCTCAATGTGTGTCCAAAATTCCAACACGTGGTCAATGAGTGGGACACGTTGGGACACGCGTGTCCCAAAGGCAATTTATAAAAATGACAAAAAATTGGAGGATAAAAATGGAAGTGAAATAAATCACTAGAAGGCTAGACCTAATCTTACCGAGTTTGAGCGAAGTAGAAAAAATAGCGAAGGATAAATAGATCCCTATACCTAATATGAATTATGTAGCGCTTGTCTTTTTTCCTTTAAGTTTATGGATTATTGAAAGGTAATGTAGTTGAATTTTTCAATTCAAAACATTGATGGAATTAAATATTGCTCTTTAGCCTTATATAAATTTATTATTTGTGTTTTTTTATCATGATGTTATTATTATTGAAATCATAAAAAATATCATTTCACATATATTTTTATATATAAATATATATAATATATAACTCGTAAAACGTGTTAATTTTTTTAAATTTAATTATTGTGTCGTGTCGTGTCATATCGCGTGTATGTGACATGTCGTGCAACATAATTTTTAACATCCACTCCTTGACTCGGTCGTGACCTAATATGGATTATGTAGCGCTTGTATTTTTTCCTTTAAGTTTATGGATTATTGGAAAGTAATGTAGTTGAATTTTCAATTCAAAACATTGATGGAATTAAATATTGCTCTTTAGCCTTATATAAATTTATTATTTGTGTTTTTTTATCATGATGTTATTATTATTGAAATCATAAAAAATATCATTTCACATATATTTTTATATATAAATATATATATATAATATATAACGCGTAAAACGTGTTAATTTTTTTAAATTTAATTATTGTGTCGTGTCGTGTCATATCGCATGTATGTGACATGTCGTGCAACATAATTTTTAACATCCACTCCTTTACTCGGTCGCGACCGCTGGTCGCCATCTGCGATTACCTCTCTTATTTCTTGGCAGATCTTAGTGGATGGGTTTCATTGTGGTCGCTCGCTTACCAACAGATATAGTTAACAACAATCTCTTCATTGAGAGGGTGAGTTGAGACGGGTGTCTTTCTCGTGAATGGAAAGTGACCCTTCAATGTCCATGCTTTCGCAGCACCTATCTCGGAGTGACGAACGACGGCGTCGCGAATCCAATGCCCTAGGAAATTTCTGGCCTTTTCGGTTTTTGCATTTCTGTGTGGGCTGGTGGTTCCCGGTTTTCTGAAGAACAGTCTCTCGCGGAGTCCCAGAAGCAAATAAGCCACAAGTTTCATGAGATTCCTCGCAAAAAATCATGGGTTAAGCGACAAAACTCCCTGTTTTTGTCCCCTTTCTCAGTCATGTAATAATGTTTGTTTTTACTATCCAAAAAAAAAAAACAATGTTTTGTTTTCCGAGTGTTTTTTGCTATGATTATGTGCATTTTTCTGAAATGCTTCGAGTTCGGAGGTTAGTTGCTTTATGCTTCTCCATTTTTGATCGATGGTCCTTTTTTTTTTCCGTCGTTCAGCGGCTCCATCTGAATATACCTTTTCAATTCCTCTTTCATTTTAGCCTTGTCAAATTCTGGTGTGAAATGAGTAAGTGCTCGCGTTCAGGATGATGATGCTCGAACCTGGTGCTGCCATCTTGAGATTTTTCTTCGAATTTTCTGCATTTACATCCCCAGTTTGAGACTGCCATCTAAGAAAGAAAGAAAGAAATCATGTTCAAGTTGGTGATGAAGTTAAAGTTGAGTGAGCGTTAGTGGAAGGATAGTTTGCAGCGCTCTTGCTGAAAATTTGTGATGATTTCGTTGCCGAACATAGAATCACATTAACAGTTTCATTTGGCTCTGTTCTTTTGCAAGAGTTGTATTTTCAGATTCCTACTTCCTTGTGTGTATGGAGGTGACTTTCTGAACCACTGGGTAATTTCCTCTAATCTGAAGGATTCATAAGCCCCTCACTCATAATCATCCCCTATCAATTTGAACAGGGCTAGAAAATGCAAGTTTCGGGAGGTAAATTGGGTTTGGATTGCAATTGCGGTCATTGCAGATGGGGACTGGGACAAATGGTTAACTTTCATGAAGTTTTGGAATTTAGCAACTAAGTGGTGGAGTTTTGGGCTGTACTTTCTCCCCCGGTTTTCATTCAGCTAATGCTAATTGACAGCTTAATTTTGGGTGCCGTCGTCTTGGTGCAACTAGAAAGCTGACGCTTCCCTTTCCTAGTAGGCTGTAAAATGCAAGTAGTTGTCCATCGATAATACTCTTCTTGTTTCAAGATGTGGAGAACAGTTCGTCTGGCGATACAGCATTTATGGTGGCGTTTTAAGCAATCACTGGAATCATCATGATAGATTGCTATTGTTTAGTAAAACTCTGTTTGCAATTGGAACCACATTAGTGCACAAGATATGCTGTAAGTGAAAAACAGCATGCCGGTTTTAACTAAGGGAAGACATAATTAAAGCTTTTTGCCTCATTAGGTTTTCTTTCCTAGTATGGACACACATCGGTCGTTCATGTTGTCTTTGCATCGTGCCGTTACTAAAGCTTCCTTGTGTATTGTCTAGTTCTCGCTCCTCACAAAGCTTCTCTCTTGACTCCAATCCCTTTGGAACAGTACCCCTCTCTTCTTGGTTTAGCACCTGGATATCACACTTAGCAGTGTCTGAGCATGAATTCGTCTGTTGCAGGTCGTGTTTGCATTAATTGGCTGAATTTGCTTGTGGCACATGCAATGCAGCAAGAAGGCGTCAGTAGCAGTAAAATCATGGGAACTATTTGTTGTTTTCTGAGAAAGTGCTTATTCAGAGCCCTGTCAGTGGGTCCCATCCCAAGTCGCGTCGCCTTCGTCATGGACGGAAACAGGAGATATGCGGAGAGGCGAAACCTAGTAGAAAGGGATGGCGACAAGGCCAGATTTTCATCTCTCACGGCTATTCTTGGTTGCTGCTGTGATTTAGGAATAAGGAATGTAACAGTCTATGCCTTCAGCATCGGCAATTTCAAAAGACAGCCTGATGAGGTCCAATGCCTAATGGATTTAACGGTGGAAAAAATTGAGGAAGTGCTCGAGACAGGAAGTGTTCTCGATCGGTATGGCATGAGGCTGTACTTAGTAGGGAACTTGAAACTTTTGAATGAGAATGTTCAGATTGCAGCAGAGAAAGCCATGAAGGCTACTGCAAGTAACAAAAAGACTGCTTTTGATATGCGTGGTCTGTATTTCCCGCGACAAAATAGTGCATGCCGTCCGAAGATCCTGTGAAGAGAAGCTAGATGAAGCTAATGCTTTTGTAGGAAATGAAGAAATCAAGGAAATGACCAGTCAGCAGGATGAACTAGAAGTGCCTACTTCCCCTTCCAATTGTGGAATCGAAAGAGTCAAGGGGGCAGAGGTGAAAAACGGTATGTTCAAACATGTTGAACAGGGATCACATCAAGAAAGATCAGATGATATTGAGAAGATGCACGAGTGTCCAATCATAAAGTAGGTAGATATCGACAAGAATATGTACATGGTGGTGGCACCTGATCCAGACATAGTCATAAGAAGTTCGGGTGAGACTTGGCTGAGCAATTTCCTTCTTTGGCAAACCGCTTACCATCCGTTGTACGCACCTGATGCTCTTTGGCCTGACATGGGATTATGGCACTTGGTGTGGGCAGTGCTTGATCGGTTTTCAGAGAAGCTGCTCTTATTTGCAGAAGAAGAAGAAGAAACAATCTTAAAAACTTCCTCCTCATGCCGGTCAACAAAACAAAAATGAATTAACCGTGTGCGTAATGTATTTACTGATAGCCGCCGCTTCGGAGGCACTTTATATCTCACTGATGATGGTTTTGTTCTCGGGTCATCCACACGGAAAGACTGAGCCTGAGTCACGCATGAAAGTTAGGGTTGTTACAGAATTGGTAGAGCTATACATTGCAAGTACAAATTGGTCCCAAATGTACAAACTGATTATTTCTTTCCTAATCGAACATCGTCTTGACGTTTCAATGGCCTGATCATTTTGTTCCTAGGGAATCATCTTTACGACATTCTCACATGTTCCGTCCATGGGGAAAGTCTTTATTTTCCCTGTTACTCTGTTCCTTGTGATTGTGCAATTCCTCGCCGGAGTTCGTCCTGCTTATATCTATGCACTTTTCGTCAGAACTTTCTCATATTTTTACCTTCAACGGTGCATCATCTAAAAAGGTTATCTCCATGTGATTTGCCGAATAATCCGGTCTCTACGTACTGCGCAAATATGGCAAGACAACACATGAATGGCATGGTATTTTCTGCTTCTGCAGTATTAGAGAGCTGAAGTTGTCTGTGACTATGATGCTTGTAAACTGTGGCGGTGGGTTTCAAATTTGATGAAGAAGCGAGGACTGTTCAGCAAATAGTGACAGAAATGATTATGTTGTTGTTGTTGTTGTTTTTTTTTTTTTTCGGGTCTGGGAAACTATTGAAAGTACAATGATCTTATTTAACTAATGAGATACTGTCAAGCAAATTGTTAGTCGGACAAAAGCGCTCACATCTTCCAAAAAGGTCATTGGAATAGCACAAACATGTAGACAAGACATTCGAGAGAGATCAATAAAAGAATATGAAAAATCAAGGAATTACAAAAAGATGTATAAAAAAAAATGAACAAAAATAATCAAGAGAAGGGAAAATGGGACTCAAGCAATAGGGAATGAAGTACATGTTCGAGCTTTCATGATATGTTTGTTTCTGATTTTCAGTTGATACGTTTTAATATTACTAGTCAAATGTATAATCATTTTCATCGTCTGCTTTGCGTTATGAACAATAATTTCACCGTCCCAGATATAATATGTCGTAACCATTTGGAATTGTCACACTTAACTTAGATATCGAAAGATTTCCAACTCAGAAATCGGAGATCACTTGCTCCAATCTTACCAATTGCATATAAATTACTTCGGATCGGTGCTCCTTGCGCAAGCCAAAGACCTAAGTTTTAGCGATAATGAGACTTGTAGGGTGTTCACCACTCCGTTCTCGATACTGACTCTCCTCGTGCCCCCTCATCAAATCTGATGTTTTGGTCGACATAAATAATTGTTGGTAGTCATGGCTTAAAAGGATCCTTATTTTTAGTCGGTGAAAGAAATAGACAACCCCCATGGCTGCCGAGAACTTTCTTCTTCCTCCTGTTATTCCTCGTCCTATTGTGGCTGCCGGCAACCGTTCGCTTCCCGGATAGCATTCCATTCTCAGGGCAGGCATGGATCTTCTCCTACGTTAGACGTAAACTATATATGTATGACTTTCTTCATTTCATGTTGGTTTGCATGAGTAGTTGCTGGACATCTTCTTCTGAGCCAAGTTCTAGCGGCGAACCTCCTCAACCAACATTTATCATCCATTTCCACAAGCACCGCGAATCGCCTCAACAATGTCATCACCCACCATTTGATCCGGAAGTCACGTGAGAACCGATGGGATTAGGGATTCCCAGGGACAGTACAAATGTCGTAACCTTGCACGATTCACTACCAAATGATCACGACGCTGTCGCTCGAAATCCTGTGGAGAGAGCACACCTTTGACGAGGGCACTGAAGGTTTTCCACCACCAGGTTTGTTTCCAAAGGCGAAGGTGAGAAGCTACTCCTCACTATCCCTATATTCTTGACTCGCCGGACTGCAACTCGTGCAACTTTTACGCTTCCTTCTGGTCATCCATCGCAATTAGCTAGAAAACGAAATCACGGATTGTAAAGAACTAGCAAACAACGGAGTGAACTGTTCCAAGCTCAAAAGCAAAAATAACAGTTCAATCGGTCACGAAGGCAAGCACATCGGACTTTAGTCGAAAAAAATTGGCTAGCAAACGATCAAAACAAAGACTCAGTAACTATGGCATGCGTACAGGCAGAAAAACTTTTTCCGGGACGGCGTTTAGACAATCATAAGTCTAGTTAAATATGAGAAATGAAAAAGAATGCAGAAACTATGGATGAACGTATCCTTACAGGTGCTAGTTAAAGAATATGAACAAGTATACAAGCGGAAATGCAGTGCCTTCTTGTGTTCAAGCAGTATAATCAATATATAACACCGCACTGTCCTCCTCTTATAGCATCCGTTCCACTTCCACCCTCAATCCAGTGTGCTTGAACAAATACATCACCAACGAAAGTGGTTTTCATAGAAGTCCAAAGCCAATAATAAATTTTTTCTTCCAATGGTCAAAATCATTTTTATAAATCTTTAGGGTTCATCGACTGCCAACCCCAACTAGTTTGAGATATATGTGTTGTTGGTGTTGATGTTGGTCTAACTCATTTCTAATCACACCTCGAGTTCACAACAAAATCCGGTCTCAACTTATTTGGTTTAAATGTTGTTCGACATTTGCATCAAGATACATTCTTTATATGTATTAATCGAGTATAAAACTAGTGATAACATCAATGACAATGACAATACTGATCACAATGCTAGTGATAACATAAAAAAAAAAAACAAGTATGCTGATCACACTATTAGGTGATCAAAATCATATTTACAACAGGAAGTAGGATCCCCGCTCATAAAATAGCGACAACATCCACTAAGATACCAATGTCATATACTGAAAACCTAGTAGGATAATTCCCATTGAAAAAGTAAGTAATCAAGAAAACCCACTACTAAAGATTTTTTTTCAATATAAAGATTTTTTTTTCAATATATAAACCTATCTACTCGAATAATATAGGTTCACAACAGAAAATAGTACAATCGGATATCACGGGCCACATCATACACATAGTTTATGTGAATTCTTCGAGTAAAAATCTAGGAACAACATCAACAACAATAACAATGACCACATGGGGTCATACTACTATGTGATGACAATCGTATATATTGTGACAAGCAAGATCCCCACCTCGAAAGTAATGAAAACATCATCTAAGAAAATTATCAACGTTATCTATTGAATACCCAATGGGATAATTTCCGTTTAGAAAGTAAGTAATCAACAAAATCCAGCGCTAAAGATTTTTCTACAATACACAAACCTATTTACTCGACTGATGTAGGTTCATAACAAAACCTTGTACATCTGAATGTGGCGGGGCACATCATATACGTTGTTAAATGTATTCAATGAGTTCAAAACTGGTGATTACATTGACAACAATTACAACGACTATACCAATCACACTACTATGTCAATGATAGTCACATATACAATTAGAATTGGGATGTCCCCTCATAAAACAGGAAAAACAGCTCTCTAAGATAATTATCAGCATCAGATAGTGAAGTTCTAGTAGGATAAATCTCATTCGAAATGTCAGTAACCAAGAAAACCCAATGCTAAATATTTTTATGCAATATATGAGCCTATTTACTCGAATGATACACGCCATAGTAAAATCTAGTACATTCAAACATCGTGGGGGCACATCAAACACATTATTTATGTAGAAAGCTAGTAATAACATTAAAAAAAATAACAATGAGCATACTTATCACACTACTACGTGATGACAATCATATATACTGCGAGAGTGAGATCTTTACTAAAAAACTAGTGAAAAAATCCTTCTAAAATAATTGTCTATGTCATAGGATAAATTCCAAAAAAAAAAAAAAGCAATCAAGAAAGGCTAGTACTAATTTTTTTTTTCACAATATATGATCCCATTTATTCAAATAATACAATTTCATAACAAAAACTTGAAAATCTGAGTATCACAGGGCACATTGTATGCATCATTTATGTGTATTCTTCGAGTAAAAAACTAGTGACAACATCGACAACATCAATGTCTACATTGATCACATCGCTTTATGATGACAATCATGTATACAATGACAAGTAGGATCCTCGCTCAAAAATTGTCAAAACATCCCTGTAAGATAAGTATTAAGGTCATACAGTGAAAACCCAGTACGACAATGCTCAGTAAGTCATCAATAAAACCTAATACAAAAGATTTTAAAAACCTATTTACTCAAATAGGACCATGTCCGAATATCACTTGGCACATCATGTACATTGTTTATATGTATTCTTCGAGTAAAAAATTAGTGATAATTTTAGCAACATCAATCACTACATCAATCACACCTCTATGCGATGACAATCATATATACAGTTGTAAGTAGGATCCCCAATCGGAAAATTGTGAAAAAAATCCCTTATAATGAAAACCCAGCAGCATAATTCCAATAAAGAAAGTATGTGATAAAGAAAACCCAATATTACAAATCTTTCTACAATACACAACATTATTTACTCGAATAGTACTGGTTCGTAACAAAAGCTAGTACATCTAAGTATCCCCGGGCACATCATACATGATGTTTGTACATATTCATCGAGTTGAAGACTAGTGATAACATTGACAACAACTACAAGACTATACTGATGACCCTACTATGTTGATGACAATAATACATACAGCAAGAAGTATATAAATCCTCAGAAAATTGTGAAATAATCCCTCTAAGCTAATTATCAATGCCATAAGTGAAAACTTAATAGAATAATTATCATTCAAAATGTAAGTAACCAATAAAACTCAATACTATTTTTTTTTTCAACATACAAAACTATTGACTCGAACAATACAGTTCATAATAAAATGTAGTGCATTATCACAGGCACATCGGACACATCATTTATATGTATTCTTCAACTAGACAACTAGAAATAGAATAAAAAATAATAACAAAGAGTATATTGATCACACTAATATGTGATGTCAATCATATGTACTGCGAGAAGTAGTAGATCCCCACTCAGAAAGTAGCAAAAAAAAATCCCTCTAAGAAGTAGGATACCCACTACTGTTTACAAAAAATCATATATAAATTGAGAAATAGAATCCCATCTCAGAAAGTAGTGAGAACATCCTCTAAGATAAAAATTAATGTCAAATGTTGAAAACAAAATACATCCTCCCCTATGAAAAAATGAGTAATCAAGAAAACCCAGTACCTAATATTTTTTTTTTATCAATGTATAAACCTATTTGCCTGAATAATGCAGGTTCACAACAAAATTAAGTACATCCGCGTATTGCGGAGCACATCATACACATTGTTTATATGTATTCATTGAGTAGACAACTAGTGATTACATCAATAACAATAAAAATGACTATACTAGTTACACTGCTATGTGATGACAATCATATATACAGCGAGAAGTAGAGTCCACTTTCAAAAAGTAGTAAAAACATCCTCTCAGATAATTATAATGTCAAATAGTGAAAACCTACGAGGATCATTCCCATTCAAAAAGTAAATAATCAAGAAAATCCAGCACCGAGGGTTTTTTTTTTTGCTATATATGAACCTATTTATTCGAGTATTACAGGTTCATAGCAAAAACTAATACATTCAAATAGCACATAGCACATTATACATATTACTTATACGTATCATCGAATGGAAAGCTAGTCATAACATTACCAACAATAACAAAGACAATATCGATCACGCTACTATGTGATGATACTAACATATTTAACGAGAAGTAGGATCCCCTCTCAGAAAGTACTAAAAACATCTACTTAAAATATTACATATGTCATACAGTGAAAATCCTGTAGAATATTCCTATTAAAAAATTAAGTAATCTAAGGATAACACAAAACAAAAGATTTTTCCACAATATGTAGACCTATTAACTTGAATAATACTGGTTCAGAACAAAATCTAGTACATCTGAATATCACAGGTCACTATCCACTTGTAACACCCTTGGGCATACGCATTCATCGAATACTAGGTAGTTGGTTGTAAGGACAGAAACATAAAATAACCATCAAGAATATACAAAACACTACTAAGATAATAATCATAATCAATCATCAACATCAGCATCATCGTCACCGTCATTTCAATCTAACAACAAGAAGAGCGATCAAAACCACAAAGACACTACATTTACCTTCAATTAACATAAAGTGACACATGGGATCAATCCCAAGTTAGGCAAATGGTAGAAAAAGTGGAAGAATATCATCATCATCATCATTATACAGTCCTCTAACAGTCAGTAATTTATATAGTACAAGTATAAAAGCATAAAGCATATGCCCATGCATAAAACATAGAGCATATATCCAGAACTCACGACCAAGATATAAGGCAATCATTTCAATCAGAACAATCATCTCCAGGGTTGCTCAACTCAATTATCAATTCATAAAATGAGGAAATTACAAACCCTAAGTCTTTAAACTCAGAAGATTGACTTGTGACGCAATCCCTTAATAGAGATAAATCAAGAAATCCCAAGGACACACAAGAATGAAAAAATTGCCTCATGTTTCTGCCTCCAAATAATAATAGGTTCACAACAAAGATTTTCCTTAAATTTATAATCCTCTTTACTCGAATAATATAAGTCCACAACAAAATATAGTACCAGACACATTGGATTTTTGTATTCATCGAGTAGAAGACTAATGGTAACATCAATAACTCCGGAAATCGTGAAAATGCTCTAGGATGATTGTTAATGTCCAATAGTGAAAATCTAATAGGCTTATTCCCTACAAAAAAGTAAGTAATAAAAAAACCCGTATAAGATTTTTCTAACAACATATAGATTTATTTATTCAAATAATACAAGTTCTGTATTCGTTGAGTCAAAAACTAGTGATAACATCAACAACAATGACAATGACTATATTCATCACACTACCATGTGATGACAATCATATATACATTGAAAAGCATCGTCAACGAGAACAATACCGACCACTCTACTACATGATGATATTTATATATTCGGCGAAAAGTAGGATCCTTCTCAGAAAGTAGTCAAAATGTCTACTAAGATTACCAATGTTATATAGTGAAACCCAGTAAAATAATTCACATAAGAAAGTAGGTAATCCAAAAAAACTTAACACAGTACTACATTTTTCCACAATACGCGAACCTATTACCTCGAATAAGTACATCTGAATATCATGGGGCAATATTCACTTGTAACTCCCTTGTTCATACGCGTTCATCGAGTACTGGGTAGCTAGTAGTAGGGACAACAATAGAACCTGATCACATAATCATTATCAACAGCAGCAGCATCATCGTTGTGGCCATTTCGATCTTGGTAACAAGAAGAATAGCAATTGAAACCACAAAGTCACTAGACTTACCTTCAATTAATTCACTAAGTAACTAAAGAAGAAGTGATACATTTAGGTCCATCAGAATAAAAAGTGGCCAAGATCTTTAATCCCAAGTTACACAAATGGTAGATAGAATAGAAGGATGTCATTATCATGTAATCCTCCACATTTAGTGATTTATACAATATGAGTATCAAAGGATAAAATCATTTGCCCATGTATAAAAACATATATAGAGCACATATTCAGAACCCACAGCCAAAATATAACGGCAGCCATTTCAATTAGAACAATCATTTTCAATCTTGTCCAACTCAATCTCCAATTCATAAAAATAAGGAAATTACAAACCCCAATTTTTAAAACTCAGAAAACTGACTCACGACGTAATCTCTTAATAGATATAAATCTAGGAACCCCAAGGATACACACGAACGAAGAAACGGCCTCATGCTTCGGCCTCCAGATAAAAAAGATGACAGAGTCTTCTGCATCTCATGCTGTGCATTCATTCATTGCTTATGCTAAGAAATCAAAATGGAAGTACGAACACTAGTCAAAGCAGAATGCATTCTCTTCGTGCATGCATGCACGGTCACTTCACTCCAATTAGGCGCCAGCGCCCTCGCCCTCGCCCTCGCTCCCGCCCTCTTCATCACTACCCTCGGGAGCCTCCTTGTTGAGATCCAACTGCATATGGATCTCTTTCCTACGAGACTCCTCGGCCGAGGAAGAAGCGCTTCCCTCAGCCACGACGCTTCTCTCGCCCTTGGCTTCATTCCCCTTTTCTGCAGCCAGAATCCTCTGACCGATGTTAAGCAGGCTTGATGCGAGTTCCTCCGCCACCTGCTGCCTCGGAGGAGATATCGGTGGAGGGTAGACGCCCCGCCACTCCCGGTCCTTGTGAGTTCTCATGTGTCCGAAGAGTGCCTTCCAACTGCTGAACGGCCTTTCGCAGATGCTACACGGCGTCGGATACTGCGGAGCGTCAAACGCTGCCTTCTTCCTCTTCTTTTTGAGGCCCTCTTCTTCTGCTTTCCCGCCTTGTAGGCTCTTACTCGGGGGTGGAGGAGACCCCGCAGTGGTGGCAGAGGAACCGCCTGTGGAAAGGGCTGGTTGTTTCTCCCGCCCGCTCGGCGGCTTCGTGTTCTTTCTCCCTTCGCCGCCACCCTTAGGGCTCTCACTCGGGGGTGGAGGAGGCACTGCAGCGGCGGTGGAGGAACCGCCCGTGAGAAGGGTTGGTTGTTTCCCCCGTGCGCTCAGCGGCTTCTTGCTCTTCCTCTCTTTGACATCACCCTTAGGGCTCTCGCTGGGGGCTGGAGGAGACCCCGCAGCGGTGATGGAGGAACGGCCTGGGGCTGGTTTCTTCCCCTGCACGCTCAGCAGCTTTGTGCTCTTTCCCACTCCGCCGCCACCCTTAGGGTTCCCCGACGGGGGCGGGGGAGGAGAAGGACCGCCACCTCCGGCACTGCGGGGCACAGCAGAAGAACTGCCGCCGGACGATCCGGTCCCGGAGCGTGGCGGGGCTGGGGGAGACTTATCTCCATCGTCCCCGGTCGCTTGGTCCTGCTTTTGGTCGGAGGATTTGGATCCCGAGGGTGGTGGTTTGTCCATGATTCGACAAGCGAAAAGATGGAAAAACCTTCGACCAAAAAAAATGAAAATGAAAAAAAAAAAACACACACTGATCGATTATTCAAAAGTTAAAAATGAAAATCAAGTCCGCCATGATCAAAACGAGAGCAAAATGAAGGGAGTGAATGTTGCGAGCTTTAGGGCAGAGAGATTTGAATGTCGGGAGAAACCATTTCAAGTTTTGCTCTCGTTGCCCTAATTCTCTCTGTCTCTGTCACCCTCCCTCCCTACCTCCTTCTCTCTGCGCAAATCCATGAAAGGGTGCAAACACGACGGTTCATTTAAAAGGGCATCTGGATTGCCACGTGTGCACAAGACAGTAATGACCCCCGTTCGGATTTTAGGAAAAGCCAAAACGGGCAAGTGCATTGCATGGGCAATTTGCTTGAACCCGGCATACTCATAACTCTGAAATGCCAAATAAGCTAGTGATTTAACCTGGCCAGATTTTAATTTCCCAAATTGGATCTTCCTGCTATCCTCTATTGAGTGGCCCGAGTAAATGCGTGGGATAACTCCAATGGGATTATTCTACTGACTTGTGTTAACAAGTGATTTAGAGGTACTCATCAAAATCGCTAAAATTTGCCGAGATTATGTTGATGAATTTCGGAAATTAAGCGGTAACACATCTCGTCGGGGCGAGGTTTAGCTAAAGGTAGGATAAACACAAGAAGCCATCTATCTTAGGAAGAACGCAATCCATCTCTATCTCTCCCTCCTATCTCTTTGGCGCTGTAGATCGTGACGGCAGCTAACAAACACGTCCTGGCACCTCCCCAATTCTTGGCGGCCGCCACCTCCCAGCCATTTTCTTGATTGAAATGCAAGCATCAGAATCGAACTATGAGATCCACTCCGGACGCCACTCAGACTCCGTTCTTGGCAATTTTTCTCTTTAGATTGTGTCCCTGAAGAATGGATGATTCCATGGACCGACTCATCAAGTCAATGAGGGCGCTCGGAGCATTGAATTATGGACAAAAACGTGAAAATGGTGATGAGGCGAAAGTTTGATATTTATTAAGAACTCTCTTGCTACTATAGTACCTCATTGTATTACTATAATACGTTACGATTTCAGATCATGTGCCATGAAATGCATGCATAAATTGTACGATGACGATTTTACCAAAATTTACTACAAAGGCGGTCCGGTTATATCCTTTCAATGAATTTTCAGCATGTCATGCCAAATCTTAATAACCAACAAAAAGTAATTTTAGCGATGCTTAACATGTTTCTTTCCTTTTGCGACCCGTGATTTAATACGCTTTGCATGGCATCGAAAGTATACGCGATGCATGCGAAGCTCTCTTCGTCTCTAATCTAACGAGCTCTATATATATATATATATATTGAGAAACAATGATCTTGTCAAGCTAATTCAGTGGCCCTTATTGGGAAAAAAATGATTAATTGAACTCTGAACCAAGACTAGGGGCTTTTATTTATCATTTAGACTCC
The DNA here is from genome assembly GCA_028455895.1 of Rhodomyrtus tomentosa. NCBI lineage: Eukaryota > Viridiplantae > Streptophyta > Magnoliopsida > Myrtales > Myrtaceae > Rhodomyrtus > Rhodomyrtus tomentosa. The sequence continues at coordinate 33,583,398 of JAPCWY010000009.1, read as the reverse complement.
GTTTGTTTCACGAAAAATGAATAATTTAAAAATTATTTTTCAAAATAATCGCTTGTATAGCGTAAAATGATTAATTAATAGAAATATTTTCTATGTTGTATCTCTTCTTGCCTCTCTTTTCTTTTTCTTTTTTTCTCCATTTGCGAACTTGAGACCATCCAAAAGACATAGCTTTGACCTGCTTCCTCATTATCTTTTTTTTTGCGTAAGGAAACTTCCTCATTATCTTAACATTTATATATTCCAAAACTCTCCATCATGGTTAGTTCGATTTTTTTGCCTAGCACTAAGCGTAGACATATTTATTGGGGAGACAAATAATGGCCTTGGAAATATTTGAACTTAGAAACTATGCTCTGATATCATGAAATATTTTATGTGATTATAACCAACTATTTTAAAAGCTTAAATTGATAGAATAATGCGCGATTTAATAATTATATGTTTCAACACTCCCCATACTACAAGAGAGAGATAAAAACAATAGAATTATGAAACCGTTTTATATTATTTGTGCTCGCCTTTCGTCGAACACTTCATCTGCACTCTCGCTCTCTACAAATATATTACACGTGCAACAAGTTCTCCTATCTCTCCCCATCATTTTGTCTTCCTCTTCGTTTCTCTTCGTGATACGAAGAACTCCAATTTTCAATGCTCCTTGCGCTTTGCTGAGTGGTGGCGACACTGGCAGGCTTGGCAGCAACACCGACGGCAGCAACGGCTGTCGCAAGAGCCCGAGCTTCTCCAGAGTCGTCGGTGGCGAGGGCGGCAATGACGCCGATCAGTAATGACAAAGAGGAGGGGAGAGTGCTAGCCAACAACGGAGATTGTCTGAAGCGGTCGAATGGAAGAGAGATAAAATAAGGGAAGAGGAGCGAATCGCGAGACTTATTTTATGCGACTCTCATTTTGGGTTGAAAGTGGACCCAATAAAATCCATTTTCTTTTCTAGGCTTCTATCTTTTGAACCGTTTATAACCAAGCTAATCATTTCATGTGACCCATATCCAACAACCCGCTATAATAAACTTGAGTCAAAATATGAGTTTGTGACACATTTTGATCGCATTGATCAAGGCCGACAAGATTTGTCCTAGCAGAAGAATTAATTAACAGTATTGCCTGCTGCTAAACCTTACCTCTTAACAAGTGCCTAGGGATTCAACCCAAAAAAAAAAAAAATCAAGTGTCTAGTGACATTTCTTTTGTCAATTAAATTCTCCTAAAATCCCTGACAGTTTGATAGTACCTTACTTTATAATTGCTTGGATAAAATTTTAGAGAAATGCTTAGAGGAAAGTACCGTCACTTTGTGGGAAGTGATTGCCTGATCAGTACTCTCCTGACCACACATCCTCAAGTTCGGCATCGTCCTCTAAGCATTTCTAAAAAATGTAATAGGCTAGTTACATGTTTGAGAAGATCCCAAAACTAAGAGATCAAACATTAAACCTAAAAGGAGCCAACTATCTTAAAATGAGAAGGTTTTCACTTTTGAATAAAATGTGCTTTAACTTTCCTAAATACTAATAGAATCGAAATAAATAAAATTATAGGAAAATTCAATGATCTGAAAGCTCCAAAAATCAATATATCGAGCATTTGACACAAAAGGAGTCAATTTTATCTTTCAATAAACTATGGGCCTCAACTTGTGATTTAGAATTCCCAAGTACTAATAGTGTGAAAATGATTAATATTATAAGTAAATTAGATGATTTGGAAGGTCCAAAGCAAAAAGCAAGAGAGCAGGTATTCGACCCAAGAATTTTGAAGTTCTTCAATTTTGAATGAACTACGGCCCTCAACTTGTGCTCTAATCATTTTCAAGTACCAATAGAATCAAAATGAACTGTACATTAGATGATTTTGGAAGTTCCAAAAATCAAGAGATCAAGCATTTGACCTAAGATGAGCCAAACCTTCTTAGAATGGGAAATTCTTCACCTTTGAATAAACCATGGTATCTATAAAGTATAATTAACCGAAATTTTGATATCCGAACTGTGCCCAAATCGGTTTTTTTAATTAAATACGATTCAAGTGATTTCTAAATGTTGTGGATGCCATTGGGTTTATTATAGATCATTGGATTCATTATTTTCTTATGAATGCTGAGATGTAATATAAGTTCATGATCTAAAGTCCCAGAGATAACGACTTCAAAAATCACAACTTCAAAGACTAAGGTGTCCTATAACTAAAGTTGGAAGCCACCAAGGCCGAGCCACAGCTACAACAAGAGCCAGGATCAAAAGTAGCAGCCACTTCATATTACAACGTACATTCGGGGTAAAAGGACAAAGAAAAAAAAAATCTTAATTGCACCCGTTGCATGAGACCCACTTGATCTAACTCGCATGATTCGAGTGATTACTTTCTTGCATTAGGGCTCGTGCTTATTTGGCATGCTTTAGCCTAGTAATTGCGCGTTGATTGTTAAGATAGCCTTCGCCATTCATTAGAAGATTGTCTCTAAGGAAAGGATATACACATGTTGAGCAACTCGAAGGTTAATAAGTCATCAGGGTATGGAAGACAAACTACACAGGTTCGGCATGTTCGAAAGAAGCGAGAGAGAAAAACGTGCTTTCTGCGTATACCGCGGCGCCTCCCCGTAGACATTCACAAAAACCAAAAGCAAAAGACCACAAATCCACAATTAGTTTAAAAAAAAAAAACCTCGAAATTGGAGATCATGTGTGATTGTTTCTAAAATTTGACAGTCCCATTCTTTTGGCCACAAGAGTGTTTAGTTTATGCACCTGTTGAGAAAGAAAGAAATGCTGCACATGCCCGACGACCCGAAATTGACTGCGCAAAGACTTTCCGAAGCATTCAAATAAGCACAAACCCGAACCCGACCCGCCGGCTGAGAGAATATGAATAGCAGATTGGATGCTATTGTTAAAGCAAATTTTGCTTTCGATAAGGTTTCAAGGATAAGAGTTTTAGCCTAGTCTTTGCCAAGAAGAATTGACAAAATTCGGCGAAGATTTTTCTTTTTTTCAATCTAGTTTCTATAACTTGCGATTTTAGTTTAGATTATGCCGAACGGGAGTGACGAGAGCAATTCAGAGAAAAATCTTAGGCTGAGTCAACCATAGACGAATTGATTTGAGCCTTTCAGAGATGTGGGCTTGATAGGAGATCCACTAGAATCAACAGCTCAAATCGATTTGAAGATCATCCCATCATGTATAGTTGAATCAAACTATCCGTTCATTTGGAAAAAAGTACAAAAAAAAGTCCTAAACTTATTGTATCGGAACCCATTTAGTCTTAAAATCTTTTAATTTGATCAATTTAGTCTAAATATTTTCACTTTGATACCGATTCGGTCTGTCCGATCAATTTAGATCGGAAATCACCAACGCGAACGACAATCATCCTATGTGGTATGACTGACGCTGACGTGGACATTTTTAAGCATTTAAAAAAAAATCCCTTTTCTTCTCCTATTTTTTTTTTTTTTGCCGTTGGTTGGTCTGCCATAGGCGATTGTTGGCCTAGCCAGAGTTACGCCCCATATATATATATATATATATATATATATATTTCATTTCATGATTTCTTCTCCTTTTATTTTTGTCGATGGCCGGCCACAGGCCATGGCCCGGCAAATCTGGCACCTTTTCGATTTCTTCACTCCTTGAACGTCTTGAGAAACGGAGAAACCACCGGACGTCCCACCTAGTGAAAACATCAAAAGGGGGGAAAAGAAGAAAGTGAGAGAGACTTGACCTAATTCGAACTTGGATATACCGCGGTGATATTAGTCATTACCACCACTCAGCGTTGTTACTATATAGTTGTTTTAGGTTCTCCCTTTTTCAAATCCAGACATGATTAAACGGTCGACTTCTTGTCGGAGACACGTTTATACTAAGCTTTAAATATAGCAAGCGTGCATCAGAATCGATCCCCCTCCGCCCCCAATCTTTTCCAAGTCACTCACATAGCGTAGCATATCCATGCGCTCCCTTGCTTTGTCAAACATACTTGTGCCTCTGTACTATGCTGTCTTTGCTTGCTTCTTCCTTTTTAAGGATATTAATTTGGCTTCTTCTTTTTTTCCCAAACAAAGAAATTTGGGATTTTTGTTTTGTGTTTAATATAACCATTTATGGATTTGAATTACTTGAAAATTGAGATTTCTGTGACATGCTTATTATTATTCAAATCAAGTCATCCAAATGAAAATGGACGGTTTGCTTTGAGAGAGAGTTGAGATTTAAAATTTTTCAAACCTCAAAAAAATTCCTGCTCGATTTTTTCTTCTCTCTCAACAAATGACGTGGCCCATTCTTGATCGTCTATTTTCATTTGGACGGCCTGATTTGAGTAATGGTAAGCATGTCGCGAAAATCCAATGTTAAGTGATTCGGATTCACCATTTATAGCCATGGAAACTTAAGATGTGCAAACTACAATTGTCATGATAGCTTTGTGCTCCCAACTCGGCTTGTGAGGATAATATTTCGACATCCACGTTCGCAACATTCTGCGTTTGGCTATTGGAACACAGATCGAGATGTGATCGGATTATCAACATCAACATTAACAATAATTTTATCCCAAATTAGTTGGGGCTCCAAAGAATCATAAAAATAAAAACAGAATCAAGCAAGGGGAAAATAGATAAATGTGTAAAAAATAAATAAATAAATTTATCTATCTATCTATACACTACCCATCCACAATACTAATAGCCTCTCTTCACTCCGTCCTAAGACAAATGTACATCAATCTATTTACCACTCAATTAAATCTTATTTTACTACTTTCCTCTAAGTAAGTTTCGGCTGACCTCTTGCTCTCTTCGTGTTATGCTCTTGATAGCAAACTTTTGTTCGTAACGATGTATCTAAGGGCTTTCGGAGGATATGCTTAAACATCTTAATCTATGCTCTCTTATCTTTTCCGCCACCGGTTCTACTCCAACTTTTCTTCGAATTTCTTCATTCGTTATCTTATTCACCCTTGTATGACCACACATCCACTTTAACATCCTCATTTTCGCTACTTTCATTTTATGCTCATGTTTCCTTTATGCTGGCCAACATTAAGCTCTGTATAATATGACATGTCTGACTGCTGTTCTATAAAATTTTTCTTTTAACCTAAGAGAAATTTTGCGATCACACAAAAATCCCGATGCACTGCTCCATTTCATTCAATCTGCTCTGATTCTATGACTTATATCCTCATCAATCTCTCCATCCTTTTGTAATATAGATCCAAGATATCTAAATGTATATTTCTTGGGTACTTCCTGTCCGAGCATATTTATGGTTTCTTGATTCCCTCTTCCTGCTGTGTCAAACTCACACTTTAAGTATTCCGTCTTACTTCGACTTAACGTAAATCCTTTAGACTCTAACACACTTCTCCATATTTCTAACTTAGTGTTAACTTCAGCCCTAGTCTCATCAATAACCATAATATCGCTCGCAAATAACATACAACATGACACCTCATCTTGAATATCTTTTGTTAGCTCATCTATAACTAGGGCAAAAAGGTAAGAACTCAAAGCAGAACCTTGGTGTAAGCCTACTGTGGTTAGAAAATAATTTGATGTGCCATTATAAGCCTTCACACATGTTGTAGCACCCTCATACATATCTTTGATTAGTACTTTTTTCTTTTCAAGAATACACCATATAACCTTTTTTGAAATCATATCATACGCCTTCTCGAAATCAATAAACACCATATGGAGGTCCTTCTTTCTTTTCTGATATATCTCCATCAATTGTCGTATCAAGAAAATAACTTCCATGATAGATCTTCATGGCATAAATCTAAATTAATTGACAGAAACTTTGGTCTCTATTTTCAAGCGATGCTCAATAACTCTTTCCTACATCTTCATTGTATATCTCATAAGCTTGATCCCTCTATAATTAGAACAATTCTGGATATCCCCTTGTTCTTGTATATAGGCACAAATATACTCTTCCTCCATTCATCAGGCATCTTATTAGTATGGAGGATCTTGTTAAAAAGACTATTCAACCAACTAATTGCTATATTCCTTAAGCATCTCCACATTCAATAGGAATACCATCGGGTCTCAAGGCTTTACTAGTATTCATCTTTTTAAATGCCTCCCTAACTTCCCATGCTTTAATTCTACGCACAAACTTTTTGTTTGAATCATCAGAAGTAAATTTCAAATCCATCTCACTTTTATCGCTCTCCCCATTAAAAAGTTTGTTAAAATAGCTCATCTACCTGCCCTTAACGTCTTCATATCTTATCAAGAGTGTTTGATTTTAATCATTGATACATCTAACCCGTGTCAAGTCTTTACTTTTCTTGTCTATTGACTTTGCAAGTCTATAGATGTGATTGGATTAAATGAGATAAAAATGCCCTAGATGACAGAAAATCTCATTACTTGATTTATTTTTTTTAAAAATATCAATTTAAAAATTGAAAAAGGAAATAGAAAAGATTCTATTCCATTGCAAAAATCGTCATGGCAATCACCACTTTCGCCGTAGTGGCCACCATTTGTGACTACCCCAATGGGCGTTGCCCACGTTGCAACTATCCGACGGCAGCATAGAAAAACGTGATATAGTTTGAGAAACACCACGTAAGATAAGGTTGTAACATCCATATTTTATCTGGTCCATCAAATACTGCCATAAAGTATATGAAGATAATTGAGATATTAAAGTTTCTTATATAGAAAGATATTTGCGCACATTATAATTTGGGTTATCGTGACCATATATATCAAGTAAACCAAGTTTGGCATGCATATCTGCACATTACGATTTTATCAATTAGGATTATAACTCTTCAACCATGCCACTTTTGGTCACGCCAGTTAACACAATTTCCCACTTTCCTTCTATTTCATCCTTAGACTCCATCTTCACGAGAGAAATTTTTAATTTCTTTGCGAAACATGTGACATAACGCGCGATTTAGACCAATCGCCTTTACCCAAATGAGAGGGATTTTATGCAGCATATCAAGTTTGTTTTATTCCACAACTCAAATTTGAACTTAGAGATTCGTGGACATGGATCCGTGGCTGCCCACGAACTGAATTTACAAGATATATATTTTTTGAGTACAAACTGAATTTGCGAATTAAATGCTGTCAATTTAGATCTTAAATTTGAATTTAGGGAGATGGAAGTTTTTTTTTTGTAGGAAGTTTAATTAATGAGAAAATCAGATGTTTTCCTGAAAGACTATTGTCAAATGAGAGGACAAACCATTATTGGGAAATAAAATCTGTCTCTCGTCTTCGACATTTCTGAACAGAGAAGGAAATGACAAATTACAATCCTGTCCAACTTCAGCACGATAAAAAAAATGCCAACTCAGGGGGGAAAAAAAGAAGAAGAAGGAAAAGTTCAAATAACGGGCCCCATATCAGCATCATGCACGCGGCGCTATTCTATTTGTCCACGTCGACACGTGGGAATGGATCGTGGAGTGGAGTGGAGCGTAGAAGCACATTCCGGTCCGACGTGCCGTAAGGATCAAACCGTCACATCAGAGATCATGTAGAGAAGGCCAAAAAAATAATTAGAAAAAAAATGGGAAATGAGAAATTTGAAATCGGGTGCGGCACGCCGCATGACAGTGCAAGTGACCGTTGTTCGGACCCAAAAAAATAAAAAAAACCCAAAGGAAAGTGGTCGCGAGCCGGCACGATCCAACGGTCTCGCTTCACTAGCCGTTGCGTTCGGAAAAAAAAAGGAAGAAAAAAGAAGAAGAAGAATAGGGCGACCTCCTCCTCCTCCTCCTCCTCCTTCTTCAGACATCTCAAGCCCTTTATTTCCTCTCTCTCTCTTGCTCGTGAGATCAAAGAGTCGACCCACTCTCTCTCTAGGACTCTGGGTGGTGGCCCTGGTGGGTGTTTGGGGGGAAGAGAGAGAGAGAGAGGGAGGGAGAGGGAGAGAAAGAGAGGGAGTTTGGGTTTTGAGGAGTTAATTGTTCTTCGTCCAGATAAGATAGCCAAAGAAAATGGGTTTATCTGGTGAGAACAATGCTAATCTGAGCAAACCCACAGATCTTCAAGGTAGATAGAGAGTTCTTGTTCGGGTTTCATTCTTGGGCAGTTTCGAATTTTCGGATAATCTGGGCGAGCATTTCTTCCACACCCCCCCCTCCTCCCCAGGATCTGATATCGTTTGTTCATCGATTAGGAGGGTTGAAGATTGGAGGCAGGAAATTTGGGCAGGAGCTCAGGCAAACCCGGAGGGCGTTAAGCGTGATTAACCAGAATTTAGTTGGAGATCGTGTTTACCCATGTCATGTCGTCAACAAGAGAGGCCCCTCCAAGTAATTATCGCAATTTATTCCAAGAGTACCCGAAGAGAAGATAACGAATATCAATTATGTTGTAATTTAGATTGTGACTATGCGTTAAAGCTGGTCTTTTTATGGCTATGAAAATTGCAGAAGATATGCAGTGTGCGGGAAGGATTATCAGGTGGATCCAGTTCACAGACCAGTCACAAGGTTAGACTTTTTTCTTCGAGACTTTTGAGCTTGACCCTTTTCTTGTTTTCGCAGCTCTTCCTTTTTCGTCTGGTTGATGTCTGAAAAAGAAAAAAAAAAGAAGAAAAAAAGAAGAAGAGGAAGTGTGATGTTGAAATTTCAAATTTTCAAACTTAGATCTCCAGCACAGACTGTCAAAAGTCAAAGTGTGCGAGGATGCTCATATGCAAAGTGGGATCCCTTAGGAAACTAGCCAGCTGAATTTGAGCAAACCCATTATAGTAATAATTCATGAGTAAGCGCACGCACATATGCATTTTGATGGATTAAAACATGTGGATGCATAGGAAGTTCGCGGCGCAAACGGCAGGCACGCAGCAACATTGCCCCGAGGTTCGCACTCTCTCTCAGTCTTATTACTTAATTTCAGATTATTATGTTTTGTTGATGGCTCGACGGCACAGATATGTATCTGCTTCTCGTGTGTGTGTTCACCAGCTTTCCTTGTTCTTAGACCGTAAGTATACATCCGATGGGGCTAATCCTACCACAAAATTGTACACGACGTTCTTAATAGATCCTCTATTGTCCTTTTATGGTCAACTTTCCAATTATTCACTGAATTCGGATGGGGGGAAATGGAACGGAAATATGGTGGTATAGGATCGCTGATCGGGACACTGATTGATTAATAGGAGGAAGCTAAGAAGCCAAGAATGGCGGCTCAGGATAGCAATGAATTTGGAGATTGCATATTTGTGGACGTGGAGGAATGTCAAGCGTCCTCAGAAAATCAACCAGTCCCTATGTTTTTGGAAATCCCAGAATCAAGATTGGAGGATGATCGCATTGTATGTTTCTCTCTCCCCTCCTCTCAATTTCTCAGCTCCAGTATCTTCCCTTAATTTAATCATGAACTTTTTCCAACTGGTTTGGCAAATGACGACAGCCATAATTGAGTTTCGATGTAAGTAATTTGTCGCTCGATTTTTGCTATTTAACTAAATCATTAGGAGGAAGTGGAAATGGAAGATATAGTGGAAGAAGAAGAAGAAGAAGAGGAGGAGGAACCAATTATGGACATTGATGGCAGAGATAAGAAGAACCCACTTGCGGTGGTGGACTACATTGAAGACATTTATGCTCACTATAGGAGAATGGAGGTAATTAATTTCTCTCTAAGTATTCTCCATGAAATGGAACAAAAGGGGAAATATATATATATATATATAAAGGAAATTAGCTGTACTTGGTCCCATTTCTCAGATTTTAATGCATGCATGGCCAAACATTTAAATGTTTTTTTTTTGTCTCCATTTAATGTAAAGTAGTTATTTTGATTAGTTGTCAGTTTTCCATACTAGGATTGCATCCCAGGAAACTCAAGACATGTTCATAAATATTCTCATTGAAGAAGAACCATCACGTTCTCTAAGGATTTTTAACTTCCCATGCTTAGTTATACCCGATTTTTTTTTTTTTTGAAAAATGCTTTTTGATTTAGAGTTTTCAAGTCACTTCCGGTGTCCTAACTCCAATTATCTCATTTTCATTGAGTTGATTAAATACTGTTTTCTCAAAGGAGGGTATTATCTAATTCTATTTTTGACGACTTAGCTCTCACTTCATGCAGAACTGTAGCTGTGTCTCGGCAAACTACATGGGACAACAAGCTGACATTAATGAGAAGATGAGGGCCATTCTCATCGACTGGCTTATAGAGGTACAACGCAACAATCAAATTCCCAATTATTATCTACTTCTTTGAATTTAATAGCGATGTTTTCCTAACAAGTTGTGTGCATTTTGATTGATCTGGAACAGGTGCATGACAAATTCGGTCTCATGCACGAGACTTTGTTCCTCACGGTCAATCTCATAGACAGATTCTTGGCTCAGCAATCTGTGGTGAGAAAGAAGCTCCAGTTGGTGGGGTTGGTGGCCATGTTATTGGCATGCAAGTATGAAGAAGTTTCTGTTCCTGTCGTTGGAGACTTGATTCTCATATCAGACAAGGCTTACACCAGAAAGGAAGTTCTCGAAATGGTGTGTGCTAATCAAAATCCTTGAAAACATTCGGTCAACTGAAACGATCCTAGAGAATTGACAGCACGTTATTATCCTCTTGCTGACTTATTTCCAGGAAAGTTTGATGCTCAACTCATTGCAGTTCAACATGTCACTGCCTACTCCATATGTTTTCATGCGACGGTTTCTCAAGGCTGCCGAGTCTGATAAAAAGGTTAGGCGCAAGTCCATCATCACTCACGATATGGAGGACGCTTCAAGTTGCAAAATAGATTCGCGCGTTCGAGAGAAAAATGGAACACATTTGCGAGAAAGAGTCCTCTTAAGCGAGTGTCCTATAAAACTGTTGTCGAAGCCTCCATTAAAATCAAGTCTTCTTAACGAACTTCATTTTAATTGAACAGCTTGAGGTGCTATCCTTCTTCTTGATTGAGCTCTCACTGGTAGAGTACGAGATGCTCAAGTTCCCGCCGTCTCTTCTGGCCGCCGCCGCAATCTTCACGGCTCAGTGCACCCTCTACGGTTTTAAACAGTGGACTAAGACCTGTGAATGGCACAGCAACTACACAGAAGACCAGCTCCTGTAAGTGGTGTCTTCATTTCTTTCCTCAGTGATCTTCCTCTCTTTCTTTGCCATGTTCTCACTTCAGCAAGTTCTTGGAGCAATCCATCTTGACCCATTATGTCAAATTTTTCCCCTTTAATGCAGAGAAAGTGCACGGATGATGGTGGGTTTCCATCAGAAAGCAGCAACAGGGAAGCTCACAGGAGTATATAGAAAGTACTGTACATCAAAATTTGGTCACACATCAAAATGCGAACCTGCTAACTTTCTATTAGGGGAGATGAAGATTCCATAGCAGGAGGCCCAGTGTACAGCTTCTTCTGCTTCTACATACTGACCTTTCTTTCACTGAGAAAAATCAGGTGAAAAATAAATTTCAGCAACTTGGGGTGTTGCGCTTGGAAATTGGCAAAAAGGGAGAAAATTCTAGATTTCTTCTAAGCCCCTAACCCTTCGGTTGTTAGTCTCTTACAGCCATTTGTTTCCAATATTCTTCATCATTGTTTGCGATTGATTGAAGACTGTCGACTAATGATTTCCTTTCAAATTGTAGTTCTTGTCTTTTGTTGTAACGATGAATTGTGATAGATACTGATTCGAAATAATATTTCCCAAGACAGGATATCTTTCTCTTATGTAAGCTCATTTCACACATACATTTCGCGTTATAACCGTTACACAAGTGAGTTACTTGAACCGATGACAACATTGTTATCGTGACCTGTAAATTAGAGCAATTTAGGAATTGTAATATTTACTTCTTATTTTGTCCTATATTTATTTTATCTCATGATAAGAAAGAGTCATAGAGTTTAGGTTTTCTGCTATGTATATATATACAAAGTCTTGTATATATACATAGGGTTTTGATCCTTGGGAGTACTGTGTTTTTTCCTTACATTCACGTGTGTTTTTTCATGGTATCAGAGCTTAGGGTTTTGATCCTTGGGAGTACTGTACACTGAATCACGACTATGACAGTCCGCTTTTCCTGTTGCGCCGTCGTCTCATGCAGCCGATTTCATCGATGCATCAATCCATTGTGTTGAATTTGTTTGACGCAATTCTGACCCAGACCAGACCAGACCCGCCACAGCTTGTGTAGTTGCTGCCCCAGAACGCCGCGGCTAAAATTGTCGTTGCTTTGACCGATGACAAATCTAACTTCTACCGGAGGAGAGCTTCCCAGAATCAGACTGAAGCACTTCTTGAGAATATGATATCGAGATTGACTCAAATTCTCACTCAAAACCCGACACCGCACGTGATTCATCCGCTTCACAAATTGCAATCAAACTAGATGGAACCAATTATGATTTATGGTCCTAAGTGGTAGAGATGCATATCCTTGGCAAAGACAAATTGCGATACATTAACGGAGACCTTCCAGAGCTTTACTTACAGACCCTCAGTTTCGAAAATGGAAAATCGAAGACTCGATAGTGAAAGGATGGTTGATCAATTCCATGGATCCGGCGTTGATCGGCAATTTTATCCGATTTCCAACTGCAATAACGGTATGGGATTCGGTGGCTACCACATTTTTTTTATAGCATTGATGCTTCACAGGTGTATGATTTGAAGCGCCGAGTTGCTCGGTTGAAATAAGCAGGAGGTACTATCAAAAAGTTCTACAATGACATTCAAGGACTCTGGTTAGAAATTGATTTTCGTCGCCCTAATCCCATGTCATGTATTGCTGATATCGAGCGTTACAATATTTCTGTTCAAGAAGATCGTGTTTACACCTTTCTTGATGGTCTTGATGATCGCCTTGATAATGTTAGGGCTGATGTGCTACAGATGCAACCGTTTCCTACCGTGGAACAAGCTTATGCACGAGTACGACAAGAGGATGTACGTCAAGTTGTGATGCTGACCAATGTAGATGCCTCCTCTTTTGCTGTTGCAATGATATCTCGTGGGGGGAGGAGGATAGGGTCACGGATTCTTGATGACATCCCGGAACTAAGAACTTTACAGCTGACATCTCTAGGTGGCAGGTCCAATACAGGCTCCTAGCGAATGTTACAACTAACTGGGGAATGTACACATTGTGGGAATCCAAAACATATCAAGGACACTTGCTTTAAGTTACATGAGTACCTCGATTGGTAGAAAGATTTGCATGCCAAGAAAAAAACTGAGTCTATAGTAAGTAGGGGTAAATGACATGCATCGTTAGCCACTAGGGACTTGACTCTCTTACTGGTTCCACAAGTAGACTCCATCGATACATGTGCGTCAGCTACTGAAGGTAATTACGGGTGTATTTTTATCAATACTGATCAGGGTGGGGGCAATGAGTGGATTATTGACTCAGGCGCTACCGATCATATGACACCCAATCCCGATGACTTCATTTGCCACGTTACTCCATGACAACGAAGTATTTATAATGTTAATGGCCATAGCTATCCAGTGATGGGGGCTGGAAGTGTTGCTCTCACGCCTTCCCTCTCTTTAACTCATACTTTACTTGTGCCCTCATTATCTAATCGATTATTATCTGTAGGACAAGTTACTAGGGAGTTGAATTGTAGTGTTCTCATGTACTTCAATTTTTGTTTATTTCAAGATATCCTCACGAAGGAGATTATTGGAAGTGGTACTAAGAGAAAAGGGCTATACTATGTGGATGATTTCACCACTGGCGATGTTCATCGTATTGAGGGTCAGACTACAAGTAGGGAGAAAGAAATATGGTTATGACACCGTCGATTAAAACATCTTTCTTTTGGGTATTTGAAGTACTTATTTCCTGAGTTGTTTAAGGATCTATCAAATTCTGTATTCCAATGTGAGCCATGCAACTTAGCAAAGAGTCATCGTGTTCTTTTTCCAGTGAGTTTTAATAAAAGCACAACACGTTTTGTGTTAATTCATTCTAATGTGTGGGATGCTTCACCGATTACCACTCTTTTGGGAATTCGGTGGTTTGTAACGTATGTGGATGATTGCACTTGTATAACGTGGCTGTATTTGATGAATCACAAGAATGAAGTCTTTACCATATTTCAGAGATTCCATCGCATGGTTGAAACATAATTTGGAGCACAAATTCGCATTCTTCGTACAGACAATGGGGGCGAATATGTAAATCAATATCTCATTGGATATTTTCATGAACATGGTCTTATTCATGAAACATCATGTGCTCAGATTCCTCAGCATAATAGGGTTGCGGAAAGGAAGAACCACCATATTCTAAAGACAACACAGGCTTTATTGGGAGGTGGACATGTTCCCACTCGATTTTGGGATGCCGCTGTTGTTGTTGTAGTCCATTGATGAATCGGATGCCCTCTCGCGTGCTAAACTTCAAGACCCTGTTGCAAGTCCTTTCAAAACATGTTTCTCTTCCTTCTGTATTGACACTTTCTCCTAAAGTATTCGGATGTGTAGCTTATGTTCATCTTCACAAGAATCAAAGGACCAAGCTGGATCCTTGTGCTATTCGGTTGTGTTTTTCTTGGCTATGGAACCCATCAAAAGGGCTATCGTTGCTATAATCCAGCCACTAAGAAGACCCATGTTACCATGGACGTCACATTTCTGGAGTTTGAATTTTTCTTTCCAAACTCCAATTATCCCTTTCAAGGGGAGATACATAGAGAAATGAAACATTGGTGGGAGAGTGGTGGCATTATGGCTGGGGTGGGGTCTAACTCGTTATATGCCCCAATAGATGTTGCAAGGGATGAACATCCGATCTCAATATATTCGGCCCCAATAGAAGATGGCCGACAACCGATATCAATACAGAATGCTTCTAAATAGTTTCAAGAATAATCTTCTCTCTCCTGATGTTCCCTCTTTAGTATCCGACCATTCTCCTGAGGATACTCTTGAGGTAAGTTCTTCTACTACAGCTAATTCCTTTGATGATTCTGATATGGTTGTTAAATATAAATTACATGACAGACACAATCGTGGCAAGCCCCCTAATCGATATTTACCAGACGTGGAAGAACGAAGATCAAGGTGTCCTATTATAGATTACGTCTCGACAGAAAGATTATCTGAATCTTTGAAGGCATTTGTCTCAAATGTCTCTACAACTCGAGTTCCTACTAGGGTGCAAGAAGCTCTGAGGGATCCCAAGTGAGTTCAAGCAATAAAAGAAGAGATGGAAGCGCTGCAGAAAAACAAGACTTGGATTCTTGTGGAGTTGCCGAAGGAAAAGAAAGTAGTAGGGTGTAAATGGGTATTTTCTATTAAATACAGAGCAACTGGTTCTGTTGAGAGATACAAGGCACGGTTGGTAGCGAAGGGATAAACACAAGTTTATGGCATAGACTAATGTTGCGAAGCTTAATACTGCGAGAGTATTGCTGTCTCTCACAGCAAACTTGGATTAGCCATTGCATCAGTTTGATGTGAAGAGCGCATTTCTTCATGGGGATTTAGATAAAGAAATCTATATGGAAGTTTCACCTGGGTATAGTTGTGTCATTCAATCAAATATGGTGTGTAAATTGGAACGATTATTATATGGGTTAAAGCAATCACCTCGTGCTTGGTTTGGTCCCTTCAGTTTGGTAATTAGAAAAAATGAGTATTCTCAAAGTAACTCAGATCACACTTTGTTCCTGAAGCCATTTGAAGGTAAGTTAATGACCTTAATTATATATGTAGATGATATGAGTATCATATGAGTTAACTTTAAAGAGATTTCAAGACTTTAAGAAAAATTAATAGAAGAGTTCCAAATGAAGAACCTGGGAGAGTTGAAGTATTTTTTCGGCGTTGAAGTGGCCAGATCAAAGGGAGGTATTTTCCTGTCACAAAGAAAGCATGTGTTGGACTTGTTAGCCGAAGTTGGAATGTTAGAATGCAAGCCCGCTGGTACCCCTATAGTTTAGAATCATAAACTTGGAGATTATTCGTATCAAGTTTCAACCAATAAAGACAGATATCAAAGGTTAGTAGGCAGACTCATTTATTTGTCACACATATTGCCCATACTGCAATTGTTGTGAGTCAATTTATGCATGCTCTGAGTGAGGATCATATGAACGTCGTGACTCGAATTCTGCGTTACTTAAAGTCAGCTCTTGGAAAATGTTTGTTCTTTGCAAAGAATGGTCATCTTGGGGTGGAGGGGTTTACAGATGCCGATTGGGCAGGCAATCTCATATAGAAGGTCTACGTTTGGATATTTCGCATTTGTTGGGGGAAACTTGGTTACATGGAGGAGCAAAAAACAGAAGGTAGTAGCCTTGTCCAGTGTTGAGGTAGAATTCAGAGAGATGACAAAATGGTTATGTGAGCTACTATAGCTCAAAAGTTTGATAACAGAACTTGGCTTTCCGCCTGAATATGAGATGAGGTTGTTCTGTGGCAATAAGGCAGCAATTGATATTTCTCACAATTCGGTACAACATGATTGAACCAAGCATATAGAAGTCGATAGATATTTTGTAAAGCAAAATCTGGATGCCAAAGTGATTTGGTTTCCCTTTGTTAGGTCTGAAGATCAACTAGCATATATACTTACTAAGACAGTGTTGAGTAGGGTTTTTCACAAATCATTTGTTAAGTTGGGTATCAAATGCATCTTTTTACCCACTTGAGGGGGAGTGTTAACATGAGCTGTAAATTAGAGCAATTTTAGGAATTTGTAATATTTACTTCTTATTTGTCCCATATTTATTTTATCTCATAATAAGGAAGAGTCATGGGGTTTAGGTTTTCTGCTATGTATATATACAAAGTCTTGTAAATTGAAAGGTTAATGAAAAAATTCTCCCTTATGTTTTTTCAAACATTATCCAACTATTTAGATAAGGATATCCATTGATAAATCGCGTTGTATTAAATTATATAGAAATCGATAGTGATATTGAGATGGGTACAAATGCCGATGTACTTCGCCTAAGCTCTTTAGCTGCGCAAGAAATCAGCTGAAGCCATTTGTGTCTGAAGTTACTTGAACCGACGACAACATGATCCAACTATTCAGATCAGAGCACAAAAATCACACATCAATTAGTAAATCTCATTATCTTAACCTTTTTTTTTTTTCGTCGAAACGCTCCCTTAATTTAGATGGACTTTAGTAGTGATATGGAGACGGGTACAAGTGCTGAGGTACTTGGCCATGCTCTTAGCTGCATGAGAAATTAGCCGAAGCCGTTACAAAAGACTTTTATGTTTCAAGTTACTTGAACAGATGACAACATGATCAAACTATTTAGAAGCTTGACATATCGGTTAATAAATCACGTTATTTTAACTCTTGGATGCACAAGAAATCAGCCGAAGCCAGGTTCTTTTATGCACCCAACATTTAATTTGAGGAAAGCAACCAAGTCTAATCTTTCGGGTGGTGCAATCAAATTTTAAAATTTTCTTTTTCTCGAAGATTTCAATTAAATCCTTTGATTTCCTCAACATGACAATCCGAGCCCTCAAATTTTGGCAATTGTGGACGGAGGTCTTATTTTATGTATCCTCGATTGGTCTTACTTTTATTTTATGCATCTTGATGATTCTTCAATCGCCGACCCCAACTAATTTGAGATAAATGTGTTGTTGATGTTGATGATGTGGATGGAGATCTTACTTCAATCGGTCTGAAGATTTAGAGTCCAATAACAGCCCGTACACAAGAATTGGATTTTCCAGTGCTTTTGTGTGTGCGTGTGTGGGTTCGAGAGAGAGATTTATCCACGGCGTTGAAATATTTATTCATGTATGTTGGAATGAAGAAAAAAACAAGTAAACAGCTGCTCCTTTATCCTTCACAATAGTCACAGCAATTACAGCGGGAATTGCCAATGTGTGTATCCTCTACCTCTTGGTCTAGTGTACATTCTCTCCTTTGTATGTTCTGTACAATATCCCAGCACCTCGCCCATACGGATGTTAAAACAAACAAGTTTTACGGAACTGCATACCACCTTCTCAAGCACCAAACAAGCCGTCGCATCTTTGCAGCAGGAATGTGATTGCAGACCGTGATCATCCAACAAAAGAATCCCAGGTCTCGTATTACGCTTTGCCGCTACGAAAATGAGAATCTTGAGAGAAGCGACAGAGGAGATCCCAAAGTATCATTCGGTGGAGTTGGAGGCACATCCGCAGCAGCCCGGTAAGCTGCCTGACATTTCTGCATCTGCAATTGCATTAAACTTTGCTTACTTAACTTGAACTCGATATAACCGGAAAAACAAGACAGTATGATACCAAATCTCTAACAGTGGATAATACTGGTCGTCTCGCCATATTCATCTTCCCCAGGGATGAAAAGTAAATGAAATGCAGCAAGTTTCTTGTGTCATAAAAAAGAAGTCCATGACTACTTTTAAACATATGATACGACATGGCTGATTGATGTTTAAGACCATGACTGACCTCCAACTCATTGGGATGGAGAAAAGCCTTACCTCTATCTATAATACACTATCATTAAATGAAGTTCAGTCTAATTTACGACGATTTACTTATGGTTTTGGAAAACTTTCCGGGAAAAACACTAACAACTTTCTTGGATAGCATCTTAGACTTAGATATGGGCTTGCAGCCAAAAAGCTCTGCATCACAATCAGAGGTTGGTAAGGGACAATGACAATGAATTTTCGTTCAACTACTGAATATAGTTCATCCAACACTCCAAGCTTAAGCTGAGAATTTTAACCTCTTCTGGACTGAACTGAAGCAGCATAGCGACCACTGGCAACAGGGCCTCAACCTCACCTACCAGAAGGAAAGACGAACCAAAGCACCCCATCACACAACAATTCAACAAAAGAAAGACAAGAAATCAACATCACTTAAGAGAATTTGATGTTACACCACAATATATCTGTTGCCAAAGTTTACCTGTCTCAAGAAGCTTCAGAATGACATTTTTTAAATATGTCATATCTACCCCTTCCCTCTTCTGCATCCTTTCCATGTTACGAAACTCTTCCTTCAGTATAGCCTCCTACATCCATACAATGAAGATTATATCCATGAAGAAGGGAAAAGGAATCTCGAACGTACTGGAGCTGCATTTATATCCAATATCATCTCCTCACATATTGAAATGGAAAAGAGAGAAGGAATGGCAATATCAATGAAAAAAGTTAAAAGACTCATTCATCATAAATAGGAGGGAAAATATAGCTCAAGGTTGTATATGCACGAAAAAGGACACCTTGTTCCTCTAATCAACATAATGTTACACGAAGACTCCACAGTATCAGTGACCTTCGTCCTCCTCAGTGAACTCCCACTATCCTTTGTTTCCTCAACTTCTTTGGTAGTTAAACTTCCATAATCCAACTAAATTAAATAATTCATACTGGCGCAAACATGCCCTAATCCATGTAATTACCAATTATAGATCATAACTGAATAAGTTCTATTTTAAAATTGCTTTTTCATGAAGTTCTTCATCCTTATGAATTGAATGACTCCCAGACTAGTGGGATAAATTGCAGACGATGAACCAATTGATCTAGTAGTCTGGAGACTACATCTTTAAGTATATTGTGCTGTCCAGCTTCCCGCACATACTCAAAATACACTCTTCGATCTCACCTGTTGACTGTGAAGACGATTTTCACGCTCAAGCTCCTCAATTTCTTCCTGAATATCAAAAATATTTTAGAGAAGTTTTGGCAGAAAAACAAGAGACTACAAATTCAAATACAGGTAAAGTCATACTTGAAGTGCCAAAATATGCCTCTGAGACTGAGCCAACTCTTCCTCTCTTTGAGCTTGTTGCCTTGCCAAAAACTGAATATCAAATAGATTAAAGTTAGATCATCTGAATGATCTGCACTGCCCCCAAATGACACTCTTCCTCGAACAACAGTGTTTAGGGTATTTATATTCACGATTGACATGAAAACTATACAAAAAGTTCCACAATCTTCTATGTGCCAGCTTCCAATAGCAATAAAAGCTCCTCAATTATGGCGCTTTTACTGAATAAAGGACCAAAACAACTCACAGCCAACACATTTTCAAGTGAAAAAAAGGGCTCATACCAGAATTTGCTGTTCAGCTGCCGAGCTAGCTGAGTTTAGTATTTCCTGTTTCTGCAAGGCTGAGAGAACAAATCTGTCAGCCTAAACCAAGTTAGAACATTACCAGCTGCTCACAACAGCATCAAGTTTTCAAAATCTTGGACGTAGAGTCATTATGTCAGATTACTCTGGGAATGGTTATGGACAAGTTTACATACCTGCATTGTAATTATCGTTCTGCTCAACCTGGAATATTTTTCATTACATTGTCAGCAATTTAATTGAAAGAGTAATGGCAGTAGGGAAACATATTATTCTTTCTTTCTTTGTTCCCTTCCGAGAACAAGGAAGTAGGTAAATATTTCACGCATTCATCTATCTAAAGTACAATAAAAGACATACCGGTGGTCTTAACTCCAGAGATCGTTGAAGATTCTCAGTATCATCAAGCAATCTGGAGATTTCATTGTCCTTCTCCTCAATCATTTTATCAGCTAGATCTCTAAATGAATCATGCTCCTCCTAGCAAATAACATGCCAAAGCAAACAGGGAGAAAAAGAATTAACCTCTTGGAGAGAGAGAGAAAGAGAGAGAGTGCAAAATCCAATTTACCTTCAATCTTTTGTAACGAGATTTAAGCTCATCTAATTCTTGCTTTATATCTTTCCCTGAATCTGCCTCATTTTCATCCTTTAGTGCCTCGCATCTATCTGTTACATCATTTGAGCCGTTTTAAAGCAAGAACATTTTGAATTTTCTAAAATCCAAAGGTAGCGGAAGTGAAAGAAACTTAAGAGAAAAAATTGTTGATATTTACTTCGCCACGTTTCTTCCAAGTTTTTAAGATCTAGTTCCCATGCTTCTTTATCTTTTTGATGCCGAGCATTCATAGAGTCAAGGTTCATTTCAAGGGTCTTCATCTGCTGCTTGGCAGTATTAAGAGCTGCATCTCTGCAATTAATGAATAAGAAAATGGTCAAGAAAACATCTACTTCTTGGCAGAATTAAAAACTACCTCTGCAAATAATGGATAAGTAAATTGTAAGAATTAAGTTATTACGAAACATGACATTTTTCAACATAAAACTGACAGGAAAGGTGAATATATGCAGCCAAAGAAAGAGTATTCCCCAGAATCCCTAAGATTTTAACAAAAGAAGAGCTCAATTACTATCTACAAGTGGATTTCACCCAAAAAGCCAGTTTCCCAATAAATGGCTGGGCCTAGTAGAAGAACAAACTTACTGGTTGGATTGGCATGTTAATAGATAGCAAGTTGAGGAGCCGTCCCCGTGGAGACACACTTCATCATAAGGGTAGAATTTTTGTGTCAATGGTTACTGATAGGAAGGGGTTCTATTCGAAGAAATTGATGTCGCAATAAATTTGACGCGAGTAAAAATCAAGAGTTATGACTTGATAGAAGTTCCCTGACATCAAGTGATGTATGATAATAACTTCAAGTCTACAATAATCAAACTCTCATCTCAAAAGAAATTATGAAACGTGTTGTTATAATTTATTTTATTATTCATCATCATGTGTGGGAATGTCCACCGTATTATTATGTACCCTCTTCATTATTATAAATATAAGAGCATGCTAACCTAGAGGGTTAGACAATTCATTCATATCATTTTTCTCTTTTCTTCTTCTTTTTCAGACATGATATCAGAGCCAACCCTAGTCGCCCTAACCTAAGCTAGCACTTGCTTCTCTCTCTAATCTACTCTCTCGGCCAGCTTGTCGGTCACGTCCGAGACTCTCAGCCAGCTTGGCCGGCCACGTCCCGGGTTTTTCGGCCATATTGGCCAGCCACGTCACAGGGATCTCGGACATCTTGGCCGGCCACGATCCAGGGCTCTCAGCCAACTTGGCCGGATATGTCCCAGGCTGTTCGGATTTGATTTACATATCGAGGTCTGATTAGATCTAATCAGATACATGAAACGGTGGAGCTTGTGACTTTCTGATTAATTTAGTGTCTAGATTAAGTATTCGTCATGAGTAATACAGACACTCAAATAGTTGCTGCTAATCCGGTGAGACTGGATTAGCCATGAATAGATCTGGTGTGACTGAATCTGATATGATGCGATCACAAGATCCGACCTTTATATCTACTTCATCTAAGCTTGTCGAACGTGTTTTAGCGGGACAGTCTACGTACACACTTTGAAAAAAGAATGTCTTTAAGAATTTGCACGGACAGCGACTATTTCATCATCTTACCCAGTTTCCAATCCCGCAATTGTCCGAATCCACATCTTCTGACCCCGTCCTTGTTTATTCTCCACTCAGTTATATCACCAGCATCTTCACTAGACAATGCCCCCATTGACAATTCTCTTTCTGTGTCAGTCTCTCCCTTGGAGGATACTCCTGCTGAGATAGTCTCTCGTGTTATTGACTCACTTGACACTGATACTACCGAGCAACCTATTGCTCTTCGTAAGAACTACCGTGCCTGCAGAGATCGCCCTCTTTATACACATTCCTACAAAGGTTTATTAGTAAGTTCGTCGGTTTTGGTGGCCAATATCGATGCTGTTTCTCTTCCTGCTTCGGTTTTCGAGGCTCTTCAGCATGCCGGTTGGCATTCAGCTATGGAGGAGGAAATGAGTGCCCTCCAACGCAATCAGACTTGGTCCTTGGTTAATCTTCCTTCCGGTGCTTAGGTTATTGGCTGTCGTTGGGTGTTTGCCATGAAGGTTGATCCTGATGGAACTGTTGCTCGTCTGAAAGCTTG
Source organism: Rhodomyrtus tomentosa (assembly GCA_028455895.1). Lineage (NCBI taxonomy): Eukaryota > Viridiplantae > Streptophyta > Magnoliopsida > Myrtales > Myrtaceae > Rhodomyrtus > Rhodomyrtus tomentosa. The sequence continues at coordinate 33,560,614 of JAPCWY010000009.1, read as the reverse complement.
GTTGGTTGCTAAGGGTTATGCTTAAACTCATGGTCTTGATTAATTTGAGACATTTTCTCCAGTTACAAAAATAGCCTCTATTTGCTTCTTCTTATCCCTTGCAACTGTGCATTCTTGGTCTCTCCATCAGTTGGATATCAAGAATGCTTTCCTTCATAGTGATCTCGCCGAGGATGTTTACATAGAGCAGCCCCCAGGGTTTGCTACTCAGGGAGGGAAAATCTGTAAGTTTCATCGCTCTTTGTATGGTTTGAAGCAGTCTCCTCGAGCATGCTTTGATAAATTCAGCTCAGCTGTTCGGAGTTTTGATTTGCTTCAGTCTCAAAAGGATCATGCAGTATTCTATCGACGTGCTATTACTGGGTGTATCTTTCTAGTTTTATATGTGGATGATATTGTCTTGACAGGGGATGACGAGCATGGTATTACTGAATTAAAAAGATATTTGTACACTCACTTTGAGACGAACGACGTCGATGATTTGAGATACTTTCTTGGGATCGAGGTGGCCCAGAAGAAAGAAATTATCTCTTTGTCACAGCGTAAGTATGTTATGGATATCTTAACTGAATTTAACAAGCAGCAATCTCGCTCCGCAGAGTCCCCTATGGAACAGGGATTAAAGCTTCTTCCTGATCAGGGTAACTTGTTTGAACATCCTGAAAGATACCGGCGTGTCGTTGGTAAACTAAACTATCTCACTACGATGACTAGGCCTGATCTTGCATATTCGGTTAGTGTGGTTAGTCAATTTATGGCAGCACCTAGACAACCACATTGGGATGTTATTTTGAGGATTTTAAGATATCTTCGAGGTAGTCCTGGCAAGAGAATTGTTTTTGCGGCTCATGGTCATACTCGCATGGAGTATTATACTGATGCTGATTGGGCTGGTTGCCCAATTGATAGGCAGTCTACCTCTGGATATGCTTTGTATGTTGGTGGTAATTTAGTTTCATGGAAGAGTAAGATACAGGATATTGTGGCGAGGAGTAGTGCTGAAGCAAAGTATCGAGCCACTGCTACAGCTACTGCAGAGATTATGTGGACTAGACATCTTTTGAATGAGATTGGATATGGATCGAGTGGTCCACATCGTTATGGTGTGATAGTAGTTCAGCAATTCGCATTGCTTCAAATCCCGTCTTTCATGAGAGAACAAAGCATATCGAGATTGATTGTCATTTTGTTCGACAAGAGCCTACACGTGGTAGTCTCGCTCTCTCACACATCCGCATTGGAGATCAGCTAGCAGATGTGTTTACTAAACCTTTAGCTGGGCAACGTGTTCGCTTTATATGTAAGAAGCTGGGCATGGTCGATATCTATGCCTTAGCTTGAGGGAGAGTGTTATAAGTTATTTTATTATTCATCATCATATGTGGGAATGCCCACCGTATTACTATGTACCCTATTCATTATTATAAATATGAGAGCATGCTAACCTAGAGGGTTAGACAATTCATTCATATTATTCTCCTCTTTTCTTCTACTTCTTCAGGCACATGTGACCATAATTTACTATAGTTAGTAATAAATTTGAGGAAGAAAGCACAATTATACCAAAAACTATCCTATCTGCAAATGAACGGAGGTGCAGTTGGAAAAGAAAAGGTCTTGTCTGGATAAAGCACAAATCAATCATTCGCCAAAGCACCCCAAATTCCGCTGTGAATCACCATAACAAATTTCGGGCAATCATGATAGCTCTAATTAACAAAAGAAATACATCATTCTTGTTGCTATTTGAGGTCTATAATGGATTGACGGCAACAATTTTACCTTTCCTCGAGTTCTTTAACTTGATTAGCTAAAGCAGCCTGAAGATCTTGGATGGCCTTGTCCCTTTCTGCAGATGCCTGTAGGGCTTCCTTTTCAGTTTCCTGAAGAATAAGAGTGAAATGAAAAGAACAAATTAGAAAGTAACCAAAAACAATCATCAATTCAAGTCCTTTCACTGATATAAACAGACTCAGGCAAGCAAAATTAATTACCTTAAGTGCTTCCTCAAGAGCTTTAACTTCTTCAGAATCCTTAGCTGAAGCAAGTTCGGCATCCTTTTTCTGAAGAAGTGCGTGGGCACGAGCCTTATAGGAAGAAAATTCACTTTGCAGGCAATGGTTCTACATATACAAGAGTGAAAGAAGAAGGAAGGCCAGACATCAGAAATATAACTAATGCATCAACCTTCAGCTCCACCAAGAAATGTATTTTAAGCAGAAAAACCAGAAGCTAGTCTAAAGCAGCTCTGTGACTCAGCCCCACCTTCGAATTATATTGACAGAATTTATTAGCTCACCAGCAGAAAGGAACTTGTTACCCTTGTTAGTGTTTAAAAAAATTGAAACTTTGGCCAACCGTACGAATTAATCCCCACGACCCAACTTGTCCTGACTGGTGAAAACATGCAGAAGTGAATACCTGTTCTTTGAGAGCTGCTAGTTCAGCATCTCTAGCATTCAATAACTGTGCATGTGTAGACGCTTCTATCTCCAGCTGACCTGTTTGAAAGCACGGCTGTCAGATTCATAATTGTGCTTGTTATGCGCATGTGATCTTCCAAACATGCAACAAGGGTAGAATACTTTTTAACTTAGCCACTTCAACTTCGGCGCGAATGCAGTTGCTTTCAGCCACCTCAAGCTTTGTTTTAAGTGCCTGACGAACAGCTTCCCAGCTTTCCTTTTCCTTACCCTGAAAAACACATGCACCATTGAGATAAGTCTACCGAGAAAGCACGAAAAGTAGCCTATCATAGACTGCCCCAACATATATGGCAGTAAACACAATACTACGCTGAACTATCAAGAACACAAACTCTTTTCAGAATTTACAAAACCAAATGCTAGGTGAAGATCTCTCCATCCAATTAACTTAGACACCCAAACAAAGGCAAAGAAGCTTCTCTGGAAGTGGTAGATATAACCATGGAGGATGATTTTGTTTTCCTTTAGTCAAGTGACAGATTATTGCCCCTAATAATTCAACAAAAAAATAAATAAATAAATAGGCCAAGGTGTATTTGACACATTCTGCAGAATCTGGGACATTCAAGAACCAAAATGGACGCTCATCTGAAAGTAGATAAATACTGAGTTTTAGAATTAAGGTATCCAGCCAGAGAAAATTTAAGCTGATAGAACTCTAAAATGAAGCCCCCATGCCGCCATCCAAAGATAGAAAGAAACTAAAAATTTAAATTTTACTGTATAAGCTGCTTTTTATTTCCATTCCATCTCCATTATAATAACAATAATTTCGGCCCATACATGCTCACGTTTCAAGTGTGCAACCTCTCCTTTAACAGATTCCATTGCGGCTCTCAGTCTTGCCGCTTCTCCAGTTGAAGCTGCATCAAGCTCTGCAATCTTAGATTCTTTTTCTGCAAGCAGGACCTTTAATCACAGAAGAAATATAAGCAAATAAATCAAAACATTGGATAATCAGTTAAATTCAAAGTTGAAAAGTTCTCAAGCTTCTAAGCATCCTCTTAGCTGCAACATTGGATATTGCAACATCTATACAAGATCAACATACTAAGTCATTTACTTATTCTAGAAGCCGAAATAAGCCCCTAGGAGCATAAGGCAAATGCGATTCAACTACATCAATGATTATGCTATTTCACCAAGAAAAAAACATCAGAAGGGAACACTCTCACCTGAAGTGAAGATATCATTTCGGTTGCTTTGCTTCTATCAGTGGCTGCATCAGCTAGTTGGGACTCCAAATTCTCTATACTCTGATAAGGAAATAGAAAAGAGCAAGCTGAAAACGTCAAGTATTGAAACAAGGCGGTTATCAGATGGCACATTAAGATGCAGATACAATTACCTTCTGATGTTTGGCGGTGAGTTCAGATAGAGAAGCTTGCCTCTTCTCTTCTGCAGATTTTAGCAAATTTCGAAGGTCTTCCAACATCTAGAGGTACGCAAATTTAACATCAGTACTATTTCCACCAGCAAAGCCAACAATTCAGCATATTCTACGCCTTTTGCTGTGCAAGCTCCTCTACCTAATAGTTCATCTCACTTGTTGGTTTTCTAGTGTACAACTGTCACGCATATTATCATGCAGTGTCTACAAAATTCCCAATTAACATAGCTACTTAGATATTCCAAAAAAGACACCTTACTTCTTTTGTATAATGGACATGAATATGTAATCCTCGGCAGAATCATCACTCAGAGCTCTACAGGGAAAATGAAATAAAACTTCCAAGATCAAACTACCTGCTCTTTCTCAAGAAGGGACTGTTGCATAGACTCAAGGGCAAGATCTTTAGGTTGCATAGATCGCCGCAATTCCTCATTGTCATCTCGAAGTCTGTGTTTAAAAGATGTTAGCACAATGGTACATAGAAAGACCACAATACAAATGGAAGAGGTCTATCATCGATTTCATCAGCTTACAAAATTCAAGAAGACAGCAACAGTAGGAGGAGAAAGAAATAGGTCTTAGCAAGGACTCTGAGGTATTTGTCATAAACAGAAACTTTGGATTTCGCAAGCATTTCATTTTCTAAAAAGAAAGATTAATTATTGATGATGTAATCCAAGAACTCGACCGATTGACGATAAATGGCAGGCAAGGAAAAAAGAAAGTGATCAAACTCGTCATCAAGATTAAACAGGACAAGATGCCAAAATTTGCGATGACATCAAGCATCAGTTGAATTGAGATGATTCAAGAAATGTAACAAACTAGCTCTATTCAGCCGGAGTCATCACAGCATTGGCTGAGAAAGATGAGCAGAAGTGAGATCATCCCCGCAGGTGATCATGACTAGAAGCATGAACACAAATTATATCATCAACAAACGAGATCATAATTATAAATGAAAGACCTTAAAAAAGGAATGTGCAAGGAATGGGAAAAATTCTCAGCCAATGGCATAATTTTTTGTTATGAACAGGGAAAACAAAGTAAAGGATCCATCTAATTGCCTCAATATGAAAAGATTAATGTCTAACAATGCCAACAAACCTCTTTACACGATGCAACATTGATTATACTTAATTGAATAGAGCAAAATACAAGTTTACATGAATCGGAAATTCTAAATTAGGCAGAAGGATGTACACTAGCATACATTAATTTTAATACTAGTAAATTTTGATTCAGTAACTTTGATGAGGTAGCTTGGACTGCCAATTTTGGCAATTTGCAATGTGAGATTGTCCAAAGTTGGAACAATGTTTCCTGGACCATGGTTGGTGAGGGAGCATGGCAATCCCAAACAATGGTTGGAATCAACAAATTGTCTATATAAATAACAACTTGAAATTTTCCTACTACTCCAGAGACAAGGGCAGAAAGGAACTAGGACTCTCTTAAGGATAACAAACCAAATAGTTTGTTCATTTGGTTGGAGGGGGAAAAAGGTTTACTTATTGCATGCACTTCTTAATTGCTGCCTCTCAGCATCAATTGCCTTCATTGCTTCATTTGCTTGTTGACGTGTCCGATCCACCTCTTGTTGTAATGCTAACTGTTGGGATGAAGCTCGTTCAGCTATTTCATTTACTTCACGGAAACGAGCTTCAAGGTCATCCTTCTCCTGAAATTAATGATTTCCAAACACATCTAAAGTCAATTTACAGCAAGCAAAATCATCACGATGTAACCAATGGATGAAAAATATGGCAAATGGATTCACCTTTTGAACCTCTTGAATACGCTGTTTGGCCCTTTTATGAAGTCTGCTAAATTTGGAATCGAGTTCAGAGTACTTCTCTTCCCTCTCTTTTATTTCTTGATCCATCTTCTGTTGAGCTATGAGAAGAACCAGGACATAATTCAGAAATGTAAGAGAAATCATCATGCGCTTTCTTGGTTGCACAATAGCATTAGCAGCAGATGATGACGTTGTTTAACCTAAAATTTTAAATTTTATGTTCCCATTTGCATTCAAGAACTAAATAAGTCCAGAAAATGCATTCGACATAACCCGAAAACAATTCATGAATGCCAATAAGGGAAACTGCTTTCAAAGTTGTTGTCCAATGAAATATTTTAGTTACTTCATTCCAAATCAGTGTTAGAAGGCTTGCAATCCATAAATAATCTCTTATGCAATTCTGGTGAAATACAACCGTATTATTAAGATTTTGTTTCTTAGAGATTTGGTATTGCAGGCTAAACATGTCATAGAAAACTTTTCTCTGAAACAAAGCGGAGCCTAACATATTTTAACTTTCCCCTTTTCAGTCTTCGTACTCCAAAACATGCAGTGCAAATGGCCGAGAGTTCAGATGCAAACTGCATCCAAACTAAATACAGATCCAAAACAGTAAATTCAACAGATTCCTAACCATCCCCAAAGTGTTTCACTGGTTCAGCACGTGAAGAAAGTCTCACTAAATAGAAGATATGAAGCTTCATCTGACCTTCAGCAAGCCTGGCTGAGAGCTCCTGGGCTCGTGCATCTGCCTCTGAATGTGCTACTCGAAGATGCTTTAGAGCCTCCTCCGCCGCACCTCGTGTTTGCTTTTCCTCCAATAGTTCTTTCTCCAGAGATTCTATTCTCTCATTGAGTCTCTTCACATCTTCACCTTCCTTTCCACCCAATTTTGTTTGCTGTTGAGACCTAATCTCTTTAAAGTGAAGATCTTTTAGACCCTCAAAATGAGACTTCAAGTACTCGTTTTGAAGCTTCAGTTCAGTAACCATCTGCACGAGCTCATCGTGAGTATCACCATAGTGTGGGGTGTTTTCACATGATCCATTCTCCTTCGCAGGAAACCCATTGCTTCTAAGGCTAGCGTCATTCATGTGATTTCCCATCTCCACAGAATATTCAATGTTACTTTCCCGCATTTCAGCAACCTCACCTCCCTCTGCAGACATTCTAATGATCTTGACAATCAACGTGTCCTCCACCCAAATATGTACCCCTTATCGTGTATCACCACATGCCTCGTCGAATAAAACAAACTAAACAGCGAACGTATGCGCAGGCTCATCAATATCTTTCCCGGGTACATCACCCGTTCGGCAGCCTGATGACACTGAAAACAAAAACCACAACGAATCGCACTGGTTACAGCAAAGTTCAATCTATTTTCGATAACTAAGCCAAAAAGCAACTGCACGTATTGACAAAACTTAATGACTGTCGGTGATCAAAGTGAATGACCATCTCCTAGACAAAAACTCCACCTTTAAGGACTAGAAATCTAAATCCAATCGCGTCACACACTAATGTCAATGCCCGAAATTCATTAAAAGCGCACCTTAAATCAACCCAAGTGGAGCAACCATGTTTCAGCTACACCAATCAAACACCGTAGAACAGAACGTAGGACAACGACAATGCAAGAACATCCACCTACCTCCGACAAATAATTCCGTACTCACCGATGCAGGTGGAAGTCCAACAAAGCTCGAATTTTCTCGCTAAATTACCGACGAATCTTCGAAATCCGGAAGCTGCAGGTTTCAGCTACGAGATTTGAGATCGTTCGTCCAAAAAATCAGATCTCCATGCCTGGTGTTCTTTGGGCCGTGTAGTGTCGGGAGGATCCAAAACCCGCCGTCTTGAACGGCTCCGTATCTCCCTGCAATATGTCGGAGAAGCGGACAACCGAAGAGAACGATAAAGTATGAAGAGAAATGCATCTGACTTTCTAAGTGTGTAAGGAGGGGTAACTTCGTCAATTGAGAATCTATAAGTTTCGCACCCTTGCTCCTCCACGACATCGGCGGCGCGTGAGTCGCGTGGATTAGCGCGAGTGTCTCCGTTGACAGATATCGTCGAGCGATTTTTCCTTTCGACAAAAAAAAAAAAAGGAAAAAAACTTAACTTTTTTCATGAAAAATGAATATGCTGTTGCTGTCCGCTGATTTCCCGATAATTGCATTGTAGATGTAATGAATTGATTTATTTTAATCTTTTTAATATGGGTAAAAATCATAAAAAAAATTCAAATTATATGCACCATGAAACATTTATTCTAAACCTTTTTAAGAGATACAAAAAAAAAATCTTAAACTCCTACTTATCTGACATATATAGGCTCCGTCAAGATTTTATTAACAAACACCATTAAAAATATGATAATATGGACGCTCGAAAGCATACGATGTTGACATGGCAACTTAAGTGAAATAAAAACGACGTTGTTTTGAATGAATATTATCTTACGGAATATTGAGGGGGTAAATGTCACACAACTCTAAGTTTAGAGCCACAACAAATTTTTTTAAGGTAAATGTGTCGCATTGAAGTTTTTCAATATCACAAAAAAAATTCAAAATAAAAATATCATGACGTACATAGTTTGAAATTTTTAATAGCTTTTCTTCTACTAACGATGGATAAAGCCTTCAAAACTAATTTTGAGAGAGACTGTACCGGTGAGAAAATGGCGCGTGGAGAAATAGCCCGGTAGATGTGTCTTGTCTTTTTAATCAAGGAAAGAAATGATTTATTTTTTCTTTTTTTATCATTCTGAAATAGTATTTTTACTTTTGCATATTAACGTACTTAAGTGTGACGATACCATAAAAAAAACAGGACTTTTAGAAAAGTCCAGTAGGCTAAGATGACTTGATTTGCACCTAAAAGAAGTTTGTGGACCAAAATGAGGAAAATTGCACTAGTTAAATCACCAACATTGTCTCGTCTCATTGCACCATGTGACAGACATTAGTTGTCGCACTCTTTTTCAGAGTTTCAAGATCGGAGTGCCGCACCCGCACCCGACACATACAGAATCGCGATGGAGAATTATTTATCCACGCACGCGCGCCGCTAAGAACGAACAATACTCCTGAAAGACCCGATAATCTCCATGCACAATCAAGAGACCTATCCTAGTCATACGTAATTGGACATAGCAATCTGTTCTAACTCCAAGAGTAGCACAAGAGCCAATCTCTTGGACAGATGCTTACCCTTCCCATGTCCTTGCCCTTTGGTTTCGGGCCACTGTTTCTCACTTCTGACACCCATCTCTATGAAATCCTGCTCAAGGGCATCTTTAATCCCCGTAGGCTTCTCTTCAGGATATGCTAACCAAGCCTTCTTGTAATTTTGTGAGGAGGATATCAAGCAAAGATTTGATATTTTTAACTACCTAAGCAAGAAGATTATCACAGACAGACTAGAGGTTTATCAAGGCTAAGATAAACCCTCCATGCTATGTTATTATTACACATGACACTGTTCGCTCCTATTCAAAGAGCATGCATGCCGGCCGGCGACTTCGCAGAAAGATCGATGCTCGTGAGCTCCATCACGCGCCTCCACTGCTTCTTCCCCGATCTTGAACTCCTGAAAATAATTCAGAACAGTTTGAAATGTCTCGGAGAAAACTCAGTCAAATGGGTTTTTGGTGTAAGCTCTAGATTTTCCAGGGAACGAAATGAAAATGGCAAAATGATTCACCCGCGGAACTTCCACCTTTGAATTTTACAGCAACATACTCGAAAAAGTCTCTGGATGCATCTGCAATTCGAGTAACCAAATGAGATAAGTGCCAAATGCAAAACAAATGTTTTACAATCATTGATGATAGAGTTCCGGATGATCAGAAACGAGATGCTGTGACTGTTAAGAAAATGACAAGTCAAAAGCGGTAAAATATTTAGTGCTGTGGCAGAAGAGATAAAATTGCACTACCCTGAGTAGCGCTGAGATGTTGTAGCAGAAGCAAAAGGACCGTCGTTGAAAAATTTGCCAACATGATTGCAACTATGACCATATATTCCTTAAAAGCATGCATCTCTCAAATGGTCACATTGGCACTCTCAATCATGTATGAAGCCCTCAGTGGAAATTATCCTTCCTCATCCGTAAAATACTGAAACTAATGTAGAATAAACTCTGTGTCTAGAGATAATATCATATTAACTCAAATCCATTTCCACAATAAAAACGTTAAGAGCGGCTGCCAGGGAATATGTGAGAAACATAGGAAGGTATGAAACCTATGGTTTATTTACATGCATGACATACCGTGTTTCATTGTCAATGATGGATCTTTCTCAATTACATAACCAATCACCTTCGCTGGTATTCCCGCTACCATCCTTCGGTTAAAAAACAAGAAGAAGAAACATTAGCAAACTTCACAAGCCGATCAAATTAATAGAAAGACAAATTTATTAAAGTCGTGGTTCGATAGTCGATTAAGAGCTTACCCATGTGGAGGAATATCTTTCAAAATTAGGGAACCAGCTGCGATCATTGCACCCTCCCCAATTTTAATATTTCCAAGTACGGTTACACTCGCTCCAATAAGTGCACCTTCACCCACCGTTGGATGACGATCACCGGTCTCTTTTCCGGTCCCTCCCAGAGTCACACCCTATCATCCGTTTGAATAAACATAAAGTCAGCCCTTTCACATAGAAAGGAAAAGAATATACAGATGACTTCTCGAAGCACGTGTTCTGCTTCATATGTGTAAAAGCATTATTCTACAAGCAAAGCATCATACTATATGAAATGCAATTACACTGGTAAAAGACACCAAGTCACAAAAATAACTTTTGCTTCTTAAAGTGAGTGATTTATGAAATCTGAAGTTCATCAATGTCCACGGATGACAATTAGCGTTGACGCAGTTGCGAGTTTTGAAAAGCTAAGTTTTCAAAAGACGACAATCTAATATAATAAAGAACTTGGTAGTATATTGTACGAAAGAATCCTTCTGGTCATTGCCCCTTTTAAGTTTTGGCAAACAAAAAAGGGGTCTATTAAGTCCATAGTACTTCTCCACCATTTATATGCGTAAGAGCAAAACTGATGCATCACAGATTATGCATCAGCAAGCAGCAGATATCTATGAGGCTACCGAAAGAAAAAATACTAACGGCTTAGAAAAGAAACAGAGAGGAAAAGAGAATTTGGTTTACCTGCATCAAGGAAACTCTGTTTCCAATAACAGCAGTCTCACCAATAACCAAGCCTGTCCCATGATCCAGCAGTATTCCCTCTCCAATTCTAGCAGCTGCAGAAAATAACCCAATTAGAAAAAGATCACGAGATAGCATCACAAACTAAACAGTACGATAGAGAGGCTCATTATCCCTCACATATACTACAAGTGCAATAAAACTCCCTCCAAAGACTAACTTGGACCAAATCTATCAAAATCGTCTTCAGATTCTTCAAGTTCCCAGAAGTCAAAGTTCAAATGACAAAACATGATTAAGAAACAAGTCTAGGTTTGTTCAGTGTGTTTTCTGAAAGTTGGCACCAAATGCCCCTCTCCACTATTGCTGGTGTCAAAAGTATATCCGGAAGATTGGATGATGCGATTCTGCATCAGCAGCAAAACATAGAAGGAGAACTCAAGAATACATGAACCTTAAGAAAAGAACTAAACGTACCAGGATGTATGTCAACTCCGAAAACCTAGAGAAAAAGGGCAGGGAAATTCTTAAGAAAGCAAATTCCTGATTATAACAGTTATTGAGCATGGTCAGACAAGCCTACCTCACTAATACGGCTTTGCAATGCCAGGGCGAGTACTTTCCTTCCTTTTTTCCACAATGCATGTGCTACTCGATATGATTGCAAGGAATGGTAACCCTACAAAACGAAGTAAAGGAAGAGATTGTCGGTATTACATTTGTGTTCTGCATGCTAATCAAGAACTTCTCCGAGTACGGCACGACCATAGCCCGAGACTAGTAAACTATCAGTTAACGTGTTCACAGATATGCAGAAGTACAGTGATAATATATCTCCATTTAAATCATGACACCCGAAATTTCCAAAATCAAGGTGAATATTGTGCTCCAGATTCCTCGAGACTGGTTGAATAGAATGTTTCTCATCACGAGGACCATGCATACTAACAACAGATCTGACTCTTGCTATCAAGATGGTCATGAATTCCTGTGATTATTTCTTCAAGACTAAGACAACCTAAATAAGGAATATGGCAAGTATGTTGTGAAATATTTGGTACGTGGTACAAAAATGCATAATTACCTTAAAGTACAATAGGGCTGAGCTATACGATATACAAGCTGGATCTCTGTCTTTGAATGCCTACGAAAGACAAAGCTTCAAAATCAAAGCGACTGCATCAAAGGAGCAAACATGGCTACTTAAACAAAAAGTAGTTTACCTGCACATCCAAGCGGATTGCACGTTGAATGGTTTCATCATTCGTTATAACATCATTAAATGTATCGACAAGTTGTGTTGCCAGCAGTGTAGCATTGTGGAGCCGATTGGCCAAAACAAACCCCAATGCCTGCTCCAAATTTTCATGCGATAGGATACTAGCATATAAAAAGCTGCTCAAAATAGGCTCCTTCTCCGCCTGTCATGAATTATAAAGCAACTAATTTAGCAAACTTTTCAGGAACACTGGACTTGTATGACAAGAATGCAGAATTAACTTCACAAACAAATTGAGCATTGAATCCAAGTGTTCTTAGATGCAACAACATGTTGAGCAGGCTGCTCGGAGATGGGATATTCTTCTTTAGCCAGCTCTAGTGACACGCTTCTCAGAACTTCCTGAAGTTCCTTCAGAAGTTCTTCACCATCTTTTAATTAGAGAAATTACCCATATACCCTACTATGCCGATGCTCATTTCGTCGCAGAAGAAATTTGCGCTGCAAATATGAAGTTCACATACCAGGTTATGTGGGTATGCATTCTTCTACGAAAAAACGTGACCTTGAGCTCGTTTAGGCTTGAATTATTCGATTAAACAGTGAACAGTGCAATTCTCGAGAAACTTTCAAATGTAAAAAGGAAATTAAACTTGTTGAAGATACCATATACTGTGAGTTTATATATTTACGAGGCTTCAATTCAGCTTTAACAAAAAAATTACTGGGCCAAAATAATCCAAATCCGACTTCCAACAAATCTCATTAAAGGCTCTAAAACAACCACAGGGCGAACTGGCCAACTCTCTTCAAACAAACATAAGAAAGAGAAACAGAACAGATTGATCAGCATCAAGATAGTTTGTCCGGAGAGACACATACACAGACCACAAACCACAAATTCACAATTCCCGAAATTGGGTCACCTCCAACTTGGCCTCTTCTCTCATGGCGTCCCAAATCGGGTCGCCAGAACCCGAGACGGAGACGATGGATTCCGACTCTGGCCTCCAGACCCCCATCGCGTAGACGGGGAAGACCTTCTCGGGCGGGCACCGCAGGTACCCCTCCAAGCTCTCTTCTTTGATCGACAGCCGCCTCGGAATCATCTCCGAGAGCAGAGAACCGCCGCTCTCGTCGCTCAAGTAAGTAATGGCAATGGAAAGAGAAGGAAAAAATGCTCAAGCTGTATATGTCTTCACTCCCATAAATAGCGGGAATGACAGCGAAACTGAAAACGAGGGGGGTGTGTTGGTTTCGGTGCAGCGAGAGGGACGAAGCGCCCCCTTCTCTTCCCTCGTTGCTTGCTTTTTTGCTCAGTCCCTCTCGGGTCCTTGCCGTGCGTTACCCTGTCATGGAGAGAGAGCAAGAGAGGGAGAAAGAGGCACCGTAGGAAAAGAAACGGACGCTGAACGTGCCGATGAGTGAAGGACGAAGCACCACCCCTCCCCTGTTTCTAAGTCGTGTGAATGGCTCGCATGTGGCGGTTCCAGTCAGACAAGGGGGTGAAACTCTCGTCTCGACGCTAACGGACGGGGGATGGATCTGAACCGTTCAATAGCGTGAGGTCATAAATCTGACTGCTGGGATCAGCCGATTTATGATGAATTAATAATGAAATAAAGGCCTAATTACACACACACACGCACACAAAATCCAATTATATCGGCTCGTCATGGCTTGTTGTGTGTAATATGGGGTAATGTTAACTCTGGTTGTTCTAATTTATGTTGTTCATGACATTTGCTTGTCTATATTTTTTCTTTGTTTAATCTAGTCATCGAGTTCATAAGAAGTGCTCAGTTGAGTTCATTTCAGCAATAGTGCCATTTAATATGCCGTGACTTGGCATGCTGCTGTGGTTCTCTGTTATTAAAATGTAAGAATAAGTAGTGCGATGTATTAAGAGCGCATCACTAGAAAATAGATAACGTCACTTGAGAAAAGATTATCAAGAGGAAGTCAAGGTCAAGTCCATTGATATATTCGGTTTCATCAACCTTCCCTCAAAAGCCAACATCCACTAACAAGTAAATTTAAGCTGATAAATTATGATTATTTGATTTGGAACTCTTCTAACATAGCTTAAAACTCAGTGTTAACACATCTCAACTTGAATTCGCAATACCTACCTTTCGAAAAAAGAAAAAGAAAACTACATTCATCTTTAGAAATCATAACCGAAATTCATTTCTTAAGGTAATCAACACGTCTTAACTTAAATCTCTAATGGGACGAGTATCCATTGACATATTCACCAAACAAAACCTAATACTTTCGCTCGAGGACCTTGTCAAGAGAGATTTCAAATCCAATTCCATTAACATATTTAAATAGACCCACATTTACTAAAAAATTTAAGGGATTTATTAATTGATTCTCATTACATTAATTATTCGATGTTGACACCACATACACATATATCAAATAAACCTCCACATGGTTTGCCAATCAATACTTTCGTGGAAGTCTTGATCACCAAAATCATATAGGGTTCCGTGCGTTCAGATTTTTTTTTTTATTTAAAAATTTCAAAAACTTCTTGATGACAATTTCAAAAGTTCTAAGTCTTCATTTGATCATTCCAAAAATGAATAGAGAGGCATGCTCTTTACAGGGAGGATGAGGGGAGTCTTTGATCCTCGTATTGGCTATTGATTGGTCAATCAAGTTTGTACATCGATAATTACTATCATGAACATATGGTTCGATAATTATAATTCGTGGTTCTATCCATGAACAAAACCATAAGGATCATCATGCTTGACTTATCACGAGATTGTTCTATTAACATCACTTGTGCAATAGTTTAGACTATGCACTAACACTTGCATCGAAAATAGGAAAAAGGAAAAAAAGAAAAGAAAAGAAATATGGCGAATTTCTAGATCAGGCTAGCACAAACACAAAAAACTTTTTGATCTGATTCCCAATTTTAGGGTGAAAATTAGATCACCCTGAAACCGATGACCTAGATATGTCCAGTCCTGTATTAGAATGAAAATATAACGTCTACGTTCAACTCTTGTCTACGCTCGACGCTTGTGGTCCTTATCGAACGGCGACGCTTTGGCATCAAGTATCGAATCAAACGAGGTCTAAACGAGCACCATTATTATCAATTATATATTAAACTCGATACGCCGAAACGAAAGGACAAGACAACAACGACAACATGCATACGTGCTCTGTTGCTTTTGTGGCCCCATTCTTGTGCGCGAATGAACTCTAAAATTGCCATTCAAAGAACCATTCTCACTGAACTTTGATTAACTTTCATCTCTATTGTACTTTGATTTCCCTCTCACGTTCAAGTGGGATCAGGAAAATAAGCTCCAGCACACTATGTCAGAGAGTTCAATCCAAAATTTTAAAGTTTATACGTAGAGGGAGACTATATATAGAATCTAGTAAACAAGCGATGTGGGATGCATTAATATTTATTAGGCACGTCACCGCCAAATGGACGACGCATTGGTAATTTTAGTTTGTTACAAATTGACGCTTTTCCTCACGAGCAATAACGAAAAGTTTCATCTATCAGTCGATTCAAGAGGTGTTTCGATGTTAATTTGTAATGTATATTATCTTGGAATATATAAGTGCAAGTGTTCGATATATCTTTTAACAATATTTGGGAAATTATCAATTCAATCCTAAACATATTGCTCAGGTGCAATTTAGTTCTAAATACTGAAATTTTGCCTATGTAGTATTAAATCTTTACGCGAAATTTCAATGTAATCCTTCCAAGTAGTTCCCACAAAAAATTGTTGACATAGCGTCTAGCTGCAATTAGTGTATCGCCACGTTTGCAACTTCCAATGACAATTGGTCGGAAGAACTATGTTGAGTTCTCGCGCAAAGGTGTAGGACTAGATTGGTGAAATAAAAAAAGTTTATGATCGAAGTTGACCTCCACAGACAGGGTTTAAAATCGAACGAGTGATTTTTCCAACGATAATCTCTAACATAATGATTCGCAGATGTAGAGAGGTTAAGCTTTTGGAGCATATAGATCAACATCATGCATAGAGGCCTCTTGCTTGCCGGAAAATTGTACAAAAAGTCCTAAAGCTATTTCAATTTTTCAATTTTGATCATAAACCTTTTAATTTTATCTATTGAATAATCAAATTGTTCTCGTTTGCCAATTGAATTCATTTGGCCAATTTTGACCAAAAAATGTTGACATGAATCCCGGCCATCTTAGATGGCACGATCGGTGATTTTCTGCCAAAATTGATCGGATGGACTCAATGGTCAAAATTAAAAGGTTTTGACAAAACTAGAGTATGTATACAACTTTTTCAACAAAATTTTCTTTTACTTGACATCGGGAAATCAAGTTTAATCAAACCACCTAGTCTTATTATAACATCCTTTTGCCATTCTTTAAAGGAAAAACCATCGAAAGATGTAATGGAGCTCACGTGAAAACAGTACAAAGAACACGAAAAAAGCCAGTGGAACATGCCCTTTTCCTTTTCCACCATTAACTTGTGGAATGTGCGTGCATGGCTGTATGTAGACAGGGAAGAGGGCCAGGGACATTCTTTTATTATTATTATTATTATTATTTTTTCCGTGGCAATCAATCATTCAATCTGACTCGGATGCTCTCTTATGTTGCTGCTCGACGCAGACTATGCTTTTGTCGTCTCTCCACCCTATAAAACGACATTGACCCCGACACTTGATTAAGAAAGATTGCCTCAATGCCTCGAGAATAAGATGTAACGATTTCGTAGATGTCGCCTATTTTGGAAAAAGAAATTAGACTGTGTCAAATAGAAAGGATCGAAAGTTACATTAGAAAAGTATTTGATTATGAGATCACCCGCCATTCATTCCTTAAATTTGTTCCTAGGTGCGTGCCCTCTTGCTAGTTAATATTCTTTTGGCGAATATTTAGGGAAAACGACACTCACTATACCTAAATTTTGATCCAATGTGTGCAATGTCATTCTTACTCATTTGATTTGCTCAATGTAATCCTTAAACTACTCATGAATGTTGAATATAGTATTTAGACTTTCAAGTTATTAATTTTCCGTAACGAAGCCAAATGAGTTATTTGGTTCTTTTCACAAGTTTTTATAATTGCACTATTGCCCATATTGTCAAAAGTATCTTTTTCATTTCAATCCATTTCCCTAGAGGTATCAAATGGGTGGATCGGGTCGAATATGATGTGACTCTTATTGACCTGTCTAACTCGTTTTGACCCATATTCAATGACTCATATCCAACCCGACACTTAATCGACCCATACCCGACCCGACCTGATCCGATCCGTTATGACCCATATTATTAAATCATACTTATATAACGCATTTAACCTATTTGAAGCTCTTTCAATGCGTATGTTATCAGATAAAAACTTCACATGATATTACAAAAATAAATAATAAAAATTTAAATAAAATAAAAATAATATTACTGAAATACTTTCATGTAATTTTTTTTCATTTTTTTAAAAAATTTTATGGCTTTTTTCAATTTCTTTAAATATTTTTTAATCAAGTGAAACATTTCCTTTTTTAAAAAATTCTGATTTTTTTATTTTCTTAAATATTTTTATATTATTTCTTCTTCGACGGGCGATGGGGGCAGTGACAACTGGCGGTGGGTGGCCACTAGTTTTTATTTTTTATTATATTTTCCTTTTCTGATTTCTTTCATTAACTTATAAAAATTGAAAATAACAAAGACTTTTAAGGCCCCTGGCCCATGTGCAATTTGTGGGGTTGCTCTTATGGATCGAAAATGAGTAAAAAATGAGTTTAAGTGTGTGACCCATTTATGACTCGTCTGATTCAACTTAATATTTCAGACCCATTTTTATTGAGTTCTTAAAGTCTTAAAACCCATAAATAACCCATTTAGGTGAAAATATGGATAAAAAATGGGTCAATGACCCATATTGTTGGCTCTATTGATTTTCGCAATCACCAACAAATACGCGTCATCTTTTCATTTCATTTGTTTTTTAGATTTTTTGTCTTTATAACTATTACAATAGTTTCATTTATGTATATTTTCATCTATGATTTCTATACTAGTAACGATTGATATTCCTGTTATTTTGTTTTTCAAATTTATAAATATGAGTAAATTTGATTAATAAAACATGAACCAACAAAAACATGAAAGTTTTGTTAATCTAAAAATTAGGATCCAGATATAAGTTAATGTAAGTACGACTATATATAGGTAAATTTATACCATTTTTATACTCTTATGAAACCGCTTATTCTTGAAATATCAAGAATATCAACTCGACACAACTCCAAATGAGATTCTATGATGCAATTAGGGTTGGGGAATTCAAAATGAGATGAAATTTGATCGGCTGCATGGAAACATGCCGCTGATCATTGTGATCGACATTAATTTTTTGCGTTTCGGAGTCTTTTAGATGGGTCTTTAGACATTTTTTTGTAATTTTAGTGGCGTTAATTTTGTGTTTTCTGTTTTAATTAGGATTAACATTGTATAAAATGGTATTTAGGGCTCTTAGAGGACGCAGATTTTTTGACGTTGATTTTTTATAATCATTAGTGAGAGAAAGATTTGTTCCTCTTTTCAATTTCCTTTACACGTTTAGTCAATTTCTGTTGCGTTTCGGCATTATTCTACTCTTACATATATACAGATCATAAGTTAGAAATATACTTGAATGAAAATATTGTAACATTTGTAAAGACTGGTGAAATGAAAAAGATAGCATAATTATTTATTAATTTAGTAAACGAATTGAAGTGTACAGATTCTTTAAAGTCTGTCAAATAGTTTAATTATGAAAAATTGCGAATAGCACCGAGGTACTGATTTGACTTTGATATGGAAAATGAGAGGGTAATTTGTAAGAATTTAAAGTTTAGGGACAAGATTATACATTTATAAATTTGAAGAAACTAAAAATCTGAAGAATGGTATTGAACAATTAGCAAAAATTTAGAAATTAGCAGTGTCATTATCCCCACTATTTTACTCTTCGACTTCATGTGACTACGGGCCTGTTTGGTTCAGCATTTGGCCAAGAGACTTTGAGTGAATACAAATAACTTTTGGTTAAAGGCCTTTTCTAAAATGCAAATAGTGTTTGACAAAGTATTTTTCAAAAACACTTTTGAAAACAACTTTGACGTAAATACCGTTTGGTGAAAAATAAACTTTGTAAAGTATTTTTACTTTTTTTATAAAAAAAAGAGGCAGCGAGGATCGGTGATGGGCGGCGGCGGTGACCGGCGGCGGCCAATGACTTGTGACGGCGCTCGGCAGCGGCGATCGACGACCAGTAGTCGCGGCCGACGACTGGCGATTGGCAGCGGCGACTGGCTACTGGCAATCGGCTAAGGCGGTCGGCAAGCGGTGACAGCAGGGCAACCGACAGTGGCGGCGACGACTAGCAACGGCGGCGATTAGCGGCTGCGGCCGGCGACCGATGGCGACGACCGAGAACTGGCCAGCGGCGACAGGAGGAGGTCGGCAGCGGCGACCAATGGATGACAAGTGAATGTGAATTTTTTTTTTTATAAAAAATTAGTTGCATTTGAGATGCAACTTCTCAAAATACCTCCAGAGGTACTTTGTCCTAAATGTCTTTAGAGAGCATTTGAGATGCAATTGCATCTACCCAAAGTGAGCCCAAAAATGAACCAAACAACATTTGCATTTGGCTAAGGGACTTTAGAGCCCCAATGCTTATCTCAAATGATGAACCAAACATGGTCTACATTTGAAACATATCCCATATTTCCTACATATGGAACTTATGTGATATTCTTAAGAGGAAATTCTTCGCACAATGGACAAAAATTTAGAGATCATTAGAGTCATTATTCCCATTATTTTAGTCTTCAACTCCATAGGCATTTTTAGGAAAAATTACTAAAAAAAATTTAAACTTTTGAATTTGATCAATTTAGTCTCAAACCTTTTAACAATTTGTCATAATTTCTGGTAAGTGTGTAGGACATTATTTCGTCCACTTCAGTAATTTCCGATCAATATTGGCCGGATACACCAGCCCAGCCCTGGTGAGGGTTGTTGGCCATAATGAACCAACAAAAAGTAAAAAGAGGAAAAAAAGGGAGAAAATAATAAAATGCTCAAGAAATCATAAAAATAGTCCACGTAAGTTCCAACGGTGTCATGTAGAATGACCGGTGTCCATGTCAACGATTTCCAATCAAAATTAGCTAGAGGAATTGAATTGATAAATTTTCAAAATATTTAAGACTGAATTGATCTAAGTAAAATGTTTAGGACTAAATTAGAATAACTGCAATATGTTCATAACTTCTTTGGTAATTTTCTCGCAATTTTTATGTGAATTTATTTGAACCATGTCCCTCGTTACCTAATTAACATATTTTAAAAATTTTGATACCGCACTTTTCATTGAGCTATTGTCTAGTCAAATGCTAGCCATCTATAAACCCAGGCTAAAAAATTTGCAATTAATGGTGGGGAGACGGACCGGTGAAATATCCCAGCTTTGATACCACTGAATTCAGATCTCAAAGCATCATTATACTTTGTTTGTTTGACCAGAGACGTTTCCAAAATGCGCCAATATCTTAACACGAGCGATGACGCGGAAGCCTGTAATATAAACAAAGGGGAAACCTAAGAATATAATATAAATGCGCATCAAAGGCAACATCGCTTTCGTCAAAATTAAAAGAAATGGTCCTCTTGTTATCCAACATTATTCACGACATGATGAAGACATCCTCGTTCCACCGATCTCTAATTCAACTTTCGGGCGAAGGACGTGAGGATAGTGTAGGGAGCCTCAGTACAAGTCGTCACCAATCTTGTTCTCGCTCAATATGAATGACAATCGAGGAACGTAATAATGCGGGACACATTGACTTTCCTTGCGAAAAAGATTCAACCGTGATGTGGATGAACACTGCAATTTTCTGGTAATTTTCCCTGGTAATTTCCTTGCGAAAATTACCAAAAAATTCATTCTATATTTATTTTTTTATTTTCTTCTCTCTTTTTTTTTTTAGTTCTTCCTCTGCATGTCAACGACCACGGCAATGACCGGCAATCAGCCATAGGTGAGGGATAAGCTCACCCAATGCTAGTTGATTAGTTGAGAAAGAAGGAAAAAAAGAAAAAAAGAAAAGGAAGTTTAAAGAGTGCAAGGATGAAAAGGAGGAAAATTTCCTATTTGAAAAATGACGAAATCATTTTCCTCATCTTCAAAGAGTTTTTTCTATTAAGGAAAATTGTTTTTTTGGCTAGTTTATTTTCTGTGAATCAAAAGGCTAGAAGATTCGTATTTTTTTTTTTTGAAAATTATTTTTCGAAGCCTTAAAATCGTTGATAAGTTAATAAGAATTGTAATGTACAGTTAAACCAAAAGACAAAGGAAAGAGAAACCCATGGACGATGATCTACACACTTACCGGGAACAACACAACCTGGTAAATGCGCCCCTCCATATCTGATGTTGTTTGGATAACCTGCTATCTAGTACCGACACACTTCATGGGTGTGGGTGTGGGTGTGGGTGTGGGTGTCGGACGCGGTCAACACGCCAAACATGTGGTCGACACGCGTGTCCGACTGCATGTTCGGTGCCGGACACGTGAAATCTAATTAAAAAAAAAGAAAACACAATATTTGAAAATTTGGTCAATGCTCGCATGTCCTTATTGAGTTGCCTTAGGGCGACACTTGAAAAGGCCCAACTATAATGGTGGACTTTTTCACTAAAAATTTAATTTGAAATAAGACTCCATGTCCATTTATTGACATTTTAAAAAGTCATCCCACTTATTATCCTCATTAAGCAACCAATGTGAGACTTCATGTTTGTCTCGAAGTGTCACCTTTAACTTTTTAAAAATACTTCATGTTTGTCTCTCTCTCCCTCATTACTAATGTGGGATCAATTGTAGGCTTATGATTCAAAGTATTGATGAAAAAGCCAATAAATTGTTGCTTTCATCGGCTTTATTTTTTATTTTTTATATTTAAAAATATATATTTAACACAATGTGTTCCCGACATATCGAATTTTTCTATTTTTGAGAAATGGAGTGTCGGCATATCGTATCATGTTGTGTTCACGTATCAGTATTGGTGTCAGTGCTACTTAGATAACTTGACAAACCATGAATGAATGTGTCAATATGTCCGGTTCACTTGATATTTACATAGTACCCCTTACACGACCTCTTAAACAACCCAAATTATCCATATTTTACAAGGGTTAATTCCCTAAAAAAAAAGTCTAATGGCGATTCTGGTTCGAACTTTTCTTGTCTCATAAAAAAACATCAATTTTAGGTCCAGTGACGTTTTTGACCAGAACTTTTTTTCATACCATGGAAAGTACAAAATTTAACTCAAATCCTAAATTAGGCACCTTAATTTGGAACCAACGTTTATGTTCTTGGGACCACTTTTAGAATATAAATAATTTTTTCTGTTTCTGTTCACGTGAATGATTTTTAGAAACATAAACGCGTTTGATAATTGCAAAAAGGGGAGAGGGAGAAGAGGGTTTGCTGAAATCACCTTAAGTCATCAATTCTCGCCCTATCTCTAGCAGAGCCACGGAAAAATTTAGCAAATAAAAAGAAAGGCCTTTTTATTCTTCACGTCCAGATTACCTCCTGGATCATTAGATAAGAATCCAAAGATGAAAAAGTACGTCATGCTAATGTGCCTTGATGATCCACGTCTTAGGGTCAAACGCTATTGAGCATAATGAAATATCCATGTGGCTGAGAGCCCTCGTAGCCCACAACGACGCAATTATAGGGGGCACGCTCTCTGCGACCCTCCCAGACTTAATGGCGCTTGCGCTTGTTCGTCGGTGCTCATGGGGTCAAACCCATCTAGGGCGCGGCAATGGAGGACGTTCGCCGCCTCGCTGATGGCCGTGGTGAGGACGAGAGTTTGGGTCGGGAGAGAGATATGAGGAAGAGGCATCTGGTCGAGGGGTTCTTAGTCCTCAAAAAGGAAGTGGGTGGCGGGTTCATGGTCTCTCTCTATTCGATCTTGCTCCCCTTGAGGTTCAATTTTGGCTTGATTGCAGAGTCCCCAAACCCTAGCTCCTCGCCGAACCCAGCCCTCCTTCTCAGTACCCATCGAGCGGCTCTTTGCCACCAGTCCATCCTCTCAATCCTCTGCCGTTCTTTTTTACGCTGTGTCGAGGACAGATTAGACGTCCCGATTCTTGCACTCCAAAATTGCCTCGCAGTCCTTCAACGGCCGCTCAGCCGCCCGGATCAGAGCCATCAAGTCGATGGCCGCTGCATCCTCTTCCACTTCCCCTTGAGCTCGGCAATGAAGGCAGGGGGCAGCAGCATTGGGCATGGTGACGTTGGAGGAGGAGGGGAAGAGCTGGATGGCGTCGGAGGAGGAGATCTTGCACCAGAGACAATCGAAAAGGGGCTTGCGGTCAATGAAGGTGACGGTGGGCAGGTGGTGGCTCGCACGTTTTTGCCCTCGAGTTGTTTCTAAAAAGTGTTCCGGAGTTAGAATCAATTTTTTTTTTATTATTTCTGCTCCAAAATTATTTTTGTTTGTTAAAATTGTTCTTGGAACAATTTTTTACCATACATGTTTTTATTTTCAAAGTGTTCTAGAAATATTTTGAAAAAATAAATACTTTTTCTGGAGGGTTATCATACATGCGATAATTGTCCAACATGATAATTTCACGTCATCAATAAATCTACGTGGATTTAATATACTATTCATCATACTCTTAGCATGGGATATGAAGTTGTTCATTGATTCGGGGAGGATAGGACTGGGTTCGTTAACAAAAAGAAGGCTCAAGTCGTAAGCTTGACATATCTTGTCCATGGCGTCTTTCCATGGGTGTCAATACACAACGTGATACTTGCGGCTGAAGTGAAGTAAATGATAAACATGTTAATCGCTGTCCTTCAATTTAGCTAGAGTGAAATAGATAAACTAACTTCAAAATCCATGCTAATAAGACAATGAAAATTGCCTTAAATCCACATGGATTTATTGATGATGTGAATTTTCACGTTGTACAATTAATGATTCCAAATTAAGAGAAGCGGAGCGTTAGGACGAGGCAAAGAGATCAAGGAACCGAGCAAGGGGCGGACACCATGGGACCAGAGGATGTCCATGCGAGTGTGGAGCCGAGTGCCGATCATGAAGAGGAGCTCCGGCGAGAGATCGGACCATGGACGTTTCCTGCTTCCCTCATGTGAGCTCCTGCATTTAATTGCACAAGCGATCGCAGATTTTGCAGGAAGAAGAAGAGAAAAAAGATCGTCACCGCCACAGATTGAAACTTGAGCTCTCCGAGGCGTGCGAAAACAAAAATTGAAGAGGTATTTTTGTTTTCCAATTTTGATGACGGGATTTGAGTCGTATATCTTTAGGATTTTTCCCGTTCGATTTGGATCGTGAATATTAGAAAATCTAATCTTTTCTCGTTCATGCCTAGATAAGTCTAGTTATGACCGTATGACGTGTGTTTGTTCTACGAGTTGCAAAGACCACGCTGAGAGCAGTTTATCAATTACCTGAAAGAATTTACTTGTAACATAAGTTTTCAATTTGACACAAAATAGAAATTTACTGGTGATACGTGAATGTTTTGTCAAGATGTTGAATTGTCTCGCGTGATCAAAGTGGAATATGAACACCCTGTCGAATGTCTGTGTTCTTTTTGTTCTAAAGGTTATCGTACAGTCATTCATTCGTTTTCGGAACAAGAACATTTAACATTTAAAGACAATGGGGAAAGAAGCCTCGAAATCAATAGAATCATTAATGTAGGAAAAACGGAACCTCGTCATATGAGATATTACACAACCAAACGGTATAGGTAAAGGGTTCTGTAAATGTTCGCTAAGGGCACGAACTTGTGCCTACGATTCACCAAGCTGAACGCCTGAACTTCTTCCGTCGAGAAGCAGGAAATGGAGATGCAATCTCCTTCGATCCAGTCGACCTCGCACGCTGGGATCGCGAACGAGTAGAGGATGCAGAGGAAGAAGGCCGAATTGCCTAAGCTTTTCACCTCCTCCCATCTCCCACATTGGTGATTCAATCTATAGGCTCTAAAATCACACGTCCTCCGTTCTCTACATGGTCTATGACATCTGTTCACAGCATAGAGATCGCCACTTGACACCACCAAACGCCTCCAGTGGTGGTGGCCGTGGTGGCCGCTGTGGATTGGCAGTGAGAACCTTCGAAGTCTAAAAGATGAATCGATCTGTGAAACCGACCCCGACTTATCCACGACGCAGACTTTGCCTTGGTAGACCACAATGTCCACGTAATCGCAGCCTAAATGGCTCAAATTCTCGTCCCCGTACTTCCAATAACATAATTGCCTTTGTTGATCAATGAAATAAACCACGCGGTGATGTTGATCAGTCCATGCACAATCCGGATGCACCACTACTCTCAGCAAACCTTCTTCGGTTACCCCGCAATATTCGAGCTTATATTCTCTACAGATTCCAACGATTCGAAAATGCAGAGAATCGAGTACCTCAGGGAACTTGTGGGGAAAGGACACGATTGGCAGCCGCGAGAAGAGGCTGAGGATCCGCATGTTCCCGAGCTCCGACCCCTCGAGCTTCACCAGCCACTGCTCGGGACTAGAGTCATCTCCATCCACTGGCCTCTCGAGGGTATAGACCGTGCTCTCAAGGATGAATATGTCGGGCCTTGGTGAGCAAGGTATTCGGAAAGGGAATCGCGGGGCAGGCAGGGGGATCGAGGAGCGGAACGAAGAGCCAGATGCCACGGAACCGGAGGATGTCAACACGAGTGTGGAGCCGGCTGACTATCATGGAGAGAAGCTCGGGAGGGAGATCGGACCATGGACTTGTCCTGGTTCCGTCCATGTGATCTCCTGCGTTTTCTGCACAAGCGATCGCAGATGTTGCAGCAAAAAGAAGAAGAAACAATCGTCCCTGCCACTGATTAGAAGAGAGCGTATCGTATGTCCGCAGAGATCAAACCTGAGGTGTTGTGGATGGGTTTCCAAAGAGGGTATGTGCTTCTACGGTTGGACAAATTGAAACCCTAGCCCTCCTTCAGGCGTGCAAAAACGCAAAATTGAAGGGGAATTTTTGCTTTCCAATTTTGATAACGGGATTTCGTTCGAATATCTTTCGGGATTTTTGCCTTATATTTTGATCATGAATCTTGAAAAAGCTACTCTTTCCTGGATCGTGCCAAGATAATTAGCCTTTATCATATGCCATAAATATCTAAGGTGCTTTGCAAAATTCAGGTTATATCAAATTATTTCACCCGTTATAAATAGTAAAAGTTTTAAACGACCGACTCCAAAGTAGAAAATAAAAAGAACATGATTGGCCCAACTCCCTAATTTCGAAGAATTCAATTGGACGATAAACTCATCTAATCAAACAAAACATGATTTGCAATAACCTAGACAGAAACCACAAATTCACGGCGCAAAAACTTGTTCACGATCCAATTACGGCGAAATGCTTTTTGGACGCGCGATAACTACAACCGTAGCATTGGATAGAAGGTTGTAAGCCAGCTTCATCCTTTTAGTTCTTAGTTCTTTTCAGAATTTTTATGTAAACTCTGCACGTGAATGCTTGAAAGGAAAATTATCCAAAAAAAATCCTAAATCTATCGTACGGAAAATAATTCACTCCTAAACCTTTCTATTGTGGCAATTTATGCTTAATTTTTTTTAAGAATTTTTCAATTTAATTCTAAACCTTTTAGCTAATTATCAATATAGTCATTCTAGATAATTTTGATTGAGAATCGCTGACGTAGTGATCCAACTAGCACGGACTGTCCTACATGGTGCAATTGATGATGACGTGTACAATTTATTTATTTCTTTACAAATATTTTGAATTATTTTTATTGAATTCTTTATTTCCTTTTGGTTCTTTTCTTCTTCTTTTCATTTTTTCACATCACAAGATCGTTGGTGCCGTCGGCCACTAGGTGATGACCAAGTCGCTCTCGTTGTGGCCGATGGGTGGCTAGCCACAATGAGGAGGCGTCGTGGCACTCACTGTGGCTAGAGAGGCACTGGGAAAGGGCGGTACCGCTAGCATTTGAAGGAAAAAATGAAAAATTTAAAATTATTTTTTGGAAAATAATTAGAATGTTTGTCCACATCAGCACTGGCTATGCCACATAAGACGACCGACGTTGACTAGATTGCCATGTCATCAATTTTCGACCAAAATTGCCAAAAGGGCTACATTGATAATTTGTTAAAAGGTTTAGCACCAAATTGAAAAATCTTCAAATGGTTTCCCACAAATTTGAAACAATTAAAAAGTTTAAAACTGAATTGACACTTAAATGATGTCGGAGCTGACACTTAAATGATCGTTTATTTTAAAGATTGAATTTTTTTTAATGCTTCTAATAGCCTTATTTCAAAGTTATCGACTTTTAACGTGATTGATTAATTTTCCTCCAAAAAAAAGAGAGAATCCATATATTTACTGTGGGCGAGTGGTTCCAGGTTCCGTATCTGTTCCACCTATAACTTGGAACTTGCCAGTAGGTTCTTTATTTTTTGAAACTTAGAACCTACCCTACATATCTTAGAACTTAGAACATGCCCCGTCACAGGTTCCGAGGTTGGTTTCAGGCTCCATCCAAGTTCCACATATATTCTTTTTTAAATGATTGCCGTAAATAATTAATTACATCAATATCCTTATGAAAAATTAATTACATTAGAGTGTTAATGCATGCTCCACTTGGCTCGGGGAGAACAATTTCGAATTTGTAATAAGAAAATAAAAAAAATGTTAAACCCCTTGAATGTACAGAAATGGCTATTACAGAGTTTCTCTTATTCGTATGAGCACCATATGCTGCTACAATCCACTGACCACGACTTATATTTAGACACGTGAAAAATATAAAGCATTAACAAAGTAAAAGTCTCAATGACAACGTGGTTTCGGATTACACACTCATCATCGGACACTATGTAATACTGTAAAATGACGCGAGGACATATATCAAGAAAAAATATAAAAACTTGCTCCGGGTTCCAGATTCCACCTACCTGGAACCTGAACCTACCCCGGAACAAGTTCTCTAATTTTTAAAATATGAAACCTACCTCTATACTCTAGAACCTGCTATCGATTAGTTCCTACCAGTCTAGTTCTTCAGGTTTCATATTCTATTTTGGAACCATGCTCACTAGGGGTGAGCAAAAAAACCATGATCCACCCAAACTGGACTGGACCGTCGATTTTGGATGGTAACTGATGGGTACGGTTTGGTTCTAGGTTTCAATTTTTTATAATCATTTTCAGAGACAATTTTTTGACAAAAAAAAAATGGTCTTGGAGGTCGTCCTCATATTATTGGACATCCTTGCTCCGAAAATTTTTGAAACTAGGAAGCTTGTGAAACTATAAGCCTTAGTGATCATCATAGGATTGATTTGGTTCACTTTCACAAGCCTTAAATAAAACGTGCATATGCTTTATTGATTTGTTCGGTGGAAACTTTGATTGATCTTGGGGGAGTTTCAAACTCCTTAGTTGTTGTCGTTGTATTTGTGGCTACCTTGTTTGGCCTGCGGTTCTTTGTATAGTTCCTTATATAAGTTGCACATGTTCGTTTTTGTGAATGTGTAGTTGGCACTTAGCGTGGCCTCTTTCTTTTGTTTTTCCTACCCGAGCTGCCTTTGCGCTTCTCGCGACACTTCGGTGTTGTGCGGCGGAGGTTCATTTTGTAATCGGTGTTTTTCAATATATCTTACCTTTACCCAAAAAAAACCTTCATTGAATTACAATGATAAGACCGTATTACAATATAAGTCATCTTGAACCAATGGCTCAATATCCAAGACACGATGGAATTTTACTTATAACATGAATGAAAGGAATCAATCAAAATATCGAATGGTTTCCTTTGCAAGGGACGAATTGTTGACACCTAAACTTTGGTTAATCATTTAAAATTTATTGCTTAGAACAATTAGGGGCCAACCCCGGCCCTTAACTTAAAATATTAATTAATTTGCATATAGATTTGAGGAACATTCAACATATAGATAAGTTCATTGAATTTATTTGGCGTCAACAGAGTTCTAGATACCCCTTTTAAATGCCTTGGGTAAGTTTCAGCTACCCTTTGGTATTTGCCTGAGGCGAGTTCTAGGTACCCTTTCCAATTTACTGATGCGAGTTCCAGGTGCCCTTTCAAATTACCTGAGGGAAGTTCCAGGTGCCCTTTCAATTACCTGAGGTGAGTTCCAGGTGCCCTTTCAAATTGCCTAAGGAGAGTAACATCTAAGGTGATTCCAGGTATTTTGTTGAGAAATCTCCTCAGCTCTTTGAATGACTTTAAATTGTATAGCAGTTCAATCATTAAGTATTTAAGGTGACATCCAGATATTTTGTTTAACTTTTGAACTTTTGGAATGGATGCTGCAATTTAATCTCTGAATACTTAAGGCCAGTTCCGAGCATTTGCCGGTAAAATCTTTAAAAATGTAAAGTAAGTTCTAGGCATTTATTGATTCAGTCACTTTAGCTATCCAAGAAGAATTTCATCTATTTCATAAAGAAACCTTTTTAAATGTCCAAGGTCAATTGTACAAATTTATTGGTTAACCTTTTGGATTGCCTAAGGTGAGTTCTAGGGATTTCGTCAAGAGTCTTTTCGAATATTTGAAATGAATTGTTGGTAGTTCAAGACTTTTCTGGTATATATTCTCAAACTATGTCTGACGTGAGTTCCAGGCGCTTGCCAAGGTTCGTGCCTCAAGTCAACTCTCCCTGGCCCACGAGGTAAGTAACTCCATGTTTATCTTTTCTATACCATGTCGGAAAATCGAGAGGAAAACTAGCCCAGAAAACTTATTTCTAAGGCTAGAATTTTTCTATAGTGTTGAATCAGAGTCTTGAGTCTTGCATGTTTGACTTTCTACGTCCCTTTTCATGCATTACCTATCTTCGCGAGCTTGATAAATGTCATATGGGAGTACAATGGTCCTAGGCCAGCTTAGTTTGATCTTTTAAGTCCCCGTGTGAACCATGAGATCGCTTAGAACTTGAGTAAAAAATTGAGTCGATCCATACTGGTTCATGGCTGGCCAGTGTGTACCATGCGAGCAGGCTAATTTGAGATGATAGTTCGAGATGTGTAGTAGGTCGTTCTGCGATCTTCTTGTTGCATTTGAAATTCCATGTTACATAGTTTCATTCAGGTCAGCGTATTTTCGCGAATGCCTCGCATGTGACAAGTATCGGGGCTTAAATCTGGGCAGGCAACCTTTTTGTCTCACTTGGGTTCAAACCCAATTTTGCGAAAACAGGTCGAACCCATTTCTTTGAGGCCAATTTGGATTGTGTCTTTAGGTGTTTTGCAGAAACTTAATCTTATTGACCAGTTATCAGCGTACTGCCAAGGTGTTGCACTAGTTCGTCCCTTCATAATTCGATCACGCGATCAAGAATCGGTTCTGATACCAACTGTAAGGACCTTATGGAGCCAGAACACTCACGGCTTTAAAACGCGTTACACATAATAAAGAACCCCAAGCATTATCAACTAACTCTGGAGTCCCCCTTACGCGATGTGGGACAGAAGACATGGCGCTTAGTGTGACGCCTCAAAAATTCAACTCTGACAAAGTACCTGAAATCAATATAATGTATTGACATCAAATTTCAGTCGATGGAAAATTTTGGATCGTAAGGACTGAAGAGACAATAATTGGATGAATTTTGAAGTTTCAGTCAGTTTAGATTAGGTTTTGAAATTTTTTAGCCGTCGAAATTAGGATTTCAATCCTCGCGTACGAGCCTAATACCGACCGAGTCTAACCCATGAAATTACCAAAATACCCTTTTGTTCGGTGTCTGAAAATTCAATCTTGTCCCGGTTTGCGAAATTACCGAATTACCCCCCAATTATTCATCTAAGACAAAAAAAATCTTCCCGGTGGGCCCCTAAATCCTCTCTCTCTCTCTCTCTCTCTCCTACCCCCTCTCCATCTCACGTGCCTTCTCTCTCTCTCTCTCTCTCTCTCTCTCTCGTCCGCAGCGCCCCCCCAAGACCAAACCCCCTCCTCCCTCTTCCTCTCCTTCCTCTGATGATTTTGAGCCGCCCACCACCGACAGCCACCACCTCCGGTCACCTCCTGAAACCGCCATCGATCCCCAGCCGTCGCTCGCCGCCGAAAGTCGCAAAACCCCAGCCCCCTGTTTCGGCCGCGTTGACCCGAGACCCATTTCTCCTCCCTCCGGTTTCATGCGGCGTCGCCGCTGCCAACCACCACCACACCGGGACTCCTTCGTGTCCTGAGCTGCAAGCCGACCCAGCCTCGCCGACCGTCGGCCGCCGGATCCGTCGGAAAACCACCCCGGTGCCCTATTTTATACTCGGCTCAGTTCGGTCTTCGATCCAGCCGGATCGGCTGTCACCGCCTCTCACCCCGTCGTGGGATAATATTTTCAGGTTCCAAGTAACGAAGCCTCGTGGACGCCGAGGATTGGCTTTTGGATTAGTCATCTGAAGTAAGATGAGAAGTTAGTCTTACATGAATGAGTACACCTGCTAAGGTCTTGTTTAGTCACCCCGAAGTATGGGGTTGTGTACGTCCGGAAGTAGTGTCCATAGGATCAAGATTATTTGTGGTGTTTGACTCACACTATTCTATTCCTGTTTGTTTTTATTGTCAGGGATTAGACACGTTCCCGCATGCTTAAGTAAGTGATAGATTGATAGTGTGCCAGAGACGCTATCTCTATGACCTCGTGGTGGTTTGGCAAAGGATGTCGCGGGCTCGAGAGTCGGGGCGTGACACTTAGCCTTGCTTGCATACTACCAAGGCACTGCACTAGCCCGTCCCTCTGTACAGACCAAGTCTGGATTGTCAAAAAAGATATGGGTTCATCAGGGCCCAGTTCATGCTCCAACCATCGACAGTCTCGTTCATGATCATCCAAGTCCCGCTATTGAAGGTGAAGAGATGGGCATTGTCGTACAAGCGAGAGTCAAGTATGCCCTAAATGTGATGCATATCTTGTCTCTGGCCCTAAAGCTCTCCACCACGAAATGATCGATCTGGACATTCACATTCATCATTACAATTTCATATACAATTGAATGGGCGTGCATTTACTAAATTTCGTTCAATTTTGGCGATTTCGCAATCAACCCTCCAATTGGAACAAGAAATGAGTTAAGGATTGATGATGAATCATATCACTTACCAAACTCCTGAGAGAAATCCATTCGCCACTCAAATCTACACCCACAAAATTAGCAAAAGATGGTTATGGATGCCTGAATTTAGAGACAAGCTGTAATTTACCTCTTCAAAAAAAGGAAATAAAGGCGTAATCACAAAGTTGGTCCATCAAGAAGCTTGTTATGAACAAGAACAATCAAATAAAATGAGATCAATTATCACAGACCTCCTTGTAATAGAGCACGAGGCCTTTGTGCTTGTTTTGAACGTCGGCTTTGAAGATCCTGACGAAGATAGGTCGAGGTGCTCAGAGGCCAGCGTCAGAAGCTCGAAGGGCCCAGTGGTGCCCAAAACTCCCGCGCCCTTTTGGGCGCAGAGGTCTTGCGTGTTCAACCAGCTTGAATTGAATTGCTCGGCCCCGTCCAGGTTCAAGAAGGAGAATACCACGCCCATGTCAGCCTATGAACATTCACGATGACTATAAACTTGGATCTTGGTAGCATGACAATCTGACAGTATTATCAATTGTTTATGACCACACGTTCTCCCATTCATTACTATTTTATAATCGAGGCAAACTCTGAATACTAGATATGACCTCCAAATATATTTTAGATAAACCTCTTGAAGAATTAGAAGGACTAGTATACTGCGATGTGAAAGAGGACCGAAACATGCCACTGATAAGTAGTTTTTTCATTAAAAAGAAAAGGCCTCGCGAAACAATGAGGACCAATTTTTTTTTTTTCAAAAAAGGAAGGCTTATCTTGGCACCTCACATATTTAGAGCATATAATGAAGACTTATCTTTTAGCAAGAAAGAACGCTGTTAAAAGATTATATTTTCTAAGATTCACCAACAAAAATCGAACAGGAAAAGTCTGAAAGATATTCTAATGAAATTCCCCTATATATGTTTTTTTGTTTTCGCACACCTCAGGGAGAGCTAGATTTTGTTAGCACATGCAACGCTCATTTCTAATGGAAAAAGATCGTCTAACCTTTTATTAGAAGGTTAGGCCCTAACCTTGCAATCCGGACCATTCGTGTTATGAATGGATGTCTCAGATTATAATTAACAAAAATATATATATATAAATTTCAAAAAAAAAATTATCCCATAAAAATCGGAGATGTGGGCCATTCATCCAAAAATGGACGGCCCGAATTGTAATGTTAGGTGCCTAACCTTTTGAGGAAATGTTAGACTAATCTATGGCAGTGACGATTTCTTCCTGCAATATCTGCAACCGCTTGTGCAAAACACGCGGGAGCCTCACATGGAGGGAATCAAGAAACGTCTACGGTCTAATCTCCCAGCGGAGCTCCTCTCCATGATTGGCAGTCGGCGCCAAACTCGCATGGATGTCCTCTGGTTCCGTAGCGTCTGTCAGCCAATATTTGAAATTTATACGAGTTAAAAACACTAAGGCTGCGTTTGGTTGCCCGGATTTTTAGTCACAATAGGATTGTATAGGATAGGATATGAAATCTAGGGATTTTGCCATATCCTATCATGTGTTTGGTTAATCGCAGTATTAGAGCCGGATATATTCATATCATATCATATTCATTGTTTGGTATATACGATATATCAATGTAAAATGAATTTAAAAAATCACAAGCTAAAAATATAAAAATCTTTTGTAATTCACTGTTGAATCTAGTAAAAGAAAGAAAATATAAACATTTAACTTTTGCTGAAATTTTTTTCCTTTTTCGCGACATTCGTTAAACCTCAATATGAAACACAAGGTTATGGAGGAGAAAGATATTTGACTCTCTTTCTGCTTTTCTTAAACTTTTGATGTGAACTAGAAAGCTAAGAAAGAGATTAAATTTCAACTATCTCGCTATTTTCGTAAATTTTTATAATAAATTATAAAGTTACAAAGCAATCATGAAACTTCCACATGAACTAGAGTTAGAAAGACGGAGACGAAGATGCCATTTTTTTAGAAATTTCATTACTACTTCTCTTCAAGAATTAGAGAAATCATTTTTAAGTTTGAATATATTTACTTAAAATATAGTTTCTCCTACTTCATTTTTATTATTTTGTAATTATAAATATTTTATTATTATTATTTTGACTCACTTCCATCATTTCTTAATAAATTTTTTCATTAAATAATAAATTATACTATTATACTTAAAATATTTAATGATATAGATACGTACTAAGTGTGTGTACATATACAAACTATATATTATAATGAATAAAGAAATCAAATTACAAATATGATTTATAAAAAAATAAAAGTAAAAAATTATTTTATTTTTATTTTTCTTTCTAATGTTAGAATTCAAATTTATTTAAAAGTTATTTCTATTTTAATTTTATTATATAAGAAGTTTGTTATTTAGAAAAATAATTTTTATACCATAAACAAAATAAATCATATCCACCTTTATCCTATCTCCCCCCAAGATAATTATATACAGGCTACATCCCTCTTATATCCTGATATGTCCTATTCAGAGTAGGAACCAAACACACTATAGGATAAATTTTATCATATCCTGACTGCCAAACGTAGCCTAACGAGATCAATGGAAAAAGAAAAACACACAAAACTTAAACGGGAAGGTGTCTGACCATGAGACACTTGAAAAGGCAAATGTGTACTTCGTTTGAACTTTGGATTATCTGGCTGGCTCCTGATTAAGCTTTTGAAAACAGACACGTTTCCAAGAGAATCTCCAGCATACCTGCCAATTCATGTTATGTGTCAAGCAATAACATGAATGAATGATGTTAATTGTTAAGCCTCTGTTATCCAGACCAAACTTTGACCTTAGGAAATACACTTTTACATGCGGAAACTATGTTGCAGGAATGATAAAGACGACAATTGCTTCTTGTCTATGTCTCAGAACCTAAAATACGATCCCTGCTTAAACTGAAGGGTATGTACACCAGTATGTCCAAGAACTTATCCCTAAAGAGCATTTGAGTCCTAATTGTAAAAGGTGCAGTCAAGTCCTAAAAATTTTCAAATTTGTGCAATCGAATCCTTCTGTCAACTCCATAGTGTTGACGTTGCTTTCTTTAATATTTTCTCTCTCCCATGTGGCAATAACATGGCTAAATCATCAAATCTAAGAATAAAACGACGTTATTTTGGTCCAAATATAATTTATGATAGAACTTTTACTTAAATTAAATTTAAAATATGCTAAAATAATTTTCTTAAAAAAAAAACTATAACAAGGTAGCAAGGGCCTGCTGACCTCTGAACGAGGGTAGTGGGTTTGCCAGCCTTGATCAGTTTTGGCCGAGGGGCACTTGTGGTGGCCTACAGTCGCTAATGACAGCCCTCGGCCAGAACTAGGCGAGGGCAGGCGACCATCGCCCGATCTGATGAGTGCCGCCGCCGACCATTCCCCCATCATTGTTTGTCCTTCCCAGTGATGGTGGGGCGGCCGCAAGGAAGGTTTGCCGCCTAGTTCTAACATTACTTTTTATTTTAATTAGCAAAACAATGAGATAGAAAATGTCCAGCGGTACAATTGGTGAGGCGCCGGCTGCGAGGTTGCTGTGGACAGCTTGAGGAATGTCCTCCCAAGTCTTGGACAGTCACCGGAAGTGGCCAGATCTTCGGACCGTCCGAAGAAGTGCTTGCAGGCGATGGATCTACGTATACAAGAGTGAAAGAAAGAGGCGATGGATCTACGTATATAGCTAATGCATCAACATGCAGCTCAACCAAGTAGAAATGAATTTTAAGCAAAAATCCAGAAGCTAGTGTAAAAGCAACTCTGTGACTCAACCCCATCTTACAGTCAAAGCATTGTATTGGCAGTAAATGCGTAATATCACCTCTTCTTTGACAGCCTCTAGTTCAGCATCTTCATTATAGTAATAATGACAATAAAATTTAGGATCATACATGCTCAAGTTTCAAATGAGCAACCTCTCCTCTAACAGATTCCACTGCGGCTCTAAGTCTTGTTGCTTCACCAGTTGAAGAGCTGCATCAAACTCTGCAATCTTAGATTCTTTTTCTGCAAGTAGGACTTTTTAATCACATAAGAAACATAAGCGAATAAATAAAACAATGGATAAGCAGTTAAAATTCGAAGTTGAGAAGTTTCAAGCTTCTTAACATCCTCTTAGCCTACAACGTTGGAAATTGCAACACTTAAACAAGATTTTCAATTCAGTAATAAACATTTCAATTGTTTCAATTTTGTGCAAAATCTTTTGAACATTTGTCCATGCTAAACCTTTTAACGATTACCAATGCAGCTCTTTTGGCAAGTTTGGTTGGAAATTGCTGAAGTGTCGCTATAGTCAACGTTGTCCGTCCTATGTGGTGCAGTCGGTGCTGAAGTGGATAATTTTCTAATTCTTTTTCAAAAAAAAATTCATTTATTTTTTAATTTTTCATTTTTTTCTTTACAGGCTGGTAGGCCCACCGGCCGTTGAGCGAGGGCACGACCGCCCTTGCCCAGTGCCTCTCCGGCCATAGCGAGGGCCAAAACGCCCCCTCCTTGTGGCTTGCGAAACCCTCGGCCACAACGAGGGCTTCTTGGCCATCGCCTAGTGGCTGGCGGCACTGCATATCCTGTGATGTAAAGAAATGAAAAAGAAGAAGAAAAGAACAAAAAAATAAAGAAATCAATAAAAATAATTCAAAATAATTGTAAAATAAATAAATAAATTATCTGTGTCGTCACCAGCTCACCGCAAAGGACAATCGGTGTTGGTCGGACCGTCTCACCAGCAATTTTCGACCAAAATTAGTTGGAAAGTCTATATTGATAATTCGCTAAAAGGTTTAGGATTAAATTTGCAATCGTCAAAAAAATTAGATATAAATTGACATAATTGTTTCACAAAAAAAAATTGACATAATTGAAATATTTAGGACTGAATTGTTTTTCGTACAATAGATTTAGGATTTTTTTTACCCTTCAAACGTACATGTGCAAAGTGTACATAGCAATTTTGGAAAAAAAAAAACTCGGACTAAGAAGATAAAGCTGGCTTACATCCTTCTATCCAGTGCTATAGCAGTAGTTTCTGCGTACAAAGCATTTTGCTGTAATTGGATCGTGAGAAACTTTGTGTCGTGAATTTGTGGTTTCTCTCGAGATCATCGACAATCCTTTGGGTTAAGTACCGCAATGAGCGCAACCCTTGTGTTTAGTTGCCACAGTTGACTTTAGAATACTGAATAGACTACGCCGGTGCGCTATCCTTTAACTGAGTTCTTCGAAATTGGGGAGTTGGTTTATGTGTCTGTATTCTCCAACTTTGAACCAAAAACTTACATGTGAAAATATTTTCTAATTTTGAGTCCGTCTAAAATTTTTAGAGAAAATGATACAAATAGTCCCTGAATTTTGACTTAATATGCAATGTGGTCCCTAAACTTTTAATTTGTTCAACATAACCCTTGAACTTTAACCAAATGTGCAATTTGGTCCCTAAACTTTTGATTGTTCAATGTAGTACATGAACTTTTAATACGTGTTCAATTTAATCCCTGGACCATATAAAAATATTCATTATTATCTCTGATCTTAAATTAATGAAAGGACTACATTAAACATTTTCATATAGTTCATGGACTATATCGAACATGTAGCAAAAGTTTAAGGACTACATTAAACAAACTAAAAGTTGAAAGACCATACTAAATATCAAGTTAAGTTTAAGGACCATATTGAACAAATTTAAAGTTCATGGACCATAATGTACGTTAGGTCAAAGTGTAAGGACTATTTATGTCATTATCTTAAATTTTCACTATTTCTAACAGGTAAGATAATTTGTTATAAATTGAATTTTGGAAAGCACATTGGATATTTATGGCATATGACAAAGACTTATCTTGCCACGCACAAGAAAAGATTAAATTTTTTAAGATTCACGATCAAAATCGAACTGAAGAATAGGAAAGATATTCAAATGAAATTTCGGGAATAAGCCATAACTTTTGTACGACGTTCACTTGAGTGTTATAACTTTTAAAATGTTGACTTAAGTGCCATTAACTTTTGCATGGAGTTTACTTGAGTGCCATAACTTTCAAAAATCGTTCACTTGAGTATAATCGCTAACGTGGATGCCGGAAAGCTAACGTGACTCGCCGGAAAACTGACATAGCATGTTGGAAAGCAGATGTGTGACACGCCGGAAAGTTGACGTGTATGCCGGAAAAGTTGACGTAGCACTCAAGTGAACGTTTTTTCAAATTTATGGCACTCAAGTGAACGTCTTGAAAGTTATGGCACTTAAGTGAACGTCGTACAAAAATTATGGCATTCCTAATCTACTTATCCCAAAATTTCGTTACCAAAATTGGAAAACAAGAGTTCCATTTTAATTTTCGTTTTCGTGTGTCTTAAGGGGATATAGGGTTTCAATTTGTCGATGGATGTCAAACCAGCCCGCGCCTAGTAGGCCAATCCTACCCGAAAATTTACTTAATTTTCGGGCCTTTTCGAACCGGATTTGTCACTCAGGCCGGGCCGGCCCGTCGCCTAACTTTTTTTAACATCCATATTTTATTTTAAGTTTAATTTATTTTTATTTTTTCTTTTTATATTCTTTCATTTGATTGATTTGTTAATTGATTTTGATTCCAAAAAAAGGAAAAGAAAGGAAAAGAAAAAAGAATCGGCCCGAATCCGACCCGGCCTAAACTCGGTACTGCTTAATTTCAATCGGCTCGGGCTGGGCCGAGACCCGACCCGTTGATACCCTTGCTTGGAAGCACAAACCTTCGCAAACCCATCCACAACACTACCGGTTTGATCTCTGTGTACATACGTTGTGGTAGTGACGATTTCTTCTTCTTCTTGCTCCTGCAACATCGCTTGTGCAGAAAACGCAAGAGCTCACATGGAGGGAACTACGAAACCTCCATGGTCTGATCTCCCAACGGAACTTCGGAATAAGTACACCGGAAGTGTCATAACTTTTATATGACATTCATTTAAGTGCTACAACTTTCAAAACGTTAAATTAAGTGTTATAACTTTTAAAAAGTGTTCAAAGGTGACGTGCCAGCCGAAAAAAGGTGATGTGGCCGCCAGACGTGCTAACGTGGCACTGGCGAAGTGATTTTTTAGAATATTTTATTGTAAACGTGAAAATTTTTATGATTTTCTTTTTTTTCTAATTTCCTTATGTTGAATATTTAAAAAAAAAAAACAGAGAGACAACCTTGATTTCTCGTTGGTGGCCGGCGAGGGTCGTCGTCGACCACCATCAGCCTGCCTAGGGGCCAGGGTCGGCTCGTCCTGGGCCGGGAAGGTCGCGACGGCCTCGGCATCGGCCATCACGGCTTTAAGTAGGGCGAGCGAGGGTGCGAAGCCCTCGCCAGATCTGGGCAAGGGCCTCATGGCCTCGTCGTTGCGAGGCCGAGGCCGGTGGGGGTGTGAGGCCCTCGCCTAGATCTGGCGAGGGCTTCGCGCCCTCGCTCGCCCCACCTGAGGCCACGATGGCAGTTGTCGAGGTAGTCGTGTCCTTGCCGACCCTGGCCCACGGGCCGGTCGGTAACTAAGGTTGTTTCTCTATTTTTTTAAATGATAAATAAAAACATATATAAACATGAAAATGAATAAAATTTTAAAAAAGTTAAAAAAAATTTAAAAAAATCCATGTGGTACTTAGAAATCAATAAAATAATAGCATGACACTCAATTGAATGTTTTTCATTGGAATCGGCACTCACTTCAACGATTTTGCTCTGACGTGATATTCAAGTGAACTTTTTGAAAGATATGACACTTGTACTGTACTTATCTCCTTTATCTCCTCAAACTTCTCTCCATGATCAACAGTCGGCTCTAGACTCGCATGGACATCCTCCGGTTCCGTAGCTTCTGCCCTTCGTTTCGCTCCTCCATCCCCCTGCGTTCCCTTTCTGAGTACCTTCCTTGCCAAGGCCAGACCTCTTTCTCCATGGCAGAACAGTCTACGCCCTCGAAACACTGGTGGATGAAGCCGCTCCCAGCCGAGCACGGTGGCCGGTGAAGATCGAGGAGTTGGAGCTCGCCGCTTCCAAGTATGGGGATGAGGATGCATTTATGTTTGTCTGTCTTTGGATTTCGAAAAATGAGAACCCGGAGGTGTTTACCGGCTCTCATTCTAGATATCAATGAGATTACACTGCATTTTTTTTTTTATTAAGATTACTCTAGGATGAATTAAAAATAATGCAATTTATATATGGGGAGACGACATACTAATAGTTCCTATGTGCAATGTTATATTTGAAAGTTTAATTCGTTTAAATTGGTCATCGAATTATTTCGCAATTTTCTATGCAGTCAATTTATCTAATCAAATAAGTGGGGGAAAAAACAGCACAAATTCCCGAGGTATTAGTGAAATGTGCAATATGATACCTAATCTCAACTTTGTTTCCATGTTCAATTTAAATTTTCTTGTTCTACAGTGGGCGCGCAACCAGAACGTGTTTACGCTCCACGTTGACCCAGCCAAAAGTTAGAATCTTGTCCCACATCAGTCCCACGCGAGAAGAAAATTTAATGAAGTCGGTTTGAAGAAGAAGATTCTATTTGAACACCACTTGTCTTCACGATGTAAGCCCGACTGTCTTCTTGTCAAACTTCA
Source organism: Rhodomyrtus tomentosa (assembly GCA_028455895.1). Taxonomy (NCBI): domain Eukaryota; kingdom Viridiplantae; phylum Streptophyta; class Magnoliopsida; order Myrtales; family Myrtaceae; genus Rhodomyrtus; species Rhodomyrtus tomentosa. The sequence goes on along the minus strand of JAPCWY010000009.1, from coordinate 33,519,718 downwards.
ACAACCTCTACTCCGACGCGGAAATACAGCCGACTTCAACACTGGAGCAATTCCCACGTTCTACAACACTAGCGGGACGATAAAATTTGAAAAACACCCCGGATATTAGATTTGATTGAAACTGACATATGCAACGAGGGCTACTGAACATGAGCAAACACATTACCGTGGAGCTATGGACGGATGAAGCGGAAGGCATGAAGTTCAAACTCACGGACGTTGTGGCTCGCAGCAGGACGATATATTTCACCAGTACACCTTCAAGGAGTTCATCTGGGACTTCTTAGGGGGTCGGCCGCACGGAAGGTTGTCGAGCTACGACCCGGCAACCGAAGAAACGAGAGTGCTAGCTCGAGATCTCTGCTTTCCCAATGGCGTCGCTCTCTCACCAGACCAGCGCTTCGTGATCTTCTGCGAAACTGTCTTGTGAGTGCGACTTGATGTTCAGACTTCTTTTGCCAAAATTCTCACAAACTTACGAGTGATAAAATATGGATGCTTTGGGTTTTTTAGGAGGAGGTGTAAGAGGTACGATATGAATGTCGAGCGAATGGGACATATAGACACATTCATCCATGGTTTTTCAGGTTATTCGGACAACATCAGACACGAAGGAGAAGGGCATTTATTACTAGATTGTGTTGTTCTCGATAAGTGAGTAGATCATGGTCCACGAGTTTCTCTTTCTTTTGTCTTTTGGTTTAACTGTACATTCTCATTCTTGTTAACTTATCAACGAATTTAGCATTCATAAGGGTACATTTATTTTACGAAAAATAATTTCCAAAAAAAAGTTTTACGAATTTTCAAGTATTTGATTCACAGATAGCATTGGAATCTTCATATTTTTGGAGTTTTTCTTTCTTTCTTTTTTGAAGGAGACAATGATGCTGATCAAGTTTTTGAAGAGGAACAAGGGAATGAATATACTTTGGGTATAAGAAATGCGTGCTAGCTGATCCTTAAATCGAGGTTGAGATTGCTTCCTCCTATGAAAGTGTTGGATATCTATAGAAGAAATGGATTAGGTTATGACACTTGCTATTGGAAGATACTTTCTATATCGAGAGCCATATCTTTTAACACATAGCACTTACCATAGCACCATTTAAACATATCCTTTGATTTTTTTTCCCTTAAAAATGGAGAGATATAATTTAGAGGTGAACGGTTTCGGGTTCGATTTAGGTTTCATATGGAATTTGAAACCTACTCACGTGAGAACAGATTTTTCGTTTTTTTTTTAACCTGAAACTTACCTTGCTTGTCCTTGAACTTGGAACCTATCCTGTCACAGGCTTCAAGATTGGCTCCAGTGTTAACCAGGGAACCGGTCAATTTCCTTTTTATTACATGGGATAGGCTGTCTTCTATGAGATTGGAACTATGTAGAATAAAACTTTAAATTTCATATGAGCACATCAACTTAAAAAACCTTATTCGCACCGTACATATTAAAATGGGCCAATAAAATGTATTCCCGATGCTTAGCACCGGACAGTAAAACGTCAACTAGTGAAAAAAAAATGTAAATAGATACTATACAGATCTTAGGATTTATCAATAAAACTGAAGATGTCTCTACTTATAGAGGGCCCGCCCCTCGGAAATTACATAGGTCGGGACTATTTTGCGCTGAAAAAGGTTGCCTCTATTATAAAAAAAAAAAATACAGCATGAATGATCCCCATAATGTTCGCTTATGTCACACATTTATCTTGCCGGACACATATGTGGTTGATTAAATTTAACACGTTAATTGCAAAGCAAGCCAAGAACCGTTATAGATGGATTTTTTCAGCTACAGGAATTCACGAGTTAAAACACCCTCCTCGTCATCATTAGTGTGTTCTGAAAAGGCAAAGGCCAGAGCCAGCAGAAAAACAAGGGAGACATCACCTCATTGGTTTTGTAGAATCTGGAACCGGACGGGTCCACTCCTCCAGTTTTTTATTCTATTATGAAATCATGCTTACTCCTAACATGATTCAGATTTTAACAAGTTTCGCTATTTACGGCGGTTTTGGAAATCCTGTTGCTGCATTTCGGGCAAATTTAAGGGTATTTTAACTCTTACTCAACACAAAACTAAATGAAATTATGCAAAAAGAGAACTAATGATTAAACAGAATTTGACTCAAAGTCTTTAATATTAAGCAAAAATCAGATCTTAAATATCCGAAATGAAAGGAAAAGCAGAAAATTAGAAGTGGTAAGTTAATTAACAAGACACTGTCTTTTATTTCTGGGGGGAAAAAGAAGAGATTACATGGAAATATTATCTATCATGCATATCGATCAGCTTTAAAAAATGCATGCTTTGGTACTGGATACAATTCACAGAATATTGTCAAATGAAAACTGCATTTTCATTAAGAAACATCAGTATTCATTTTGCTTCCAAGCTAAACATTTATCCTTCAACGTTTATTAATGTAATATAACCATCTCACTAATCATCACCGCTCACGGCAGTTGACGGGCAATGGCAGAAGCCACCGAGGCCGCCTTGTTCTCATAATCGTTCAAGTTTGCTAGTGGCGACTTACTTCCAAAGCCCTCTTCGCACGCGGATGCGTCAATTGCTGCCTCCGTCATGTTGTCCACGGCGAACTTGTAGTCGCCTTTTGTCAAACTTTCCTTGCTCGAGGGCACCAAGTCGCTTATGATAAATTTGTACGACTCCTCGCAAGAGGTAAGCGCTTGCTTTGTCCTTGGGTCAGGGGATTTGCCAAGCAAGTCCTTGATTTTGGTCAGAGTTGACTTGGCATTCACATTGACCTTGTCAACCATGATTAGGCCTAGCGTTTGGGTGTCCGCGGTGGAGCTCCGGGGATCAGACCTGAGAACGGAGACGCAGAAGTCGGCATACGGCGTTTTTCGGCACGTATCGTCGACAAAGTCGGCAGTTGTGAATGGGAGGACGGTGATGAGAAGAAGTAGAGTGAACGAGAGAAGTGCCCAGGGCACTGGAGTCTTCATAATGTTGGAGCTCATTTTTTAAGGAAGATGATGCTGATCGTGTTTTAGGAGAAGAACATAAGGGAATGAATATTTTGGGTGTAGGAAATGCGTGCTAGTTGATCCTTTAAATCGAGGTTGAGGTTGGTTTCTCTTGTGGAAAAAATGGATAGCTATGGAAGAAATGGATTAGGATTTGACACTTGCTATTCGAGGATACTGTCTATATCGAGAGACATATCTTTCAGACATTTAGAACTTATCAAGACACCATTTAAATACTACATTTTGATTTTTCTTTCCTTAAAAATGGAGGGAAATAATTTAGGGGCGAAGAGTTTCAGCTTCTGTCTAAGCTCCAACGAGAATCTGGAACCTATTCATCGGAACGGGCATCCTCGTTTTTTTTTTTCAAAAACCTACCTTACACATCTAGGAACTCGGAACCTATCTTGTCACATATTCAGGATCAGTTTAGGGACTATATGGAAACCGGCCACATTACTTTTTATTACGTAAAATTGAAACTTTAAATTTCATATAGACACATCAACTTAGAAAACTTTAGTTGCACCAGACATATTAAAACGTGCCAATAAATTGTATTCGCGGTGCTTAGCACCGAGAAGTCAAATGTCTAACTAGTGAAAAAGAAACTAAAAAGTAAATGGAGATTATATAATCGTTAAGACTTATCAATAAAAGAAAAGATCTCTCTACTTGTAGAGCGGTCACCCGTTGGAAGTTACGGTCGTCGGATTATTTGTGCTGAAAATTAAAGGTTGTCTCTATAAACACGCAAGAATGATCCCGCATATTTTTCGGGCCGGTCACACATTTATCTTGCCGGACAAGGCCGGCAAACTCTACTGTTTTGGCAGTTTTCCGGCGACACGGGCCTGGACAAGGCCGGCCAAGGGTCGGGGGCTCACCTAGGGATCGGTTGGGGTCGGCCGGGACAGGTGGACAGCGGAGGGAGGCGGCCGGCAACGGCGAACAGCCACGATCAGTGGCTGCCCTTTTCGGCACCGAAACAGGGATTTCGGTCGAAGGCCGTTTCCGGCGGTCACGCGCGGCGACCGGTGGAGGTGAGCTAGGCAGCGGTGGAGGGAACTCAGGGGAGTCGTTTGGTGGTGGCGGCGAGACACGGCGACGGCTGTGGCGAGCGGATCGAAGACCGGAATGAACCGAGCCCGAAACAGGGCATCGGAACTTCAAGGCCCGATTCCGGCGACTCCGTCGGCTGACGGTCGGCGACAAGGGGTTGGATCGGTCGAGGGGAAGTCGGGGGTTAGCTGGGTGGTGGTGGTCGGCGTCGGTGGCGGCCGTGGCCGCTGGAGGAGGCCGCGGAGTTCTCGGGTCCTCTGACCCGAAAACAGGGGGAACTTTGGCCGCGGCTTTCTTCGGCCGATCAAAGGCAACGGCGGCTCGACCGGGGTCAAGGCGGCGGCGGGGAGTGGCTGAGTACGATGGCTGCCGGTGGTGGGTCGGTGGTCGCGAAAAATGGCGACGGAAGAGGAAGGATTGTTCGGCCAAAGAGAAGTCAGTCGTTCGGCCAAAGAGAAGAACAGTAGAAGAAGAAAAAAAAGAAAGAACGAAGGAAGAAGAAGGAAACGGCAGAAGGGACGTTGCATTGGGCAGAGGGAGATGGAGGCCCACCTTGACTTTCAAGGTAAGCATTAAATTTTTTTGTCTTTTGTGGTTAAATAATTGCAGGGGTAGAACGGTAATTTTGGCGCGCCGGGACTGAAACGAAATTTTTGGTGTACTGAACGAAGGGTAATTTCGGTAATTTCACTGGCCAAGCTCGGTCAGGGTTAAGCTCGTTTGCAAAAACGACAATTCAAAAATCGCCGCGGATTAATTTCGAAACTCAATTCGAAATAATCTAAAGTTCGGAATTTGTCTAAATTTTCGTCTCTTCAGTCCTTATAGTCCAAAATAGACGTCGACTATGACTATACATTCATATCATTTAATCGACTTCCGGCGCTTACAAAGATTGAATTTCCAGGACGTCACACTCTCGGCTAAGGTTTTACAGTTTTCTAATAGGGCTAATTGAGCAAAACGCATATATAAACTAGGGAGCACATTGCACCAACAAGGAAAAAAAAAGAAAAAAGAAAATAAAAAAAGAGATAAACAAAATTTCCATAATTACACTGGCATTGTTGAGAATAGCTGTAAATATTTAAAATCTTTGGTATTAATTTCCACGAATAGCAATGAGTGGTCCTGGCAGATATTCATTTTGGGGGGGAGAAGAAGTAGAGTGAACGAGAGAAGTGTCCAGGGCACTGGAGTCTTCATAATGTTGGAGCTCATTTTTTAAGGAAGATGATGCTGATCGTGTTTTAGGGGAAGAACATAAGGGAATGAATATTTTGGGTGTAGGAAATGCGTGCTAGTTGATCCTTTAAATCGAGGTTGAGGTTGGTTTCTCTTGTGGAAAAAATGGATAGCTATGGAAGAAATGGATTAGGATTTGACACTTGCTATTCGAGGATACTGTCTATATCGAGAGACATATCTTTCAGACATTTAGAACTTATCAAGACACCATTTAAATACTACATTTTGATTTTTCTTTCCTTAAAAATGGAGGGAAATAATTTAGGGGCGAAGAGTTTCAGCTTCTGTCTAAGCTCCAACGAGAATCTGGAACCTATTCATCGGAACGGGCATCCTCGTTTTTTTTTTTTCAAAAACCTACCTTACACACCTTGGAACTTGGAACCTATCTTGTCACATATTCAGGATCAGTTTAGGGACTATATGGAAACCGGCCACATTACTTTTTATTACGTAAAATTGAAACTTTAAATTTCATATAGACACATCAACTTAGAAAACTTTAGTTGCACCAGACATATTAAAACGTGCCAATAAATTGTATTCGCGGTGCTTAGCACCGAGAAGTCAAATGTCTAACTAGTGAAAAAGAAACTAAAAAGTAAATGGAGATTATATAATCGTTAAGACTTATCAATAAAAGAAAAGATCTCTCTACTTGTAGAGCGGTCACCCGTTGGAAGTTACGGTCGTCGGATTATTTGTGCTGAAAATTAAAGGTTGTCTCTATAAACACGCAAGAATGATCCCGCATATTTTTCGGGCCGGTCACACATTTATCTTGCCGGACTCTTACATGATTAATCAAATGCAAACGTATGAATTGCAAAGCAAGCCAAGAAGAAGGTTTTCAGTTACATGAATTCACGTGTTAAAACACCCTCCTCCTCATCAAATTAGCGTGTTTTGAAAAGTCAAAGGCCATAAAATCAAGAGATAATTTCATTTAAGGGTCCGAAGTGCTCTTGATTTTTCAAATAATAGTCCATCTTTTTTCAATAAGGGCCTGAAGTATCTTTTTTGTTTAAAAAAAGGACGCCTGAATATGGGTATTTTAGTAATTTTCTTTTTCTGAATTTTTTTCCTTTTTTCTTTCCTTTTCTTGTCACAAGCACGACAGCTTTCTCGAGCACCTCATCGACATCTGCCGCGTCCTCCGCATCTGGCGGGCCCCCGACGCTGTGTGCCACTGTGGCCTCTTCCACTCCGCCTACTCCAACTCCTACGTCAACTTGGTCATCTTCGATCCGTACACCGGCTGCGACGTTGTCTACAGCCAAGTCAGCAATGCCACGGAACGCCTGATCCACCTTTTCTGCATCGTCCCGAGGCAGACCATCATCCATGACGACCTACTCTTCCGCTACGATGACTTGGAGCTCGTCGAGCAGCTAAAGCTCATGGAGCTGTCCCTCCGGGACGCCAAGGAGAAGGGGGTGTTCAAAGGCGATGAGGCATGGCGGGATGAGGAGAAAGAGCAGCAGTGAAAGCAACGCCGCTGACGAGTCGGAGGAGGAGCGGGATGAGGAGATAGAGCTAGTGATGTCACCGGTGTTGGAGTCGTGCACGCGGGTGCTGTGCGCGAGGGAGCATTTCGAGACGAGGGACAAGTGCAAGAAAGCGGTGCACGAGGTGATAGGGGGAGGAGGAGGAGGCAAGCAATATGGGGCGGTGGAGCAGAGGTTGAGGGAGAGCGTGGAGAAGAACCCCTTCATGGGGGAGCCGAGGGGAAATGGATCGTTTGCCCTAGCTCTTTTATGGCAGGGCTAGGGCAGACGATCTGAGCCGTCCATCTCGGAAATGGATGGCCCATATCAAATATTTAAAAAAATCACTTTTATCTCCTCTAATCAAAGGATTTAGGTCGTTCAATTCAAAATAGACGGCCCAAATTGAACAAGGGCACCCCCTGTCCTGATCCCACTAGGGCAGGAGATCTAGATCCGAGCCAAGGGTGGTGTTGAGGGATCAGGATCGTATAAACTTATCTTAGAAGGTTAGACACCTAATCTTACAATTCAGGCTGTTCATTTTTGGACGGACGATCCAGATTTTCGATTTTTAAGAGGTAATTTTTTGAACTTTTTTTATATTTTTTTGTTAGTTATAATCTAAGTCATCCATTCATAACACGGATGACCTGAATTGAAATGTTATAGCCTAACCTTCTAGGGAAACGTTAGACGATCTCTTTCCGTGTTGGGGTATATGTGCCTCGGGGAAGTGCAGTATGAGGACATGAAATGAAAAAAGAAAAAAAAAGAAAGGAAAAAGGTTTTGAAAAAGGAGATTACTAAAATACTCATATTATGTCATTTTTTGAAACAAAGAGGACACTTCAGGTCTTTATTTGAAATAAGGTCCACTTCGGACATTTATTTGAAAAATCAAGAGCACTTTGATCCCTTAAAAAAAAAATTCCCTAAAACCAATGAAGACGTCACCTCATTCTTTTTGTACATTCCTAGTCTTTCGCGGTTCGAAACAAAAAATAAAATTCAAATATTTTCTATTATTACAGTTTTTATCTGTCAGAAAAAAAATCAGATGTGATTGTCATATTTTTGTGAAAAAAAAACAATACAATTGAAAGAGCGGAGACTCAAAATGAATATCCAAATATTTGGATTTGGTACATGAAGATATGATACGATAGATCTATCTTTTCTATGGGAATAGATGTTGGGTTCTGTTAAAGAAATATATTGGAAAAAAAAGGCTCTTGTATGGTGACTCTGAATGAATTTTTCTCTATGAGGGAATGAAATAACAAGTTATTCCTCTTCAATATCTTAGGAACAAAAAATGGAATTGGAAATCGACATATTCTTCTGCCTGTATAGTCTAATTCTCAGTTCTTCAAGAATCGAGAATTGACAACTGGACCAGGCCTTACCAGAATATTCAATTAGGTCTCCAGTATCATACCCACTCCTAATATAATTTAAATATTAATAAATTATGTTATCTTGCATCTAACTTGGATATTGGCTTTGCTGCATCCGAAAAGTCCAAAACAATTTATCAAGTCTGAAGAGTTGCAAGGACATAATTAATCCATTAAAATTCGAAATTAATATTGAAAATAATTGTAAATCCTAAGTGAATAGTCGCACTATTTCACTAGAATATTACAATTAAATTTTATAATAATAATAATAATAATAATAATAATAATAATAATAATTGTTGAATATAGACAATTTCGGACCTCGACCACGCAAGCGTGCAAAGTGCCCCTAATAATCGCTCACGCGCACGCCTAGTTGTCCATTTCTTTATTTGTAAGACTATTTTAGCCTTCTAACCAATAAAATGAATTGCCCTCTACCTTCCATCTCATGTGGGATATAGAAAAGTCAATATTTTATTTGTTTTCAGACAAACCTCAACATTTCTTTCATCCAAACTTAGTTGAATCCTGAAAATCGGTCCATGAAAAAAAAAACAATTAAATCCTGTGATACTATCAACCAGGACATCAATAATGATGCGGGGGGAAGTCGTCTTCACTTCAAGACTAGCTCGATTCAAGTCTCAGTAATCCATGCAAACTCTAACGCGGCCATCTTTGTTCATTGCACGCACTGTCTTCGCGATCCAATCAAAATAATGCGACCCCTCGATGAACTTCTCTTTCGATAGTTTTGTCATTTCTTCTTCAATTTTCACGGATAGCCCCAATATTATCTTCTTAAGCCTTTGCTTTTTGGGTGGGACATTCGGATTAGTCGACAAAGCATGTTCCAATTACTTCTAAATCCAAACACGGTATATCTTCATAAACCCAGGCAAATGCATCTTGATACTCCCTCGGAAAATCAATCATTTTTTGGGCATTTTCTTAGGAGAGCCTCCCTCAATTTTTACTTTCACGTTTTCGGCATCTCCCATAGTTATAGTGATTATGTGTTCCGCAATCAATGGATTTGTCTCCACATGAAGATTTCGGTGGCATTTAATATTATTCTGATCTTCCTTTCTGTCAGAGAATTTGACAAATTTTCTTCATGCAATTCAGGGTCATCTTTATGATGAGTATACATGATCTTATGCCTGAGATGCAGAGAAAAATGGTTTGTACATATGGACAGTTAATGCTAGAACCGGTGGGTATCGATTCCATTTCCGATTTCGGGTGTGAACCATCTAACCTACCTAATCGAATAGGTGGTTTTATAAAATACAAAAGTATATTCTCTTGAAATAGTTTTTGCAATATTTGTTATCTTGCATATTGAAATATTTCAATATGGCAATAGTGCTAAATTGTTTTCCCCATTGCTATCTTGCATTATTGAAATTTTCTTCCTTCAACTGCTAGGGATTGGTTCCCTTTATTTTTTTTAACTGATGTTAGTGCTCGGCAGGACCATAAAGTAAGAATCAGACCGGACTAGTGGTTCGATTTTCGGATGGATCTATGAAACGAGCGGGTGGTTCACACTTTACATTTTGTGGAGCCAGTCCTTAGCGGCCAGTTCTCGGTTCTAAGATGAGAACCATCTATCTTGGAACTGATCACCCCTAATGCTCATCCCTAATGTTTACATTACTGAATAGTAGAGTCGATGAGACTTTCAAAAGTACAAAGGTAACTTATTTTGTGAGGATCCGTGTTCTTTGTCAATTATTATTTTCGTTTTTTTTTTGTGTGTACTTTAATTTTGAAAGGTTTAAGCTAAATTCAAATATGCAGATGCTAGTAAGTAATATTTAAATTTGAAAGTATTGTCATTTTAAGATTACCAAACATTAAGGCTGAAAGTCATTGGAGTCATTTAATTCTCTCGATTTGTGTAACGCTACATAAGTATCATTTCATGTCCAATGTCATCCATGAACTAAGTGATCATGTTTGTTAAATGTTGTGTTGATGCCTACATAGCACCTCTGCGGTTAAAAAGATTTTTATGTAAGAAAAGTTAATGTGTTTTTTTTTTTAAGAAGGAAATTTGAAACACAATTATAAGATGAAAATCTAAAAAAGTGTTATGGTGGACTGGCATTGTACCACATCCAATTCTCTCCTTCCCCTCCTTTCTCTCGGCTAGGGTTTTACAGTTTTCTAATAGGGCTAATTGAGCAAAACGCATATATAAACTAGGGAGCACATTGCACCAACAAGGAAAAAAAAAGAAAAAAGAAAATAAAAAAAGTGATAAACAAAATTTCCATAATTACACTGGCATTGTTGAGAATAGCCGTAAATATTTAAAATCTTTGGTATTAATTTCCACGAATAGCAATGAGTGGTCCTGGCAGATATTCATTTTGGGGGGGAGAAACAAGTCTCCACGCCACAATGTCAGTAAAATTATCGACCAAAAAAAAATGCCAGTAAAATTATAAAAAAATTTGATCATCTCTTCCTATCCTTTTACAATCGAAAGCATTTTATTGATTTATCTGAGAAAACATAAAAAAAAAGGTTAAAAAAAAGAAAGGAAAAATAAAATGAAGCAACTTCACTACAGCTCACTAAGCAATGAAGTCTTCGAGGGACCACCTATGACTATGAGTATCAGCATCCGGTTATTAAAGCGGGAGAGAGGAAGGCCTATTATGGACGCTCCTACGTGGGGGCAGATGCATAGGACCTCTTACTTATTTTAGCAAACGATTGCCCGAAATAGAAAGAAACTGAGGAAGTCCATGAAGACTCAGCAGGGAAGCCAAAAATGGAAGAGGAGGAGGAGGAGGAGGAAGAAGAAGAAGAAGAGGAGGAGGAGGAGGAAGAAGAAGAAGAAGAAGAAGAAGAAGAAGAGACGACGCTCTCTGGATATGATCACTGACATCCTCTCCACTTTGTGAGAGCTTCAGACGAAAAAACAAGTTCGCGACACGGCCGATCCGTCTCCCCCCCCCCCCCCCCCACAAACTTCGCCATGGATGCATCGCCGCCATTTCTTCCCAAGCTCTCCTTCTCCCTTCTCCTCCTCGCCATCGTGGCTCTCAGCTCCAACGGTGCAGAGAAGGCGGCCGGGGCGCGCTGCAGCGCTGTCCCAGTGAAGCCCGCCCACCGGACGGGCTATCACTTCCAGCCTCCCCGGAACTGGATGAACGGTATCCATGCTCCTTTCGTGTTCGATTTATAGAAATATCACCTGCTTCTTCTTCGACTGAACCTAATAACTTACGTTTCTCTGTTTGTTGGGTATACTCCGAATCTCCACCCGGAATGTGACGACCCGGCAGATCCGAATGGTAAGTGATGTTTCTGGAATCCATGTTCATTTTGCTTCTCCTAGTGGTTTGGTCGTGAGCGAAACTAGTAAACAGGCCAAGAAGCAAAACCCTTGTCAGCTATTTGGATCAAATCGAGAAAATAGCAACTCGAATTTTTGCTGACTATGAGTCCATGTTCATCTGTATGTAGAGTTAGAAATGTCCATCTGCCATTTGCCAGAACTTTTGAGTCGCAGCAAATAATCAAGATGGTAGACATGAAGGATCATGTCTTTTGACATAGAAATATTTATGAAAGCGCTTCCGACGCTCCTTTTTTTTTTTTTTTTTTTTTTTAAGCAAGTAAATGCACAAAACAGTCTTGCATCATTTATTTGTCTTTTTAAGTATTTGAACAGCATATAATGTTAAGGAAGCAACTTAAGTTAGAATTCACTATACAACTTGATCGAAGCTTCTATCACTTGGATTGAAAGAGTTGAGAAAGTAAAATTAATATTGAGTTTGATAAACACAGATCTGCAAGAGTTGGGGGTATTATCGGTAGTTTGCTGATGTTAGTTGCGAAGATTGATTGCGTTGTATTCACTGCACAGGACCCATGCACTTCAATGGACTCTACCATCTCTTCTACCAGTATAACCCCGAAGGGGCGAAGTGGGGCAACATAGTGTGGGCTCACTCGGTGTCGAAGGACCTGGTTAACTGGGAGGCCCTCCCTCCGGCCATCTATTCGACTAAGCCGTTCGACATTAACGGGTGTTGGTCTGGGTCCGCGACTGTCCTCCCGGGCAACCGCCCCTTCATTCTCTATACCGGCTTAGACACCCAGAAACGCCAGGTCCAGAACTACGCCGTCCCCGCCAATGCCTCAGATCCATACCTCCGAGTGTGGACCAAGCCCGACGACAACCCCCTCATCGTCCCTGGGCCTGGCATCAACGCTAGTGAGTTCCGTGACCCGACCACCGCGTGGTTCGAGAGTGGGCATTGGAAGATCGTCGTTGGCAGCATTAGGAAGAATCGGGGAATGGCCTATTTGTACAGGTAAACTTCATCAAGTTCGCAGAAAGTTTTTTGATATCAATTTTTTCAAGACACGCGATCTCTCATGTACTGCTGATATTTACATGATCTTGTTTGGGTCGATGATCCATGAAGTCATGAATTTTGCTGAAAAGAGCATTCGGTTTGTCATTTCTTTTTTTAGATGACGTGTTAAAAGATAGTTTTCAATCTTCAATGTTTGTGATGTGCTTGCATATTGTTCTGTCTATCATCTGTTGTCAAGTGCCATTGGAGGTGGTTTGATAGAGCGATCATTCTTTTATCATGTTTCTAGATGTTACATGTTTTTATTTTTCATATGTCAGGTCAGAACTTGTATTTGAAATAGGTTAAACAATTCATTTATTTAACTGTACCATTACAGATGGTGTGTTATGACTTGTTTAGGTTTTATAATTTGACAGCGAAATGGTTATAACGAGAAAATGTGAATTTCTTATGCAGGAGCAGGGATTTCATCCATTGGATCAAGGCAAAACACCCTCTGCACTCGGCCCCCAACACTGGCATGTGGGAGTGCCCCGACTTCTTCCCTGTTTTGAAGAACAGCACTGACGGGCTGGACACGTCGGTGCTCGGCAAGAGGGTGAAGCATGTGTTGAAGGTCAGCCTCGACCTAACACGATACGAATATTACACGGTCGGGACATATCACACTGATAAGGACAGATATGTGCCCGATAACACAGCAGTCGATGGGTGGAACGGGCTGAGGTACGACTACGGAAACTTTTATGCTTCCAAGACGTTCTACGACCCGGCCAAGAACCGGAGGATCTTGTGGGGTTGGGCCAATGAGTCCGATGTTGTCTCCAAAGGATGGGCTGGGATTCAGGTGATTAAGTAGATTTATTCTTATCTTCTTTTGGGGCTATCAATTCTTTTTCTTGATTTTTTTTTGGTAAGGAAAATATATATATTTTTTTTGGCAAGGACTTTTTCTTGATTATCATTCTCGAGATTTCTCAAGAACTGTTTAGTGTAAACAACACAAAAATATACTTTAGTTATTCATTTCCTATGGCTATGATGCAGGTCATTCCAAGGAAAATATGGCTTGATAGCAATGGGAAACAACTATTGCAATGGCCTGTCGAAGAGCTACAAACTCTGCGAGGACGAAATATTCACATGAGCAGTGTCGAGCTCAACAATGGTGAACATGTCCAGATTAAGGGAATCACAGCCGCTCAGGTTCGTATATTTTCTCTGCGATCTTTGGTCCAGTGCGCCAAAATTTGATTAAAGAAAGCTCTTACAAGTTAATATTGTCGTTGTGAATGTTCATAGGCTGACGTGGATGTTGTGTTCTCGTTCTCGAGGTTGGACGGGGCCGAGCAATTCAATTTGAGCTGGGTGAACGCACAAGACCTCTGCGCCCAGAAGGGCTCGGGAGTTCCGGGCATATTTGGGCCTTTTGGGCTCCTGACTCTAGCCTCTGAGCACCTGGAAGAATTCACCCCTATTTTCTTCAGGATCTTCAAAGCAGAAGATCATAACAAGCACAAAGTCCTCATGTGCTCTGATGCAAGGAGGTCTGTCATAGTCAATTTCATTATATTCTATTTTTCTTGTTCATAATAAGATTCTTGATGGATCAACTTTATGATTAAGTTTTTAACTCATTTTTTTGGGGGCTCAATGCAGCTCGTCTCTAGAACCAAGAATCTATAAACCGTCCTTTGCTGGTTTCGTGGACGTAGATTTGAGTGATCGGAAGATTTCTCTCAAAAGTCTGGTAAGAGATGCGATCCATCATCAACCCCTAAATCTTGTTCCAATTGGAGGCTTGATTACGAAATTGCCACAATTAGACGAAATTTAATGAATGTGCATCCATTCAATTGTATACGAAATTGAAATGTTGGATGCGAATGTCCAGATCGATCATTCCGTGGTGGAGAGCTTCGGGGCTGGAGGCAAGACGTGCATCACATCTAGGGTGTACCCCACTCTTGCAGTGTTCGACGACGCCCATCTCTTCGCCTTCAACAATGGGTCTCAAACGATCATGATCGACACACTTGACGCCTGGAGCATGAATCGGGCCATAATGAACCCAGCTCTTGAGTAGAGCAAAAACGTCTGTATGTCTCAGGCTCTGAGAAACATTAGGGAAAGAAGGCGCTTTGTTTATGCCGGTGTAAAGAATGAGAACTTCACTACTAGTACTCAATTCTAGTTCACCTGCGTTTGAAATTTGTGAGAGAAAATTTCTTTTGGCAACTTGTCCACTGTACATGTACAACTTACAATCAGTTTTTATTAGCATTCAATCGTACTAAGTTTTAGACGATCCTCTAGCAAAACTTTCGATGCCCGACTGCTGTCACGTTCCAGAAGCACTTCAAGGCCAAAGACAGGGACACCACGAATGCTCGCAGGATTCCTGTCCAAATAGTTCAATTTCGATAGTCTTTTAGGGTACAGAAAGCGGGCTAGCCGCGAAGAGATTTATCGCATGATATGGTACTAATTGAACTCGTTCAACTCGTGACTATCGACCAAAAATTCCTAAATTCTTATTTCTCTAGTTACGTGGATATTGCGGGGTAAATGACGAGGCTATATCATGACTTCTAATGATATACGACTCCCATTATTGTGGCGGATAATGTGTGAGAGGGACTCTCGGGTACTAACGAAAGCTATTAAATCCCAGTGATTACAATTCGATCAGAACAAGGTACGGTGGAGTGGATCCGGAATGAGCTGAAGTTCGAACACCTTGCATCGGTGATTGTCGACCACCATCCATTACACACTCATACGTCCGTTCACAACAAAACAGTTAATAAAGGTCATACAAACCAACCAAGGAATTTGGTTCGGGAAATTGATTTCGTCCATGCATTTTGATTAACCAAACCAACCACTTTCTAAGAAAATTAGCTATTCATTGATTAAAGTTAACAATTATTAAACCCAAGTTAACGTCGTTAGTCACTAATTAAGTTCTAATAACCGTTCATGCATACACGTAATTAAAAGGCAGTCAAGGCACCCATGAGTCAAGGACCAATTAGGATTTTGAAGATTTCTACATAATTAACACATGCTTTAATAAAGAAAGCTCCGAAAAATTTAGGGTTAATACCATCAAGAATCCCAAACTGGTAGACATGTGACAAGTTTATCCCAAATTATTTTTTTGACCATGAAAAATCCAAAACTGATATACCAGTGACAAAATTTACCCCAAATTGGTACAACAGTGATAAATTTACCATTCGTTAATTTTCCTTAAATTTTACCATCAAATTGCTAAATTGGATGACGAGTGATAATTTTCTGGCATACACGTTACCCTATATTTGTTATTGGTGCGTCAATTTATTTTTTTGTAGCATCAACTCAATTTAACGTAAATTAACAGAAGATAAATTTGTCATATGTGTACCAGTTTGAGATTTTTTATGGTAAAAAAATTAGTTTTGGGTAAAATTATCACAGTTGTACCAGTTTAAGATTTTTGGTGGTCAAATAGTTTAAGGTAAATTTATCACAAGTGTACCAGTTTGGGATTTTTTCTGTGGTATTAACGCAAAAAATATAGGAAAATACTATCAAGAACAATGTAATCTCAATCGTAGATCCACATACCATCATTGCGTGTTTTGCATAAAGTACTCAGTGATTGGGAGAACGTCTAGTCATAAACAACTGATAGTACTGTCAGATTGTCATGCTAGCAAGATCCAAATTTTTATTGTCATTGTGAATGTTCATAGGCTGACATGGACGTGGTGTTCTCCTTCTTGAGCCTGGACGGGGCCGAGCAATTCAATTCGAGCTGGATGAACACGCAAGACTTCTGCGGCCGAAAGGGCACGGGAGTTTTGGGCACCATTGGGCCCTTCGAGCTTCTGACGCTGGCCTCTGAGCACCTCGACCTATCTTCCTTAGGATCTTCAAAGCCGACGTTCAAAACAAGCACAAAGGCCTCGTGCTCTGATACAAGGAGGTCTGTGATAATTGATCTCATTTTATTCTATTGTTCCTGTTCATAACAAGCTTCTTGATGGACCAACTTTGTGATTACGCCTTTATTTCCTTTTTTTGAAGAGATTAAATTACAGCTTGTCTCTAAATTCAGGCATCCATAACCATCTTTTGCTAATTTTGTGGGTGTAGATTTGAGTGGCGAATGGATTTCTCTCAGGAGTTTGGTAAGTGATATGATTCATCATCAATCCTTAACTCATTTCTTGTTCCAATTGGAGGGTTGATTGCGAAATCGCCAAAATTGAACGAAATTTAGTAAATGCACGCCCATTCAATTGTATATGAAATTGTAATGATGAATGTGAATGTCCAGATCGATCATTCCGTGGTGGAGAGCTTTAAGGCCGGAGACAAGATATGCATCACATTTAGGGCATACTTGACTCTCGCTTGTACGACAATGCCCATCTCTTTGCCTTCAATAATGGGACTTGGACGATCATGAACGAGACTGTCGATGGTTGGAGCATGAACTGGGCCCTGATGAACCCATATCTTTTCTGACAATCCAGGCTTGGTCAGTACAGAGGGACGGGCTAGTGCAGTGCCTTGGTAGTATGCAAGCGAGGCTAAGTGCATGTCTTCTGTCCCACATCGCCTAAGGGGGACTCCTGAGTTAGTTGATAATGCTTGGGGTTTTCTATTATGCGTCACGCGTTTTAAATTCGTGAGTGTTTCGGCCCAAAGCAAACAATATTACACAATGATAGCTCCATAAGGGTCCTTACAGTCGGTATCAGAACCGACTCTCGATCGTGATCGAATTATGAAGGGACGAACTAGTGCAACACCGTGGCAGTACGCTGATAACTGGTCAATAAGATTAAGTTTCTGCAAAACACCTAAAGACACAATCCAAATTGGCCTAAAAAAAATGGGTTCGACCTGTTTTCGCAAAATTGGGTTTGAACCCAAGTCAGACAAAAAGGTTGCCTGCCCAGATTTAAGCCTCGATACTTGTCACATGCGAGGCATTCGCGAAAATACACTGACCTGAATGAAACTATGTAACATGGAATTTCAAATGCAACAAGAAGATCGGAGAACGACCTACTACACATCTCGAACTATCATCTCAAACTAGCCTGCTCGCATGGTACACACTGGCCAGCCATGAACCATTATGGATCGACTCGATTTTTGACTCAAGTTCTAAGCGATCTCATTTTGTAAATACTAAGTGAATAGTCGCACTATTTCACTAGAATATTACAATTAAATTTTATAATAATAATAATAATTTTGAATTTTAATGGATTAATTATGTCCTTGCAACTCTTCAGACTTGATAAATTGTTTTGGACTTTTCGGATGCAGCAAAGCCAATATCCAAGTTAGATGCAAAATAACATAATTTATTAATATTTAGATTATATTAGGAGTGGGTATGGTTCCAAAGTAGAATCAGAAACTAGATACCTGATTGAACATTCTGGTAAGGCCTGGTCCAGTTGCCAATTCTCGATTCTTGAAGAACTGAGAATTAGAGTATAAAGGCGGAAGAATCTGTGGATTTCCAATTCCATTTTTTGTTCCTAAGATATTGAAGAGGAATAACTTGATATTTCATTCCCTCATAGAGAAAAATTCATTCATAGTCACCATACAAGAGCCTTTTTTTTTTAAATATATTTCTTTAACAGAACCCAACATCTATTCCTATAGAAAAGATAGATCTATCGGATCATATCTTCATGTACCAAATCCAAATATTTGGATATTCATTTTGAGTCTCCTTTATTTCAATTGTATTGTTTTTTTTCACAAAAAAAGGAAAATCACATTTGATTTTTTTTTTTACAGATAAAAAGTGTAATAATAGAAAATATTTGAATTTTATTTTTTGCTTCGAACTGCGAAAGACTAGGAATGTACAAAAAGAATGAGGTGACATCTTCAATGGTTTTAGGGAATTTTTTTTTAAGGGTTGAAGTGCTCTTGATTTTTCAAATAAAGGCCCGAAGTGGACCTTATTTGAAATAAAGGCCTGAAGTGCCCTCTTTGTTTCGAAAAATGGCATGAGTATAAGTATTTTAGTAATCTCCTTTTTCAAAACCTTTTTCCTTATTTTTTTTCTTTTTTCATTTCATGTCCTCGTAGTACACTTCCCCGAGGCACATATACCCCAACATGAAAAGAGATCGTCTAACCTTCCCTTAGAAGGTTAGGCCCTAATCTTGCAATTCAGGTCGTCCGTATTATGAATGGATGACTTAAATTATAACTAACAAAAAATATATATAAAAAGTCCAAAAAATTGCCTCTTAAAAATTGAAAATTTGAGCCGTCTGTCCAAAAATGAACGGCCTGAATTGTAAGGTTAGGTGCCTAACCTTCTAAGAGAAGGTTAGACGATCTGGATCCCCCCAACACCACCCTCGGCTCGGATCTAGATCCCTTGCCCTAGTGGGATCAGGGCAGGGGGTGCCCCTGTTCAATCTGGGCCGTCCATTTTGAATTGGACGGCCTAAATCCTTTGATTAGAGAGGATAAAAGTGATTTTTTTAAATATTAAATGGACAGCTCAAATCCTCTTCCCTAGCCCTGCCATAAAAGAGCTAGGGCAAATGATCCATTTCCCTTCCGCTCCTCCACGAAGGGGTTCTTCTCCACGCTCTCCCTCAACCTCTGCTCCACCGCCTCATATTGCTCGCCTCCTCCTCCTCCCCCTATCACCTTGTGCACCGCTTTCTAGCACTTGTCCCTCGTCTCGAAATGCTCCCTCGCGCACAGCACCCGCGTGCATGACTCCAACGCCGGCGACATCACTAGCTCTATCTCCTCATCCCGCTCCTCCTCCGACTCGTCGGCGGCGTTGCTTTCGTTGCTGCTCTTTCTCCTCATCCCGCCATGCCTCATCGCCTTTGAACACCCCCTTCTCCTTGGCATCCCGGAGGGACAGCTCCGTGAGCTTTAGTTGCTCGACGAGCTCCAAGTCGTCATAGCGGAAGAGTAGGTCGTCATGGATGATGGTCTGCCTCGGGACGATGCAGAAAAGGTGGATCAGGCATTCTGTGGCATTGCTGACGTGGCTGCAGACACCGTCGCGGCCGGTGTACGGATTGAAGATGACCAAGTTGACGTAGTAGTTGGAGTAGGCAGAGTGAAAGAGGCCACAAAGGCACACAGCATCGAGGGCCCGCCAGATGCGGAGGATGCATCAGATGTCGATGAGGTGATCGAGAAAGCTGTCGTGCTTGTGCCAAGAAAAGGAAAGATAAAAGTAAAAAAATTCGGAAAAAGAAAATTACTAAAATATCCATATTCAGGAAATTTTTTTAAACAAAAAAGATACTTCATATCCTTATTTGAAACAAGATCCATTTTGGACTCTTATTTGAAAAATCAAGAGCACTTCGGGCCCTTAAATGAAATTCTCTCTTGGTTTTATGGCCTTTGCCTTTTCAAAACACGGTAATTTGATGAGGAGGAGGGTGTTTTAACACGTGAATTCATGTAACTGAAAACCTTCTTCTTGGCTTGCTTTGCAATTCATACGTTTGCATTTCATTAATCATGTAAGAGTCCGGCAAGATAAATGTGTGATCGGCTCGAAAAATATGCGGGATCATTCTTGCGTGTTTATAGAGACAACCTTTAATTTTCAGCACAAATAATCCGACGACCGTAACTTCCAACGGGTGACCGCTCTACAAGTAGAGAGATCTTTTCTTTTATTGATAAGTCTTAACGATTATATAATCTCCATTTACTTTTTAGTTTCTTTTTCACTAGTTAGACATTGGACTTCTCGGTGCTAAGCACCGCGAATACAATTTATTGGCACGTTTTAATATGTCTGGTGCGACTAAAGTTTTCTAAGTTGATGTGTCTATATGAAATTTAAAGTTTCAATTTTACGTAATAAAAAGTAATGTGGCCGGTTTCCATATAGTCCCTAAACTGATCCTGAATATGCGACAAGATAGGTTCTGAGTTCCAAGGTGTGTAAGGTAGGTTTTTGAAAAAAAAAATAAAACAAGGATGCCCGTTCCGATGAATAGGTTCCAGATTCTTGATAGAGCTTAGATAGAAGTTGAAACTCCTCGCCCCTAAATTATTTCCCTCCATTTTTAAGGAAAGAAGAATCAAAACGTAGTCTTTAAATGGTGTCTTGATAAGTTTTAAATGTCTAAAAGATATGTCTCTTGATATAGACAGTATCCTCGAATAGCAAGTGTCAAATCCTAATCCATTTCTTCCATAGCTATCCATGTTTTCCATAAGAGAAAGGAACCTCAACCTCGATTTAAAGGATCAACTAGCACGCATTTCCTACACCCAAAATATTCATTCCCTTATGTTCCTCCCCTAAAACTCGATCAGCATCATCTTCCTTAAAAAATGAGCTCCAACATTATGAAGACTCCAGTGCCCTGGGCACTTCTCTCGTTCACTCTACTTCTTCTCATCACCGTCCTCCCATTCACATCTGCCGACTTTGTCGACGATACGTGCCGAAAAACGCCGTATGCCGACTTCTGCGTCTCCGTTCTCAGGTCTGATCCCCGGAGCTCCACCGCGGACACCCAAACGCTAGGCCTAATCATGGTTGACAAGGTCAATGTGAATGCCAAGTCAACTCTGACCAAAATCAAGGACTTGCTTGGCAAATCCCCCGACCCAAGGACAAAGCAAGCGCTTACCTCTTGCGAGGAGTCGTACAAATTTATCATAAGCGACTTGGTGCCCTCGAGCAAGGAAAGTTTGACAAAAGGCGACTACAAGTTCGCCGTGGACAACATGACGGAGGCAGCAATTGACGCATCCGCGTGCGAAGAGGGCTTTGGAAGTAAGTCACCACTAGCAAACTTGAACGATTATGAGAACAAGGCGGCCTCGGTGGCTTCTGCCATTGCCCGTCAACTGCCGTGAGCGGTGATGATTAGTGAGATGGTTATATTACATTAATAAACGTTGAAGGATAAATGTTTAGCTTGGAAGCAAAATGAATACTGATGTTTCTTAATGAAAGTGCAGTTTTCATTTGACAATATTCTGTGAATCGTATTCAGTACCAAAGCATGCATTTTTTAAAGCTGATCGATATGCATGATAGATAATATTTCCATGTAATCTCTTCTTTCCCCCAGAAATAAAAGACAGAGTCTTGTTAATTAACTTACCACTTCTAATTTTCTGCTTTTACTTTCATTTCGGATATTTACTTAATATTAAAGACTTTGAGTCAAATTCTGTTTAATCATTAGTTCTCTTTTTGCATAATTTCATTTAGTTTTGTGTTGAGTAAGAGTTAAAATACCCTTAAATTTGCCCGAAATGCAGCAACAGGATTTCCAAAACTGCCGTAAATAGCGAAACTTGTTAAAATCTGAATCATAAGCGCAGCCTATATGGAACCCCATCTCATTCCCATTCTTCCAATACCGTAATTGATCTCGATCAATTACATAAACCAAACACTCGTGTTGATCAGTCCATACACAATCCGGATGCACCACTACTTTCTTCATAACTGGATGGGCTCCGGTTCCGCGAGTGTGGAGCAGGACGTCACAACAAGGCAGGGAGATCGAGGAGCGGAGTGAAAAGCAGATGCCACGGAACCGGAGGACGTCGATGCAAGTGTGGAGCCGAGTGCCGATCATGGAGAGTAGCTCCGTAACCTAATTGCCCCGCGATTCTCATCCCCATAACCTAATTGGAACTTTCATCCCACATTCTCATCAAACGTTTTGAAAGGTATTCGGAAAGTTCTTGTGATCGACATCCCACATTCTCATCCCCATAACCTAATTGCCCTTCTTCATCAACGAAATAAACCCAAAAACTTCTTGTGCGTACGATCCGTCAAGCTGAAGGCTAAAACTTTTTTCGAGCTATCCTCATAGTAGATGCAATCCCCTTTACACCAGGAAAACTCGCAAGCCGGGACTGCGGACGAGCAGAGGTTGTAGAGGAAGAAAGCCGAATTGCCCAGGCTTCTCACCTCTTCCCGTCTCCCACATTATTGATCCAATCTATGGGCTCTAAAATCATGCGTCCTCATTTCGAGAAGAAGAAAGCATCTGTCCACTACATAGAGATCACCACCTGACACCACCAACTCCTCCAGTGGCGGTGGTGGAGGCGGGCGGACACCATCGATCGGCGGTGAGAAACTTCGAAGTTTGAAAGATGAATCGATTTGCAAAACCGACCCCAATTTGTCGACGTCGCGGACTTTGCCTTCATAGACTACAATGTTGTCATAACGGCAGCCTAAATGGCTCCAATATGTAGCCCCGTACTTCTAATAACATAATTTCCCATCTTCATCAATGAAATAAACCAAACACTGATCTGGATCAGTCCATACACTATCTGGATGCACCACTACTCTCTTCGTAGTTGGATAGGCTCCGGTTCCACGGTCATCTTCGAGGGTGTATTCCCTACAGACTTCAACGGTTCGGTATTGGAGAGAATCGAGGACCTCTGGGAACTTGCGGGGCAAGGACCCGATTGGCCGCCGCCGCAAGAAGAGTCTGAGAATAGGCATGTCCTCGAGCTCCAACTCCTCGAACTTCACCAGCCACCGTGCGTGGCTGGAAGCGGCGAGCTCCAACTCCTCGATCTTCACCGGCCACCGTGCGCGGCTGGGAGCGGCTTCATCCACCAGTGTTTCGAGGGCGTAGACTGTTCTGCCATGGAGAAAGAGGTCTGGCCTTGGCAAGGAAGGTACTCAGAAAGGGAACGCAGGGGGATGGAGGAGCGAAACGAAGGGCAGAAGCTACGGAACCGGAGGATGTCCATGCGAGTCTGGAGCCGACTGCTGATCATGGAGAGAAGTTTGAGGAGATAAAGGAGATAAGTACAGTACAAGTGCCATTTCTTTCAAAAAGTTCACTTGAATATCACGTCAGAGCAAAATCGTTTAAGTGAGTGCCAATTCCGATGAAAAACATTCAATTGAGTGTCATGCTATTATTTTATTGATTTCTAAGTACCACATGGATTTTTTTTTTATTTTTTTAATTTTTTTAAAATTTTATTCATTTTCATGTTTATATATGTTTTTATTTATCATTAAAAAAATAGAGAAACAACCTTGGTTACCGACCGGCCCGTGGGCCAGGGTCGGCGAGGACACGAGTACCTCGACAACGGCCGTCGTGGCCTCAGGTGGGGCGAGCGAGGGCGCGAAGCCCTCGCCAGATCTAGGCGAGGGCCTCGCACCCCCACCGGCCTCGGCCTCACAACGACGAGGGCGTGAGGCCCTTGCCCAGATCTGGCGAGGGCTTCGCACCCTCGCTCGCCCTACTTAAAGTCGTGACGGCCCATGCCAAGGCCGTCACGACCTTACCGGCTCAGGACGAGCCGACCCTAGCCCCTAGGTAAGCTAATGGTGGTCGACGATGACCTCGCCGGCCACCAACGAGAAATCAAGGTTGTCTGTCTGTTTTTTTTTTAATATTCAACATAAGGTAATTAGAAAAAAAGAAAATCATAAAAATTTCCACGTTTACAATAAAATATTCTAAAAAATCACTTCGCCAGTGCCACGTTAGCATGTCTGGCATGTCTGGCGGCCACATCACCTTTTTCCGGCTGGCACGTCACCTTTGAACACTTTTTTAAAAGTTATAACACTTAATTGAACGTTTTGAAAGTTGTAGCACTTAAATGAATGTCATATAAAAGTTATGACACTTCTAGTGTACTTATTCCGAAGTTCCGTTGGGAAATCAGACCATGGAGGTTTCATAGTTCCCTCCATGTGAGCTCTTGCGTTTTCTGCTCAAGCGATGTTGCAGGAGCAAGAAGAAGAAGAAATCGTCACTACCACAACGTATGTACACAGAGATCAAATCGGTAGTGTTGTGGATGGGTTTGCGAAGAGGGTTTGTGCTTCCAAGTAGGGGTATCAACGGGTCGGGTCTCGACCCAGCCCGAGCCGATTGAAATTAATCAGTGCCGAGCTCAGGCCGGGTCGGATTCGGGCCGATTCTTTTTTCTTTTCCTTTCTTTTCCTTTTTTTGGAATCAAAATCAATTAACAAATCAATCAAATGAAAGAATATAAAAAGAAAAAATAAAAATAAATTAAACTTAAAATAAAATATGGATGTTAAAAAAAGTGAAGCGACGGGCCGGCCAGGCCTGAGTGACAAATCCAGTCCGAAAAGGCTCGAAAATTAAGTAAATTTTCGGGTAGGATTGGCCTACTCGGCGCGGGCTGGTTTGACATACATCGACAAATTGAAACCCTATATCCCCTTAAGACACACGAAAACGAAAATTAAAATGGAACTCTTCTTTTCCAATTTTGGTAACGGAATTTTGGGATAAGTAGATTAGGAATGCCATAATTTTTGTACGACGTTCACTTAAGTGCCATAACTTTCAAAATGTTCACTTGAGTGCCATAAATTTGAAAAAAAGTTCACTTGAGTGCTACGTCAACTTTTCCGGCATACACGTCAACTTTCCGGCGTGTCACACATCTGCTTTCCAACATGCTATGTCAGTTTTCCGGCGAGTCACGTTAGCTTTTCCGGCATCCACGTTAGCGATTATACTCAAGTGAACGATTTTTGAAAGTTATGGCACTCAAGTAAACTCCATGCAAAAGTTAATGGCACTTAAGTCAACATTTTAAAAGTTATGACACTCAAGTGAACGTCGTACAAAAGTTATGGCTTATTCCCGGAATTTCATTTGAATATCTTTCCTATTCTTCAGTTCGATTTTGATCGTGAATCTAAAAAAATTTAATCTTTTCTTGTGCGTGGCAAGATAAGTCTTTGTCATATGCCATAAATATCCAATGTGCTTTCCAAAATTCAATTTATAACAAATTATCTTACCTGTTAGAAATAGTGAAAATTTAAGATAATGACATAAATAGTCCTTACACTTTGACCTAACGTACATTATGGTCCATGAACTTTAAATTTGTTCAATATGGTCCTTAAACTTAACTTGATATTTAGTATGGTCTTTGAACTTTTAGTTTGTTTAATGTAGTCCTTAAACTTTTGCTACATGTTCAATATAGTCCATGAACTATATGAAAATGTTTAATGTAGTCCTTTCATTAATTTAAGATCAGAGATAATAATGAATATTTTTATATGGTCCAGGGATTAAATTGAACACGTATTAAAAGTTCATGTACTACATTGAACAATCAAAAGTTTAGGGACCGGATTGCACATTTGGTTAAAGTTCAAGGGTTATGTTGAACAAATTAAAAGTTTAGGGACCACATTGCATATTGAGTCAAAATTCAGGGACTATTTGTATCATTTTCTCTAAAAATTTTAGACGGACTCAAAATTAGAAAATATTTTCACATGTAAGTTTTTGGTTCAAAGTTGGAAAATACAGACACATAAACCAACTCCCCAATTTCGAAGAACTCAATTAAAGGATAGCGCACCGGCGTAGTCTATTCAGTATTCTAAAGTCAACTGTGGCAACTAAACACAAGGGTTGCGCTCATTGCGGTACTTAACCCAAAGGATTGTCGATGATCTCGAGAGAAACCACAAATTCAGGACACGAAGTTTCTCACGATCCAATTACAGCAAAATGCTTTGTACGCAGAAACTATTGCTATAGCACTGGATAGAAGGATGTAAGCCAGCTTTATCTTCTTAGTTCGAGTTTTTTTTTTTTCCCCCAAAATTTCTATGTACACTTTGCACATGTACGTTTGAAGGGGAAAAAAATCCTAAATCTATTGTACGAAAAACAATTTAGTCCTAAATATTTCAATTATGTCAATTTTTTTTGGGTGAAACAATTATGTCAATTTAGATCTAATTTTTTTGAGGATTGCAAATTTAGTCCTAAACCTTTTAGCGAATTATCAATATAGACTTTCCAACTAATTTTGGTCGAAAATTGCTGATGTGACGGTCCGACCAACACCGATTGTCCTTTGCGGTGAACTGGTGACGACACAGATAATTTATTTATTTATTTTACAATTATTTTGAATTACTTTTATTGATTTCTTTATTTTTCTGTTCTTTTCTTCTTCTTTTTCATTTCTTTACATCCCAGGATATGCGGTGCCGCCAGCCACTAGGCGATGGCCAAGAAGCCCTCGTTGTGGCCGAGGGTTTCACAAGCCACAAGGAGGGGGCGTTGTGGCCCTTGCTATGGCCGGAGAGGCACTGGGCAAGGGCGGTCGTGCCCTCGCTCAACGGCCGGTGGGCCTACCGGCCTGTAAAGAAAAAAATGAAAAATTAAAAAATAAATGAAAATTTTATATTTTGAAAAAGAATTAGAAAATTGTCCACTTCAGCACCGACTGCACCACATAGGACGGACAACGTTGACTATACCGACACTTCAGCAATTTCCAACCAAAATTGCCAGAAGAGCTGCATTGGTAATCGTTAAAAGGTTTAGCATGGACAAATGTTCAAAAGATTTTGCACAAAATTGAAACAATTGAAATGTTTATTAATGAATTGAATATCTTGTTTAAGTGTTGCAATTTCCAACGTTGTAGGCTAAGAGGATGTTAAGAAGCTTGGAACTTCTCAACTTCGAATTTTAACTGCTTATCCATTGTTTTATTTATTCACTTATGTTTCTTCTGTGATTAAAAAGTCCTACTTGCAGAAAAAGAATCTAAGATTGCAGAGTTTGATGCAGCTCTTCAACTGGTGAAGCAACAAGACTTAGAGCCGCAGTGGAATCTGTTAGAGGAGAGGTTGCTCATTTGAAACTTGAGCATGTATGATCCTAAATTTTCTTGTCATTATTACTATAATGAAGATGCTGAACTAGAGGCTGTCAAAGAAGAGGTGATATTACGCATTTACTGCCAATACAATGCTTTGACTGTAAGATGGGGTTGAGTCACAGAGTTGCTTTTACACTAGCTTCTGGATTTTTGCTTAAAATTCATTTCTACTTGGTTGAGCTGCATGTTGATGCATTAGCTATATACGTAGATCCATCGCCTCTTTCTTTCACTCTTGTATACGTAGATCCATCGCCTGCAAGCACTTCTTCGGACGGTCCGAAGATCTGGCCACTTCCGGTGACTGTCCAAGACTTGGGAGGACATTCCTCAAGCTGTCCACAGAAACCTCGCAGCCGGCGCCTCACCAATTGTACCACTGGACATTTTCTATCTCATTGTTTTGCTAATTAAAATAAAAAGTAATGTTAGAACTAGGGGGCAAACCTTCCTTGCGGCCGCCCCACCATCACTGGGAAGGGCAGACAATGATGGGGGAATGGTCGGCGGCGGCACTCATCAGATCGGGCGATGGTCGCCCGCCCTCACCTAGTTCTGGCCGAGGGCTGTCACTAGCGACTGTAGGCCACCAAAAGTGGCCCTCGACCAGAACTGATCAAGGCTGGCAAAACCACTGCCCTCGCTCAGAGGTCAACAGGCCCTTGCTGCCTCGTTATAGTTTTTTTTTTCAAGAAATTTATTTTAGCAAATTTTAAATTTAATTTAAATAAAAGTTCTATCATAAATTATATTTGGACCAAAATGACGTCGTTTTATTCTTAGATTTGATGATTTAGCCATGTTATTGCCACGTGAGAGAGAGAAAATATTAAAGAAATCAACGTCAACACTATGGAGTTGACGGAAGGATTCGATTGCACAAATTTGAAAATTTTTAGGACTAGACTGTGCCTTTTACAATTAGGACTCAAATGCTCTTTAGGGATAAGTTCTTGGACTTAGTGGTGCACATACCCTGCAGTTTAAGCAGGAATCGTATTTTAGGTTCTGAGACATAGACAAGAAGCAATTGTCGTCTTTATCATTCCTGCAACATAGTTTCCGCTTGTAAAAGTGTATTTCCTAAGGTCAAAGTTTGGTCTGGATAATAGAGGCTTAACAATTAACATCATTCATTCATATTATTGCTTGACACATAACATGCATTGGCAGGTATGCTGGAGATTCTCTTGGAAACGTGTCTGATTTCAAAAGCTTAATCAGGAGCCAGCCAGGTAATCCAACTTGAAAATAAAATTAAAATAGAAATAACTTTTAAATAAATTTGAATTCTAATGTTAGAAAGAAAAATAAAAATAAAATAATTTTTATTTTTTATAAATCATATTTATAATTTGATTTCTTTCTTCATTATAATATATAGTTTTTATATGTACACAAACTTAGCACGAATCTATATCATTAAATATTTTAAGTATAATAGTATAATTTATTATTTAATGAAAAAATTTATTAAGAAATGATGGAAATGAGTCAAAATAATAATAATAAAATATTTATAATTAAAAAATAATAAAAATGAAGTAGAAGAAACTATATTTTAAGTAAATATATTCGAACTTGAAAATAATTTCTCTAATTCTTGAAGAGAAGGAGTAATGAAATTTCTAAAAAAATAGCATCTTCGTCTCCGTCTCTCTAACTTTAATTCATGTGGAAGTTTCATGATTGCTTTGTAGGTTTATAGTTTATTATAAAAATTTACGAAAATAGCGAAATAGTTGAAACTTACTCTCCTTCTTAGCTTTTTAGTTCACATCAAAAGTTTAAGAAAATCAGAAAGAGAGTTAAATCTCTTTCTCCTCCATAACCTAGTGTTTCATATTGAGGTTTAACGAATGTCGCGAAAAATACATAATTTTTCAGCAAAAGTTGAATGTTTATATTTTCTTTTTTTTACTAGACTCAGCAGTGAATTACAAGATATTATTATATTTTTCGCTTGTGCTTTTTAAATTCATTTTACATTGATATATCGTATATACCAAATAATGAATATGATATGATATGAACATATTAGGCTCTATTACTGCGATTTACCAAATACAGGATAGGATATGGCAAAATTCTTAGATTTCATATCCTATCCTTTACAATCTTATCCTGACTAAAAATTCGGGCTACCAAACGCAGCCTAAGTGTTTTTAACTCGTATAGATTTCAAATCTTGGCTGACAGACGCTATGAAGCCGAAGGACGTCCATGCGAGTTTGGTGCCGATTGCCAATCATGGAGAGGAGCTCCGGCGGGAGATCGGATCGTGGACGTTTCTTGATTCCCTCCATGTGAGGCTCTTGCGTTTTCTGCACAAGCAAGATGTGAGATCGTTCGTCCAAATAATCAAATCTCCACGTTTAGCCGTTCTTTAGGTTATTGAGTGCTGGGAGAATCCAAAACATATTGTCTAGAATTGCTCTACATCTCTCAACAATATGTAGGAAACAGACAACAAAGGAGAAATTTGGAGTGTTTTTTTATGACACCTTTGCCAAAGTGTAATTCATTAACAACTTGAAAATGCCACGTAGGATTAATTTATAGTGATTATGGATGGAAGGCTACGGTAGTAGAATTGAGATAAAAATAAAAATTATGAAACAAAAAAAGTTTTTTGGGATACTATTGGGATAGATCTAAGGTTGATTTTATATATGTACATTAGGTGGTCAGAAGGTCTGTAGAATTGAGATAAAAGTAAAAATTTAATATCTCATATAGGATAAAAGAAATTGATCCAATTCCATTTTTTGTTCCTAAGATATTGAAGAGGAATAACTTGATATTTCATTCCCTCATAGAGAAAAATTCATTCAGAGTCACCATACAAGAGCCTTTTTTTTCCAATATATTTCTTTAACAGAACCCAACATCTGTTCCCATAGAAAAGATAGATCTATCGTATCATATCTTCATGTACCAAATCCAAATATTTGGATATTCATTTTGAGTCTCCGTTCTTTCAATTGTATTGTTTTTTTTTTCACAAAAATATGAAAATCATCTGATTTTTTTCTGACAGATAAAAACTATAATAATAGAAAATATTTGAATTTTATTTTTTGCTTCGAACCGCGAAAGACTAGGAATGTACAAAAAGAATGAGGTGACGTCTTCATTGGTTTTAGGGATTTTTTTTAAGGGATCAAAGTGCTCTTGATTTTTTTTTCTTACCCAAAAAAAAAAGTGCTCTTGATATTTCAAATAAAGGCACGAAGTGTACCTTATTTCAAATAAAGGCCTGAAGTGTACTCTTTGTTTCAAAAAATGACATAAGTATGAGTATTTTAGTAATCTCCTTTTTCAAAACCTTTTTCCTTTCTTTTTTTTTTTCTTTTTTCATTTCATGTCCTCATACTGCACTTCCCCGAGGCACATATACCCCAACACGGAAAGAGATTGTCTAACCTTTCCCTAGAAGGTTAACCATAACCTTTCAATTCAGGCCGTCCGTATTATGAATGGATGACTTAGGTTATAACTAACAAAAAAATATATAAAAACTTCAAGAAATTACCTCTTAAAAATCGAAAATCTGGACCATCCATCCAAAAATGAACAGCCTGAATTGTAAGATTAGGTGCCTAACCTTCTAAGAGAAGTTTATACGATCCGAATCCCTCAACACCACCCTTGGCTCGGATCTAGATCTCCTGCCCTAGTGGGATCAGGGCAGGGGGTGCCCTTGTTCAATTTGGGCCGTCCATTTTGAATTGGACGACCTAAATCCTTTGATTAGAGGGGATAAAATTGATTTTTTTTAAATATTTGATATGGGCCATCCATTTCCGAAATGGACGGCTCAGATCGTCCGCCCTAGCCCTGCCATAAAAGAGCTAGGGCAAACGATCCATTTCCCCTCGGCTCCCCCACGAAGGGGTTCTTCTCCACGCTCTCCCTCAACCTCTGCTCCACCGCCCCATATTGCTTGCCTCCTCCTCCTCCCCCTATCACCTCGTGCACCGCTTTCTAGCACTTGTCCCTCGTCTCGAAATGCTCCCTCACGCACAGCACCTGCGTGCATGACTCCAACACCGGCGACATCACTAGCTCTATCTCCTCATCCCGCTCCTCCTCCGACTCGTCGGCGGCGTTGCTTTCGCTGCTGCTCTTTCTCCTCGTCCCGCCATGCCTCATCGCCTTTGAACAACCCCTTCTCCTTGGCATCCCGGAGGGACAGCTCCGTGAGCTTTAGCTGCTCGACGAGCTCCAAGTCTTCGTAGCGGAAGAGTAGGTTGTCATGGATGATGGTCTGCCTCGGGACGATGCAGAAAAGGTGGATCGGACGTTCCGTGGCATTGCTGACGTGGCTACAGACAACTTCGCGGCCAGTGTACGGATCGAAGATGACCAAGTTGACGTAGGAGTTGGAGTAGGCGGAGTGGAAGAGGCCACAAATGCACACAGCGTCGGGGGCCCGCCAGATGCGGAGGACGCGGCAGATGTCGATGAGGTGCTCGAGAAAGCTGTCGTGCTTGTGCCAAGAAAAGGAAAGAAAAAAGGAAAAAAATTCAGAAAAAGAAAATTACTAAAATACCCATATTCAGGCCTCTTTTTTTTAAACAAAAAAGATACTTCAGACCCTTATTTGAAACAATATGTACTCTTATTTGAAAAATCAAGAGCACTTCGGACCCTTAAATGAAATTCTCTCTTGATTTTATGGACTTTGACTTTTCAAAACACGGTAATTTGATGAGGAGGAGGGTGTTTTAACACGTGAATTCATGTAACTGAAAACCTTCTTCTTGGCTTGCTTTGCAATTCATACGTTTGCATTTCATTAATCATGTAAGAGTCCGGCAAGATAAATGTGTGATCGGCTCGAAAAATATGCGGGATCATTCTTGCGTGTTTATAGAGACAACCTTTAATTTTCAGCACAAATAATCCGACGACCGTAACTTCCAACGGGTGACCGCTCTACAAGTAGAGAGATCTTTTCTTTTATTGATAAGTCTTAACGATTATATAATCTCCATTTACTTTTTAGTTTCTTTTTCACTAGTTAGACATTGGACTTCTCGGTGCTAAGCACCGCGAATACAATTTATTGGCACGTTTTAATATGTCTGGTGCGACTAAAGTTTTCTAAGTTGATGTGTCTATATGAAATTTAAAGTTTCAATTTTACGTAATAAAAAGTAATGTGGCCGGTTTCCATATAGTCCCTAAACTGATCCTGAATATGCGACAAGATAGGTTCTGAGTTCCAAGGTGTGTAAGGTAGGTTTTTGAAAAAAAAAATAAAACAAGGATGCCCGTTCCGATGAATAGGTTCCAGATTCTTGATAGAGCTTAGATAGAAGTTGAAACTCCTCGCCCCTAAATTATTTCCCTCCATTTTTAAGGAAAGAAGAATCAAAACGTAGTCTTTAAATGGTGTCTTGATAAGTTTTAAATGTCTAAAAGATATGTCTCTTGATATAGACAGTATCCTCGAATAGCAAGTGTCAAATCCTAATCCATTTCTTCCATAGCTATACATTTTTTCCATAAGGGAAAGGAACCTCAACCTCGATTTAAAGGATCAACTAGCACGCATTTCCTACACCCAAAATATTCATTCCCTTATGTTCCTCTCCTAAAACACGATCAGCATCATCTTCCTTAAAAAATGAGCTCCAACATTATGAAGACTCCAGTGCCCTGGGCACTTCTCTCGTTCACTCTACTTCTTCTCATCACCGTCCTCCCATTCACATCTGCCGACTTTGTCGACGATACGTGCCGAAAAACGCCGTATGCCGACTTCTGCGTCTCCGTTCTCAGGTCTGATCCCCGGAGCTCCACCGCGGACACCCAAACGCTAGGCCTAATCATGGTTGACAAGGTCAATGTGAATGCCAAGTCAACTCTGACCAAAATCAAGGACTTGCTTGGCAAATCCCCCGACCCAAGGACAAAGCAAGCGCTTACCTCTTGCGAGGAGTCGTACAAATTTATCATAAGCGACTTGGTGCCCTCGAGCAAGGAAAGTTTGACAAAAGGCGACTACAAGTTCGCCGTGGACAACATGACGGAGGCAGCAATTGACGCATCCGCGTGCGAAGAGGGCTTTGGAAGTAAGTCACCACTAGCAAACTTGAACGATTATGAGAACAAGGCGGCCTCGGTGGCTTCTGCCATTGCCCGTCAACTGCCGTGAGCGGTGATGATTAGTGAGATGGTTATATTACATTAATAAACGTTGAAGGATAAATGTTTAGCTTGGAAGCAAAATGAATACTGATGTTTCTTAATGAAAGTGCAGTTTTCATTTGACAATATTCTGTGAATCGTATTCAGTACCAAAGCATGCATTTTTTAAAGCTGATCGATATGCATGATAGATAATATTTCCATGTAATCTCTTCTTTCCCCCAGAAATAAAAGACAGAGTCTTGTTAATTAACTTACCACTTCTAATTTTCTGCTTTTACTTTCATTTCGGATATTTACTTAATATTAAAGACTTTGAGTCAAATTCTGTTTAATCATTAGTTCTCTTTTTGCATAATTTCATTTAGTTTTGTGTTGAGTAAGAGTTAAAATACCCTTAAATTTGCCCGAAATGCAGCAACAGGATTTCCAAAACTGCCGTAAATAGCGAAACTTGTTAAAATCTGAATCATAAGCGCAGCCTATATGGAACCCCATCTCATTCCCATTCTTCCAATACCGTAATTGATCTCGATCAATTACATAAACCAAACACTCGTGTTGATCAGTCCATACACAATCCGGATGCACCACTACTTTCTTCATAACTGGATGGGCTCCGGTTCCGCGAGTGTGGAGCAGGACGTCACAACAAGGCAGGGAGATCGAGGAGCGGAGTGAAAAGCAGATGCCACGGAACCGGAGGACGTCGATGCAAGTGTGGAGCCGAGTGCCGATCATGGAGAGTAGCTCCGTAACCTAATTGCCCCGCGATTCTCATCCCCATAACCTAATTGGAACTTTCATCCCACATTCTCATCAAACGTTTTGAAAGGTATTCGGAAAGTTCTTGTGATCGACATCCCACATTCTCATCCCCATAACCTAATTGCCCTTCTTCATCAACGAAATAAACCCAAAAACTTCTTGTGCGTACGATCCGTCAAGCTGAAGGCTAAAACTTTTTTCGAGCTATCCTCATAGTAGATGCAATCCCCTTTACACCAGGAAAACTCGCAAGCCGGGACTGCGGACGAGCAGAGGTTGTAGAGGAAGAAAGCCGAATTGCCCAGGCTTCTCACCTCTTCCCGTCTCCCACATTATTGATCCAATCTATGGGCTCTAAAATCATGCGTCCTCATTTCGAGAAGAAGAAAGCATCTGTCCACTACATAGAGATCACCACCTGACACCACCAACTTCTCCAGTGGCGGTGGTGGAGGCGGGCGGACACCATCGATCGGCGGTGAGAAACTTCGAAGTTTGAAAGATGAATCGATTTGCAAAACCGACCCCAATTTGTCGACGTCGCGGACTTTGCCTTCATAGACTACAATGTTGTCATAACGGCAGCCTAAATGGCTCCAATATGTAGCCCCGTACTTCTAATAACATAATTTCCCATCTTCATCAATGAAATAAACCAAACACTGATCTGGATCAGTCCATACACTATCTGGATGCACCACTACTCTCTTCGTAGTTGGATAGGCTCCGGTTCCACGGTCATCTTCGAGGGTGTATTCCCTACAGACTTCAACGGTTCGGTATTGGAGAGAATCGAGGACCTCTGGGAACTTGCGGGGCAAGGACCCGATTGGCCGCCGCCGCAAGAAGAGTCTGAGAATAGGCATGTCCTCGAGCTCCAACTCCTCGAACTTCACCAGCCACCGTGCGTGGCTGGAAGAGGCGAGCTCCAACTCCTCGATCTTCACCGGCCACCGTGCGCGGCTGGGAGCGGCTTCATCCACCAGTGTTTCGAGGGCGTAGACTGTTCTGCCATGGAGAAAGAGGTCTGGCCTTGGCAAGGAAGGTACTCAGAAAGGGAACGCAGGGGGATGGAGGAGCGAAACGAAGGGCAGAAGCTACGAAACCGGAGGATGTCCATGCGAGTCTGGAGCCGACTGCTGATCATGGAGAGAAGTTTGAGGAGATAAGTACAGTGCAAGTGCCATTTCTTTCAAAAAGTTCACTTGAATATCACGTCAGAGCAAAATCGTTTAAGTGAGTGCCAATTCCGATGAAAAACATTCAATTGAGTGTCATGCTATTATTTTATTGATTTCTAAGTACCACATGGATTTTTTTTTAATTTTTTTAATTTTTTTAAAATTTTATTCATTTTCATGTTTATATATGTTTTTATTTATCATTAAAAAAAATAGAGAAACAACCTTGGTTACCGACCGGCCCGTGGGCCAGGGTCGGCGAGGACACGACTACCTCGACAACGACCGTCGTGGCCTCAGGTGGGGCGAGCGAGGGCGCGAAGCCCTCGCCAGATCTAGGCGAGGGCCTCGCACCCCCACCAGCCTTGGCCTTGCAACGACGAGGGCGTGAGGCCCTTGCCCAGATCTGGCGAGGAATTCGCACCCTCGCTCGCCCTACTCAAAGCCGTGACGGCCGATGCCGA
Source organism: Rhodomyrtus tomentosa (assembly GCA_028455895.1). Lineage (NCBI taxonomy): Eukaryota > Viridiplantae > Streptophyta > Magnoliopsida > Myrtales > Myrtaceae > Rhodomyrtus > Rhodomyrtus tomentosa. The sequence goes on along the minus strand of JAPCWY010000009.1, from coordinate 33,483,864 downwards.
GGCCGTTGCGACCTTGCCGGCCCAGGATGAGCCGACCTTGGCTCCTAGGCAGACTGATAGTGGTCGACGACGACCCTCATCGGCCACCAACGAGAAATCAAGGTTGTCTCTCTGTTTTTTTTTAAAAAATATTCAACATAAGGAAATTAGAAAAAAAGAAAATCATAAAAATTTCCACGTTTACAATAAAATATTCTAAAAAATCACTTCGCCAGTGCCACGTTAGCATGTTTGGCGGCCACATCCCCTTTTTCCGGCTGGCACGTCACCTTTGAACACTTTTTTAAAAGTTATAACACTTAATTGAACGTTTTGAAAGTTGTAGCACTTAAATGAATGTCATATAAAAGTTATGACACTTCTGGTGTACTTATTTCGAAGTTCCGTTGGGAGATCAGACCATGGAGGTTTGGTAGTTCCCTCCATGTGAGCTCTTGCGTTTTCTGCTCAAGCGATGCTGCAGGAGCAAGAAGAAGAAGAAATCGTCACTACTACAACGTATGTACACAGAGATCAAACCGGTAGTGTTGTGGATGGGTTTGTGAAGAGGGTTTGTGCTTCCAAGTAGGGGTATCAACGGATCGAGTCTCGGCCCAACCCAAGCCGATTGAAATTAAGCAGTACCGAGCTCAGGCCGAATCGGATTCGAGCCGATTCTTTTTTCTTTTACTTTCTTTTCCTTTTTTTGGAATCAAAATCAATTAACAAATCACTCAAATGAAAGAATATAAAAAGAAAAAATAAAAATAAATTAAACTTAAAATAAAATATGGATGTTAAAAAAAGTTAGGCGACAGGCCGGCCCGACCTGAGTGAAAAATCCGGCCCGAAAAGGCCTGAAAATTAAATAAATTTTCGGGTAGGATTGGCCTACTCGGCGCGGGCTGGTTTGACATCCATCGACAAATTGAAACCCTATATCCCCTTAAGACACACGAAAACGAAAATTAAAATGGAACTCTTGTTTTCCAATTTTGGTAACGGAATTTTGGGATAAGTAGATTAAGAATGCCATAATTTTTGTACGACGTTGACTTAAGTGCCATAAATTTCAAAACGTTCACTTGAGTGCCATAAATTTGAAAAAAAGTTCACTTGAGTGCTACGTCAACTTTTCCGGCATACACGTCAACTTTCCGGCGTGTCACACATCTGCTTTCCAACATGCTATGTCAGTTTTCCGGCGAGTCACGTTAGCTTTTCCGGCATCCACGTTAGCGATTATACTCAAGGGAACGATTTTTGAAAGTTATGGCACTCAAGTAAACTCCATGCAAAAGTTAATGGCACTTAAGTCAACATTTTAAAAGTTATGACACTCAAGTGAACGTCGTACAAAATTTATGGCTTATTCCCGGAATTTCATTTGAATATCTTTCCTATTCTTCAGTTCGATTTTGATCGTGAATCTTAAAAAATTTAATCTTTTCTTGTGCGTGGCAAGATAAGTCTTTGTCATATGCCATAAATATCCAATGTGCTTTCCAAAATTCAATTTATAACAAATTATCTTACCTGTTAGAAATAGTGAAAATTTAAGATAATGACATAAATAGTCCTTACACTTTGACCTAACGTACATTATGGTCCATGAACTTTAAATTTGTTCAATATGGTCCTTAAACTTAACTTGATATTTAGTATGGTCTTTAAACTTTTAGTTTGTTTAATGTAGTCCTTAAACTTTTGCTACATGTTCAATATAGTCCATGAACTATATGAAAATGTTTAATGTAGTCCTTTCATTAATTTAATATCAGAGATAATAATGAATATTTTTATATGGTCCAGGGATTAAATTGAACACGTATTAAAAGTTCTTGTACTACATTGAACAATCAAAAGTTTAGGGACCGGATTGCACATTTGGTTAAAGTTCAAGGGTTATGTTGAACAAATTAAAAGTTTAGGGACCACATTGCATATTGAGTCAAAATTCAGGGACTATTTGTATCATTTTCTCTAAAAATTTTAGACGGACTCAAAATTAGAAAATATTTTCACATGTAAGTTTTTGGTTCAAAGTTGGAAAATACAGACACATAAACCAACTCCCTAATTTCGAAGAACTCAATTAAAGGATAGCGCACCGGCGTAGTCTATTCAATATTCTAAAGTCAACTGTGGCAACTAAACACAAGGGTTGCGCTCATTGCGGTACTTAACCCAAAGGATTGTCGATGATCTCGAGAGAAACCACAAATTCAGGACACGAAGTTTCTCACGATCCAATTACAGCAAAATGCTTTGTACGCAGAAACTATTGCTATAGCACTGGATAGAAGGATGTAAGCCAGCTTTATCTTCTTAGTTCGAGTTTTTTTCCCCCCCCAAAATTTCTATGTACACTTTGCACATGTACGTTTGAAGGGTAAAAAAATCCTAAATCTATTGTACGAAAAACAATTCAGTCCTAAATATTTCAATTATGTCAATTTTTTTTGGTGAAACAATTATGTCAATTTAGATCTAATTTTTTTGAGGATTGCAAATTTAGTCCTAAACCTTTCAGCGAATTATCAATATAGACTTTTCAACTAATTTTGGTCGAAAATTGCTGATGTGACGGTCCGACCAACACCGATTGTCCTTTGCGGTGAGCTGGTGACGACAATGATAATTTATTTATTTATTTTACAATTATTTTGAATTATTTTTATTGATTTCTTTATTTTTCTGTTCTTTTCTTCTTCTTTTTCATTTCTTTACATCCCAGGATATGCGGTGCCGCCAGCCACTAGGCGATGGCCAAGAAGCCCTCGTTGTGGCCGAGGGTTTCGCAAACCACAAGGAGGGGGCGTTGTGGCCCTCCCTATGGCCGGAGAGGCACTGGGCAAGGGCGGTCGTGCCCTCGCTCAACGGCCGGTGGGCCTACCGGCCTGTAAAGAAAAAAATGAAAAATTAAAAAATAAATGAAAATTTTATTTTTTGAAAAAGAATTAGAAAATTGTCCACTTCAGCACCGACTGCACCACATAGGACGGACAACGTTGACTATACCGACACTTCAGCAATTTCCAATCAAAATTGCCAGAAGAGCTGCATTGGTAATCGTTAAAAGGTTTAGCATGGACAAATGTTCAAAAGATTTTGCACAAAATTGAAACAATTGAAATGTTTATTAATGAATTGAATATCTTGTTTAAGTGTTGCAATTTCCAACGTTGTAGGCTAAGAGGATGTTAAGAAGCTTGGAACTTCTCAACTTCGAATTTTAACTGCTTATCCATTGTTTTATTTATTCACTTATGTTTCTTCTGTGATTAAAAAGTCCTACTTGCAGAAAAAGAATCTAAGATTGCAGAGTTTGATGCAGCTCTTCAACTGGTGAAGCAACAAGACTTAGAGCCGCAGTGGAATCTGTTAGAGGAGAGGTTGCTCATTTGAAACTTGAGCATGTATGATCCTAAATTTTCTTGTCATTATTACTATAATGAAGATGCTGAACTAGAGGCTGTCAAAGAAGAGGTGATATTACGCATTTACTGCCAATACAATGCTTTGACTGTAAGATGGGGTTGAGTCACAGAGTTGCTTTTACACTAGCTTCTGGATTTTTGCTTAAAATTCATTTCTACTTGGTTGAGCTGCATGTTGATGCATTAGCTATATACGTAGATCCATCGCCTCTTTCTTTCACTCTTGTATACGTAGATCCATCGCCTGCAAGCACTTCTTCGGACGGTCCGAAGATCTGGCCACTTCCGGTGACTGTCCAAGACTTGGGAGGACATTCCTCAAGCTGTCCACAGCAACCACACCAATTGTACCGCTGGACATTTTCTATCTCATTGTTTTGCTAATTAAAGTAAAAAGTAATGTTAGAACTAGGCGGCAAACCTTCCTTGCGGCCGCCCCACCATCACTGGGAAGGACAGATAATGATGGGGGAATTGTCGGCGGCGTTACTCATCAGATCGGGCGATGGTCGCCTGCCCTCGCCTAGTTCTGGCCGAGGGCTGTCATTAGCGACTGTAGGCCACCACAAGTGCCCCTCGGCCAGAACTGATCAAGGCTGGCAAACCCACTACCCTCGTTCACAGGTCAGCAGGCCCTTGCTGCCTTGTTATAGTTTTTTTTTAAAGAAAATTATTTTCGCATATTTTAAATTTAATTTAAGTAAAAGTTCTACCATAAATTATATTTGGACCAAAATGACGTCGTTTTATTCTTAGATTTGATGATTTAGCCATGTTATTGCCACATGGGAGAGAGAAAATATTAAAGAAAGCAACGTCAACACTATGGAGTTGACGGAAGGATTCGATTGCACAAATTTGAAAATTTTTAGGACTTGACTGCACCTTTTACAATTAGGACTCAAATGCTCTTTAGGGATAAGTTCTTGGACTTACTGGTGTACATACCCTTCAGTTTAAGCAGGGATCATATTTTAGGTTCTGAGACATAGACAAGAAGCAATTGTCGTCTTTATCATTCCTGCAACATAGTTTCCGCATGTAAAAGTGTATTTCCTAAGGTCAAAGTTTGGTCTGGATAATAGAGGCTTAACAATTAACATCATTCATTCATGTTATTGCTTGACACATAACATGTATTGGCAGGTATGCTGGAGATTCTCTTGGAAACGTGTCTGTTTTCAAAAGCTTAATCAGGAGCCAGCCAGATAATCCAAAGTTCAAACGAAGTACACATTTGCCTTTTCAAGTGTCTCGTGGTCAGACACCTTCCCGTTTAAGTTTTGTGTGTTTTTCTTTTTCCATTGATCTCGTTAGGCCACGTTTGGCAGTCAGGATATAAGTCAGGATATGATAAAATTTATCCTATACTGTGTTTGGTTCCTACTCTGAATAGGATATAGCAGAATATAAGAGGTATGTAGCCTGTATATAATTATCCTGGGGGGAGGTAAGATAAAGGTGCATATGATTTCTTTTGTTTATGGTGTAAAAATTATTTTTCTAAATAACAAACTTCTTATATAATAAAATTAAAATAGAAATAACTTTTAAATAAATTTGAATTCTAACATTAGAAAGAAAAATAAAAATAAAATAATTTTTTACTTTTATTTTTTTATAAATCATATTTGTAATTTGATTTCTTTATTCATTATAATATATTGTTTGTATATGTACACACACTTAGTACGTATCTATATCATTAAATATTTTAAGTATAATAGTATAATTATTATTTAATGAAAAAATTTATTAAGAAATGATGGAAGTGAGTCAAAATAATAATAATAAAATATTTATAATTACAAAATAATAAAAATGAAGTAGAAGAAACTATATTTTAAGTAAATATATTCAAACTTAAAAATGATTTCTCTAATTCTTGAAGAGAAGGAGTAATGAAATTTCTAAAAAAATGGCATCTTCGTCTCCGTCTCTCTAACCTAGTTCATGTGAAAGTTTCATGATTGCTTTGTAACTTTATAATTTATTATAAAAATTTACGAAAATAGCGAGATAGTTGAAACTTACTCTCCTTCTTAGCTTTCTAGTTCACATCAAAAGTTTAAGAAAAGCAGAAAGAGAGTCAAATATCTTTCTCCTTCATAACCTTGTGTTTCATATTGAGATTTAACGAATGTCGCGAAAAAGATAAAAATTTTCAGCAAAAGTTGAATATTCATATTTTCTTTCTTTTACTAGATTCAACAGTGAATTACAAAAAGATTCTTATATTTTTAGCTTGTGCTTTTTTAAATTCATTTTACATTGATATATCGTATATACCAAACAATGAATATGATATGATATAAATATATCTGGCTCTATTACTGCGATTAACCAAACACATGATAGGATATGGCAAAATCCCTAGATTTCATATCCTATCCTATACAATCCTATTGTGACTAAAAATCCGGGCGACCAAATGCAGCCTTGGGGTTTTTAACTCGTATAAATTTCAAATATTGGCTGATAGACGCTACGGAACCGGAGGACGTCCATGCGAGTTTGGCGCTGACTGCCAATCATGGAGAGGAGCTCCGGTGGGAGATTAGACCGTGGACGTTTCTTGATTCCCTCCATGTGAGGCTACTGCGTGTTTTGCACAAGTGGTTGCAGATATTGCAGGAAGAAATCGTCACTGCCATAGATTAGCCTAACCTTTCCTCAGAAGGTTAGGCACCTAACATTACAATTCGGGCCGTGCATTTTTAGATGGACGGCCCAAATCTCCGATTTTTATGGGAAATTTTTTTTTTGAAATATATATATATATTTTTGTTAATTATAATCTGAGACATCCATTCATAACACGAACGGTCCGGATTGCAAGGTTAGGGCCTAACCTTCTAAGGAAAGGTTAGACGATCTTTTTCCATTAGAAATGAGCGTAGCGTGTGCTAACAAAATCTAGCTCTCCCTGAGGTGTGCGAAAACAAAAAAACATATATGGGCGAATTTCATTAGAATATCTTTCAGACTTTTCCCGTTCGATTTTTGTCGGTGAATCTTAGAAAATATAATCTTTTAACAGCGTTCTTTCTTGCTAAAAGATAAGTCTTCATTATATGCTCTAAATATGTGAGGTGCCAAGATAAGCCTTCCTTTTTTGAAAAAAAAAATTGGTCCTCATTGTTTCGCGAGGCCTTTTCTTTTTAAAGAAAAAACTACTTATCAGTGGCATGTTTCGGTTCTCTTTCACATCGCAGTATACTAGTCCTTCTAATTCTTTAAGAGGTTTATCTAAAATATATTTGGAGGTCATATCTAGTATTCAGAGTTTGCCTCGATTATAAAAGAGTAATGATTGGGAGAATGTGTGGTCATAAACAATTGATAATACTGTCAGATTGTCATGCTACCAAGATCCAAGTTTATAGTCATCGTGAATGTTCATAGGCTGACATGGACGTGGTGTTCTCCTTCTTGAGCTTGGACGGGGCCGAGCAATTCAATTCGAGCCGGCTGCACACGCAAGACCTCTGCGCCCAAAAGGGCGCGGGAGTTTTGGGCACCACTGGGCCCTTCGAGCTTCTAACGCTGGCCTCTGAGCACCTCGACCTATCTTCCTCAGGATCTTCAAAGTCGACGTTCAAAACAAGCACAAAGGCCTCGTGCTCTGTTACAAGGAGGTCTGTGATAAGTGATCTCATTTTATTCGATTGTTCTTGTTCATAACAAGCTTCTTGATGGACCAACTTTGTGATTACGCCTTTATTTCCTTTTTTTTTGAAGAGGTAAATTACAGCTTGTCTCTAAATTTAGGCATCCATAACCATCTTTTGCTAATTTTGTGGGTGTAGATTTGAGTGGCGAATAGATTTCTCTAAGGAGTTTGGTAAGTGATATGATTCATCATCAATCCTTAACTCATTTCTTGTTCCAATTGGAGGGTTGATTGCGAAATCGCCAAAATTGAACGAAATTTAGTAAATGCACGCCCATTCAATTGTATATGAAATTGTAATGATGAATGTGAATGTCCAGATCGATCATTCCGTGGTGGAGAGCTTTAGGGCCGGAGACAAGATATGCATCACATTTAGGGCATACTTGACTCTCGCTTGTACGACAACACCCATCTCTTCGCCTTCAATAGCGGGACTTGGACGATCATGAACGAGACTGTCGATGGTTGGAGCATGAACTGGGCCCTGATGAACCCATATCTTTTCTGACAATCCAGACTTGGTCTGTATAGAGGGACGGGCTAGTGCAGTGCCTTGGTAGTATGCAAGCGAGGCTAAGTGTCACGCCCCGACTCTCGAGCCCGCGACATCCTTTGCCAAACCACCACGAGGTCATAGAGATAGCGTCTCAGGCACACTATCGATCTATCACGTACTTAAGCATGTGGGAACGTGTCAACTCCCTGACAATAAAAATAAACAGGAATAGAATAGTGTGAGTCAAACACCACAAACAATCTTGATCCTATGGACACTACTTCCGTACGTACACAACCCCATACTTCGGGGTGACTAGACAAGACCTTAGCAGGTGTACTCATTCACGTAAGACTAACTTCTCATCTTACTTCAGATGACTAATCCAAAAGCCAATCCTCGGCGTCCACGAGGCTTCGTCACTGGGAACCTGAAAATATTATCCCACGACGGGGTGAGAATAAATCTCAATGAATAAAGCCTAAGCTCAGTTATGAAATTGATTCGCCCAGGCATCCTAACGGAAGTCTCACAATAACAAATCACCACAAATAACACCCAATTACAGTCACGATATAAAAACAATCCACATGCATACTTGCCAGCATCAGTCACACATAATGCAATGCTTGACTCGACTCACAGCCATTTAGTCGATCACCCAACAAGCATCTTATCGACAAGTATGCACAGGATATCACACCAGTCCATTTATTAACGATGATCGTGCCCACGACACATGAGAGAATCTACGCGAAAGAAGGCGTGATTTGACTCCCACAAATAACGCGATCCAGTACCTTGGTGCAATCGAGCCTTCTACCGGCACGACCGGGCTACGCCCCTTTTCTCACGGCAACGGCTAGTACAAGAGGTGTCTCCGGTGCGCCTGGCACGGCATCAACAAGTAGGCATCCCTAAACGGGGCATCGGTCCATCACAAGCTGCGACCGGCATCCGATAATCCCTTAAAACCATACATACCATACGAGGCATGAATTATCGCGCTTCTGGCACGTCGTGTGGTTCTATACCATTGGTACAGTACGAACTTGCCAGGAAAAGCATCATCGTTCCCTCATATGACCACACATGACACATCCCGCAATCACCCTTTTCGTTGTCTTCGGTTAAAGCCGGATGCTCACTCTCGCATGTAAAAGTCTCGACCAAAGGCCATTTTCATGCTAAAACATGTCTCTTGACTTCGCACACAGTCATATGCATATGCATATGCAGATTACCTCCTAGTCACCACAATCGGACATAGGGCGATTAACCCACAAACAGACAATCAATTACAGGGTGGACAACAAGACAGTCAAACCGGCTATCCAGCGAAGCGATCAAATCAACAAGGCCACCAAGCAACTACGAGCAGTCAAATCGATTAGACAACAAAAAGCTCGATTCACACAATAATATTTTATTAACCAAATTAATCGATTTAAGGCGTCGATCGCGAGCGAGCGATAGGGCTCGCTCGTCTCTAGCCTATCGCTCGCTCGCGATCAATCAATCAATCAATTTCAACTAATCACAATTAGCCACAGGCAAAAGTAATGAATCGGCTAACTTAATCCATCGGCCATTTAACTTAATCATAATTTCTATCTAAACCGGCCCCGATCGCATACCTAAATTTCCTATACGCCTAAACGACTAATCCTAGGTGCAATTAGCGCCCTAATCAATGATTAGGGTCAATTCACCAATTAGGTCGGCTCGGGTAGTCCCAACGGCAAGGGCGAGGGCGATGATGACGAACGGCGACGACGATCGGCGATGACAGATCACGGGCCAAGTTCTCGGACAACGGCCCAAATCCTCTCAGCCCATGGCCCAAATTTCTCGGTCAAAATGGCCCTCGCTAACCGGCCCGAGCAGGGCACTCAGCGGGCAGGGCAGGGCCGGCTTAGGCTGAGGGGGCCGGTTCGATGACCGGCGGACGACGACCAGCTCGGGTGTTGGCGGTGGAAGGACCAGGTGGTTGGGGGGAGTCGACCGGAGTGGTGGCCGCGACGGAGGGCGACTGGAGGCGACGGATTGGCGAGGGACAGAATCGGGTAGGGCAAAGTGTTTGGGCGCCGAGAACAGGGCGCCGATTCGAGCAGATTTTCGGTCGCCACGCGCGGCAGCTGGCGGCCACGAACTCAAGGAAGGACGAGGGAAGTCCTAGGAGTCCATCGACGACGGCGGTGAGAGGCGGTGATGGTCGGTCCGGCCGGATCGAAGACCGAACCGAGCCAAGTCCAAAGCAGGGCACCGGGGCGGTTTTCCGATGGATCCGGCGGCCGACAGTCGGCGAGGCTGGGTCGGCTTGAAGTTCAGGACACGAAGGAGTCCCGGTGTGGTGGTGGTTGGTAGCGGCTACGCCGCATGAAACCAGAGGGAGGAGAAATGGGTCTCGGGTCAACGCGGCCAAAACAGGAGGCTGGGCTTTCGCGACTTCCGGCGGCAAGCGACGGCTGGGGATCGATGGCGGTTTCAGGAGGTGACCGGAGGTGGCGGATGTCGGTGGTGGGCGGCGTAAAATCACCAGAGGAAGGAGAGGAAGAGGGAGGAGGGGGTTTGGTCTTGGGGGAGCGCTGCGGACGAGAGAGAGAGAGAGAGAGAGAAGGCACGTGAGATGGAGAGGGGGTAGGAGAGGGAGAGAGGGTTTAGGGGCCCATCGGGAAGATTTTTTTTTTCTTAGATGAATAATTGGGGGGTAATTCGATAATTTCGCAAACCGGGACGGGATTAAATTTTCGGACATCGAACAAAAGGGTGTTTTGGTAATTTCATAGGTTAGACTCGGTCGGGATTAGGCTCGTACGTGAGGATTGAAATCCAAATTGCGACGGCTAAAAAATGTCAAAACCTAATCTAAACTGACTGAAACTTCAAAATTCATCCAATTATTGTCTCTTCAGTCCTTACGATCCAAAAATTTCCATCGACTGAAATTCGATATCAATCCATTATATTGATTTCAGGTACTTTGTCGGAGTTGAATTTTCGAGGCGTCACACTAAGCGCCATGTCTTCTGGCCCACATCGCCTAAGGGGGACTCCTGAGTTAGTTGATAATGCTTGGGGTTCTTTATTATGTGTAACGCGTTTTAAAGCCGTGAGTGTTCCGGCCCAAAGCAAACAATATTACACAGTGATAGGTCCATAAGGTCCATACAGTTGGTATCAGAACCGATTCTTGATCGCGTGATCGAATTATGAAGGGACGAACTAGTGCAACACCTTGGCAGTACGCTGATAACTGGTCAATAAGATTAAGTTTCTGCAAAACACCTAAAGACACAATCCAAATTGGCCTCAAAGAAATGGGTTCGACCTGTTTTCGCGAAATTGGGTTTGAACCCAAGTCAGACAAAAAGGTTGCCTGCCCAGATTTAAACCTCGATACTTGTCACATGCGAGGAATTCGCGAAAATACACTGACCTGAATGAAACTATGTAACATGGAATTTCAAATGCAACAAGAAGATCGCAGAACGACCTACTACGCATCTCGAACTATCATCTCAAACTAGCCTGCTCGCATGGTACACACTGGCCAGCCATGAACCAGTATGGCTGGCCAGCACCACAAAAAGTCACAAGATTTCAACATAGATATATATATCAATCAAAATAAATCTGTCAAATCTACAACCAACAGAAGCACAACCACTCAGGCATACACAAGTCCATTATTAAACAATGACCCACGCGACTGGCGTGATATATACATCAATAGTGCGATCTTGCACTCTTCTGGCAAAATCAGGTTACGTCCACTTTACCCTTTCAGCGACGGCTACTACAAGCGGTGTATCCAGTGCACCTGGCACGGCACTGCAAGTAGGCATTCCTTAAAAAGGAGCTTCGGTCCATCACAAGCTGCGATCGACATCCAATAATCCCTTAAAACCGTACGACTGGCACGGGGCATGGTTTATCGTGCTTCTGACAAGTCGCGAATTTCCATACAATCTGTACGGCACAAGTACCCACGGTACAATTCGAACTTGCCAGGTAGCGTCATTGATCTTTTAAATGATCACACAAATTGCATTCGCCAATCAACTCATTGATTATCTTGGATTAACGCCAAAATCCACAAGAAATACAATCAATTCGGCCCCAAGGCCCACAAGACTCCCAATTGAGTATTTCAGCCAGGCAAACAAACCAATCAAACAATTCACACACTCTCGAGTAATCAACTTAACCCGGCAATTTCAAGCTCAATTCATATTAAAAATCTTAATTCTCCTTCAAATTATAGCAATCAATCGTTCGCTCGTCTCTAACATGTCACTCTCTCGCGAACAACTTAATCAATTAATTAATTGATAAATTACCACAAATAGCCACAGACAAATAATCGATCAACCATATATCCTAATCATGGTTTCTATCTAAACCGGTCCCGATCGAATTTTTTTTTTCAATAAATAAATAAATAAATAAATAAAACTAATCCTAAGCGCAATTAGTGCCCTAACCAAGGTTTAGGGTCAACTCACAATGTCAGTTAGCTCGATCGGCGACGGCGGCGACGGCGGCGGCGACGATAAACTAAGGTTTATCGCGCGGCAGATCGAGCTCAAATTTCGGCGACACCCCGTGGGAGTTCGGCGAGGTCGCCGGAACAGGTGGCCGGCGTCGGAGTTCCGATGAGCGGCTGCCGGCGGCCTGAAACAGTAACCAACAGAATACTCAACCGGCAAACTCTACTGTTTTGGCAATTTTCCGGCGACACGGGCCGGGACAAGGCCGGCCAAGGGTCGGGGGCTCACCCAGGGATCGGTTGGGGTCGGCCGGGACAGGTGGACAGCGGCGGGAGGCGGCCGGCAACGGCGGACAGCCACGATCAGTGGCTGCCCTTTTCGGCACCGAAACAGGGATTTCGGTCGAAGGCCGTTTCCGGCGGTCACGCGCGGCGACCGGTGGAGGTGAGCTAGGCAGCGGTGGAGGGAACTCAGGGGAGTCGTTTGGTGGTGGCGGCGAGACACGGCGACGGCTGTGGCGAGCGGATCGAAGACCGGAATGAACCGAGCCCGAAACAGGGCATCGGAACTTCAAGGCCCGATTCCGGCGACTCCGTCGGCTGACGGTCGGCGACAAGGGGTTGGATCGGTCGAGGGGAAGTCGGGGGTTAGCTGGGTGGTGGTGGTCGGCGTCGGTGGCAGCCGTGGCGGCCGGAGGAGGCCGCGGAGTTCTCGGGTCCTCTGACCCGAAACCAGTGGGAACTTTGGTCGCGGCTTTCTTCGGCCGATCAACGGCGACGGCAGCTTGGCCGGGGTCAAGGCGGCGGCGGGAAGTGGCTGAGGACGATGGCTGCCGGTGGTGGGTCGGTGGTCGCGAAAAATGGCGACGGAGGAGGAAGGATTGTTCGGCCAAAGAGAAGTCAGTCGTTCGGCCAAAGAGAAGAACAGTAGAAGAAGAAAAAAAAGAAAGAACGAAGGAAGAAGAAGGAAACGGCAGAAGGGACGTTGCATTGGGCAGAGGGAGATGGAGGCCCACCTTGACTTTCAAGGTAAGCATTAAATTTTTTTGTCTTTTGTGGTTAAATAATTGCAGGGGTAGAACGGTAATTTTGGCGCGCCGGGACTGAAACAAAATTTTTGGTGTACTGAACGAAGGGTAATTTCGGTAATTTCACTGGCCAAGCTCGGTCAGGGTTAAGCTCGTTTGCAAAAACGACAATTCAAAAATCGCCGCGGATTAATTTCGAAACTCAATTCGAAATAATCTAAAGTTCGGAATTTGTCTAAATTTTCGTCTCTTCAGTCCTTATAGTCCAAAATAGACGTCGACTATGACTATACATTCATATCATTTAATCGACTTCCGGCGCTTACAAAAATTGAATTTCCAGGACGTCACACTCTCGGCTAAGGTTTTACAGTTTTCTAATAGGGCTAATTGAGCAAAACGCATATATAAACTAGGGAGCACATTGCACCAACAAGGAAAAAAAAAGAAAAAAGAAAATAAAAAAAGAGATAAACAAAATTTCCATAATTACACTGGCATTGTTGAGAATAGCTGTAAATATTTAAAATCTTTGGTATTAATTTCCACGAATAGCAATGAGTGGTCCTGGCAGATATTCATTTTGGGGGGGGAGAAACAAGTCTCCACGCCACAATGTCAGTAAAATTATCGACCAAAAAAAAATGCCATTAAAATTATAAAAAAATTTGATCATCTCTTCCTATCCTTTTACAATCGAAAGCATTTTATTGATTTATCTGAGAAAACATAAAAAAAAGGTTAAAAAAAAGAAAGGAAAAATAAAATGAAGCAACTTCACTACAGCTCACCAAGCAATGAAGTCTTCGAGGGACCACCTATGACTATGAGTATCAGCATCAGGTTATTAAAGCGGGAGAGAGGAAGGCCTATTATGGACGCTCCTACGTGGGGGCAGATGCATAGGACCTCTTACTTATTTTAGCAAACGATTGCCCGAAATAGAAAGAAACTGAGGAAGTCCATGAAGACTCAGCAGGGAAGCCAAAAATGGAAGAGGAGGAGGAGGAGGAGGAAGAAGAAGAAGAAGAAGAAGAAGAAGAGACGACGCTCTCTGGATATGATCACTGACATCCTCTCCACTTTGTGAGAGCTTCAGACGAAAAAACAAGTTCGCGACACGGCCGATCCGTCTCCCCCCCCCCCCCCCCCCCCCACAAACTTCGCCATGGATGCATCGCCGCCATTTCTTCCCAAGCTCTCCTTCTCCCTTCTCCTCCTCGCCATCGTGGCTCTCAGCTCCAACGGTGCAGAGAAGGCGGCCGGGGCGCGCTGCAGCGCTGTCCCAGTGAAGCCCGCCCACCGGACGGGCTATCACTTCCAGCCTCCCCGGAACTGGATGAACGGTATCCATGCTCCTTTCGTGTTCGATTTATAGAAATATCACCTGCTTCTTCTTCGACTGAACCTAATAACTTACGTTTCTCTGTTTGTTGGGTATACTCCGAATCTCCACCCGGAATGTGACGACCCGGCAGATCCGAATGGTAAGTGATGTTTCTGGAATCCATGTTCATTTTGCTTCTCCTAGTGGTTTGGTCGTGAGCGAAACTAGTAAACAGGCCAAGAAGCAAAACCCTTGTCAGCTATTTGGATCAAATCGAGAAAATAGCAACTCGAATTTTTGTTGACTATGAGTCCATGTTCATCTGTATGTAGAGTTAGAAATGTCCATCTGCCATTTGCCAGAACTTTTGAGTCGCAGCAAATAATCAAGATGGTAGACATGAAGGATCATGTCTTTTGACATAGAAATATTTATGAAAGCGCTTCCGATGCTCCTTTTTTTTTTTTTTTTTTAAGCAAGTAAATGCACAAAACAGTCTTGCATCATTTATTTGTCTTTTTAAGTATTTGAACAGCATATAATGTTAAGGAAGCAACTTAAGTTAGAATTCACTATACAACTTGATCGAAGCTTCTATCACTTGGATTGAAAGAGTTGAGAAAGTAAAATTAATATTGAGTTTGATAAACACAGATCTGCAAGAGTTGGGGGTATTATCGGTAGTTTGCTGATGTTAGTTGCGAAGATTGATTGCGTTGTATTCACTGCACAGGACCCATGCACTTCAATGGACTCTACCATCTCTTCTACCAGTATAACCCCGAAGGGGCGAAGTGGGGCAACATAGTGTGGGCTCACTCGGTGTCGAAGGACCTGGTTAACTGGGAGGCCCTCCCTCCGGCCATCTATTCGACTAAGCCGTTCGACATTAACGGGTGTTGGTCTGGGTCCGCGACTGTCCTCCCGGGCAACCGCCCCTTCATTCTCTATACCGGCTTAGACACCCAGAAACGCCAGGTCCAGAACTACGCCGTCCCCGCCAATGCCTCAGATCCATACCTCCGAGTGTGGACCAAGCCCGACGACAACCCCCTCATCGTCCCTGGGCCTGGCATCAACGCTAGTGAGTTCCGTGACCCGACCACCGCGTGGTTCGAGAGTGGGCATTGGAAGATCGTCGTCAGCAGCATTAGGAAGAATCGGGGAATGGCCTATTTGTACAGGTAAACTTCATCAAGTTCGCAGAAAGTTTTTTGATATCAATTTTTTCAAGACACGCGATCTCTCATGTACTGCTGATATTTACATGATCTTGTTTGGGTCGATGATCCTTGATGAAGTCATGAATTTTGCTGAAAAGAGCATTCGGTTTGTCATTTCTTTTTTTAGATGACGTGTTAAAAGATAGTTTTCAATCTTCAATGTTTGTGATGTGCTTGCATATTGTTCTGTCTATCATCTGTTGTCAAGTGCCATTGGAGGTGGTTTGATAGAGCGATCATTCTTTTATCATGTTTCTAGATGTTACATGTTTTTATTTTTCATATGTCAGGTCAGAACTTGTATTTGAAATAGGTTAAACAATTCATTTATTTAACTGTACCATTACAGATGGTGTGTTATGACTTGTTTAGGTTTTATAATTTGACAGCGAAATGGTTATAACGAGAAAATGTGAATTTCTGATGCAGGAGCAGGGATTTCATCCATTGGATCAAGGCAAAACACCCTCTGCACTCGGCCCCCAACACTGGCATGTGGGAGTGCCCCGACTTCTTCCCTGTTTTGAAGAACAGCACTGACGGGCTGGACACGTCGGTGCTCGGCAAGAGGGTGAAGCATGTGTTGAAGGTCAGCCTCGACCTAACACGATACGAATATTACACGGTCGGGACATATCACACTGATAAGGACAGATATGTGCCCGATAACACATCAGTCGATGGGTGGAACGGGCTGAGGTACGACTACGGAAACTTTTATGCTTCCAAGACGTTCTTCGACCCGGCCAAGAACCGGAGGATCTTGTGGGGTTGGGCCAATGAGTCCGATGTTGTCTCCAAAGGATGGGCTGGGATTCAGGTGATTATGTAGATTTATTCTTATCTTCTTTTGGGGCTATCAATTCTTTTTCTTGATTTTTTTTTTGGTAAGGAAAAAAAGGACTTTTTCTTGATTATCATTCTCGAGATTTCTCAAGAACTGTTTAGTGTAAACAACACAAAAATATACTTTAGTTATTCATTTCCTATGGCTATGATGCAGGTCATTCCAAGGAAAATATGGCTTGATAGCAATGGGAAACAACTATTGCAATGGCCTGTCGAAGAGCTACAAACTCTGCGAGGACGAAATATTCACATGAGCAGTGTCGAGCTCAACAATGGTGAACATGTCCAGATTAAGGGAATCACAGCCGCTCAGGTTCGTATATTTTCTCTGCGATCTTTGGTCCAGTGCTCCAAAATTTGATTAAAGAAAGCTCTTACAAGTTAATATTGTCGTTGTGAATGTTCATAGGCTGACGTGGATGTTGTGTTCTCGTTCTCGAGGTTGGACGGGGCCGAGCAATTCAATTTGAGCTGGGTGAACGCACAAGACCTCTGCGACCAGAAGGGCTCGGGAGTTCCGGGCATATTTGGGCCTTTTGGGCTCCTGACTCTAGCCTCTGAGCACCTGGAAGAATTCACCCCTATTTTCTTCAGGATCTTCAAAGCAGAAGACCATAACAAGCACAAAGTCCTCATGTGCTCTGATGCAAGGAGGTCTGTCATAGTCAATTTCATTATATTCTATTTTTCTTGTTCATAATAAGATTCTTGATGGATCAACTTTATGATTAAGTTTTTAACTCATTTTTTTGGGGGCTCAATGCAGCTCGTCTCTAGAACCAAGAATCTATAAACCGTCCTTTGCTGGTTTCGTGGACGTAGATTTGAGTGATCGGAAGATTTCTCTCAAAAGTCTGGTAAGAGATGCGATCCATCATCAACCCCTAAATCTTGTTCCAATTGGAGGCTTGATTACGAAATTGCCACAATTAGACGAAATTTAATGAATGTGCATCCATTCAATTGTATACCAAATTGAAATGTTGGATGCGAATGTCCAGATCGATCATTCCGTGGTGGAGAGCTTCGGGGCTGGAGGCAAGACGTGCATCACATCTAGGGTGTGCCCCACTCTTGCAGTGTTCGACGACGCCCATCTCTTCGCCTTCAACAATGGGTCTCAAACGATCATGATCGACACACTTGACGCCTGGAGCATGAATCGGGCCATAATGAACCCAGCTCTTGAGTAGAGCAAAAACGTCTGTATGTCTCAGGCTCTGATAAACATTAGGGAAAGAAGGCGTTTTGTTTATGCCGGTGTAAAGAATGAGAGCTTCACTACTAGTACTCAATTCTAGTTCACCCGCGTTTGAAATTTGTGAGAGAAAATTTCTTTTGGCAACTTGTCCACTGTACATGTACAACTTACAATCAGTTTTTATTAGCATTCAATCGTACTAAGTTTTAGATGATCCTCTAGCAAAACTTTCGATGCCCGACTGCTGTCACGTTCCAGAAGCACTTCAAGGCCAAAGACAGGGACACCACGAATGCTCGCAGGATTCCTGTCCAAATAGTTCAATTTCGATAGTCTTTTAGGGTACAGAAAGCGGGCGAGCCGCGAAGAGATTTATCGCATGATATGGTACTAATTGAACTCGTTCAACTCGTGACTATCGACCAAAAATTCCTAAATTCTAATTTCTCTAGTTACGTGGATATTGCGGGGTAAATGACGAGGCTATATCATGACTTCTAATGATATACGACTCCCATTATTGTGGCGGATAATGTGTGAGAGGGACTCTCGGGTACTAACGAAAGCTATTAAATCCCAGTGATTAACATTCGATCAGAACAAGGTACGGTGGAGTGGATCCGGAATGAGCTGAAGTTCGAACACCTTGCATCGGTGATTGTCGACCACCATCCATTACACACTCATACGTCCGTTCACAACAAAACAGTTAATAAAGGTCATACAAACCAACCAAGGAATTTGGTTCGGGAAATTGATTTCGTCCATGCATTTTGATTAACCAAACCAACCACTTTCTAAGAAAATTAGCTATTCATTGATTAAAGTTAACAATTATTAAACCCAAGTTAACGTCGTTAGTCACTAATTAAGTTCTAATAACCGTTCATGCATACACGTAATTAAAAGGCAGTCAAGGCACCCATGAGTCAAGGACAAATTAGGATTTTGAAGATTTCTACATAATTAACACATGCTTTAATAAAGAAAGCTCCGAAAAATTTAGGGTTAATACCATCAAGAATCCCAAACTGGTAGACATGTGACAAGTTTATCCCAAATTATCTTTTTGACCATGAAAAACCCAAAACTGATATACCTGTGACAAATTTACCCCAAATTGGTACAACAATGATAAATTTACCCTTCGTTAATTTTCTTTAAATTTTACTATCAAATTGCTAAATTGGATGACGAGTGATAATTTTCTGGCATACACGTTACCCTATATTTGTTATTGGTGCGTCAATTTATTTTTTTGTAGCATCAACTCAATTTAACGTAAACTAACAGAAGATAAATTTGTCATATGTGTACCAGTTTAAGATTTTTTATGATAAAAAAAATTAGTTTTGGGTAAAATTATCACAGTTGTACCAGTTTAAGATTTTTGATGGTCAAAAAAATAATTTAAGGTAAATTTATCACAAATATACCAGTTTGAGGTTTTTTTGTGGTATTAACGCAAAAAATATAGGAAAATACTATCAAGAACAGTGTAATCTCAATCATAGATCCACATACCATCATTGCGTGTTTTGCACAAAGTACTCATTGATTGGGAGAACGTCTGGTCATAAACAACTGACAGTACTGTCAGATTGTCATGCTAGCAAGATCCAAATTTATATTGTCATCGTGAATGTTCATAGGCTGACATGGACGTGGTGTTCTCTTTCTTGAGCCTGGACGAGGCCGAGCAATTCAATTCGAGCTGGATGAACACGCAAGACCTCTGCGGCCGAAAGGGCGCGGGAGTTCTAGGCACCACTGGGCCCTTCGAGCTTCTGACGCTGGCCTCTGAGCACCTCGACCTATTTTCCTTAGGATATTCAAAGCCGACGTTCAAAACAAGGACAAAGGCCTCGTGCTTTGATACAAGGAGGTCTGTGATAATTGATCTCATTTTATTCGATTGTTCTTGTTCATAACAAGCTTCTTGATGGACCAACTTTGTGATTACGCCTTTATTTCCTTTTTTTGAAGAGGTTAAATGACAGCTTGTCTCTAAATTCAGGCATCCATAACCATCTTTTGCTAATTTTGTGGGTGTAGATTTGAGTGGCGAATGGATTTCTCTCAGGAGTTTGGTAAGTGATATGATTCATCATCAATCCTTAACTCATTTCTTGTTCCAATTGGAGGGTTGATTGCGAAATCGCCAAAATTGAACCAAATTTAGTAAATGCACGCCCATTCAATTGTATATCAAATTGTAATGATGAATGTGAATGTCCAGACCGATCATTCCATGGCGGAGAGCTTTAAGGCCGGAGGCAAGACATGCATCACATTTAGGGCATACTTGACTCTCGCTTGTACGACAGCGCCCATCTCTTTGCCTTCAATAATGGGACTTGGACGATCATGAACGAGACTATTGATGGTTGGAGCATGAACTGGGCCCTGATGAACCCATATCTTTTCTAACAATCCAGACTTGGTCAGTACAGAGGGACGGGCTAGTGCAGTGCCTTGGTAGTATGCAAGCGAGGCTAAGTGCATGTCTTCTGTCCCTCATCGCCTAAGGGGGACTCCTGAGTTAGTTGATAATGCTTGGGCTTTTTTATTATGTGTAACGCGTTTTGAAGCCGTGAGTGTTCCGGCCCAAAGCAAATAATAATACACAGTGATAACTCCATAAGGTCCTTACATTCGGTATCAGAACCGATTCTCGATCGCGTGATCGAATTATGAAGGGACGAACTAGTGCAACACCTTGGCAGTACGCTGATAACTGGTCAATAAGATTAAGTTTCTGCAAAACACCTAAAGACACAATCCAAATTGGCCTCAAAGAAATGGGTTCGGCCTGTTTACCCAAAATTGGGTTTGAACCCAAGTCAAACAAAACGGTTGCCCGCCCAGATTTAAGCCCCGATACTTGTCACATGCGAGGCATTCGCGAAAATACACTAACCTGAATGAAACTATGTAACATGGAATTTCAAATGCAACAAGAAGATCGGAGAACGACCTACTACACATCTCGAACTATCATCTCAAACTAGCCTGCTCGCATGGTACACACTGGCCAGCCATGAACCAGTATGGATCGACTCAATTTTTTACTCAAGTTCTAAGCGATCTCATGGTTCACACGGGGACTTAAAAGACCAAACTTAGCTGGCCTAGGACCACTGTACTCCATATGACATTTATCAAGCTCGCGAAGATAGGTAATGCATGAAAAGGGACGTCGAAAGTCAAACATGCAAGACTCGAGACTCTGATTCAACACTACAGAAAAATTCTAGCCTTAGAAATAAGTTTTCTGGGCTAGTTTTCCTCTCGATTTTCCGACATGGTATAGAAAAGATGAACATGGAGTTACTTACCTCGTGGGCCAGGGAGAGTTGACCTGAGGCACGAACCTTGGCAAGCGCCTGGAACTCACGTCAGACATAGTTCGAGAATATATACCTGAAAAGTCTTGAACTACCAACAATTCATTTCAAATATTCGAAAAGACTCTTGACGAAATCCCTAGAACTCACCTTAGGCTAGAACTCACCTTAGGCTATCCAAAAGGTTAACCAATAAATTTGTACAATTGACCTTGGACATTTAAAAAGGTTTCTTTATGAAATAGATGAAATTCTTCTTGGATAGCTAAAGTGACTGAATCAATAAATGCCTAGAACTTACTTTATATTTTTAAAGATTTTGCCGGCAAATGCTCGGAACTCGCCTGAAGTATTCAGAGATTAAATGACAGCATCCATTCCAAAAGTTCAAAAGTGAAACAAAGTATCTGGATGTCACCTTAAATACTTAATGATTGAACTGCTATACAATTTAAAGTCATTCAAAGAGCTGAGGAGATTTCTCAACAAAATACCTGGAATCACCTTAGATGTTACTCTCCTTAGGCAATTTGAAAGGGCACCTGGAACTCACCTCAGGTAATTGAAAGGGCACCTGGAACTTCCCTCAGGTAATTTGAAAGGGCACCTGGAACTCGCATCAGTAAATTGGAAAGGGTACCTAGAACTCGCCTCAGGCAAATACCAAAGGGTAGCTGAAACTTACCCAAGGCATTTAAAAGGGGTATCTAGAACTCTGTTGACGCCAAATAAATTCAATGAACTTATCTATATGTTGAATGTTCCTCAAATCTATATGCAAATTAATTAATATTTTAAGTTAAGGGCCGGGGTTGGCCCCTAATTGTTCTAAGCAATAAATTCTAAATGATTAACCAAAGTTTAGGTGTCAACAATTCGTCCCTTGCAAGGGAAACCATTCGATAATTTGATTGATTCCTTTAATTCATGTCATAAGTAAAATTCCATCGTGTCTTGGATCTTGAGCCATTGGTTCAAGATGACTTGTATAATACGGTCTTATCATTTTAATTCAATGAAGTTTTTTTTTTGGGTAAAGGTAAGATATATTGAAAAACACCGATTACAAAATGAACCTCCGCCGCACAACACCAAAGTGTCGCGAGAAGCGCAAGGGCAGTTCGGGTAGGAAAAACAAAAGATTTTTGGGTAAAGGTAAGATATATTGAAAAACACCGATTACAAAATGAAACTCCGCCGCACAACACCAAAGTGTCGCGAGAAGCGCAAGGGCAGCTCGGGTAGGAAAAACAAAAGAAAGAGGCCACGCTAAGTGCCAACTACACATTCACAAAAACGAACATGTGCAACTTATATAAGGAACTATACAAAGAACCGCAGGCCAAACAAGGTAGCCACAAATACAACGACAACAACTAAGGAGTTTGAAACTCCCCCAAGATCAATCAAAGTTTCCACCAAAAAAATCAATAAAGCATATGCACGTTTTATTTAAGACTTGTGAAAGTGAACCAAATCAATCCTATGATGATCACTAAGGCTTATAGTTTCACAAGCTTCCTAGTTTCAAAAATTTTCGGAGCAAGGATGTCTAATAATATGAGGACGAGCTACAGCTCCAAGACCATTTTTTTTTTCAAAAAATAGAATCTGAAAATGATTATAAAAATAACATATATTGCATTAACTGTCCATATGTACAAACCATTTTTCTCTGCATCTCAGGCATAAGATCATGTATACTCATCATAAAGATGACCCTGAATTGCATGAAGAAAATTTGTCAAATTCTCTGACAGTAAGGAAGATCAGAATAATATTAAATGCCACCGAAATCTTCATGTGGAGACAAATCCATTGATTGCGGAACACATAATCACTATAACTATGGGAGATGCCGAAAACGTGAAAGTAAAAATTGAGGGAGGCTCTCCTAAGAAAATGCCCAAAAAATGATTGATTTTCTGAGGAAGTGTCAAGATGCATTTGCCTGGGTTTATGAAGATATACCGTGTTCGGATTTAGAAGTAATTGGAACATGCTTTGTCGACTAATCCGAATGTCCCACCCAAAAAGCAAAGGCTTAAGAAGATAATATTGGGGATATCCGTGAAAATTGAAGAAGAAATGACAAAACTATCGAAAGAGAAGTTCATCGAGGGGTCGCATTATTTTGATTGGATCGCGAAGACAGTGCGTGCAATGAACAAAGATGGCCGTGTTAGAGTTTGCATGGATTACTGAGACTTGAATCGAGCTAGTCTTGAAGTGAAGACGACTTCCCCCCGCATCATTATTGATGTCCTGGTTGATAGTATCACAGGATTTAATTGTTTTTTTTTTCATGGACCGATTTTCAGGATCCAACTAAATTTGGATGAAAGAAATGTTGAGGTTTGTCTGAAAACAAATAAAATATTGAATTTTCTATATCCCACATGAGATGGAAGGTAGAGATCAATTCATTTTATTGGTTAGAAGGCTAATATAGTCTTACAATAAAGAAATGGACAAGTAGGCTACACCCCGCTATACCCTAGTGCGGGTGCGCGATTATTAGGAGCACTTTGCACGCTTGCGTGGTCGAGGTCCGAAATTGTCTATATTCAACAACAACAACAACAACAACAATAATAATAATAATAATAATAATAATAATTATTATTATTATTATTATTATAAAATTTAATTGTAATATTCTAGTGAAATAGTGCGACTATTCACTTAGGATTTACAATTATTTTCAATATTAATTTCGAATTTTAATGGATTAATTATCTCCTTGCAACTCTTCATACTTGATAAATTGTTTTGAACTTTTCGGATGCAGCAAAGCCAATATCCAAGTTAGATGCAAAATAACATAATTTATTAATATTTAAATTATATTAGGAGTGGGTATGGTTCCAAAGTAGAATCAGAAACTGGAGACCTGATTGAATATTCTGGTAAGGCCTGGTCCAGTTGTCAATTCTCGATTCTTGAAGAACTGAGAATTAGACTATACAGGCAGAAGAATATGTCGATTTCCAATTCCATTTTTTGTTCCTAAGATATTGAAGAGGAATAACTTGATATTTCATTCCCTCATAGAGAAAAATTCATTGAGAGTCACCAGACAAGAGCCTTTTTTTTCCAATATATTTCTTTAACAGAACCCAACATCTATTCCCATAGAAAAGATAGATCTATGGTATCATATCTTCAAGTACCAAATCCAAATATTTGGATATTCATTTTGAGTCTCCGTTCTTTCAATTGTATTGTTTTTTTTTTCACAAAAAAATGAAAATCATCTGATTTTTTTTCTGACAGATAAAAACTGTAATAATAGAAAATATTTGAATTTTATTTTTTGCTTCGAACCGCGAAAGACTAGGAATGTACAAAAAGAATGAGGTGACGTCTTCATTGGTTTTAGGGATTTTTTTTTAAGGGATCAAAGTGCTCTTGATTTTTTTTCTTACCCCAAAAAAAAAGTGCCCTTGATTTTTCGAATAAAGGCCCGAAGTGTACCTTATTTCAAATAAAGGCCTGAAGTGTACTCTTTGTTTCAAAAAATGACATAAGTATGAGTATTTTAGTAATATTCTTTTTCAAAACCTTTTTCCTTTCTTTTTTTTTTCTTTTTTCATTTCATGTCCTCATATTGCACTTCCCCAAGGCACATATACCCCAACACGGAAAGAGATCATCTAACCTTTCCCTAGAAGGTTAGGCTATAACCTTTCAATTCAGGCCGTCCGTGTTATGAATGGATGACTTAGGTTATAACTAACAAAAAAATATATAAAAAGTTCAAAAAATTACCTCTTAAAAATCGAAAATCTGGACCGTCCATCCAAAAATGAACAGCATGAATTGTAAGATTAGGTGCCTAACCTTCTAAGAGAAGTTTATACAATTCGGATCCCTCAACACCACCCTTGGCTCGGATCTAGATCTCCTGCCCTAGTGGGATCAGGGCAGGGGGTGCCCTTGTTCAATTTGAGCCGTCCATTTTGAATTTGGACGACTTAAATCTTTTGATTAGAGGGGATAAAAGTGATTTTTGTTTAAATATTTGATATGGGCCATCCATTTCCGAAATGGACGGCTCAGATCGTCTGCCCTAGCCCTGCCATAAAAGAGCTAGGGCAAACGATCCATTTCCCCTCGGCTCCTCCACGAAGGGGTTCTTCTCTACGCTCTCCCTCAACCTCTGCTCCACCGCCCCATATTGCTTGCCTCCTCCTCCTCCCCCTATCACCTCGTGCACCGCTTTCTAGCACTTGTCCCTCGTCTCGAAATGCTCCCTTGCGCACAGCACCTGGGTGCACGACTCCAACACCGGCGACATCACTAGCTCTATCTCCTCATCCCGCTCCTCCTCCGACTCGTCGGCGGCGTTGCTTTCGCTGCTGCTCTTTCTCCTCATCCTGCCATGCCTCATGGCCTTTGAACACCCCCTTCTCCTTGGCGTCCCGGAGGGACAGCTCTGTGAGCTTTAGCTGCTCGACGAGCTCCAAGTCTTCGTAGCGGAAGAGTAGGTCGTCCCGGATGATGGTCTGCCTCGGGACGATGCAGAAAAGGTGGATCAGGCGTTCCGTGGCATTGCTGACGTGGCTACAGACAACGTCGCGGCCGGTGTACAGATCGAAGATGACCAAGTTGACGTAGGAGTTGGAGTAGGCGGAGTGGAAGAGGCCACAGAGGCACACAGCGTCGAGGGCCCGCCAGATGCGGAGGACTCGGCAGATGTCGATGAGGTGCTCGAGAAAGCAGTCGTGCTTGTGACAAGAAAAGGAAAGAAAAAAGGAAAAAAATTCAGAAAAAGAAAATTACTAAAATACCCATTTTTAGGCCTCCTTTTTTTAAACAAAAAAGATACTTTAGACCCTTATTTGAAACAAGTTGTACTCTTATTTGAAAAATCAAGAGCACTTCGGACCCTTAAATGAAATTCTCTCTTGATTTTATGGACTTTGACTTTTCAAAACACGCTAATTTGATGAGGAGGAGGGTGTTCTAACACTGAATTCATGTAACTGAAAACCTTCTTCTTGGCTTGCTTTGCAATTCATACGTTTGCATTTGATTAATCATGTAAGAGTCCGGCAAAGATAAATGTGTGACCGGCCCGAAAAATATGCGGGATCATTCTTGCGTGTTTATAGAGACAACCTTTAATTTTCAGCACAAATAATCCGACGACCGTAACTTCCAACGACTGACCGCTCTACAAGTAGAGAGATCTTTTCTTTTATTGATAAGTCTTAACGATTATATAATCTCCATTTACTTTTTAGTTTCTTTTTCACTAGTTAGACATTTGACTTCTCGGTGCTAAGCACCGTGAATACAATTTATTGGCACGTTTTAATATGTCTGGTGCGACTAAAGTTTTCTAAGTTGATGTGTCTATATGAAATTTAAAGTTTCAATTTTACGTGATAAAAAGTAATGTGGCCGGTTTCCATATAGTCCCTAAACTGATCCTGAATATGCGACAAGATAGGTTCTGAGTTCCAAGGTGTGTAAGGTAGGTTTTTGAAAAAAAAAATAAAACAAGGATGCCCGTTCCGATGAATAGGTTCCAGATTCTTGATAGAGCTTAGATAGAAGTTGAAACTCCTCGCCCCTAAATTATTTCCCTCCATTTTTAAGGAAAGAAGAATCAAAACGTAGTCTTTAAATGGTGTCTTGATAAGTTTTAAATGTCTAAAAGATATGTCTCTTGATATAGACAGTATCCTCGAATAGCAAGTGTCAAATCCTAATCCATTTCTTCCATAGCTATACATTTTTTCCATAAGGGAAAGGAACCTCAACCTCGATTTAAAGGATCAACTAGCACGCATTTCCTACACCCAAAATATTCATTCCCTTATGTTCCTCTCCTAAAACACGATCAGCATCATCTTCCTTAAAAAATGAGCTCCAACATTATGAAGACTCCAGTGCCCTGGGCACTTCTCTCGTTCACTCTACTTCTTCTCATCACCGTCCTCCCATTCACATCTGCCGACTTTGTCGACGATACGTGCCGAAAAACGCCGTATGCCGACTTCTGCGTCTCCGTTCTCAGGTCTGATCCCCGGAGCTCCACCGCGGACACCCAAACGCTAGGCCTAATCATGGTTGACAAGGTCAATGTGAATGCCAAGTCAACTCTGACCAAAATCAAGGACTTGCTTGGCAAATCCCCCGACCCAAGGACAAAGCAAGCGCTTACCTCTTGCGAGGAGTCGTACAAATTTATCATAAGCGACTTGGTGCCCTCGAGCAAGGAAAGTTTGACAAAAGGCGACTACAAGTTCGCCGTGGACAACATGACGGAGGCAGCAATTGACGCATCCGCGTGCGAAGAGGGCTTTGGAAGTAAGTCACCACTAGCAAACTTGAACGATTATGAGAACAAGGCGGCCTCGGTGGCTTCTGCCATTGCCCGTCAACTGCCGTGAGCGGTGATGATTAGTGAGATGGTTATATTACATTAATAAACGTTGAAGGATAAATGTTTAGCTTGGAAGCAAAATGAATACTGATGTTTCTTAATGAAAGTGCAGTTTTCATTTGACAATATTCTGTGAATTGTATCCAGTACCAAAGCATGCATTTTTTAAAGCTGATCGATATGCATGATAGATAATATTTCCATGTAATCTCTTCTTTTTCCCCCCAGAAATAAAAGACAGTGTCTTGTTAATTAACTTACCACTTCTAATTTTCTGCTTTTACTTTCATTTCGGATATTTGAGATCTGATTTTTACTTAATATTAAAGACTTTGAGTCAAATTCTGTTCAATCATTAATTCTCTTTTTGCATAATTTCATTTAGTTTTGTGTTGAGTAAGAGTTAAAATACCCTTAAATTTGCCCGAAATGCAGCAACAGGATTTCCAAAACTGCCGTAAATAGCGAAACTTGTCAAAATCTGAATCATGTTAGGAGCAAGCATGGTTTCGTAATAGAATAAAAAACTGGAGGAGTGGAACCGTCCGGTTCCAGATTCTACAAAACCAATGAGGTGATGTCTCCCTTGTTTTTCTGCTGGCTCTGGCCTTTGTCTTTTCAGAACACGCTAATTTGATGACGAGGAGGGTGTTTTAACTCGTGAATTCCTGTAGCCGAAAAAATCCATCTATAACGGTTCTTGGCTTGCTTTGCAATTAACGTGTCAAATTTAATCAACCACATATGTGTCCGGCAAGATAAATGTGTGACATAAGCGAACATTAAGGGGATCATTCACGCTGTATTTTGTTTTTTAATAGAGGCAACCTTTTTCAGCACAAAATAGTCCCGACCTATGTAATTTCCGAGGGGCGGGCCCTCTATAAGTAGAGACATCTTTAGTTTTATTGATAAATCCTAAGATCTGTATAGTATCTATTTACATTTTTTTTTTCACTAGTTGACATTTGACTGTCAGGTGCTAAGCATCGGGAATACATTTTATTGGCCCATTTTAATATGTACGGTGCGAATATGGTTTTTTAAGTTGATGTGCTCATATGAAATTTAAAGTTTTATTCTACATAGTTCCAATCTCATAGAAGACATCCTATCCCATGTAGTAAAAAGGAAATTGACTGGTTCCCTGGTAAACACTGGAACCAACCTTGAAGCCTGTGACAAGATAGGTTCCAAGTTCAAGGACAACCAAGGTAAGTTTCAGGTTAAAAAAAAAACGAAAAATCTATTCTCACGTGAGTAGTTTTCAAATTCCATATGAAACCTAAATCGAACCTGAAACCGTTCACATCTAAATTATGTCTCTCCTTTTTTAAGGGAAAAAAAAAATCAAAGGATATGTTTAAATGGTGCTATGATAAGTGCTATGTGTTAAAAGATATGGCTCTCGATATAGAAAGTATCTTCGAATAGCAAGTGTCATAACCTAATCCATTTCTTCTATAGATATCCAATACTTTCATAGGAGGAAGCAATCTCAACCTCGATTTAAGGATCAGCTAGCACGCATTTCTTATACCCAAAGTATATTCATTCCCTTGTTCCTCTTCAAAAACTTGATCAGCATCATTGTCTCCTTCAAAAAAGAAAGAAAGAAAAACTCCAAAAATATGAAGATTCCAATGCTATCTGTGAATCAAATACTTGAAAATTCGTAAAACTTTTTTTGGAAATTATTTTTCGTAAAATAAATGTACCCTTATGAATGCTAAATTCGTTGATAAGTTAACAAGAATTAGAATGTACAGTTAAACCAAAAGACAAAAGAAAGAGAAACTCGTGGACCATGATCTACTCACTTATCGAGAACAACACAATCTAGTAATAAATGCCCTTCTCCTTCGTGTCTGATGTTGTCCGAATAACCTGAAAAACCATGGATGAATGTGTCGATATGTCCCATTCGCTCGACATTCATATCGTACCTCTTACACCTCCTCCTAAAAAACCCAAAGCATCCATATTTTATCACTCGTAAGTTTGTGAGAATCTTGGCAAAAGAAGTCTGAACATCAAGTCGAACTCACAAGACAGTTTTGCAGAAGATCACGAAGCCTGGTCTGGTGAGAGCGCGACGCCATTGGGAAAGCAGAGATCCCGAGCTAGCACTCTCGTTTCTTCAGTTGCCGGGTCGTAGCTCGACAACCTTCCGTGCGGCCGACCCCCTAAGAAGTCCCAGATGAACTCCTTGAAGGTGTACTGGTGAAATATATCGTCCTGCTGCGAGCCACAACGTCCGTGAGTTTGAACTTCATCCCTTCCGCTTCATCCGGCCATAGCTCCACGGTAATGTGTTTGCTCATGTTCAGTAGCCCTCGTTGCATATGTCAGTTTCAATCAAATCTAATATCCGGGGTGTTTTTCAAATTTTATCGTCGCGCTAGTGTTGTAGAACGTGGGAATTGCTCCAGTGTTGAAGTCGGCTGTATTTCCACGTCGGAGCAGAGGTTGTTGAAGTTTGACAAGAAGACAGTCGGGCTTACATCGTGAAGACAAGTGGTGTTCAAATAGAATCTTCTTCTTCAAATCGACTCCATTAAATTTTCTTCTCGCGTGGGACTGATGTGGGACAAGATTCTAAGTTTTGGCTGGGTCAACGTGGAGCGTAAACACGTTCTGGTTGCGCCCACAATAGGACAAGAAAATTTAAATTGAATGTGGAAAAAAAAGTTGAGATTAGGAATCATATTGCACATTTCACTAATACCTCAGGAATTTGTGCTGTTTTTTCCCCCACTTATTTGATTAGATAAATTGACTACGTAGAAAATTATGAAATAATTCGATGACCAATTTAAACGAATTAAACTTTCAAATATGACTTGCACATAGGAACTATTAGTATGTCGTCTCCCCATATATAAATTGCATTTTTTTGAATTCATTCTAGAGTAATCTTAATAAAAAAAAATGCAGTGTAATCTCATTGATATCTAGAATGAGAGCCGGTAAACACCGCCGGGTTCTCATTTCTCGAAATCCAAACACACACAAACATAAATGCATCCTCATCCCCATACTTGCAATAGCCTAATTGCGCTTCTTCATCGAGGCAATAAACCAGAAAAGTGCGGGGACATGTGGCTACGATCTGCCAAGCTGAACACCTCAACATCCCTCGAGACATAGTAGACGCAATCCCCTTCGCACCCATCAGGCTAAAGCGCCGAGATCGCGAACGAGCAGAGTTTGCAGAGAAAGAAGGCTCAATTGCCCAAGCTTCTCACCTTCTCCCGTCTCCCACATTGTTGATCCAATCTATTGGCTCCAAAATTAAGCGTCCTCCTTTTTCCACCAAGTCTAATGCATCTCTCCACCACATAAAGATAACCACTTGACACCACCAAATGCTTTCGGCGGCGGCCGTGGTTGCCATTATCGATTGGCAGTGAGAGACGTTGAAGTGTGAAAGATGAATTGATCTGCGAAACCGACCCCATTTTGTCAACGATGCAAACTTTGCCTTCATGTCATAAGCGCAGCCTATATGGAACCCCATCTCATTCCCATTCTTCCAATACCGTAATTGATCTCGATCAATTACATAAACCATACACTCGTGTTGATCAGTCCATACACAATCCGGATGCACCACTACTTTCTTCATAACTGGATGGGCTCCGGTTCCGCGAGTGTGGAGCAGGACGTCACAACAAGGCAGGGAGATCGAGGAGCGGAGTGAAAAGCAGATGCCACGGAACCGGAGGACGTCGATGCAAGTGTGGAGCCGAGTGCCGATCATGGAGAGTAGCTCCGTAACCTAATTGCCCCGCGATTCTCATCCCCATAACCTAATTGGAACTTTCATCCCACATTCTCATCAAACGTTTTGAAAGGTATTCGGAAAGTTCTTGTGATGGACATCCCACATTCTCATCCCCATAACCTAATTGCCCTTCTTCATCAACGAAATAAACCCAAAAACTTCTTGTGCGTACGATCCGTCAAGCTGAAGGCTAAAACTTTTTTCGAGCTATCCTCATAGTAGATGCAATCCCCTTTACACCAGGAAAACTCGCAAGCCGGGACTGCGGACGAGCAGAGGTTGTAGAGGAAGAAAGCCGAATTGCCCAGGCTTCTCACCTCTTCCCGTCTCCCACATTATTGATCCAATCTATGGGCTCTAAAATCATGCGTCCTTATTTCGAGAAGAAGAAAGCATCTGTCCACTACATAGAGATCACCACCAGACACCACCAAACTCCTCCAGTGGCGGTGGTGGAGGCGGGCGGACACCATCGATCGGCGGTGAGAAACTTCGAAGTTTGAAAGATGAATCGATTTGCGAAACCGACCCCAATTTGTCGACGACGCGGACTTTGCCTTCATAGACTACAATGTTGTCATAACCGCAGCCTAAATGGCTCCAATATGTAGCCCCGTACTTCTAATAACATAATTTCCCATCTTCATCAATGAAATAAACCAAACACTGATCTGGATCAGTCCATGCACTATCTGGATGCACCACTACTCTCTTCGTAGTTGGATAGGCTCCGGTTCCACGGTCATCTTCGAGGGTGTATTCCCTACAGACTTCAACGGTTTGGTATTGGAGAGAATCGAGGACCTCTGGGAACTTGCGGGGCAAGGACCCGATTGGCTGCCGCCGCAAGAAGAGTCTGAGAATAGGCATGTCCTCGAGCTCCGACTCCTCGAACTTCACCAGCCACCGTGCGTGGCTGGAAGCGGCGAGCTCCAACTCCTCGAGCTTCACCGGCCACCTTGCGCGGCTGGGAGCGGCTTCATCCACCAGTGTCTCGAGGGCGTAGACTGTTATGCCATGGAGAAAGAGGTCTGGCCTTGGCAAGGAAGGTACTCAGAAAGGGAACGCAGGGGGATGGAGGAGCGAAACGAAGAGCAGGAGCGAAACGAAGAGCAGAAGCTACGGAACCGGAGGATGTCCATGCGAGTCTGGAGCCGACTGCTGATCATGGAGAGAAGTTTCAGGAGATAAAGGAGATAAGTACAGTACAAGTGTCATGTCTTTCAAAAAGTTCACTTGAATATCATGTCAGAGCAAAATCGTTTAAGTGAGTGCCAATTCCGATGAAAAACATTCAATTGAGTGTCATGCTATTATTTTATTGATTTCTAAGTACCACATGGATTTTTTTTTAATTTTTTTTAACTTTTTTAAAATTTTATTCATTTTCATGTTTATATATGTTTTTATTTATCATTAAAAAAAAATAGAGAAACAACCTTGGTTACCGACAGGCCCGTGGGCCAGGGTCGGCGAGGACACGACTACCTCGACAACGGCCGTCGTGGCCTCAGGTGGGGCGAGCGAGGGCGCGAAGCCCTCGCCAGATCTAGGCGAGGGCCTCGCACCCCCACCAGCCTCGGCCTCGCAATGACGAGGGCGTGAGGCCCATGCCCAGATCTGGCGAGGGCTTCGCACCCTCGCTCGCCCTACTTAAAGTCGTGACGGCCGATGCCGAGGCCGTCACGACCTTACCGGCTCAGGACGAGCCGACCCTACCCCTAGGTAGGCTGATGGTGGTTGACGACGACCCTCGCCGGCCACCAACGATGTCTCTCTGTTTTTTTTTTAAATATTCAACATAAGGAAATTAGAAAAAAAGAAAATCATAAAAATTTCCACGTTTACAATAAAATATTCTAAAAAATCACTTCACCAGTGCCACGTTAGCATGTCTAGCGGCCACATCACCTTTTTCCGACTGGCACGTCACCTTTGAACACTTTCTAAAAGTTATAACACTTAATTGAACGTTTTGAAATTTGTAGCACTTAAATGAATGTCATATAAAAGTTATGACACTTCTGATGTACTTATTCCGAAGTTCCGTTGGGAGATCAGACCATGGAGGTTTCGTAGTTCCCTCCATGTCAGCTCTTGCGTTTTCTGCACAAGCGATGTTGCAGGAGCAAGAAGAAGAAGAAATCGTCACTACCACAACGTATGTACACAGAGATCAAACCGGTAGTGTTGTGGATGGGTTTGCGAAGAGGGTTTGTGCTTCCAAGTAGGGGTATCAACGGGTCGGGTCTCGGCCCAGCCCAAGCCGATTGAAGTTAAGCAGTACCGAGCTCAGGCCGGGTCAGATTCGGGCCGATTCTTTTTTCTTTTCCTTTTTTTCTTTTTTTGGAATCAAAATCAATTAACAAATCAATCAAATGAAAGAATATAAAAAGAAAAAATAAAAATAAATTAAAATTAAAATAAAATATGGATGTTAAAAAAAGTTAGGCGACGGGCCGGCCCGGCCTGAGTGACAAATTCGGCCCGAAAAGGCCCGAAAATTAAGTAAATTTTGGGGTAGGATTGGCCTACTCGGCACGGGCTAGTTTGACATCCATCGA
Source organism: Rhodomyrtus tomentosa (assembly GCA_028455895.1). Classification (NCBI taxonomy): domain Eukaryota; kingdom Viridiplantae; phylum Streptophyta; class Magnoliopsida; order Myrtales; family Myrtaceae; genus Rhodomyrtus; species Rhodomyrtus tomentosa. The sequence continues at coordinate 33,450,058 of JAPCWY010000009.1, read as the reverse complement.
CAAATTGAAACCTTGTATCCCCTTAAGTCACACGAAAACGAAAATTAAAATGGAACTCTTGTTTTCCAATTTTGGTAACGGAATTTTGGGATAAGTAGATTAGGAATGCCATAATTTTTGTACAACGTTTAATTAAGTGTCATAACTTTCAAAACATTCACTTGAGTACCATAAATTTGAAAAAATGTTCACTTGAGTGCTACGTCAACTTTTTCGGCATACACGTCAACTTTCCGGCGTGTCACACATCTGCTTTCCAACATGCTATGTCAGTTTTCCGGCGAGTCACGTTAGCTTTTCCGGCATCCACGTTAGCGATTATACTCAAGTGAACGATTTTTGAAAGTTATGGCACTCAAGTAAACTTCATGTAAAAATTAATGGCACTTAAGTCAACATTTTAAAAGTTATGACACTCAAGTGAACATCGTACAAAAGTTATGGCTTATTCCCGGAATTTCATTTGAATATCTTTCCTATTCTTCAGTTCGATTTTGATCGTGAATCTTAAAAAATTTAATCTTTTCTTGTGCGTGGCAAGATAAGTCTTTGTCATATGCCATAAATATCCAACGTGCTTTCCAAAATTCAATTTATAACAAATTATATTACCTGTTAGAAATAGTGAAAATTTAAGATAATGACATAAATAGTCCTTACACTTTGACCTAACGTACATTATGGTCCATGAACTTTAAATTTGTTCAATATGGTCCTTAAACTTAACTTGATATTTAGTATGGTCTTTGAACTTTTAGTTTGTTTAATGTAGTCCTTAAACTTTTGCTACATGTTCAATATAGTCCATGAACTATATGAAAATGTTTAATGTAGTCCTTTCATTAATTTAAGATCAGAGATAATAATGAATATTTTTACATGGTCCAGGGATTAAATTGAACACGTATAAAAGTTCATGTACTACATTGAACAATAAAAAATTTAGGGACCAAATTGCACATTTGGTTAAAGTTCAAGGGTTATGTTGAACAAATTAAAAGTTTAGGGACCACATTGCATAATGAGTCAAAATTCAATAACTATTTGTATCATTTTCTCTAAAAATTTTAGATGACGGACCCAAAATTAGAAAATATTTTCACATGTAAGTTTTTGGTTCAAAGTTGGAGAACACAGACACATAAACCAACTCCCTAATTTCGAAGAACTCAATTAAAGGATAGCGCACCGGCGTAGTCTATTCAGTTTTTTAAATTCAACTGTGGCAACTAAACACAAGGGTTGCGCTCATTGCGGTACTTAACCCAAAGGATTGCCGATGATCTCGACAGAAACCACAAATTCACGACACGAAGTTTCACACGATCCAATTACAGCAAAATGCTTTGTACGTAGAAACTACTGCTATAGCACTGGATAGAAGGATGTAAGCCAGCTTTATCTTCTTAGTTCTAGTTTTTTTTTTTTCCCAAAATTTCTATGTACACTTTGCACATGTACGTTTGAAGGGTAAAAAAATCCTAAATCTATTGTACGACAAACAATTCAGTCCTAAATATTTCAATTATATCAATTTTTTTTCGTGAAACAATTATGTCAATTTAGATCTAAATTTTTTGAGGATTGCAAATTTAGTCCTAAACCTTTTAGCGAATTATCAATCTAGACTTTCCAACTAATTTTGATCGAGAATTGCTAATGTGACGTTCCGACCAACACCGATTGTCCTTTGCAGTGAGCTGGTGATGACACATATAATTTATTTATTTATTTTATAATTATTGTGAATTATTTTTATTAATTTCTTTATTTTTCTGTTCTTTTCTTCTTCTTTTTCATTTCTTTACATCACAGGATATGTGGTGCCGCCATCCACTTGGCGATGGCCAAGAAACCCTCGTTGTGGCCGAGGGTTTCGCAAGCCACAAGGAGGGGGCGTTGTGGCCCTCGCTATGGCCGGAGAGGCATTGGGCAAGGGCGGTCGTGCCTTCGCTCAACGGCCGGTGGGCCTACCAGCCTGTAAAGAAAAAAATGAAAAATTAAAAAATAAATGAAAATTTTATTTTTTGAAAAAGAATTAGAAAATTGTACACTTCAGCACCGGCTGAACCATATAGGACGGACAACGTTGACTATACCGACACTTCAGCAATTTCCAATCAAAATTGACAGAAGAGCTGCATTGGTAATCGTTAAAAGGTTTAGCATGGACAAATGTTCAAATGATTTTGCACAAAATTGAAACAATTGAAATGTTTATTACTGAATTGAATATCTTGTTTAAGTGTTGCAATTTCCAACGTTGTAGGCTAAGAGGATGTTAAGAAGCTTGGAACTTCTCAACTTCGAATTTTAACTGCTTATCCATTGTTTTATTTATTCGCTTATGTTTCTTCTGTGATTAAAAAGTCCTACTTGCAGAAAAAGAATCTAAGATTGCAGAGTTTGATGCAGCTCTTCAACTGGTGAAGCAACAAGACTTAGAGCCGCAGTGGAATCTGTTAGAGGAGAGGTTGCTCATTTGAAACTTGAGCATGTATGATCCTAAATTTTATTGTCATTATTACTATAATGAAGATGCTGAACTAGAGGCTGTCAAAGAAGAGGTGATATTACGCATTTACTGCCAATACAATGCTTTGACTGTAAGATGGGGTTGAGTCACAGAGTTGCTTTTACACTAGCTTCTGGATTTTTGCTTAAAATTCATTTCTACTTGGTTGAGCTGCATGTTGATGCATTAGCTATATACGTAGATCCATCGCCTCTTTCTTTCACTCTTGTATACGTAGATCCATCACCTGCAAGCACTTCTTCAGACGGTCCGAAGATCTGGCCACTTCCAGCGACTGTCCAAGACTTGGGAGGACATTCCTCAGGCTGTCCACAACAACCTCGCAGCCGGCGCCTCTCTAATTGTACCGCTGGACATTTTCTATCTCATTGTTTTGCTAATTAAAATAAAAAGTAATGTTAGAACTAGGCAGCAAACCTTCCTTGAGGCCGCCCCACCATCACTGGGAAGGGCAGACAATGATGGGGGAATGGTCGGCAGCGGCACTCATCAGATCGGGCGATGGTCGCCCGCCCTCACCTAGTTCTGGCCAAGGGCTGTCACTAGCGACTGTAGGCCACCACAAGTGGCCCTCGACCAGAACTGATCTAGGCTGGCAAACCCACTGCCCTCGCTCAAAGGTCTGCAGGCCCTTGCTGCCTCGTTTTTTTTTTAAAAGAAATTTATTTTAGCATATTTTAAATTTAATTTAAATAAAAGTTCTATCATAAATTATATTTGGACCAAAATGACGTCGTTTTATTCTTAGATTTGATGATTTAGCCATGTTATTGCCACGTGAGAGAGAGAAAATATTAAAGAAATCAACGTCAACACTATGGAGTTGACGGAAAGATTCGATTGCACAAATTTTGTTTTTCCAGTGATCTCGTTAGGCTACGTTTGACAGTTGGATATAAGTGATAAAATTTGTCATATACTGTATTTGGTTCATACTCAGGATAGGATATAACATGATATAAGGGGAATATAGCCTGTATATAATTATTCTGGGGGAGGTACGATAAAGATAGATATGATTTTTTTGTTTATAGTATAAAAACTATTTTTCTGAATAACAAACTTCTTATATAATAAAATTAAAGTAGAAATAACTTTTAAATAAATTTGAATTCTAATGTTAGAAAGAAAAATAAAAATAAAATATTTTTTTATTTTTTATAAATCATATTTATAATTTGATTTCTTTCTTCATTATAATATATAGTTTGCATATGTACACACACTTAGCACGTATCTATATCATTAAATATTTTAAGTATAATAGTATAATTTATTATTTAATGAAAAAATTTATTAAGAAATGATGGAAACGAGTCAAAATAATAATCATAAAATATTTATAATTAAAAAATAAAAAAATTGAAGTAGAAGAAACTATATTTTAAGTAAATATATTCGAACTTGAAAATAATTTCTCTAATTCTTAAAAAGAAGGAGTAATGAAATTTCTAAAAAAATAGCATCTTCATCTCCGTGTCTCTAACTTTAGTTCATGTGGAAGTTTCATGATTGCTTTGTAGGTTTATAGTTTATTATAAAAATTTACGAAAATAGCGAAATAGTTGAAACTTACTCTCCTTCTTTGCTTTTTAGTTCACATCAAAAGTTTAAGAAAATCAGAAAGAGAGTCAAATCTCTTTCTACTCCATAACCTTGTGTTTCATATTAAGGTTTAACGAATATCGCGAAAAATACATAATTTTTCAGCAAAAGTTGAATGTTTATATTTTCTTTCTTTTACTAGACTCAATAGTGAATTACAATATATTCTTATATTTTTCGCTTGTGTTTTTTAAATTCATTTTATATTGATATATCGTATATACCAAATAATGAATATGATATGATATGAACATATTAGGCTCTATTACTGCGATTTACCAAACACGGGATAGGATATGGCAAAATTCTTAGATTTCATATCATATCCTATACAATATTATCCTGACTAAAAATTCGGGCTACCAAACGCAGCCTAAGTGTTTTTAACTCATATAGATTTCAAATCTTGGCTGACAGACGCTACGAAACCGGAGGACGTCCATGCGAGTTTGGTGCCGATTGCCAATCATGGAGAGGAGCTCCGGCGGGAGATCGGATCGTGGACGTTTCTTGATTCCCTCCATGTGAGGCTCTTGCGTTTTCTGCACAAGCAATTGTAGATGTTGCAGGAAGAAGTCGTCACTACCATAGATTAGCCTAACCTTTCCTCAGAAGGTTAGACACTTAACATTTCAATCCAGGCCGTTTATTTTTGGACGGACGGCCAAGATCTCCGATTTTTAGGGGTTAATTTTTTGAAATTTTTATATATTTTTTGTTAGTTATAATCTGAGACATCCATTCATAACACGAACGGTCCGGATTGCAAAGCCAGGGCCTAACCTTCTAAGGAAAGCTTAAACGATCTTTTTCCACTAGAAAGGAGCGTAGCGTATGCTAACAAAATCTAGCTCTCCTTGAGGTGTGCGAAAACAAAAAACAGGGGAATTTCATTAGAATATCTTTCAGACTGTTCTTGTTCGATTTTTGTCGATGAATCTGAGAAAATATAATCTTTTAACAGCGTTCTTTTCTTGCTAAAAGATAAGTCTTTATTATATGCCCTAAATATGTGAGGTGCCAAGATAAGCCTTCTTTTTTTTTTTTAATTGGTCCTCATTGTTTCGCGAGGACTTTTCTTTTTAATGAAAAACCTACTTATCAGTGGCATGTTTCAATCCTCTTTCACATCGCAGTATACTAGTCCTTCTAATGCTTTAAGAGGTTTATCTAAAATATATTTGGAGGTCATATCTAGTATTCAGAGTTTGCCTCGATTATAAAAGAGTAATGATATCAAATTATCTTTTTCGACAAAACAAAAATTCAAGGGGAGCTTTTGTTTTTGAAATTTTCATAACAAAATTTTCATTAAGATATCTTTCAGATTTTTCTTCTTTTCTCGTTCGTTGCTAAGGTAAATCCTTTCATCAATATTCCATAAATATCTGGAATGTTCTCTAAATTAAATTTTGTCAAATTATCTCATCCCGCTATAAATGATAAAATTATTCGTTGGTATAGTTCTCGGGAACTTGTGTCGTAGAACATGGGAATTCATCTATTAAAATTTCCCTTCTATTTATATTGAACTCAAATATTAGGAAATTGATAAAGAGAAAGTCTATCGAGATTTTTTTTATCTCTTAACAAAATTTAAACTTTAAAAGAAAAAGAAAAAAAAAGATGACTTGCTTTTTCCTTCTTTTTCATTGTCATGACTTGCTTGAGAGACGAGAGCGAGCTTCTTTGCTCTCGAAGATGATTCCAAGGCAACTGTTGATCGAATAAGAGAACTTGGGGTGATACCTCGCCCGAGAAGGTCTTTCCCATCTACACGATGGGGATCTGGATGCTTGAGTCGAAATCTGTCGTCTCGGTCTGAGGTTCTGGCGACCTGATTTGGGACGCCGCGAGAGAAGAATCCAAGTTGGAGGTGAACCAATTTATGGAATTGTGTTTTTGGTTTATGTATGACTCTTTTTGCTGATCAGTATGTTCTGTTTCTTTCTGGAGAATTGCATTGTTCACTGTTTAATTGAATAATTCAAAGCTTAAAATGAGCTCAAGGTGACTTTATTTTGTAGAAGAATGCATACCCACATCATCTGGTTTGTGAATTTCTTATTTGCAGCGCCAAAATTTTCTTCTGTGATGAAAGGAGCATTGAGCTAACTAGGTACGTGGGTAAATAAGAACTTCTAAAGGAACTTCCGGGTCGCTTGAGCTGGCCAAATAAGAATATGCCATCTTCGAGCAGCCTGCATGTTGTTGCTTTTAAGAACACCGGGACTCAATGCGTGAAGAGATTTCCGCATACTGGTCATTCAAGTCAAGTGTAGCGTTCCTAAAATTAGTAGCTTTTATAATTCATGAGAGGTGGAGAAGAAGCCTATCTTTGAGCTGCTTTTTTTATGCCATTACCCTGGTATCACATAGAAATTTGGAGCAGGCATTGGTGGTTTGTGTTGGCCGATCGGCTTTACAATGCCATGCTGCTGCAAAACAACTTGTCGACATATTTTATGACGCTATAAATATAATCAATGCTGAAGCCATGGTTTGTATCCTTTGATGCGGCGGGTCGGTTTGACCTTGGAGCTTCTTTCGTTAGCATTCAAAGACAGAGATCCAGCTTGTATATCGTAGAGCAAAGCCCTACCGTGCGTATGGTATCACTGTATCTTACGGTAATTTTGCGTTTACATAAGATGTTATTACTAACTCGGGCTGTCTTCTTACTTTGTTTTTGCCATATCTTGAAGAAATAATTACAGCAATTCATGGTCATCTCGATAGCAAAAGTCAGATACGTTGTTGGCACACATGGCCCTCATGACGAGAAACATTCAATTCGGCCAGTCTGGAGCACAATGTTCACCTTGATTTTGGAAATTTTAGGCGTCGTGACTTTAAATGGAGATATATATTAGCACAGTACTTGCTGCGTATCTTTGAGCTCCATCGTTTCCTGCACAATGTTGCAAGGAACAAGGAGAAGAAAATCGCCACCGCCACAGAATAGAAGGGAGCGAAGCGTGTGACCGCAGAAATCAAACCGGAAGCGTTGTGCATTGGTTTGCAAAGAGGATTTGTGCTTCACGGGTGGGACAAATTGAAGCCCTAGCTCTCCTTTTAGGCGTGTAGGTATCTACGACTACGACCCAAGTCTTCTCTGAACTTATTTTGGACTCAACTAGGTTGAACCTGATAAGGGCGGTGACCCACTGTTTGAGAGAAGCAAATCAAGTTGCAGGCTGTGTTGCTAAGCCCCATAGACACAAAAAAACCGCAAACTTTAACTTATGTGCTAATTATTTTCAACAAAATTTGTTCTCATAAAAAATTCACGAATTTTTCTATTGTATTAATTCTATCGCCCTAATAACCAAAAAAACCATTAACTATCCCAATTATATTCAAAACTTTTTCTTTTGGTCTCCTAAAAAATTCCTAACTTTCATTTTTTTTCCCCAATTCTATCATCGTCCGACTTCCGTCCATAGTCATCGTTAGTTGATCTTTCGTAACTCAAATTTTCTTTCCGAACTTACTAGCGAATATTTGAAATTCGAAAATAGCATGTTCCAGGGACGACAAGATGTGAGATCGTTCGTCCAAATAATCAAATCTCCACGTTTAGCCGTTCTTTAGGTTATTGAGTGCTTGGAGAATCCAAAACATGTTGTCTAGAATTGCTCTGTATCTCTCAACAATACGTAGGAAACAAACAACAAAGGAGAAATTTGGAGTGTTTTTTTATGACATCTTTGCTAAAGTGTAATTCATTAACGACTTGGAAATGCCACGTAGGATTAATTTATAGTGATTATGGATGGAAGGCTACGGTAGTAGAATTGAGACAAAAATAAAAATTATGAAACAAAAAAAGTTTTTTGGGATACTATTGGGATAGATCTAAGGTTGATTTTATATATGTATATTAGGTGGTCAGAAAGTCTGTAAAATTGAGATAAAAGTAAAAATTTAATATTTCATATAGGATTAAAAGAAATTGATATAATTGATACATACGCTAAGTTGAGGTTTTTGGATATTGAGCCGTACTTTATGGGTCTTCGTCGTTTCCGAGGCCTTCTTTTTTTTTCCCCCCTTTTAATGAAGAAACTACTTTGAGTAATGAAGTTCAATGATCTTTTCGGAAAAAACAAAAATTCTGGGGAGCTTTTGTTTTTCAATTTTCATAACGAAATTTTATTCCAATATCTTTTAAATTTTTTCTGTTCGTGCCAATATGAGTCTTCATCATATGCCATATTCTCTGGGGTGCTCTCTAAATTAAATTTTATCATATTATCTCATATTATGAACTTAATTAACACGGGACATGTTCATACTTCGTATTGACGGATTATGGATGGTTTAGTTGAAATGGGTAGTCTAGGAAGCAGCAGTCTAGCATGGGTTTTTCTCGTACTTTTGGTACAAATGGATGTATCATCGCTGATCATACAAGAGGAATGGAGATTATGTTGGAATTATTTTCATAGTATGGGTTGTTTTTGTTTTGTTATTCTCTTCTGTACGAAGATCACCGACTATCAAGGTGATGCGGGATTTCACCATGACCCCTATAAACCGAAATGTGCTATCAAGGTGGATTTCCAAAAGGCTTGTGATACGGTTGATTGGTCATTCCTAGAGTTGGTGTTACAAGCATTTGGTTTCCCAGCTTTCTTTATAAGATTAGTCATGGTATGTGTTACCTCGCCGAAATTCTCAGTGTCCATTAATGGAGAGCTACATGGATTCTTTCCTAGCAGCCGAGGTATTAGGCAAGGGGATCCTTTGTCGCCCTATTTGTTTACTATTGTTATGGAGATCTTCTCCGGTATCCTGCTTGCTAAGACAAGACCGCCGGACTTTAACTACTATTGGAGATGTAAATCATTATAGCTATCTCACTTATTCTTTGCCGATGATGTTCTTCTGTTTTCCAAGGCACATGTGGGCTCCATCACTCGGCTAAGGGAGGGTCTTGATCTTTTCTCCTCTTGGTCCAGCCTAAGGCTGAATGCCTTAAAAAGCGATGCTTACTTTTCCGGTGAGACGATGTCTCTTCGTCAGTAGATTCGGGATTGCTTGGGGTTCTAAGATGATACTCTTCCTTTTCGATACCTTGGAGTCCCTCGTATTGCTTCTAGACTTATTAAGTTGGATTGCGAGGTACTAGTTAATGCTATTACCTCTAGGGCACGTTCTTGGTCCCAGAGATTCTTATCGTATGCTGGGCGCTTGCAGCTCATTAGATCGGTCTTACATTCTACCCATGTGTATTGGGCTAGTATGTTCACTTTGCTGAAGTTTGTCCTGAATAAAATTAAACAGATTCTTAGACAGTTTCTTTGGAAAGGTCCAGACCTAGGCGTTGGCGGTGCCAAGGTTTCTTGGAATGATATATGCCTACCAAAAGTTTAGGGAGGTTTGGGTAACCGACGACTAGTGGATTGCAATAAGGCCTTAACTCTTAAGCATATATGGATTCTTTTCATTGATAAAGAGTCCTTATTGTGACATTCTGAATTTCCTATCATTTTGAGACCTTTGAATGTAAGATATCAATCGAGATATTTCAGTTATGTCTCGCTCGGATCTGATCAATCTCGAGTTAATTAACCGAAGGGGAAAGGCTAACGCGCGATGAGGTACGTGGACGTGGGAACCTCGATTAGAAAACAGCATTTTGACCATAAGGATTGTCGAGGGAACATTTAGAGCCACGGCTCTAAAAATGATTAAGGAAACCATTGCTAGTGTTGTACGGTTGGGATGCAGGTGATACCGCTTAACCAAAGTATAATTTGCAAAATTTTCCTAAATCGAATTGTGACGATCGTTGCCGTCGAGGCTAACAATAGACCCTCACGATTACACGACAATCAAAATTACCATAGTTTGAGTTATCCTTAGTGTGATGAGAATCACAGAGTCGATATACGTAACGCCCACAAGAGCCACCCGTTAATTCGAGACAAACTAGAATTTCGATCGACGGAAAATCGATCATGAGATAGGATCTCGAAATTTAAAAATGGAAATGAGGGATTCCAACATTTGTTATGGATTGGACGCTGCCTTATTGAGGGTGAAAAATATTAGGAAAACGAAATTTCGGACGAAAGGAGTGAAAAGACCATTTTGCCCTTGGAGAGCTAACCTTGCCTAATTGATTTGAGAAGGGCATATTAGTCATTTGACATTTCCTTCTTCCCCAAGAAGGCTGCCGAAAATTAAGGGGGCAAGAAAGTAATTTGAGCTTTTATATTATTGACTAAGGACAAGTGTCATTACATGGGTGATGGTCATTAATTTTTCACTAACTTAATCTTCTAGAACTTTGACCATGGTTGAATGAAGCCTCATTCCATTTGCTATCTCCCTCAAAATTTCGTGGACCAGCCCTCCCCTTCCCTTCATTTTGAGTTTTTCCTCAAGAACATAAACTGCTCTGTTTCGACCAGCTTTTGCTGCTCCGTTCGGTCCTTATGAGCGCCATCTCCGGTGACCTTTTGGCTGGCCGCTGACCATCACAGGTTATTTTAACCTATCCTTGACAAGGTTCAATTAGTTTTGTGATTTTTGGAGGTCTGGTTAATATATAAAAATTTTTGGAAGAAAACCGGATGAATTCTGAGCTAACTAAGAGAGGGCTATGGTTCACCCCCTTAGAGACTTCAAATGACTCCGATTTTTTTATGAAAGTTACATGACATGTAGTACTAGGTTCACTGAGCTGGGCCTGCTATTTTGGTTAAGTTTCGATTAGGTTTTGATGGTTGAATCGAGGTGGTTTTTAAGAGCAAAATCTGACTACCAGTTGGTCTAGGATGAAGTGAGTTGTTCGGAGGTCTTAGGAGTGCTATTTAGCTTTGAATTTCATCGTGGGACTATATAACATGTTAATTGAGGTTTTAGAAAGAGGAATTGGTGATAAATTGAAGCTTAAGGTGATGCATGGGTTGTTTAATACATGAGGAAGCAGAACCGATTCTGCTCTATTTTGGATTTGTGCAAATAGGTTCTATTGGAGGCTGTTCTTGGCGTCATCATGCTCTAAATGTGTTGTTAAGGCATACTTAAATGTCATTTAGGGTGTTATTAAGGTTTACGATGGGTGGAATTGAAGTTAGAAAAGAGAAATGAATTGAAACGATGATTTGTCGCTGAAGTATCTTGCTACCCTGTTTTTGGACAATGGTGTTTGGGATTGAAGCCGGCTTTGACAAGGGACTTTCGATGGAAATTTGCTAATTGGAACGAAGGTAAGTGACCCTAAACCTATATTAGAACATTTAGACACAACTGGATGGTTTTATTGCGAAATTGATAAGTTGACGATTTTGATATGATTGATTGAGCGGAAATTGACTGGAATTGTTGAGGAGTGGGCCAAGAGCTCTTGCTTGTTGTTAAAATTGTGGTTCTTTTGACTGAATTGGTGATGTGCTTGTTAATATGTCTTACTTAATTATGTGGCAATAGGGTATGTGACTCTCGAGTTATGTTTGGCGATAAAGCACGATCATTTTGGTAAGCAAACGGTTTATGATCTGTTTTCTAAAGTTTCTCGTGGTGAGAAAGTGATTAAATGATTGTGGAGATAATTCTTGACTTGAGATGTTTGTTGAGGTACATGATATCTTGAGGCATCTTAACGCGGGATCACATCGTGAGTATACTCTGAGGCATTTTAACGCAGGGTTGTGGCTCGAATGTTATCTTGAGGCGTTTTTACGCGGGGTAAGAATTTGTACATGCTAGCATGAGTTTGGAAATAAGCTCGTAAATCTGATGCGTCTTAACGCTGGTTTATTTGTCTTGATAGTCTAATGCGTTGAATGCTAACTAATCCATTGAGTTGTGGATTGAGAATTTTATTGGTTATTAATTCATGTGGTGTTGATGTAGTTCTTGGCTAGTACGAAAGCTTGGGTCACTTTCTTTCTAGTTTTGTTTTATATGTCATCTCGTTACAAGTCGTATGATGTGATGCTCTCGTGTAAATGTTATTTGCTTTTATGCCACCGTTGTTTGTTGTTATGACTATTTTATTTGGTGGGACTGATGGTCTAATTTAGGATTAGGGTAGCTTGCTGAGACGTAAGTCTCAACACGTCGCGAGATCCTTTTCTTTCCAGATCCCAAACTTTGAATATGTTGCCTACGCGCCTAGGACATCTCAAGAAGATGATAGCTTATTTTGAGGAATTTTCAGATAGACGAGGTACAGTTTATATTAGGAAGAGTACGGTAGTATGATTGATGAGTGGAAGGAAGACTGGAAGCTACATCATTTTGAAGCCTGGTTCAAGAGAGTTGAGGAAGTTACCATTGATCCATTAAAGGCTCACGAGGTTCCAAGACGTGTAGTTCTATCGTGGTGCCATCTTTCTCGAGATGAGATCGAGGTAGAGAGTTCCGTGGTAGGCTCGACGAACGTTCCAGAGGAGAACCCGGCTAAAGAGGAGAGTATCGAGATGATCGGGATTTCTGACTCGGAGGATGAGATGGAAGAGAACACCATAAAAGTACGATCAGAAACTTTCTCGAATTAAGATCCCGCAGAGGACATGAGTCGAGCTGAAGATACTAGTACCACTTAGTGGACTTGAGATCACACGATCGTTGAAGTTGTCTTTTGGTGGTGATGATCTTTTTGGTGGGGCTTAATGGTTGTCTTTTGTTCGCCCTTTTGTCTTCCTCGACCTTGGCTAGTGGTATTAGTTAGTCCCTGGCCTCGTTTATAGAAACTCGTCCTCTTGATATGTAAATCATCCTTTTCTTTGTCCCGTGTCTCATTCTTTATTTTTTTTTAATTACCTTGCATGGAGTTATGTATTTATTTTCTTTTACTCTTCCGCATGCGAGTCTCATTTATTTATCACCGTAAAGAAGGGTATCATGGGACTGAATTTACGGCATAAGCGGATGAGTGCACTCGCAAGGTGAGCGGGACGTGACACCTATGTTGTAAGTGGCTACATTCTACTTTCCTCGGAAATGTTAATTTTTGGATAGCTTCCAAACCTACTGTCTACTCTTGGGCTTGGAAGAAGATATTGGACCTTCGACCGGACTTTTACTTACAGTTTAGATGGAAAAATGGCAATGGTCACCTTAAGTCTTTTTGGTTCGGTCATTGGCATGACAGAGACCCATTGTACATGTTGTTTACTCACGGGGATATCTATCGCTCTAGGATTCCTCGTCATACCTCGGTACGATCCTTCTTTGATTTGGTGTGGCAGGGTTCGGCTAATCTTGACACTATTATGGGTTGGCTTGAGCCGGCCCCCTCTTTTATTGAAGATTGGCCGAACAAACTTGTGTGGCAACCTCATTCTTCTGGGAGTTTCTCGGTGGCCTCTGCTTGGGACTTTGTCAGAAGTAGATGACCGGTTGTATATTGGCATTCCTTTATATGGGACCGTGTTCTTTCTCCTCAAGACGCCTTCCTTTTATGGTTAGTAACCTTGAACCGCCTCCCTACTCAGGTTCTTTTGCTTCAGTACTGTAGAATAGAGGATGGGGTTTGTGCTTTTTGTAATTGTAGACCAGACTCTATTGATCATTTATTTTTTGGTTGCTCTATCACGGGTATGATAGCTCTAATTTGGGCTTCGAAATGTAATTTATCATGACATAACCGGTCATGGCATGATCATCTTCATTGGGTTATGCAACACCTTGGTGGTAACTCATTCCCTCATCGTTTGGCTAGATTTTCTTGAGGTGCCTATGTCATATCATTTGGACTAAAAGAAATCACATTCTGTTTAGACGGAAGCCTCTTTTATATTCTAAGTATGGTTAAGCATCTCAGCAAGGTAGTCAAGGACAAAGCTTTTATGCTTGGTCACATTGAGGACAATCCTTGGAATAGGCGAGCGCAAAGGAATTGGGGGATATCACCTTCTATTTTTGAAGACCATCCCAGCGGCCTGTAGTATTTCATCTTCCCGTTTTGGTCTTTATACATGCTTATCGTTATGTTGTTCTTTATCCCAATTATGTTGTGGGACATTTACATTTTTGTCTCCATGCTGTTCGCGTATCGTTTTGGAGGGTTTTTGTTCAGCTATTGTGGGGTACCGTCGGTACTCTTCAGGAATCGTTCAGTTGCTGGTTTCTTCGCCTGCTGGGAAGTTGTTCCTTCTCTTCATTTCCACGGCGGTGTTCATTATACTACTGCCCTCTGGCTGCTACGTCTTCCACACCTCTTTGGAGACGACCTGCTGATTCTTTTTGTTGCTATTTGGTCGTCCATTTGCTGCTCACCGTGTAGATTGAAGACTAGACTAGACCGGTTTTGGGTTCTTCTTTTCGGTTGTTGTTTGGCCGTTTCTTTTGCTTCTCATGTTCCTTCTTTTGGCTGCGTGTTTGGCCTCTCTTTTTCTTTTCTTTGCTAGTTATTTTCCGCCCTTGTCGGGCTCGCTTATGAGCTTGCTTGCCTCTTACAACCGGTTCACCGTTGTATCCCGTTTTTGACACATAACGGTGTCATTGTGGGTCCATGGTTTTTGTGTCCGGTTCTCTCGTGTATCTAGTGATTTGGAAAGTATCAATACATCCTTACATTACCAAAAAAAAAAGATCACCGACTATCAAGCCTGTAATGCCACCCGATCGCATCTCACTACTAGGAGACGTGGAAGAGAAAGAATATTTCTTCTTCATTGCTGTGTAATTGCCAAAAAAAATATCGTAGAGGTACAAACAAACCACTTGATTGCTATACCTTAATCGCTGCCCTTATCCTTCCTCCCTCTAATTAATTATCCATGCGCAAATGTAAGAAAGTCAGCCTGTTGTGCCATGGTTTAACATCTTTTGAAAGTCAATGTTTATCACCTGCATCCAGGATCCTCCTGTTGCCATAGGTGTGCTCTAATGAATTTCACGCAACGACATTCGGGTGTGACGCAATTGGATTCGAAATTTTCAAGTCCTCAAGGCTGGAGTTTTTGCTTGGGAGACAGTGATTCACTTTGATCACCGATAGTGATTCAGTTTTATCCAACACAAATTAATTAAGCCAGCTTCTTTAACGACCCGATCTTTGTAGAGGCGATATTACGTATTGCTTTCCAATTTCCTTCATTCATACTTCAAGATTATATCACATCGAGAAGAATCTTACTCAATAGGCCTTGAGTTTAAAATTCAATTGAAGTTCTAATGTACCGCAATCCGTTTCATAACCTAAACCCTATCAAAGTTGATTTACTACTGGGGGCATTTGTGGTGCGAAGTGTCATTCGAGTTTTATGTAATTTGAACAGATTTTCTTCTTAGTGCCTGTTCTACGGTGCTTTCGAAAGCCGACATGAGCATGAATCTTTCAAGAGACTACTTAGCAATTCAACCGAACACAATGACATAGCAGATTTAACAGGTAGATGACTAGCATCATAGATAATTCTGTTGTCAATATGTGTCCCAGACAGTAAATTCAGCTAAGTAGATTGATGATGTTGGGAAAAAAATGAGCAGCACCTCGGCACAAATTTAGTCAATCCAGAATCAAACACTAACTCCCGAAACTACTCCGATACAATTCAACATCAACCATCAAATAATTTCAGCAAAAATAACCCCGAATATGCAAATATAATAGCGGAATGATGAAGAGATAGAACACCAAGATTTACGTGGCAAAATCAGAATCGGGAAAAAACCACTGACAACCCAAAAATATCCACTAATCACCAATAATAACATAATACATAAAGTATTTCTCTCTAATCACACACTAGAGGCTCAACATCAATATTCCAAGAGCTTTTCTCACCATAAAGGTGGAATAATATAAAAGCGGGTTAGAAAACCCTAACATCATTAGGAGAGTCGGAGACATATCTCAACGAATGAAACCGATCAATTCGTAGATCTCAGTCTCACGAATAACATACTAAAATTTGAGCCGATTCCGATAACGTTTGGCCGTCGAAATCACACCGGAAGCCGTTGCTCTCTTTCTTCTCCCCTGCATGAAAGGCTCTTGGTCCCTCTCAATTCACTCACAGCCGCTTCTTCTTTTCTCTCCTGTTCTCTTCTTTTTTACCCACGAAGCAAAGACATACAAAATAAAGGCAGTCAACTCTTTTCTTTTTTGTCGTTTTGTTTTCTCTCTTCTTTTCAAACAAATAAAATAAAAAACCGTTGGGCCCACAAAAGAGGCGTACCAACTAACAAATCTCCCCCTACGCCTCATGTGGGGAGTTCCATTATGACTACTTTGCTTCTACAAGGGTCAAGTTTCATCATGGGCAAGGCTTTAGTCATCATGTCGGATCTATTGTTGTTGATACGAACCTTCTCAAGAAGAAATGACTTCTCTTCTAACTTCTCTCAAACCCAATGATACTTCACATCAATATGTTTTGATCTTGAATGCAACACTGGATTCTTGCTAAGATAAATAGCATTCATGCTATCACAAAATAGAATGAATTTGTCTTGCTTCAAACCCAACTCTTGTAAGAATTTCTGCATCCACAAAAGTTCCTTGCCTCCTTCAGTGATAGCTATATACTCTGCTTCAGTTATAGACAAAGCAATGCATTTTTGCAATCTCAATTTCTATGAAACTGCTCCCTCTGCAAAAGTCATCATATAACCCGAAATCGACTTTCGTGAATCATTGTTACCGGCATAATCAGAATTCTAATAGCCACTTAACTCAGGCTTTCCATTTTCATAACAAAAGTAGAATCTGAAAGTGCCTCTAAGATACCTCAAAATCCATTTTAGAGAAACCTACTCACAACACCAACTGCATGAGCAATATCCGGTCTTGTACAAACCATGGCATACATCAAGCTACCCACGGCAGACGCATAAGGAACTTTCATCATCTCTTCATTCTCTTTCTCATTCGTACGACACTCGTTACTACTCAACTTGAAGTGACTAGCAAGTGGAGTACTCACCGGTTTACTTGCACTCATGTTGAATCTTTCAAGCACCTTTTCAATGTACTTCTCCTGAGATAGCCATAGTTTTCTATTCTTCCGATCATGAGTGATCCTCATGCCAAGGATTTGCTTAGCCGGCTCTAGATCTTTCACCGCAAAAGCCTTACTCAACTCATTTTTCAAGCTCTTGATTTTGTTAGCATCATGCCCAACTATCAACATGTCATCCACATAAAGTAGGAGGATAATAAAATCATCATCTGAAAATCTTTTCATAAAGACACAAGAATAAGAGTTGGTCTTACCATATCCATGAGCTTCCATGAATGAATCAAACTTCAACTACCATTGTCTTGGCACTTGCTTGAGATCATATAGGCTTAATCTCAGCCTACATACAAGATGCTCCTTGCCTTTAACTTTAAAACCCTCCGATTGCTCCATGTATATTTCTTCTTCTAAGTCTCATGAAGAAAAGTTGTTTTTACATCAAGCTGTTCAATTTCCAAATCCAAACTGGCGGCTAACCCAAGAACAACTCTAATAGAAGGTATTTTTACAACCGGTGAAAAAATCTCTTCAAAATCAATTCCCTTCTTTTGTCGAAAGCCTTTCACAACAAGTCTAGCCTTGTATCGTGGCTTCAAACTGCTTTCTTCCGTCTTTAACTTATACACCCATTTATTTGTGAGTGTCCTCTTACCCTTAGGTAACTTCACCAACTCAAAAACATGGCTCTCACGTAAAGATTTGAGTTCATCTTGCATAGCTTCGGCCACTTATTCTTTTGATCGCATGACATAGCCTCTTCATTAGTTTCAGGCTCTCCTGAGTCAGTAAGTAACACATATTCATGTGGTTGATATCTTTGTGAAGGTCTACGCTCTCTTTCTGATCTTCTAACTTCATGTTGGACTGTTTGTTCTGTCTCAACTGCTTGTTCTTGCTCATCTAATTGTTCTGGTTCAATCACCTATCTCAGCTGAAGAATCAACATTATGTGAGGATTCATTTTCTTCATGATTTTCCTGCACTTCTCCCCCGTGATTTTCGCCCAATACGGTAGAAGGATTTGGACTGAAACTAACAGTGTGTTGAGCTGCATTCTTTGGCTTCTTTGACTTGTCTATATCTTCAATGGTTTGATGCTCAAAGAATACCATATCTCAGCTTCTAATGACTTTCTTTGTAGCTGGATCACATAATCTGCACCCAAACTCTTCAAGTCTATAACCCAAGAAGATAGACTGTTTAGACATGTGACATTTTAATTTTTCTTGTCATTCCGAGAATTATCAATGAGAATATATCTAATGATGTCTTTCAGTCGTATCTCGCTCGGATCTGATCAATCTCGAGTCAATTGACCAGAAGGGAAAGGTTAACGCAAGACAATGTACGTAGACCTAGGAAACTCAAATAAGAAATGACGTTTTGACCATAAAGGTTGCCGAGGAAGTATTTAGAGCCATTAAAGGCCAATCTAAGAACGATTATGGAATGCATTGCTAGCGTTATACGATTGGAGGCGAGTGATACCCCTTAACCAATGTATAATTTACAGAAATTTCCTAAATCGAACGATGACGATCGAAACCATTGAAACTAGTAATAAACTCTCGCAATTACATGACAACCAAAATCGCCGTGAACTGACGAGCCCTAAGTGTGATGAGAATCACAGAGTCGATACGAGTAACGTTTGCAAAAGCCACCGTTAGTTCGAGATAGTCTGAAATTACAATCGACAGAGAAGTAGCCTAGAGATGAGTCTTGAAATTTAAAAATGAAAAATCAAGAATTCCAACATTACATTTGGATCAGACGTTGCCTCATTGAAGACAATTCGAATTAGAAAAACAGCGTTCCGGACGACGAGGGTGAAATTACCGTTTTGCCCCTCAAGTTTTGGCCTTGCCTTAATGAATGGATGAGGGCATTTTGGTCTTTGACAACCCTCATATTTGGAGAATTGATGGCCATTAGATCATCTAATTGATTGACAAGGATACAAGTGTCAAAGGATGGAGCATTAACATTTATTAATTAACTTTTAACCTACCATTCTTTGGGGTTTGACTCTCAAGTTTGTGTATACACTCTTCTCTCTCCATGCTCAGCCGAACACCCTCCATAGCCATCTTCATCCTCTTCCTTGTTGTTCTTCTTCCTTAATCCAAGAACCAGCCACGCCAAACAGCCCCTGACCATGACTGCGCCACTTCCAACCGCCACTTCCGGCGACCTCCACCCTTCGAACCGGCCACCAACACCTTCCTCAGCATCTTGCCGATCAGCTCCAATTGGAATTTCGACATTTGGCCGCCTGAGGAGCTCCGGCCAACCATTTCCCCGAGAGTCGAAGGATTTCGTCGCAGTTGGAGGTAAGTCGTCGTTTGACCTCCGTAGGACTTCAATTTGCCTCAATCTTCCGACCAATTTTTGTATACATTTAGGGCACATGTATACTGAGTTGTGGTGAAAATTTTGGCTAAGTTTGATGGAGTTTGGATGCCAAATTGGTGTTGTGTTTGAAGGACAGATTCTGACCTGACGAAGACCGTGAGAGATCGAACCTATTTGGGTACTTCCGAGTGTCGCCTTGCCTTCAAATTTTTTGTGAGTCTTTCTAACATATAGAAATATATGTTAGCAAGTATTTTAGGTGATAATTTGAGTTTTAAGGATAGTTTATGGACCGATTAAAGGAGTTGAGCACATAACCAAAAATGCTCTATTTCGATTCTGTACAAACCGAAACATTGGGGGCTGTTTAGGGGTGTCGTCGAGCTCAAAATTCAGCGTAGAGATATACTAGAATGTCGATAGATGTGTCATTGAGGATTATGCCTCGTGGTTCGAAGATTTGACAAGAAAAATTGATGGAATTAGTCGAATTCTCTTAGGTGAGAAGTTGCCCTATGTTAGATTGCTTGGGGCCGAACCTTTGAAGTGCTTGAGAGGAAATTCTTGTTGATTTGAGCCTAAGGTAAGGAATTTCTAAACCTTGGCTAGGAGGATTGGACTCGACTGAAAGAATTGGTTGGGAGTTTGGTGAAATTTTATGAGATTATTACGTGATTGTCCATTGTTCGTCATTATGATTTGATGAATGCTTGAATGCTTGCTAAATGCACAAGCCATGAGTTGATTGCCACTTCTGAGTGATGAAATTGATTTCCTCGCATGCTATAGACTGTTAGCTCAATGCATGAGCTTGTACTTGATCATGAAGTCTTGAATTGAAATGAATTTTGGCATACTTGAGAACTCAGGATACCCTGATGCGTTGAGAAGCGGGGTTATGATGGTTGGCACCCCAATGCGTTGAGACACGGGGTTATGAGAATTAATGTCCTGATGCATTGAGACGCGAGACGAGATTGGTTATGTGTCGACACAGGCCTGAAATGGTATTTAAAAATCTAATGCATTTATGTGGGTTTATCAATTTGATGGTCTGAGGCGTAATGACGCGGATCGAGCCTGAGGCGTTCTAAATGTGGGCATGACTCATGGGAAAGTTCGGAATGATTGAATGTGTGGCTTGACTTGTATTCTATTCTTGACTTGACTAGTAAGTTGTGAGGTCATGATTGCTTAATTGACAATCGCTTGCATTCTTGTGGCATATTTGACTGATGAGTGCCTTGTATTGTTGAGTGTGTATTCTTATTCATTAGTTGCATTCATCTGGGTGTACTGTCAAGCTGTCCTAGGGTTAGGACTTATCTTACTGAGATGTCAATCTCACCCCGTCGTGGGACCATATTTTTTCCAGACCCTAAGTCTTGAGGATGCTACCGACTCGATTAGGTGACCCGAAGGAAATGACAACTTATTTTGATGAGTTTCCGGACGATCGGGGTACTATGTATGTTAGGAAACGTATAATGGTCTGGATCAATGAGGGTGGCAAAGACTGGAAACCACATAGGTTTGAGACTTGGTTCCGTAGGGTAGGCGAGGTTACTACTGGTCCGCTGAAGTCCATAGAGGCACCTCGCAGAGCTATCCCTAGCTGGTGTCATCCCACTCAGGATTTTGTAGATGTAGAGGTGTATGTTGCTGGTTCGAGAAACATATGGAGAAAATCCCAACCATGGAGGACACGGTGGAGATGATAGAGATCGATGCTTCGAAGGACAAGTCGGAGGGTGCCGCGATGGAGGATTTCGTGGATGTGTGTTCTGAGACTTCCTTGGACTGCGAGCATACTGAGGATGCTGAGGAGACTGACGGTTTCAGCGATTCAACCTAGGGGTTTCCTGCTTTTACTTGGCTGCTTTTAATGATCTCATCGGTCTGTTCTCTTTGGGGACTTTGATATAGTTGTCTTTTGATTTAGTCCCATTACCCTGACCTATCAGCAGGACTAGTTCACCTGTACTTTTGTATGAACTCTTGGGATGTCTTATATATATATATATATATTATGTTCTCGTTACCCAGGTTCCCTTTGGCTTATATACGGAGGCGTTATACATATTACGTTTCCGCATGCTCATTTTCATTACGCATCTCACGATATGTGATTCATAGGACTCGAGAGTAGTAAAGGGGGTTGCGTGCTCGTGCCTGAGATGCGGGGCGTGACAAGACCTATTATCAAGCTTAGATCTTTCACCTCTTGAAACTTGCACAAATGCACAACAACCAAACACCTTCAGATAACTATAGGAGATATATTTCCCACTCCATACTCTTTGCGAAACCTCCCCTTTAAGAGAAACTGATGAAGAAAGATTTATCAAGTCAACTGTCGTTCTCATCGCTTAACCCCAGAATGGCTTAGGCAATTTTGCATGAGATAGCATACACTGAATCCGATCATTAATCGTCTGGTTCATTCTCTTTGCTACTCCATTATGTTGTGGTGTTTTCCGAATAGTCTTCTCAAGCTTGATACCATAGTCCCTGTAGTAAAGCTCAAAGGTACTCTATATTCACCACCATTATCAGTTCGAACACATATAAGCTTTTTCTCTGTTTCCCTTTCAACATTGATATAAAATTGTTTGAAAGCCGCAAGTACCTGATCTTTAGATTTCAAAGCAAAAGCCCACACTTTTCTAGAGTAGTCATCAATAAATGTCACAAAATACAATACAACACCAAGTGTTCTAGCATCCATGCAACAGACATCCATGTCAACTAAATCAAGTACAACAGATTTTGTGTGTGGAGACGAATTATGAAATGATAATTGATGTTGCTTACCCGTGAGGCAATGAGTACATTCTGTTATATTTTTCTCCTTCAATGGTAGAAGATTTTTCCTAGCAAGAGTTTCAAGCCCTTTCTCGCTAAGATGACCAAGTCTCATATGCCATAGATCAACTGAGGAATCCTCCACTACATTTATCTCTTGTCACATCAAATTTGCTTACATGATATAGAGACTACATGTCTTCTCGCCTTTTGCCATCACCATAGAGCCTTTAGTCAATTTCCATTTGCCATCATTGAAGGAATTACAATAACCGTCGTCATCTAAGGAACCTGTGGAGATCAAGTGAAGTCAAATATCTGGAACATGTCTTACATTTTTTAGAAGCAAAGTACAACCCATATCGGTCTCCAGATAAACATCTCACATGCCGATAACCTTGGAAACATCACTATTTCACATCCTAACACAACCAAAATCACTGCTACAATAGAATGTAAAGAAGTCACGCCGTGAGGTGACATGACAAGAAGCTGCAGAATCGACAACCCAACTAGAATCTTGACATGTGAAATTTACATAACCATTATCACAAATGAACACAATATCACTGTCGGCTGCAATTGCTATTGTATGAGATTTTCTTCTTTCTTTTTGTCTCCATTTCTATCATGAAATTTATCTCTCTTCAACCCCCAACACTCATTGGCATAATGTCCCATCTTGCCAAAATTGTAACACTTCACACTCCTCCTCGGCCTTGACCTTGATCTTCCTCTTGACTTGCCCCTGTCATTATTTTGAAACTTTCTTGACCGACTTTTTTCTCTATGTTATACGACAAGTGCCTTCGATTTAGAAGCATAAGTCAAGCCTTTTCTCCTTGTTTATTCATTAAACAAGCTTTCTTTAACCATGCTCATAGAAAGCACACCATAAGGAGCTGAATTATTTAACGCCACAACCAAAGTGTCCCAACTATCGAAAAGAGTACCAAGCAATAAACAAGATTGCAATTCATCACCAAGGTCAATCTCAAGATTTGTCAATTGATTTACAATATCTTGAAATTCACTCAAGTGCTCCGTCATGCTACTCCCTTCCTTGTATCTCAAGTTCATAAGTCTTTTTACTAGAAGAGCTTTATTTTGTGGAGTTCTCCTCCCATAGAGATCTTGCAATTTCTTCCACAAAGTATCCACCTTTATTTCTTGAGCAACATGATGAAAAACACTGTCATCAATCCATTGTCGGATAAATCCAACCGTCTTTTGATTCATTTGCTCCCACTCTTTATCTTCCATGTCGCCTTTAGCTTCATTACCTTCGACTGGATCAAACAAATCTTTGCAATATAACACATCTTCCATCCGAAGCTTGCATATAGAGTAATTCGAGGTATTTAACTTAAACATAGTGCCACTCGTATTCTCCATCTAATACTAGAATCTCAACTCTAGCTCTGATACCACTTTGTTGGAAAAAAAACGGGCAGCACCTCGGCACAAATTTAGCAGATTCAGGATCAAACACTAACTCCCGAAACTACTCTGATACAATTCAACATCAACCATCAAATAATTCCAACAAAAATAACCCTGCAATATGCAAATATAATAGCGGAATGATAAAAAGATAGAACACCAAGATTTACGTGGAAAACCCGAATCGGGAAAAAACTACGGACGACCCAAAAATCTCCACTAATCACCAAGAATAGCAGAATACAAAAAGTATTTCTCTCTAGTCACACACTAGAGGCTCAACATCAATATTTCAAGAGTTTTTCTCACCACAAAGGTGGAACAATATAATAAGAGGCTAGAAAACCCTAATCGCAATAGAAGAGTTTGAGACAAATCTTAACGAACGAAACCGATCAATTCGTAGATCTCAGTCTCACGAATAACATACTAAAATTTGAGCCGATTCCGATAACGTTTGGCCGTCGAAATCACACCGGAAGCCGTTGCTCTCTTTCTTCTCCCCTGCACGAAACGCTCTCGGTCGCTCTCAATTCACTCATAGCCGCTTCTTCTTTTCTCCCATGTTCTCTTCTTTTTAACCCACGAAGCAAAGACATACAAATAAAATAAAGGCAGTCAACTCTTTCCCTTTTTGTCTTTTTGTTTTCTCTATTCTTTTCAAACAAATAAAATAAAAAAAAATGCTGGGCCAACAAAAGAGGCATACCAGCTTACAGATGAAGATGTTTTGAAAAGAGCCTTATGTTGCAAGTTCTAAAACCATGCCTACATTGTCTTTTCATGTATCATTCCATGATAGAGGTACACAATAAATAGCATTCTTGTAACCTTCAAAACTGAGGATGATGTCTTGATTGATGGCAATTGCATGTGGACTATGAGGTCCAGATTTGAGACACAAGCTGGAATTTTCATTCATCTTGAAAAAATCGGACTTGACGAATTCTGACCCGGTCCAATCACCCCATTTTAACCAGTTGTACCATGTAGACACTAGCTCAATCCACTTTTTGTCTGGCAAGTATCAGATTGGTCTTCAATTTCAGGTCCAACCATTAAACGAGCCAGGCCAATCCTTTAGATGAGCTTCTTCAGTTATGGTTTTCGGGGGGCAATATTGAACTTCTTTTTAGCACAGTAATTATGAACGCGTCTACGCTAAGTCTTGTGAAGATGGTTTACTTAAAAAGATTGGGATTGAGAGAGTGAGTGCACAATCTCTGTTGCGCAAAATCAGTGATCGATCAAATAAAATAAACAGAACGAACAAAGTAAATCGTACACCAGATATGCGTGGTTCGATCGTAAAAACCTACGTCCACGAGAAGAGTAGCAACGAATTTCACTATAAAACGAGTGATATACGGAGATTACAAATCACACTCGAGTCACTCAAACACTCTCGGTATTTCCCAGCCCCAATTACATTCAAGAACGCATATGGTATTTAGTCCCTAAATTTTTAGCGAAATAATATTTCAACCTCGCAAAGAAATTAAAATATAAATATAATCTTAAATTTTAATCGATTTCGACACTTAAATTATTTATGTAATTTCACGAATAAAAGAAGAACAATGACAGTCACTCGCTTAGAAATCGGCGTTTCAATCTCGCATCAACGACGGCACACCAAGCATGCACGAAAACGGTGCTTCAAGGGGAAACCTGTCCTGCCTCTGCATCTTTACTCATGTGCCAGAATAAGCCACGTCCACAAAATGAAGATGCGGTCAAAGATAACTTTTATGTGAGCAGAGTTTGACCGAATATAATATATTCATCCACCCTTTTTTCTTTTTTCTTTTTGTACGCACATCAGAGGTGCTTCCAGACTTCAATTTCCTTTTTCAAGTCTTCATTGAAATCAACAATACATATTATAATATATCTATACATACATACATATATATATATATATATACGCGCGCACTTTGACGAAGACTCTCAGGAGCTCACCCGTTCGATTTGTTCTTCCCTTTATTTTCGTATCAAGAGACCTCTATCTCTTGTCTAACACCAAACAGGAAATTCAATATTTACACCTGCGTTTCATATTTTAGATTTTCGCTTCGGAGGTCAAACTCGAAACATGGTTTTTATAATCTCCACCTTGACTCGACGTTAGAACCATGTCACAATCGCTTCGCTAAAATTTCGAATTTCAGCCGCTACCCTCCCAACAACCCCAATGAGTTCAATCGCCACAGATATCATCCAAGTCCAAGCCGTACTTCAACTTCACCAAAATCGAGGATCTCAAAACACCAACTAAATATGAACATTTAAATACACCACAAAAACTATCTGACACAAGCTCATTAATCACAGATAAAGCAAAACCACCATTGCATCCATATCTATCAAGATATTGAATACGTACCTTGTCAATATCAGCAGTTACAGCAACCGTTAGCTCTATAGTCTCCACTTCGCTACAAGCACCATCTATGTCGATTACTTCGCTAGTGTCTGCTACCTCGAGAGTTTCTGGTTGCAACTCCACTTCAAGCTGAACACCGTCCAAATTCGTATGAACACTGCCATAATCACTCCTATCCAAAAGTACTGGAGACTCGTCAAAGGTAACTTCTCTGCTGCAAACAGGTGAATTTATATTCTGGCACCACAACTGATAGCCATGCTCACCTCGTGCATAGCCATGAAATATGCACCTTACCCTCACATCGAGCTTACCATCACTTACTCGATAATAACACGGGCAACCAAACATTCTAAAATTAGAATCATCAGCAACATTACCTGACCACACTTATTCGAGAGTCCGATATCCAATCGTAGTCGATGGAGATCTATTCACCATGTAGCTCGCCATACTAAGCGCATCCATTGAAATTCTCATAGCCATACCAGTACTAGAGATCTTTTTACGGGTTGTATCTAGTAATGTCATGCTCATCAATTTTACAAGCTGTTGTGTTTTACTATCATTAGTGCAGTGTTTTACTATGTCCTTTTTCATGTAGAATTTATTTACCAACTTCGAGCCGGACTCCATGCTACTGTCAGTTCGCACATGCTTGATCAACTTACCAGTCTCCATTCCGATCAAAGCTCTCGACCGCGTATTCCTAACAATAGCATCAAACTTGTGCTTCCGCACAAACATCCAAGCCTTCCTCAAGTAGCCATTAGACTCTCGAATAGATGTCGACGTCTTAGGAACGAAACTTGTCAATGTCTCACCTTGAAGTTCATACAGGCTTCCACACTTGATTCCATTCATTATTACCAGGCACCTCGAACAATCTTCAAAACTCCACCCCGTGAAGAATACCTGCATCCAGCTGAATCTAGGGCACCCAAGAAAATTAAGTTCTTTTTCAATTCTGGAACATGTCATACTCCAGTCAATGTCCTCACAATACCATCATGCATTATGATTTTAATATCACCAACAACTATAACATCGCATTCAGCGTTGTTTCTCAACTGCACTTTACTACATCCATGCATTGATAAGAAGTAAACTAGTTCTTATTTGGTGTAGCATGAAAAGAACAACCAGAATTCATAATCCATCCGTCAAACGACGAATCCTCAGTGACAGACAAGACACAATCAACATCATCAGAATTTTCAACTATAGCTGCAACATCATTCGCAGTTTCAATTCTAATTCATTTACCTGTTTCATTTTTCAGCTTAAAGCAATTTCTTCTAAGATGCCCCTTTTTACCATAGTTCTAACAGATATCACGGCCAGTCCTAGACTAACTGCGTCTATTCATGTTCATACTATTTGTGCTAACACGCATACTAACTCTTCCTCTTTCACCTACTAAAGCAGCAGATACAGATTCGTCATGTTCTCTTCTACGGATATTCTCACTTAGAATTAAATCTTGAATACCATCAAACGTCAAACTTGTCGACCTAGAGGAATTACTAACAGTAGTAATAGTAATATTCCAACTATCAGGCAATGAGGATAATATAATCCAAGCACATACCTCATCTTCATTGTTAATCTCAACTAAATTCAATTGACTAATGATCACATTGAATTCATTGATATGATTAGCAACTGATCTACCTTCTCTCATCTTCAAATTAAACAGACGTCGCATCAAATAAACCTTGTTGATCGCAGAGGGCTTCTCGTACATGTCTGACAAGGCTTTCATCAAATCCGCAGTAGTCTTCTCTTTGACGATATTAAACGCGACGTTCCAAGCCAACGTCAGTCGAATAAAACCCATCGCTTGTCTGTCTAGCAATTTTCAATCGGCTTGCTTCATCGTTTCTGGTTTATTCTCAGACAAGGGCTCATGCAGCTTCATCTGATATAAATAATATTCTATCTGCATCTTCCAGAAACCAAAGTTTTTCCCCTCAAATCTGTCGATTTTCCTTTTAACTTCTTATGTCGTCATCGATTCGCTTCAACTCAAGCAAACCTAGCTCTGATATCAATTGTTGCACAGAACCAGCGATCAATCAAATAAAAGAAATAGAATAAGCAAAGTAAATCGTACACCAGATATACGTGATTCAATCGTAGAGACCTACGTCCGCAGGGATAGCAGCAACGAAATTCACTATAGAACGAGTAATACACGGAGATTACAAATCACACTCGAGTCACTCAAATACTATCAGTATTTTCAGCTCCAATTACATCTAAAAACACACACACAGTGTTTAGCCCCCAAATTCTTACCAAAATAATCTCTCAATCTCGCAAAGGAATTAAAACATAAATCTAACCTCAAGATTTAATCGGTTTCGATACTTGAATTCTTAATATAATTTCATGAACAAACGAAAACCCAATGCCAAACACTCGATTAGAAACCGGCGCTTCAATCTCGCATCAAGGACGGCACACCAAGCATTCACGAAACGGTGCTTCAAGGGAAAACCTGTCCTGCCTCTGCATCTTTACTCATGCGTACATATTATATTGTGCCAGAATAAGCCACGTCCACAAAAAGAAGATGTCGTCAAGGATAACTTTTATGTGAGCAGAGTTTGACCGAATGCGTGCAAAAATTCTTTGAAGGTGATTTTATTATTTTATCGCTGTATGTGGATGACATGCTCAAGTTGGTCAGAATGCTTCCAGGATTGACAAGTTAAAGCAAGATTTCAGCAAGTCTTTTTCGATGAAAGAATTGGGGCCGACTAAGCAAATTCTTGATATGAGGATCACTCATGACAGACAGGCACTGAGATTATGGTTGTCTCAAGAGAAGTACATAGAGAAAGTATTTCAAAGGTTCAAGATGGATAAAGTTAAAGTGGTAAGTACACCTCTTGCTACACATTTTAAGCTTAGTCATAAACAATGTCCGTCTAATGCGAAAGATCTGAAAGAGATGAAAAAAGTTACTTATGCTTCTGTAGTAGGTAGTCTGATGTATGCAATGGTTTGTACAAGGTCAGATATAGCTCATGCAGTTGGAGCAGTTAGTCGTTTTATGTCAAATCCAGGTATAGAGCATTGGAACGCATTGAAGTGGATCATGAGATATCTCCGAGGCACTTCTAGTTTAAGACTTTCATTTGAGAGTGAGAAGCCGATTCTTGTCGAATATACTGATTCAGACATGGCATGGGATATTGACACAGGGAAATCAACTTCATGTTATTAATTAATTTTTTAGGGGAAGTTGTGGCTTGGCAGTCAAGGTTGCAGAAATGTGTTGCCTTGTCCACAATAGAGGCAGAATTTATCGCAGCAACCAAAGCATGTAAGGAATTGCTTTGGATGAAAGAGTTCACATGGGAACTTGGTTTCACTCAAGAGAGATATGTTTTATTTTGTGATAATCAAAGTGCTATACATCTTGCAAAGAATTCCACTTTTCATGCCAGGTCAAAGCATATTGATGTGAGGTATCACTAAATACGAGAAACTTTGGAATCCAAAGGGATTGAACTTGAAAAAGTACACACAGAAGATAATGCTTCAGATATGATGACAAAAGCTCTCACTAGAGAGAAATATGAGTTTTGTCGGCGTCGGGTCGGCATGGATTTCTCTTAAATTCTTTTGTATCGAGATCTCTCTCAATGGGCTGGAGGGGGAAATTTGTTGGGCTTTTGAACTAGTCCAGCCCATTTGGCCTTTGTCTTTTATTTGCACTATTAGATCAGCACTTTACTATACACATATACACACGAGAGAACAGAAAATAGAAGCCACCGAGAAGAAAAAACGCAAAAAACGCGGCAATTTTTCTAGACGTCCAACTGAGATCAAATCGACGATCGAAGGTCTTTTCGTGGTCCGATTGGGCTGAAATTTTGACAACAGCTTCAAGACTCGTTGTTCTTGATTCGGTGCGGTTGGATTGTGATTTGAAGGTATTTACTATAGCTGTTCGTGGGTATTTCGGAACTGTAATTTTGAAGGTGATTTTCGTCTGGTTCTCTCGTTTAAGGTGATGTTGTTGCTTGATCTCCACTTATAGTTTGAGATTTTATTGTCGTTGTATTCAACGAGATTGTATACCTAAACGATTAATATATAGTGGAGATTCGTGTGGACTCCGTGATCGGTCTCGTAGTTTTTATCCTTCGCATTGAAGGAGTTTTTCACGTAAAAATTCATGTGTCATATTTTCTCTGAGTTTCTATATTTTCATTGATTGTGCTCGATTCGATTTTTCACAAGTTTAGTCAAAGAGGGAAAGTTATCCATTATTTTTCCCAACCAGTGTTGGGTGGTCTTGGGCCACTCTCAACCCAAAAGCTAGCTCAAAGGTTAAGACTTTCTCTCACACTTATAAACCGACCACCAGCCCCCTCTACAACCGATATGGGACAACTTCAACAGTTTGACATGGTAGGTTTGACCTTGGAGCTTCTTCGGAGTCATTCAAAGACAGAGATCCAGCTTGTATATCGTAGAGTTAAGCCCTACTTTATGTATGTTAAGGTAATTTTGCATTTCGATACTACTTAGAAATCGTTGGGAAAATATCGTATAAAAAATTTGAGTAACAATATAGTCGAACTCTGAAGCGTGTAATCACTCCCTGTGAAATCATGGAAAGAGGATCAATTTGCCCCAGGATCAATTTGATCCACAAAATTGCTATAGGTTTTTGCAATCGCTCTCTTTTATGATTAATTTGCCCCGACGAAATTGCTATAGGTTTCTGGAAAATTTTCTTCAAGAAAGTCTGGAAAGATAGTCGGATTTTGAGGCATATAATCACTCTATTTTAGAATTAATTTGATCCACGTAATTGCTATAGGTTTCTGGGAAAGATAGTCGGATTTTGAGGCGTATAATCACTCTCTTTTCGGATCAGTTTGCCCCACGAAATTGTTATAGGTTTCTGGTAAATTTCTTTAAGGATGCAACAAAATGAAGAAAATGTAGAGCATTTTAGTATATGAAAGACTACAATAGCGTTCTCATTCTGTGCAATAGCCTTCTTATTTGTTTGTTTTACAAACACACACAAACCATTTCATAACACATGATTTTACTACTTATTCGGGCCGTATTCTTGCTCTTTGTTTTGCTATGTCTTGAAGAAATAATTACAGCAATTCATGGTCATCTCGATTGCAAAAGTCAGATATGTTGTTAGTGCTGATGTAAGTCATTTGTCATCTGCCATAGTTATCTGGGATGTTTTTCAAGTTAAATATGTCCAAATTGAATTCCCTTCTTTAACCATAAATGACGGACACAAATGTAGAGAATACTTCACTAGTAAGTTTCATGGTTCAAAGTTGAACTCATCTCGGCCGTAACAAATTGAACATGATCTCATTCATAGGAAAGATTAAAAGAAACTACAGGAAAAATAAAGATAATCTCACTATGTTCTACTTTCTTCGATAATCCTCCACATCTACATTGGCAATTTGCTCTCGCCCCCCTCCCCTCGTGTACTGTCCATCCGGTGAATGCTTCGTAGGTTCCAGCTGTAGATACCTAAATTTTGATTAATCTTTTTAGTCATTTATTTATGATAAAAAAAAGAATATATAAATCTTGAATCACACCTTCTTCTAATAGCTTAATCTTTTAGAATAGCTGGTTATGGTCATAAAAAATCTTTTATGATATTAGAGCAAACGTCCTAAGTTTAAATCTTTCCAGACCTCTATTTGTTGTTTGCCTCCCTAATTAATATGTTTATGCCTAGTACTAGGCAAAAAAATCAGACTGAACATGAAGGGGAGTATTGAAATATATAAATATTAAAATACGTCTTTTTTTAATAGCGTAAGCTTTTAAAGCAGTTAGCAAGTATTTCCATCAAATTTTACAGTATACCATATTGCCTGCATATGGAACTGTGGTATTCTTTTATACGAATACTTTTCTACCTAATTGACTTTTGGGTTAGGATTCCCAACAATATCGATACCGGACTTTTTATTGAACTATTGCTGAAAATTTCGGTAATATTTTCTCGTTCGGGACTAAACTCACTTTTCCGATTGAGCCAAACTTTAGCCATCCATAAACCCGGGCTAAAAAAAAAATATTGGGATTAATGGTGGGGAGATGAACCGATGGAATAACCCTGCTTTGATACGGTTGAAAATATATCTCGAGTTTAAGTCCAAAGTGAAAATTTAACTATATGGATATAAGATTTGCGTGCAAGTTGTGAATATCCGCTGTGGAAGTATATTTTCTATCTGCTGTATGTCAAATCTAGATCAAGAACAGAATTCAAAGGAAGGAAAGTTAATCTGGAATTTTGTTGATCCAAATCCAGTGGGATTCCGCGTGGAGTGTCCTTGTTCTTATGCTGATGTCGTCCAAGTCATAGTCTGACAATGACATATGTACCTGCATGAGATAAGGAGTTCCTGATGCCCTTAAAAGTTCCGTGCAAGCAAAAGGAAAGTTGGGCCAAGAAAGAGAAAAAAAATTATTTCCTATTTCCAGTAGGTGTCAGTGTGTGACGGTCAAAATAGGATATCCAAATTTGCGAGTCGGATTTCGAAGAGGACGTCTTGAAGTGCCATTACATGAGCGCTTGTAAGCCTCTGCAAACATTGAAGCCCCGTCTTTACAAGTGCTTGCCAAGGGTTTTCATTCGTAAAATTACATTAATAATTGTTGTGCTCTAGTCGAGAAATCCTTGTGATAATAAATTGTGTGTGTAATTACTTTGTGAGATTGAGAAATTATTTTGCGAAAAATTATGAGCTAAACACTTTGTGAGTTATTTGATGTAATTGGGGCTGTGCAACACTGAGATTATTTAAGTGACTCTAATGCGATTTGTAATCTCCGTGTATCTCTTGATTTATAGTGAATTAATGCTCTTTCCGTGAATGTAGATTTCTACAACCGAACCACGTACACCAGTTATCCGATTTATTTTCTTATTATGTCTAGTTATCGTTTGATCGCTTGTTCTGCGCAATAGATTGTTAGTGGTCTACCCTAAGAATCATTTAAGATTTATACTCTAACATTAGTTGTGAATTAAGTTGTGTTAGAAAATTGACTTTCACTATACTTAGGTAGTCATAATATCTTGCTAGAGACCTCTTATGACTTATGGACCAAAAGAGTTTTGGCACACTGCTAATGTCTAATGAACCTACAGGGTCGCACACAATAGCGAACTGATTTATTATTTTCTATGATCCTTGATTTAATTAAGAAGTAGAGCTTTATTTATTCTCTTATTACGAATATCTACGCAATCATGCGCGTTACAGGATAACAATTAAATGCACGATTAAGCGGACGATTTAGAGGACGTCGTGGACCCAAGTCGTTATGTCGTGGGGCCCAAACCGTGAAGTGTAGGGTTACGAGTAATAACTCTAGAGACGCCTCAAACCGATCATCATCATTTTTATAACGAAGGAGAAAAACAGAAAACAGTTCTATGTTCAGGCGATTGGGAGATACATTCCAAGATCTGAAAGCTAGGACTTGGATTGTTGGAGAATTCAGTTTGTGTGTGTGGATACCAGTAGAGGGGCAACACTTGGGGCGATGATCCAAACACAACTGACCGTCAATTCGAAGCCAATCTAAAATGTACGTCTTCAACCTATTTTGATTTCGATACACACATGGATCTTGTTTATGGTTTCGTTCCGCTGCGTTTTATGAATCTAGGAAACCCTTCAGTGGTATTAGAGCAGCTTGTGTTATATCGAAATTGAATAGAAAATCCTAATTGTCGATGCATGTGATGTATGCTAGAGTGATTCTTAATTACGGTTAGATGAATTGGGAATACGAGTTGATATAATCAATTCAAAAAAATTTCACATTGAAACGAACTTCAATTCTTGCGATGATGTGGATTAATGTGATTGATCCAAAGACGTTCTGTTTGGGAAATAGAATTTCAAATTCTGTTTAGGGTTCTGAAAAGAAAAAAAAATGCATGAACGACCTTAAGAACGATTTAGTTGAAATCGTTCCCCCTAGCAGCGTTGGTATAAGGAGATGGATATGTTCCTGGCAAAATAGAATTAAGAATTTTGTCTAGGTTTCGGGAGCGCTGCCCCCGAGCCCCTGCGAGGGGCGCTGCTCCTTTGAACCCCGCAAGGAGGCGTAGCCCCCTTGACCCCTGCATGGATTGTTCGTTCCCAGTTTAATTGTCATACATTAGTTGTGATAAACGATTATGTTCATAACATGCATACATTCATCACTGGTTATAAACACTGTGAAAGTCCCTGCTAAAATTAAGTATTAATACGATGCCTTTCCAATCATACACCTATCAATGCTTGAATCGTCAAAAGATGGGTCTACCAAAGCAGGGTGTCTTTAACTATTTGAGTAAGGTATGATGGAAAATGGTTATCCATATGTCAAGATTGGTTTACTTAACAAGGCTATCAAAACGATTTTTGGCCTTGAGGCATAGGGTTAGAGGATAAGACATGAGATGTCAAACCCAACGACTAAGAGTTGTATTCGATACAATTGACGAAGGGTTGTTTACTTAAATAACTGAGTCTTGAGCGGTAAGCCAAAGTTTACTCGAGTCTTACTGAAATATGAATCTTGGTCCACTATACTTATAGGAAAATATTTTATAAAAATATAGTGGGAGTTGATTATAAACTATATTAATGAACAATTCACTTTACATATTTATTGTAGATAATGTAAAATACCTCCGCATCAAGCTGTTCACTTCGATCTGTCCTTGAGAAGGGCAAATTGAATGGTTCAAACTTTTTGGACTGGTATAAAAACTTGAAAATTGTTCTCAAGCAGGAGAAATTATGTCCTGGAGAAACCACTCCTCAGAAGGCACCTGCTTCCAATGCTCCGTATGCTGAAAGAAATGCTTACCAAAAGCATAAAGATAATGCATTGGATGCATCTTGTCTAATACTAGCTACCATGAACTCAGACCTTCAGAAACAGTTTGAGAACGTGTATGCTTATGATATGATCATGAACCTAAAAATTTTGTTTCAGGAGCTGGCACGCACTGAAAGGCATCAGACGGTAAAAGCCTTAATTGAGTGCAAGCTAATAAGTGGGAGCTCAGTTAGCTCACATGTCATAAAGATGATAGGTCATATTGAAAACTTGGAGCGACTAGGATCTCCCATTAGTCAAGAGTTGGCTACTGACATTATTCTTCAGTCACTGCCTCATGATTATAACACATTTGTTATGAACTATAACATGCATAATCTGAATAAGACTTTGATTAAATTGCATGGGATGCTCAAAACTGCTGAGCAGAATATCAAGAAGGACTCTACCCCTAACGTTCTCATGGTTCAAAAGGGGAAAGGCTTTAAGAAGCCAAGCATAGTCAAGGGTAAGGGCAAGAGCATTAAGCCTAAACCCAAATACAAGATCAAGACGAGTCTGACTACTGATGTTGTTTGCTTCCATTGCGGTAACAAGGAACATTGGAAGAGGAATTGCAAGAAATATTTGGATGATCTGAAGAAGAAGTGAAGTGAAACTTCCACTTCAGATATTTATGTTATAGAAGTAAATGTTACTACTAGTTCTACTTCATGGGTATTAAATATCGATTGTGGTACTCACATTTGTATGAATATACAGGGACTGAAACGAAGTAGAATACTATCAAAAGGTGAAGTGGAACTACCCGTTGAAAATGGAGCAAGAGTTGTTACATTAACTGTAGAAACATATGATGTAGCTTTACTTTCTAGCATGGTTTTAGAGTTGAACAATTGATATTATGTACCTGTTATACACAGGAATATTATTTATATATCTTGTTTGGACAAGGAAGGTTTCTGTTTTAATATAAAGAACAACAGTTGTTCATTTTATCTTAATAGATTGTTTTATGGTGGCGCCCATATTGTGGATGGGATATATGTTCTAAATTTCTATGTATCAATCTATAATATAAATACAAAAAGGTTTAAATCTAATGATTTGAATCCGACCTACCTATGGCATTGTCGATTAGGCCACATAAAGGAGAAAAGAATTCACAAACTCCATAGCAATGGACCATTAAATTCATTTGATTTTGAATCATATGATACGTGTGAATCTTGTTTAGTTGGCAAAATGACAAAAGCTCCTTTTACTAATCAAAGTGAGAGGGCAAAAGAATTGTTGGTCATTATACATACTGATGTATGTGGACCACTAAGTTCTACAGTTAGAGGAGTTTATCTGTACTTCATTACATTTACTGATGATTTCAGTAGATATGGATATATTTATTTGATGAAACATAAATCTGAGTTCTTTGAAAAGTTCAAAGAATTTCATAATGAAGTACAAAATCAACTTGGCAAGAATATCAAGGCTCTTCGATCTGATCGAGGAGGAGAATATCTAAAATAAGAGTTCAATGAGCATCTTAAGGAGTGTGAAATTGTTTCACAGCTCACTCCCCCTGGAACACCATAGAGGAATGGTGTCTTTGAGAGGAGAAATTGAACTCTGTTAGACATGGTTCGATCAATGATGAGTCATTCAGATCTTTCATTATCTTTTTGGTGTTATGCATTTGAGACAACAGCGTTCACACTAAATAGAAGTCCACCAAAAGCTGTAGAGAAGACGCCATATGAGATGTGGATAGGAAAAGTTCATAGTATGTATTTTCTAAAAATTTAGGGCCGCGAAGCTTATGTAAAACGTTTACTTTCTGATAAGCTTGGGCCCAAATCTGATAAATGCTTCTTTGTGGGATATCCTAAGGAAACGAAAGGATATTATTTTTACAACCGATCAGAGAACAAAGTGTTTGCTACTCGAAATAATGTCTTTTTAGAGAAAGAGTTTCTTAATAAAGGAACCAATGGAAGTAAGGTAAACCTCGAAGAAGTTATTGTGCCACAAGAGTGTCCCAGTCCATGAGAAACCTCAATTGGATCTACGAAGAGTCGTAGAGTCTCTCTAGTGGCACCTATAGTTCGTAAGTCTGAAAGAACACATCATGAACCTATGAGATATGGCTTTCATGTCACAGAACATCGTCATCTATTGTTAATAGAAAATGACGAACATACGACCTATACGGAAGCTATGGTAGGCCTAGACTCCGATAAATGGCTTCAGGCCATGAAATCCGAGACAGATTCAATGTATCAAAACAAAGTTTTGACTTTAATTGATCCACCCGAAGGTGTCAAACCTATAGGGTGCAAGTGAGTTTTTAAGAAGAAACTAATATTGATGGAAATGTTCACATCCATAAAGCACGGCTGGTAGCTAAAGGTTTCAAACAAACTCATGGTATTGATTATGATGAGACCTTTTCACTAGTGGCCATGCTCAAGTCCATTCGGATTATCCTAGCGTTTGCCGCATATTATGACTATGAGATATGGCAAATGAATGTAAAGACAGCTTTTCTTAATGGAAACCTAGAGATGATGTGTATATGACATAACCTGAAGTCTTTACATCACCAGACAATGCTGGGAAGATATGCAAGATTCAACGTTCTATCTATGGATTGAAGCAGGCATCACGGAGCTAGAATATTCGTTTCGATGAAACTGTCAAAGAGTTTGACTTCATCAGAAACAAAGAAGAAGCTTGTGTATACAAGAAGTCTAGTGGGAGCGCAATTGTGTTTCTAGTGTTGTGTGCGGATGACATACTACTCATTAGAAACGACATTCTTATGCTTCAGTCAGTTAAAACATGGCTAGGAAAATGTTTCTCCATGAAGGACATGGGAGAGGCAAACTATATCTTGGGAATCAGGATCTATAGAGATAGATCAAAGAGATTTATTGGACTGAGTCAAAGTACATACATTAACAAAGTCATCAATAGGTTTAATATGCAAGATTTCAAGAAAGGTTTTCTCCCAATGTCACATGACATAAGTCTTAGCAAGACTTAGTGTCCTTCAACACAATATGAGCAAAACCGCATTAGTAGGATTCCTTATGCATCAGCCATAGGATCCATCATGTATGCCATGTTGTGCACTCGTCCTGATGTTTCTTATGCATTGAGCATGACAAGCAGATACCAGTCATATCCAAGAGAAGCTCACTGAATAACAGTAAAAAATATCCTTAAGTACTTGAGAAAAACTAAGGATTTATTCTTAGTCTATGGAGGTGAGGAACAGATCACTGTAAATATTTACACTGATGCTAGTTTCCAAACCGACAAAGACGACCTTCGATCGCAGTCAAGATTTGTCTTTTGCGTGAATGGTGGAGCGGTGTGCTGGAAGAGTTCCAAGTAGGACACTATTGCAGATTCTACGACAGAAGCTGAGTATATTGCTGCTTCAGAAGCATCAAAGGAAGCTGTATGGATTCGAAAGTTCATAGAAAAACTGGGAATCAATCCTATTGGTTCGAATCCAGTGGACCTCTATTGTGACAACAACGGGGCCATAGCTTTGGCTAAAGAGCCTAGGTCACACCAGAAAACCAAACACATACTCAGGAAGCATCACCTCATTCGAGAATTCATTGAAAGAGGCGATGTCAAAATGCGTAAAGTTACAACAGAGTTAAATGTAGCTGATCCGTTGACGAAGGCTCTTCCACGACCTAAGCATAAGCGTCATTGTAACGCTTTAGGCCTTACATACATTAGTGATTGGTCTTGATGTGAGTGAGAGTATATGTAATATGCATTTTCATTGTTCATCAATAAAACATATGTTATATTTGATTTAGATTTAATTTGAATATATGATTAAATGCGAAATCTTTATCTCCTGAATATTAAATGTCCTTAATAGAATATCAAATTCGTGATTTGATCGTGAAACTCTATTAATAGAATGTATATTAATATTCTAAATGTCCTAGTCAATTATCATTGTGCATTGGGACGCCAATGGTGTTTGAGACTAGTATGTGAGTCAATCGATGATCAAGTTTCACGAATCGTTAATATAGAAATATAATGTTGATCACATGAAATACATGTGGGAGAACATTGTATTGGACAGACCTGCTATGAGAATACTGTGGGATTGTTATATGATATCATCAGTGTTTCTCATCACAACTATGGAGTATAGTCCTTTAACCTGAGTCTATCACAGTTTCCTAGACGTGGATTGACATGCTTTAACATTACCCAACGTCAACCGTAACTGGTGATTATAAAGGTAATGGCTGGACATGTCATGAATCGTACTGAGGGATGTGAGTAGACAAGATGGGATTTGTTTCTCTCATATAACGAGAGTATGATATCATGGCCTCCTGTAGAGTTGAGACTGTGAAATGCATGGCCATGCTCAAATGAGTTGAAAAATCAATTATTTGGTTTGACAGTTTAACTACCGTCTCGGGAAAATGATTTTGAGCTATATAAGGATGACATTTGGTCTGCCTTATGCTTAACTCGGATATCAAATGACAAAGGGATTTAGTTTGTATAATTGGTTATTATGCAAGTAGGGTATTGTTAGTGGTCTGCCCTAAGAACCAATTAAGATTGATACTCTAACATTAGTTGTGAATTAGGTTGTGTTGGAAAATCGACTTTCACTATACTTAGGTAGTCATAATGTCTTGTCAGATATCGCTTATGACTTGTGGACCAAAAGAGTTTTGGGCACACTGCTAATGTCCAATGAACCTACAGGGTTACACATAAAAGCGAACTGATTTCTTATTTTCTCTGTCCCTTGATCTATTTAAGAAGTAGAGCTTTATTTGTTCTCCTATTATGAATATCTACGTAATCGTGCACGTTTTGAGATAACGATTAAACACACGATTAAGTGGACGGTTTAGAGGACATCATGGACCTAGCCCGTTATGTCGTGGGCCCAAACCGTGAAGTAAGGGTAAGAGTAATAATCCTAGAGACGCCTCAAACCGATCGTCATTATTTTTATCTCGAAGGAAAAAAAACAAAAAATAGTTATCTGTTTAGGTGATTAGGAGATACACTCCAAGATCTAAAAGCTAGCATTTGAATCATTGGAGAATTCAATTTATGTGTATAGATACCGATAAAGACGCAACACTTGAGTCACTGATCCAAACACAACTGACCGTCAATTCGAAGCCGATCTAAAAGGTACGCCTTGAACCTATTTTGATTTCGATACACACATGAATCTTATTTAAGATTTCGTTCCGCTGCGTTTTATGAATCCAAGAAATCCTTCCCAGGTACCACCCAATTCATATCTCAAAGCACGATTATACTCGTGTTTATTTGACCAAAGACGTTTCCAAATGCGCCAATATCTTAACATAAGCGAAGACGCCTTTAACATGAATAGAGGGGAAACCTAGGACCATAACACATAAAAGCGCACCACAAGCAATATCACTTTCATCAATACTGAAAGTCAATCCTCTTGTTAATCCAACAATATTCACGACATGACAAGGACATCCTCGTTCGACCGACCTCTAATCCAATTTCAGGCGAAGGATGTGAGGATAGTGCAGGGAGCCGCAGTACAAGTAGTCGCCAATCTTGGTCCCGCTCGATAGGAATGACAACTTAGGATCGTAATAATGCGCCACCGGATTTCCCTCCGAATCCACTTGAAAAATCCCGCTGTTCTTCTCCATCGCCGGTCGTTTGTTCAGCCTCTCCATGATCGCAGTTGTTTTTCTTATGAACGGATGCTGCAACGCCAAATCCCACAGCATCGACTTTCCCTGAGGAACGAGATTCAAATGTTACCCGGACAAAACAATACCATTATCGCATGGAAACGAATTAATTAGTCAATAAATGATTATAATTAGCCAACAACAATTTATGTCTAAATATTTTAATAGATGATGACCATACTTTTCGTTCATTTGTTTTCGTAGGCGAGGTCATCTTTAAGATTATACTTTTCAAATTATTGATTTTTCAGGGAGCAAATGAAGCCTTAGTTAAACAAGAATTATAATGCATGTACCAAAAGACTAATGAAAGAGAAACTCATCGACGATGATCTACTCACTCACCACGGACAGCGCAATCCAGTAGTGCCCTTCTCCATCATATCTGATGTTGTCGGGATAACCCGGCAAACCGTGGATGAATGTGTCGATATGTCCCGTTCGATCGCCATTTATATAGTACCTCTTGCACCATCTCCTACATAACCCAAACCAGCCACATCTTATAACTCGTGGGTTCGTGAGGATTTTGGCAAAAGAAGTCATTGTGAACGTCACATGGAACTCACATGACAGTTTCGCAGAAGATCACGAAGCTCTGGTCAGCCGAGAGCGCGACCCCATTGGGAAAGTAGAGATCCCGAGCTAGCACTCTAGTTGCTTTGGTCGCCGGGTCGTAGCTCAAGAACCTTCCGTGCGGCCGACCCTCCAAGATGTCCCAGATGAACTCCTTGAAGGTGTACTTGTACGAGGCATCGGTGAAGTATATTGTCCCGTCACGGGCCACGGCCGCGGCGTCTGTGAGTTTGAACTTCAGGCCTTCCGCCTCATCTGTTAATACCTCCATGGTTCCGTCTTTGCTCACGTTCAGTAGGCCCTGTTTAATATGACAGCTTCAATAGAATTAATACTAATGCATATCATTCGAAAGTTCCTTCCCCACCCCCTGGGGCATAACAATAATTAAACACGTTCTTAAAGTTATTCACTTCTCCACCTCAAAACATGGAAAATTGGATAATTGGCAAAACAGAAGAAAATTATCAAAAAAAGTCCTAAAATTTTTGCAATTTTGTCAATTTAGCCATAAGCCAATTCCGTATGTTCTGTCAATTTTAGCCAAAAATTACCAACATAGTAATTTTTTAACACTATTTTTTCTTTTTCATTTTCATTTTCATTTTCTTTTCTTTCCCTATCTTCTTCTTCTTCCGGGCCATCGTGATCTCTTGCGAACTAGAAGAAAAGTTCATTCTGTAAAGACCAATACATAACGATTATGAATCATGAACATTAAAAGTAGTGGTTCGCGTGCTTCGAAGCTAGTTTTATATCTATGCAAAATCAATAGGCAGTGAATAAACATTCGAGAGCCAACACACCCAAATAATTTATCTTTGTAAATATTTTTTTATGTTTATTTATTTTTTATTTTTGCTGGAATTCACTAGTTATGTATAATATTAAATCGATAAGACCAGATTACACTCGATGTTAGCCAAAAGGCCCAGAAAGGCAACGATGTTCAGTTGTCTTCATCCTCGCCCCCAGAATAAATCCTAATTTTTTTTTTAATCTCAACACGAATCTCGAAACATCTTTTGATGACTAGTCGACGTCAAAGACGATGGACCGGACACGTCGTTCGAGCTTTACTCCATTTAATTAAAAAAAAGATTATCTATTGAATCTTCAACTTTGAAAGCAGTTGTCAGGGATTTCGAAATAATATCTCCAACGTATTTTAATTTAATTCCGGCAAAAACCACATCTCCAGGACCATACGCACATCTGGACGGTTGTTTGTCACTGACCTTGTAGGGGTCGCAAACAATAACTTCGCCGTCGCGCCCCAGGGCGAGGCCGAGCGGCCTCCCGCCGGTGTTGACCCAGTCCTCCACCGCCGACTCGCCTCCCGAGTCGCTCACCCTGACCCGCTTTACCCACCCGTCCGCGCAGCCCACGTAGATGACCCCCGACGCCGGGTCGTAGGCCACATCCTCGGGCCCCACCATCCGCCCGGCCCCGACCATCTCCGCGCCGCGCAGCATGCGGCCGTTCTCCCGCGGGGCAGCGACCGTCACGGACAGGCCTTCGAAGGGCAGCGGAGCCGGGTCCAAGGGCTCATGTCGGTACAGGACTGTGACTGCTAGAACCGGAGCCAAGATTGACAGGAGAGCGACGGTGACTGAGGGCTTGAGCGAGGATTTGCTTGGCGGCGGCCCAGAGCCGGTTCTTGACTCGGACATGTGAACGGGCGATGAGGAGAAGTTGGCGGCGGATGTTTCTGAGCGTATAAAGCTGGGCGAGAGAATCGGGAAATGGATCGTCGTCTTTCTTCAATTCGCTCGCGAGGTGAAGTAGCTGTCGACGCAGATGCGGCTCTTTCTCTTATTTTTGGGCAACAAACCTTGGAATATGAGCTCCTTCTTCACTAGGGTTTTCGTCCAGCGCACGTCTCTTGTCCACTAGCCACGTGGCTGTCAGGGAAACCTTCCGGCGAGTGGAGAAAAATGTACATTTTAAAAGAAAATTTTCATTTTGGTCTCCGACCCCTATCCATACCATTAAAAAAAAATTATCATTTATTATGATGGTTAATTTGGACATTCCAATTTAAACTGAACGTTTTAGATCAACCCATCTCATTTTTTACTAAAAAATTATGAATTGATCTAAACCGTTTATTTTGAATTAGACAATCCAAATTTAATGAAACCTCTAAATTTATGTTAGGAAACCATTTCCCTATCCAAAATTCATGGGGCTACCTTACACAATTCATCCCTATCACCTAGGGTCCACGTGACATTATTAGCTTCAATACAAAATCAATCACAAAGCATTACAAATCTAGCACAAATCTAAAAAAACAAATCAACTTTGATAAAACCTGCAGCTTGTTCTTCTTCTTTCCATGGGAACAAATTCGTCGTACCATCGTAGCATAATCAGCAATCGATCATCAAAATTTGCATCTTACGTTTTTGCCAAAAAGCAATGCATGCTCAAATTCGACGTCTCTGACACCATCACCATACATAGCTAACAATGACGCTTAAAATTATCGAACATTAAAATATTCATCGAGATCGTACGTCACTCTTCTTGTGACGTTTTAAAATGTCTTTTATATTACGAAGGGTGTAATCCCATATTAAACAATAATTCTTTATATATATATAAGTGACGAGGGACTGCAAACCAGCTCTTGGCAATTTGTATTGGAACTACAATTTAATATGCCACTACATGATCATGAAAGCGCTTACTTCCTTATGTGCTTACATCACTAATGTACAACCGTTAGAGAAAACAAGGTGACATAAAAGATTTTATATCACATAACAAAAAATTCAGATATTATCTAAAATTCGGA
Organism: Rhodomyrtus tomentosa; assembly: GCA_028455895.1. Classification (NCBI taxonomy): domain Eukaryota; kingdom Viridiplantae; phylum Streptophyta; class Magnoliopsida; order Myrtales; family Myrtaceae; genus Rhodomyrtus; species Rhodomyrtus tomentosa. Next base: position 33,405,996 of record JAPCWY010000009.1, on the reverse strand, counting down.
TAAGTTATGACATAGTTATAAACACAACCTCCCCCCCCCCCCCACTCTCTAGGATCTAACAGTAGAATATTGATACCCACTTTAGTGCCCGATATTTACATTATCGATCAATGTGTTGTACGAATTAAGATCAATCATGTGTACGCACTTGTTTACATTACCATGAACTTGCATACTTTATTATGTGCTTAGTAAACATGGCAAATGGTTGAATCGGATCGAATATGGTCCGATCCATATTAATCCATATTTAATGCCCCAAATCCAATCCGACTCATGATTGACTCATACCCGATCAAACCCAACCCGTTTTGATCCATAGTATCAAAACACAATAATATTTTAAAAAAATAATATTACAAAAATACTTTTCGGCCCCGATCTCTACATCGGCCCCGTCCTTGACCCCTGCCCCGATCCCGTCCTTATTCCCCAGCACCGGCCCCGATTCGACCTTGCCCCAGTCCCGATCTCGAGTCCCAACTCCGGTCGCCGGCACTTGTCCTGGGTCCCGAGTCCCAACTTCGGTTACCGGCACTCGTCCAGGGTCCCGACCCCAACCCCAGGTCCTGTCCCATCCTTGACCCCGGCACCTGGCTCCGGTCTCGGTCCCTGGTCCTGGTCTCGGTCCTGGGACCCTTGGACCTGATCTCGGTCCTGGGACCCAACCCTAGGGTCGGCACCAAGACCAGGTCCCGAGACCAAGTCGGTCCTGACCTTGGTCCAGGCCCCAGCCCGGGTCACGGCCTCAGGATCTTGCCCCGGCCCTGGGACCCGGTGTCCAGACTCCGGCCCCGGTGCCCGACCAGAGCCCGGCCCCATTCCTGGCCCCAATCATGGCGTCGTCCTTGGTCACGATCCCGACCCCGGCCACGGCCACAGTCGCGGCCCGACCCCTACCCCAGTTTCGGTCCCAAGACCCGACCCCGGTCCCGACCGCGACTTTGATCCCGTCCCCGGTCCCAGCTCCGGTACCCGCCCCGAGTCTCGACCCCAACCCCGTTACTAGACCCGGGTCCCGGGCCGGGTCACAACGTCAACCTCGATCATGGTCTTGGCCCCGGCCCTAATATTTGACCTGGGTCCTTGCCCCATCCTCGGCTCCGACCCCAGCCTTAGTCCTAGCCCTGGGTCCTGACCCCATCCCCCGCCCCGACCCAATCCTTTGCCCCAGCCCCAATCCCGATCCCAGGACCTGGCCTTGGTCGCCAACCCCGAGACCTAACCCCGGCCCTAGTTCTGGGATCCGACCCCGGCCTCGATCCTCAACCCCGGTCCTAATCACTGATTAGGAGCATCGCTTGTCTAAATACTTTTGAAGAACATAAAATTAATACCATTCATTCAATTTTATAAACCATATAAATAATAATTTATAGATAATGCTTTACAAAAATAAAAAAAATCATATTCCATGAAACGAAACAATCCCTAAATTGCTTCTACGTGATTTCGTCTACAAACTATACATTCATTATCCAACCGTTCAAGAAACCTACTCCGATGATGCAGGATGATTAAGGGTGCGCATGAAAACACTTATGCTTTTTCATATCCCGACCAGATCGACTTCTGGCAGGGAAATTCACTTGGTAAAGTTTTATCTGAAGCATTAATGCGTTTGGTAAAAAAAAATTAACTTATAGTATGATTTTTTACTTATGGCAAGATTTTTGGCAAACTTCGAGAAATTAAATTTTTTTATTTTTCCGGCTCCAGAAGTGATTCTCGCGGCTGCAAACCACAGCTATCGGTGCCCGCCATTGGCGGCGCCGGCCACCATTGCACTTAATAATGTTTCGAATATCATCTTTTTAAATCTTTACCAAAAGAATTTATCTGATCAGAAATTAATCTGATCGAGAATTTAGAAAATTAATTTCTTGCCAAAAATTGAATTCCATGCCAAAATTATTGCAATGTGCACCCTAAATGTAGAAAGAACCTACTTTCGCGAGTCTCTTGAGGTGAACCTAAATTTAGATACCTGCCAAGTTGCAATCTTGACAGCGATGTTTCCGATTTAATTAGGACCGTCCGATCAATAGGGAATGGCCCGTATCTTTTCAAATTGCGGCGGACTCTTTTTGTGTTTTTTTTCCCCCCTTTCTTTTTCCAGTCACGGACGGCCCTGTACAGATAGGCGATCCAAATTCGGTGGTCCCTCCCCGAGGTAGCAAACGAGGTTCCGCAGATGTAGAGGAGTACTAGAGGATAAGAAAGCCAGTCTGTCGGATGGTAAAGTAACTGCGTCAGCCAGGCATATGGGGGCGTAGCCAGCGGCCACAAGAACGTGGTTTGTTTCGTCGGTGAAGCAGGGGCAATTACGTTACGGGAATGGGACAACGCCCGGGCGCATTTTATTATATGCTTTGTGGTCTTTTGGAATTCCGAAAATGAGAACCGGAAAAATTAAACCGTTAAAGATTACTCTCGAATGAATTCGATAAAAATAAAATGCAAATTGTATCCAGGGGAATAATCCACGTCTTTGTTTCGTTGGAGACTTCATGTTCGGACCGAGAGGGTTTTGATGAGTTCGGGTCGAGTTTTCCTTCTTTTCGGAGCACAGCATGCTGAGAGATTTTCCATGTACAATTTGCGCATTTTTTATTTGTAAGAAAAACTGTTAAAAAAGTTCCAAACCTTTTATTAACGAATCACCAATTTTTGTTTTTTGGCTAATGTTGGTTCAAATCGTTGACTCGACGGTTACATGAGCGAGATTTTCCAACAAAAACCTTTAGAAGGAATGCATTTGTAATTTGTTAAAAGATTTAATACTAGATTGACGAATCGTATAAATACCATGGACTAAATTGAAATAATTGACGGATTTATAACCGAACTGATTGCCGTACAATAGGTTTACGACTTTTTTGCACGATTTTCCCAATGTTTTTATGAGTTCACTCAAGTTTAATTGTTTGTCACTTCGCTACCTATTGTCCAACATACTTTACTTGCATGACACCAGAAGGACCAAAGCAAAACTTCATCCAAAGCAAATGTAGCTTTTTTAATACAACAAGAAGCTTCTTAGTCTAATTTGAGGCGAAGGATGTAAGGATAGTGGAGGGAGCCACAGTACAAGTAGTCACCAATCTTGTTGCCGCTTGATATGAACGACAACTGAGGATCATAGTAATGCGCGACCGGTTTTCCCTCCAAGTCGACTTGAAAAACCCCGCCGTTCTTATCCATCGACGGCCGTCTGTTGAATCTCTCCAAGATCGCAGCTCCTTTTCTTATGAACGGGTACTTCAACAACAGTTCGTTAAACATTGAGTTCCCCTGCCAAAAAAAAAGAAAAAACGGATGTATGTTATTGTTGGAGGACTTTTCATTGCCCAAGAACACATGAAGTTGATCATGATCTACTCACCGAGGATAGCGCAATCCAGTAATGGCCTTCTCCGTCGTATCTGATGTTGTCTGGATAACCCGGCAGACGGTCGATGAATGTGTCTGTTTGTCCCTTTCGCTCGCCATTTATGTAGTACCTCCTGCACCTCCTCCTAAAGAACCCATAGCAAAGAAGAAGGACAAGAAGAAGAAGACAGCACACTTGATCTCATCCGTACTTTGTATAAGTAATTAGTTTGCGAGGATTAATTTGGCTAAACAAGTCTTTGTGAATATCACATTGATGATCGTACTCACATGATAGTTTCGCAGAAGACCGCGAAACTTTGGTCGGGAGAGAGAGCGACGCCATTGGCGAAGTAGAGATCCCGAGATAGCACTTTAGTTTCTTTGGTCGCCGGGTCATAGCTCAAGAATCTCCCATGTGGCCGACCCTCCAGAACGTCCCAGATGACCTCTTCCAAGGTGTACTTATACGAGGCGTCGGTGAAGTATATCGTCCCGTCACGAGCCACGTCTACAGCGTCCGTCAAGTTGAACTTCATGCCTTCTGCCTCATTTGTCAAAAGCTCGACAGTACCGTGTTTGCTCGCGTTCAGCAGCCCCTATGACATATGATATCTTCGATAATAATGCATCTTATTCGAATGTTTATTTTTACGCATGGATAATGACGTAAATGATGTATAAACTTTGGATTAATGTGTAAGGTGGTTCCGAACTTTTTATATATTCAGTGTGATGAACTATTGATACCTATTTAACGCAATCCTTTCGTTTTCTTACGGAAAATTAATAAAAAATTATCTGATGACCTAAATTATTATAAGCTGAGTTGGATTTTTAAAAATAAAAGCCAACATATCCATCTTTTTATTCGTGTACTTTTAGGAAAGAAGAAATTTTTTAGGAAGTTAATTAACCTATCCCTAATTAAACGTAATCGTGTGGTGCCTGAAATTTAATTTTACATTTATGCAACATTTATGGATAGCGAATTCGATTATATAATTCTCAATAAAAAAATCAATTATATAATTCTGCCTATGGATTCGAGGACAAGCCGATTTGCATCGAAGACTTATAGACCTGACCTGGGCCAATCTGTACATTTAATTCATTTGGAAAATATTACCAAAAAAGCCCTAAACATGTTGTAATTGTGTTAATTCAATCATAAACCTTTTTTTCGATTCAATCATAAAAATTTTGTATTTATGCCAGTTCAATCCATCTAATCAATTTTGATCGGTGGACGGAAACATGGACACCAGCTGGTCACCTATTGGTACCAGTCATCCGATGATACAATATTTTAATATTTTTCGAATTCTTTTAATTCTTTTCACTTTTTGTATAATTTTTCCTTTCTTCCTTTTTTTTCCCTCTTCTTTCAAGTGACTGGCTAGAGGCGACGAAGGTCAAGCCTCACTTGCCGAGCAGATCTGGCAAGGTCGAGGCTACCCTCGCCAATGGCCAGCCGTTGCCTCGGGCCGGTCACCGGTGGAAGAAGAGGGAAGGAAAAACGAAGAAAGAAAACGAAAAAGAAGTTGTTAAAATACTAAAATATTATCTCGTTGGACGATCGGCGTCCATGTCGATGTCGAATTAACTAGATATACTGAATTGGCACAATTGTAAAAGAGTTATGATTGAATTGGCCAAAAAAATTTTAAGACTAAATTGGCACAATTGCAATAAGTTTAGGATTTTTTTATAATCCTTCCCCTCCTGCTTATCTCTATAATTCAGTTTTCCTATCTTCTTTTTCTTTCGTTAATGATGTTGGAATGTCTTGACCTTCGGCTCCCAAAAAATTCCTAAGGCAATTCTCCTAAGAAAAACAAAAAAACGAATTAAACATTTTTTTGGGTTTCTATTTTTGCCTCCGTAAAATTGGATGGACCATGTTAAGGAGTAGTAGCATATTAAAACCGGAGATTATCTAATAGTTTAATAATTTCACAAACATAGACCGGTGGATACTGACCTTGTAGGCGTCGCATACAATAACGTCCCCGTCGAGTCCGAGGGCGAGGCCAAGCGGCCTCCCGCCGGTGTTGACCCAGTCCTCCACCACAGAGTCGCCGCCCAAGTCATTCGTCTTGACCCGCTTTACCCACCCATCCGCGCAGCCCACGTAGATGACCCCAAACGCCGAGTCGTACGCCACGTCCTCGGGCCCCGCCATCTTCCCTGCCCCAACCATCTCCGCGCCACGCAACATGCGGCCATTCTCTCTCGGAGCGGCCACGAAACCGGGCAGCCCGTGGATGGGCAACGGAGCTGGGTCGAGGGGCTCACGTCGGTATAGGGTCGTGACTGCTAGAATTGGAGCCAAGATCGACAGGAGAGTGACTGTGAGCGAGGGCTTTAGCGAGGTTCTGGATGGTGGTGGTGGTGGTGGTGGTGGTGAGTCGGTTCTTGACTCGGACATGCTGGCGGCGGTGGAGGGAAGTCGACGGTGAGTCGGTGCCTGGCTCGTCGCCTTTCTTCACTTCATCAGTTCAGAGGCAAGTTGAAGTTTCTTGTCAACGCAAATGTGGGCAACACATCTAGAATTTGATTACATTGTCATTACTTGTTTATTTGGGTTTTCGGCTTGGAATACTTCTCCACCGTACATGTCTCTGTCGACGCTCGAAAACATAAAACCTTTTGACGTTTGAATAATCACAACCTACTCTTGTTTACAATTTTTCCGGATTGGATCTTCGGCTTATATTTTGAAATGGATCTTGGACATTGTCCTTTTGTTGAAATGGATCTTAGCCTATATTTGGAAATGGATCTTGGACTTGTTTGTTTTGTTTGGGTCGAAGCACATTTTATTGATGCTTTCAAAGGTAGGTACATTTTAGGTAAGCCTCTGAACAAAGCAGGGCCTTTAAGACAGTTGGGGGTGTGAATGCCCAATCAAGGAGAAGAGAATTCCATTGTTGGGCTTGAGCCAACCAATGTGCGGCTCAGTTGGCCTCACGTGGGCAAAATGCGAAAGTTATGTTCTGGATGGCCCGTTGCAAAAGAAAGTTACACTCTTGAAAGATTGGAGTTGACTTCCACGAGGTGCAGAGAGTAGCTTCAGCATCATCGCCGGAAAGAGTTTCTTGAAGCTGCAAAGCCTAGATACAGCGGAGATCGATCACCACATTGCTGCAATCGGCCTTAACCGTGATCTGAACTGACGACAGACGATCAATACAAAGGCGGACTGCCTCACGGCAGGCAATTAGCTCCGGAGCAGGGATAGTTTGGGCAAAACCCCCTTGGCATCGACCCTGGTCATCGTGAAGGATTCCTGCCACAGAGCCTTTGCACTCATCTGCAACCATTGACACATCAACATTGAGCTTCATTGTGCTAGTGGATGGAGGACACCACTGTGAAGGTGAGTCCATTCGTTGTCTAATCGACTTGGTGGTTATTTGATTCCGGCTGTTAAAGCTAAGGTGAACCATGATAGCTACATTGATTACATGCCATGAATCCAGTAGTTTCCGTTAGAAAATACGTGCCTTAGGGGCCTTCCAAACGTGACATAAGATGTGTGCAATGAGAGCTTCAAATGAAGTTCGCTTGGGCAACGCTGGGGCTAGCATCACAACGAGCTAGTCTTCAATCCGGGTAAGGCTGTGAGAACTAATAGTCATTGAAACTTGTTGATCATTCCACGCTTTTTCTATCCAGGGGCAAAGGAGGAACAAATGCTCAGGCGTCTCGGAATGCTGGCGACAGAGGGTACATGTTGATTTCGGTAAAATATATCTTCGCATTAGATTCTCTGCAGCAGTTAGGACATTCTGAGCAATGCACCATAGAAAGTGTTTTTACCTTCGGTGACACCTGCAGCCTCCAAATATATCGCCATAGCTGTCAGGGCTATTGATAAGAAGAAGATGGGTCGTGTGGTGTTCCGCGGAGTGATGCATGAAGAAGTTGTGCATAGGCTGATTTTACAGAACAAATACCAGTGGGGTGCAATGCCCATATTAGCTTATCAACAGGTCGAAGGGGGTCGAGTGGAATGACGAGTATTTCATCCACCACTTGAGGAGGGAACTAAGTCCACGCTAATGATTCTAGAAGGCCTAATAAGTTGAGCTACAGTGAGTGGTTTCCCCTTCTATGGCTGACCTCCAATGCGACCTCTTCCAAGCCAAGGGTCTAACTCTAATAGAAATGCTGTGACCATCTCCCACTTGCCATCTAACAAATGGGGCAATGTGGTTCTTTCCGGCTATGATACTTTGCCACCCCATGAAGGACGGCCTCCCCGGACAGCTTTCCAAAAGGAGCAATGGGGAAAGTCAAATGGATCTTGGACTTTGTCCTTTTGTTGGGCTCGGAATTGTACTAATCGCATCTGCTTCGATACCTCAATACCGGCTCCAACGACTGTCGGCTCCGTGACTTTTTCATGTGCACCCATATGGCCGGCGGATTATTTTAATTGAGTGATTGAATTCAAAATATTACGGATCTCCGACAGGTTGTTCTTAGTATATCTCTAGAAGAAACGTAAAAAACAAATTGATTTAAGGAATTAATTTATTATATACCTTTCGAATTCGCATACAATAAGCTTGCCATCGTGTTATAGGGTGATGCAGGGTGGCCGTCCACCAGCATTATAACCAAGTATGGAAGAAGTGTCAAAAAAGTCCTAAATCTATTTTATTAGTGTCAATTCAATCTTAAACCATTTTTCGTGCTAATTCTAAAACTTTTGCATTAGTGTCAATTAAGTTCTAAATCTTTTGTTTGTGTTAATTCAGTCTTAAATTTTTTGCATTGGTACAAATTTAATTCTAAATCTTTTGCATTTACGTCAATTGAGTTAATCTAGTCAATTTCGACCAAAAATGATGACGTAGACATTAATTGTCCTACGGATCATGGCTGACACTAGATTGGATATATATATATATATATATATATATATATATATATATATATTTTAATATCATTCTAATATTTTTAAAAATTTTCAAGCATTTTTTGAGTTTTTAAAATATTTTTAAAAATTATTTAAAATATCAAAAATAAAATAAAAAAATATCTACGTTAACGCTACCCATGCCACATAATACAATTGATGTTCATGCCAATGATTTTCAACTAAAATTAACCAAATTAACTCAATTCGCATAAATGTAAGATATTTAGGACTAAATTGGTGCCAATGAAATATTTAGGAATTAATTGACACAAATGCAAAATGTTTAAGATTGAATTGGTACAAAAAAATATTTAGTACTGAAGAGACATCAATACATGCATTTAGGATTTTTTTTACACTATTTCCAACCGAGTACTCTACCACCGGGTCGCCTCCCGAGTCATTCACCTCCGCCCACTTTATCCGCCAGTGTTCGCACCCGACAGGATCGGTTTGCGACATGGGGACACGAGCGACATTTTCAGGACCGAACAGGCGCAGCACCTCAACCATCGTCGCGTCACGTGGCATGTTATTGTTCTCTCTTGGAGCCGCGACCGATCCTGTCATTGGAACCGGGTCAAAGGACTCACGTTGGTATAGACCCATGGCTGCAGAAATGGGAACCAACATTGATATAGAGTGAGTAAAGGCCTTCAATGAGCTTCTTTGCTTCTAGGTGAGTCGGTTTTTGACTCGGACACAGCGTGGTGCAGACGGAAGAGTTTAACTTTCCTCGGACATGGATGTGATGAGGAGGTTTTAGCGACTCGCCGTCGGACAAAGCCGATGTTTCGTCCGACCCTTTGTTCTCCATTCTGGGCTGCTACCAAGTGTCTGTCGCAAGAGCCGTGTCTGCTCTACGATTCAATTGGTGATACTCGTTTGGTTCTTGACTCAATGAGCAAAGCTGTCCACCGGTCTCATCGTGTTTGATATCAAAGCCTACCATCATCATTCGCGCTAGATTGAAACCGTACTAGAATGCAGCGGATGCACTCTGCAATAGATGATTTCTAAGCCATGACTGCTCCTTCGCTGAATTCTTCGGACTATATTTGCGATTGGATATCAACCGAGATTTGCGAAATTTGGACACGAATGCTAATCTAGGGTTTTCCTCAATTAGCCGAGAGCACAAAAGAACAAAGACAAGGAGAGACTTAGGATTTGTCACTCCAAAGTAGATCCCTGCACGAAGTCTTCTAACGTATATCCACAGAAGAAATAGTATCTGATTCGCACAGACCTCCGAAGCTGATTTTCGCACACGACGATAGCAGATGAGGATGACAATCCAGGGAGAGAATTCAGACATAAATAGAGAGGCCTTCCCGTTAACCGATGTTACTATACTCTGGTTCAAGTGCTGCAAAAGGAGTGGCGAGCTCCTCCGGCACGATGAGTTGGCTACAAGAACAATATACAAACTATACTCAAGCCACGCATAGTGTTATCGATGTTGCGAAAATAAGTATACTTTGAATCCTTATTTGAAATTTTCCCTCTTGTTTTTGTACGGCTAAGGGGAGTCCAACTTTCAACCAAAAACTTTCGTCTCCGACTTTGAGTTGATGGTGGAAGAAGGAAAATCAATTTAGACACTACGAGCCTTCATGACAGCCATTCTGGTTCTCTCATTCTATTCTGGAACAAAAAAAAATGATAATCCTAATTGGTAGCGTAAATGATTCTGATTCTGTTTCCGGAAATATTTTTGGAGCAAAAACAAGAATATAAAAAAATTGATTCTGAAAAAAAGAATTCATTTTTGAGAAAATAGAATAAAGTTCCACATCTCTCACTTTTCTTTTCCATTTTTGTCCTCAATTTTCCTCGGCCTAAAACATAATTCAAAGAAAAATATTAAACATTAAAATAAAAAAATCGAAAAAAATTGGAAAAATTCTTTTTTAAAAAAATCCTAAAAATATAAGAAGCTTAGATTAGGCTAGTTGACCTCATTTTCATAAATTTGGGCCCATATTTCATAGATTTTATTCTTTATTAGTAAAATCATAAATACCTTTGCAATTAAGCTCAAACCATATTTCTCTAAGCCCTTAGGGCTTCATTAGGATTTTCTGATGTGATTGATCAATACCATGATTTATTGATTGTGTACTTGATTTCATTTATTGTAATTTGCTTACGTTTATGTACATTAGACATGATCTAGTTTTATAAAAATTTGAAAAAAGAGAAAAAATAACATAGTGAACACTTAGCGAGCTCTCATTCTTAAGTTTTCAATGAATTAAGAATGAGATTTGATTTCCTAGAATTGAAAACACATATCAATGCAGTGTAGTGCATTTTACTTGTAGAAACGAGGGTATTACTCATGTCAGTTATCCGCTCACTTAAAAGAGTTCAATGAAACCCCATAATAAATGGCGAAAATGACTCGTGATGATTTTTTACATGTATTTTTACATTTCAATATGCAATATATCATATAGGATAAGCAATATGAATTAATATTTGATTAATTTGAAATGTACATTGAAATTTCACAAAATAACTACGTAATTATTTGACTTAAATGGCAAAAACTAGGAAGAGCAATTGTTATCGGGAATAAAAGTTTTGTGCGGCTATCAAACGCATTTTGGTTCTAAGAACAGAAATATCTAGCAGTTACCAAATGTATTCAAATTATCTAAAACTCATCGGAACATAATTAGACAAATTATTTTAATCAGAAAATCACTTTTTTTGGATTAGAATTGACATGGAGGCCCTACTTGTCTTCGAGATTCAAGCCGGAAGTCTTCTTGTCAAACCCCAATACTTCTACTCTAACGTGGAAATACAAACGACTTCAACATCGAAGCAATTCCCATGTTCTACAATACAAGCTCTTGAGAATTACAAGACATATACATATACATATATGTATGTATATGCATGCATGCATGCATGTTTATACTATTTCTTACAGCAGGTAATTGCATCTTGGCAACCCAGTCCGTAATCTCAAACAGTGGGCTATACAGCATTTTTTTTCCCGAAATGGGCCTTCTCCGATTTGCGGGGCTTGATAAGAGTTGGGCCGCAGATGCATGCGCTTACGGAGAGCTAGAGTTTCGAACAAATATGTTATTTGAAGTACGGGGATGAGAACTGGAGCCATTTAGGCTTGTATGACGACGACATTTGTAGTCTACCAAGGCAAAATTTGCATCTCGTCAATCAGTTTCGGTCGTTTTCGTGGATCGATTCATCTTTCAAACTTCGACGGTTCTCATTGTCAATTGACGGCGGCGGTTGTCATTGCCACCGCAAGCACAGGCAGCATTTGGTGATCTCAAGTGCTGACCTTTATGTAGTGGATGAATGCACTAGACATGGCGAGACGGGTCACTCATTTTAGACCCTACAGATTGGATCGACAATGTTGGGGACGGGAGGAGGTGACGAGCTTGGGCAATTCGGCTTTCTTCCTCGGCAACGGCGGGTCATTTGCCGTCCCGGCATTCGAGATCGACAGGTATGAGGGGGATTGCATCTACTATGTGGAGATTGCCTTTACCTGTTCTTCCTATTTCTGGGAAGATGTTAAGGCCTTCAACTTGGCGAATTGTAGCCACAAGGACGTGGATTTCTGGTGTATTTCTTTGATGAAAGAGGCGAAATTACGTTACGGCGATGAGATTATGTCGGGATGCATTTATCAAAATTACTCTAGAGTGAATTTCAAAAAAGTCCACTTGTATTTCATGAAACGACACTAAATAATTCTTGAACTTTGTCCTCTACGTAATGTCGCACTTTAAAGATTAATTCTTTTAATTTGGTCATCGAAACTACTTCTCAATACCCAATGCAATCATTTATCTTATCAAGCAAGTGGAAAAAATCGCTACAATTTCTGAAGTTTTTTGTGAAGTGTGCAATTTGATTTCTAATCTCTTTACTTTTAATAACAAAGTCAAATAAGTCATTCGGTATTATTCACATGTTCGCGAAAATCACATTATTGATAGGAAATTTAGTTTATGATGTCCATTTTCGCGAAAAAATTACCAAAAAATTTCTAAACCCATTGCAACTTTGTTAATTCAATGTTAAAATTTTTAATTTTGTCAATTCAATCCTAAATCTTTTATTTGTGACAATTCAGTCCTAAACTTTTATGTTTGTGTCAATTCAATATTTTTAACTAACATTGACCGATCGATATTGATGTGGACGTCGGATTTTATTTTATTTTTATCTCTTCTTCTTATTCATTATTGCTCTTCCTCTTCGTGCTTCCCAGCTTTCCCCCTGCACTTGTTGGATCCTTGCCGCCAATCTTCGTCCTGCACTAATAGCGACAAGGAAATGCCATGGCCGGGCGAGCTCGAGCTCGCGCAGCCTCAGCGTCGCCAGATCTGGGCGGGCTCGTTCTATCAACGCCATAAAAATACCCGCGAACCTTGGAGCCGATGGGATGAGAAACAAGAAGCAGAGGCGACCACTCCGATGGCGACTGTAATTACTGAAAGCGACCTCGGGAATGAAGTAATTGCGGATGAATCCTTGGGCAAGGATACCGTCATGGCTTTCCCAAAATCGAACCCAATTTCCAACTCAATCACAAAAGAGGGGATGCGTCTTTCTTTGGCCAGTAAATCCTTAAACTACCCACAAGGCTGGCCATTGCTAGGCGCGACAAGCTAGAATCGGGATCGCTCAACGAAACCATGGCTGGGCATCACTAGGCAAGCTAACGCAACACCATGGGCGGGCGAGCTCGAGCTCTAGCTCGAGCCCAGATCTGGCAACGCCATGGCTGCGCGAGCTCGAGCGGCCATGGCTTCTCCTGTTCACTACGAGTCCCTGCTATGGCGCGTTGGGCGAGCTACGACGACACAATGGCCGGGCGAGCTCGAGCTCTCACAGATCTGGCAACGTCATGGATGGGTGTGCTCGACCTCTCCCGGCAATGGCTTCGCCTGCTCCCTACCAGTCCAAGCGACGCCATGATGGGCCGAGCACAGGCTAGTTTCTTTAATCTTTTTAGATCATCTGTGTCTGATGACGGCCGAGGACGGAGATGGGCAGCGATCCAAGCAGGCGCAGGCCTCCGAGAAAGAGACGTAGGAGAAGAACAGTGAATAAGAAAAAGAAATTAATTTTTTTAAAAAAATTAATATAATTAAAAATATTATTAAAAATGACATCTCATCACAAATTGGTGTTCATGTCATCATCAATCCATCAAACTTTAGTCGGAATTACTGAATTGATAAAAAAAATTAAAAATTAAATTGATATAAATGTAAAATATTTAAGATTTAATTGATAAAATTAAAATATTTAAGGTTAAATTAGCAAAATTAAAGTAGGTTCATGAATTTTTTCTGGTAACTTCCCCATTTCCACTAGTACAGGAATCACAAGGTCATCTTTTAGAAATGTCGACCAGAATGGATATCGATGTCTTTAGCAATTCCTAGAAAACTAACGATCTTTCTCCCACATCAGTCCATAGACTGTTGATGCTTACATTCGTAGACGATATTTACATTATGGGTAAATGTCGGGTAGAAATCAAGACCTATTACATGTAAGTACTCGTTAACATTATCGTTAAGTTAGATACTTTATCATGTGATTAGGAGCATCACTTGTCTATATATTTTCGCGAATGATAAAAAAATTATTTTTCGCTGATTCATTTTTATAAGCGATGAGTGAAATTTTCAAATCATTCATTGTTTGTGACATAGACGAACGCATAATTGCTTTTATTTGAATTTTTCCACAAACTCTACGTCCAAACATTAAGTAAACCAACTCGGGCGATGCGGAATTTGTGATATCGAATCCGTTGTTGCGATTCTCTTGAGGTGGACCCCGAGAGAGCTAGCACATTGCTCTTTGGGCACAAACATACCCTTTATTGATTTTGTTGGAGAAAGATCCGATTTGATCATTGACTCTGATTCTAATCACGAAGATTGACGATTAATTGATTCAGTCAATCGAGATTAATTAGGAAAATGTGTCATGTATTCTTTCTTTTTACTATAAATATTGGCATGTACCGAATACACAATATAGCAAGAGAAGACATTTTCATTATTTCGTCTTCCTTTACATTTTCTGTCAGCTTGTATTCCAATTTTTTGTGCACTTTGCGAGCGAATGTACGCAAATTTTACGAGTTTACTCGGAGTTAGCAGTTTCCTCTGCGTCCGTACCAATTATACAACACACTGTTATCTGCAATGGCACCAGAAAGGCCAAAGCGAAAATTTCATCCAAATCAAGCTTAGCTTAATCAAAGCATAATCACGACCGCTGCTTAATCCCTCAATACAACAAGAAGCCTCTAATCTAATCTAATTTGAGGCGGAGGATGTAAGGATAGTGCAGGGAGCCACAGTACAAGTAGTCACCATTCTTGTTACCACTCGATATGACCAACAATTTAGGATCATAATAATGCGCGACCGGTTTTCCCTCCGAGTCGACTTGAAAAACCTCGCCATTCTTGTTCATCGCCGGCCGTCTGTTGAATCTCTCCAAGATCGCAGCTCCTTTTCTTACGAATGGGTACTTCAACAGCAGTTAGTTAAACGTTGAGTTTCCCTGGAAAAAAAAAAAAAAAACACCTGTGTGTTATTGTTGGAGGACTTTTCATTTGCCCAATAATGGCCTTCTCCGTCGTATCTAATGTTGTCCTGATAACCCGGCAGACGGTCGATGAATGTGTTGGTTTGTCCCTTTGGCTCGCCATTTATGCAGTACCTCCTGCACCTCCTCCTAAAGAACCCATAGCAAAGAAGAAGGAGAATAAGAAGAAGACAAGACACTTGATCTCATCCATACTTTATATAAGTAATTAGTTTGCGAAGATTTTGGCTAAACAAGTCTTCGTGAATATCACATTGATGATCGTACTCACATGACAGTTTCGCGGAAGACCGCGAAACTTTGGTCGGGAGAGAGAGAGCAACGCCATTGGCGAAGTAGAGATCGCGAGCTAGTACTTTAGTTTCTCTAGTCGCCAGGTCATATTTCAAGAATCTCCCGAGCAACTGACCCACCAGAACGTCCCCGATGACCTCTTCCAAGATGTACTTGTACGAGGCATCGGTAAAGTATATCATCTCATTACGAGCCACGTCTATAGCGTCCGTTAGTTTGAACTTCACGCCTTCCGCCTCATCCGTCAAAAGTACGACGGTACCGTATTTGCTCATGCCCAGCGACCCCTGTGGCAGATGACAAGTTTCGATACTAATGCATATTATTTTCAAAACGACACAAATGATGCATAAACTCTAGCTTAACATGCAATGTGATTCCATACTTTTAATTTGATAAATTTTAGATGCATCTCTTTCGTTTGCTTATATAGACAAATTGGATCTTATTTGATTACATAAATTATCATATGCCGAGTCTGACGTAATATAAAAACATGAGATTCCAAAAATAAATATCGCCGGACCCCCTGTTGGTCCCTCCTTTTTTACACATGATACTAACCTTGTAGGCATCGCATACAATAACCTCCCCGTCGCGCCCGAGGGTGAGGCCAAGCGGCCTCCCGCCGGTGTTGACCCAGTCCTCCACCGCGGAGTCGCTAATAGTGACCCGCTTTACCCACCCATCCGCACACCCCACATAGATGACCCCCGACGCCGAGTCGTACGCCATGTCCTCGGGCCCCGCCATCTTCCCGTCCCCGATCATCCCCGCGCCGTGCAACATGTGGCCGTTCTCCCTCGGGGCGGAGACCGACCCGGGCAGCTCGTGGGTGGGCAGCGGAGCCTGGTCGAAGGGCTCACGTCGGTACGGGTGATTGCCAGAATTGGAGCCAAGATCGACAGGAGAGTAACGGTGAGCGAGGGCTTTAGCGAGGTTTTGGATGGCGGCGGCGACGAGTCGGTTCTCGACTCGGACATGTCGCCGGCGATGAAGAGAAGCTGGCGGTGAGTCGGTTCTTGGCTCGTCGGTCTTTCTCCACCTCAGTTCAGAGGCGAGTTGAAGTTTTCGTTAACGCAAAGGGGGCAGCGCGTCTAGAATTCGATTACATTTGCCATGACTTGTTTGTTTGGGATTTCGCCTTGGAATACTTCGCCACCGTACATGTCTCTGTCGACCCTCGCAAACATCGTCCCGCATGCGGGCGAGGACGAGGACGAGGACGAGGTGACGCCCTTTCTGTGGACATTAGTTATGTTATTCGAATTACTTAAAAATCTTTTAAAATTTTTAAAAAGTTGTTCGGAATCGATCCAAACGTCTTAATAATCATGCAAAGAAATATTGCGTTATTTAATGGTTTATTCGGTTTATTACGAGGGCCCGCCATTGCATAGAAGATCTTGGTGTTTTTCTCCATTTGATTGCTTATTAAGTGTCCATACTATGCTTTATTAACTCGTTTTTGAAATTTTAGTATTCTCAAGTTCAAATTTTTAAGGAAGAGATGGACTTAAAAATTTTAATAAATGTCAACCGAATGCAAAGCTGCATATGATAACGCTCCAGAAACGCTTATGGTAAAAAATTATTTCCAAAATATTCCGGGAACAATTTTGAGAAATAGAAACATTTTTAGAACAGAAATAAGAAATAAAAAAACATGTTTCTATATTCCTGAAACACTTTTTAGAAACATATTTGAAACATTTTTTAGAAACAATTGGAAACAATTTTGTTTATGAACACACTCTCTTCTCTTTTGTTATTGCATGATGTTAACACTTGATTTTTGATTATTTATTTTAAAAAATTAATTATAAATACCAAAATAATTCATAAAATTACAAAATCAACCTTCAAATCTTTGGCCTAACCTTAGGAATCAATTTTGAACAAAAATATTTTTCATAATTTTTGACTTTTTCAGATTTATTTTAATTATAAAAATAGTCGAAAATGAGGAAAAATAGTATTTGTGGTCAGAAAAATACCCAAAAATAGTCCATATTTTTATTTTAATTTCCTTTTCAAATTGACCTCTTAAAGTTTTAAAAATTCAGTTTGGCACCACATGTCTCTTATTGAACATAATCCTAAATTGACTAAAAAAAATCATTTTAAATCATTTTAGCTCAAATTTTTTACTCTAGAGTCATGACATGAAACTTTGATACCGTGCATCTCATTTCAGTCTCATGCTTAGAAAAATGCATAATTGGACAAAAAGAACCTAATTGAACAAATATTTCTCATTTTAGTGTCCGGTTTCACTCAAAGTGCAATTAATATTTTTATTGGGTCCCCATTTAAAAGTAATTATAGTTTAACTGCTTGGGAACATTTACATATGACTCATAATTGCATTTTTTCCTATCAATAGAAAACATATTTGATGTTCCTGTTGTCCAATTCCAATTCGTCTTTTTCTTTTAGTTTTTTTTTTATAGTTGATCTCATCCATATTGTAATTTGATAAATCATACATAAATTATTTATACACATATTGATCTAATTTGATTTAGTAAATTGAACAAATGAGATTTGATTTGATTTAATAAGTTAAAAAGATAAAGACATCTTAATATTAATATATATAATCTCTTTAGTTAAATAAAAAATTAGGAATCGATTTTTTTTGTAGTTACAAAACTTTTTTGTTTCGGGAACATAAATAGAAAAAAGTATTTCTGTTCGAAAAGTTGTTTCGAGAACAAAAACGTTACAATACGCGGTCTAAATAACCTCTCGATCTTCGTAATTTTTTATATTATATATTTACGATAAAGTATGCCATTACAAAAAGTAGATATTGGAGAGGGTTTTAGTTTCTTTTATTTTCTTTTTTTCACTTAAGGTATTTTGATTGGACCGCATAGCCTCCGTGACTTTGATTTTCATTCGAATCAAAAGACAAAACTTTTGGGATGAGTGTCAAAAAAAAAAGTGTCAATTCAATTTTAAATCTTTTAATTGTGTCAATTTATTTTTAAATATTTTGTATTTATACCAATCAAGTCCATCCGACCAATTTGACCGAAAATTAATAATGTGGATGCATGTCGTTCTACGTGGCACGAACAAAATGAACATTTTTTAATATTTTTTATATTAATTTTTTTTCTTCTTCTTTTTTCTATATCATAAAAATAAAAGAGTAAAGGAAAAAGAAGAACAAACCACGAAATATTTTATGAAATAAAAAATGATAAAAATTATTTTAAAGAATCCATGTCAGCGTTGTTCGTGCCATTTAGGATGACCAACATTCACATCATCAATTTCCAGCCAAAATTAGCTTTTGGACTCAATTGTTACAAATGTAAAATTTATAAAACTAAATTAGCACAATTAAAATATTTAAAACTCCTTACCAAAAAAAAAATATTTAAAACTGAATTGGGACTAATGCAGTAAATTTAGTACTTTTTGGACACTTTCCTCAAAACTCTTGACATGTACAAACATTAGCATATGAGATTATAAGACAAGTTGTGATTATTCATATGTCAAAATGTTCTAGGATCTAATAATTAAGAAAATAGATTACGCATGGAGTCCAAACACCAAGTTTTCGATCCTAGAACCTACTTTGGTTTACAAGTTTTCGATCCTAGAAACTCAGCTTATATTTCGAAATGGATCTTGGACTTCGTCCTTTCGCATGGAGTCCAAACACCAAAGCGAGCCACGTACTTTGCTCATGACGTTGGGCTCGGAATTGTATTAATCGCATTTGCTTCGATACCTTAACATCTGCTTAAACAGCTGTCGGCTTCGTGACTTTTTCATATATGCCCGAATGGCCGGTGGATTATTTTAATTTAGTGATTTTGACAGACTTCATAGTCACATTATTGCCACCTCCTCCCGTCTTCTAAAAGCTTAATAGATTAAAACTCAGTATTCTTGTTTTGATAACATGTAAAATTTTATGAGGAGACTACCAATTATTTTAAAAATTTCAACTATCATATCAAGACGTCATTTAATATTTAATTACTCTTAACTTCTAGATGAGTAGGTTCTTGACTTGGGCATGGTGTGGTGCAGACGGAAGAGTTTAACTTTCATCGGACATGGATGCAATGAGGAGGTTTCAGTGACTCAGCCGTCGCACAAAGCCGACGTTTTGGAGCCAGAATGACTGGAGTGTTCCGTCTCGCTTCTGTTCTCATTCTCAGTTGCTACAGTTGTCTCTCGCAAGAGCCGTGTCTGCTCTATGATCCAATTGGTGGTACTCGTTTGGTTCTCGACTCATGAGCAACTGGTCTCATCGTATTTAACGTCAAAGGCTACCATCATTTGCGCTAAATTAAAACTGTAATAGGTTGGCGAAATTTGGATGCAAATGCTAATCTCGGGAGCTAATCTTGGGAGGAAAGAAAAGGAGAGACTTAGGATTCGCCGTTCCAAAATAGATCAATGCGCTCCGAAGCTAGTTTTCACACGCGACAATAGTAAATGTTGATGATAACCCAGGGAGAGAATTGAGACTTAAATATAGAGGCCTTACCGGTGTTCACGTATTTCAAATGCCTCAAAAGGAGTGGCAAACTCATCCGGTACGATGAGCTGAGTACGAGAATTATATACAAACGATACATGAGCCGCTGTGGACGGTTGTCCGACTCCATCGGAACCAAGAAGAAACTCAGGGAAAGAAAACGAAGCCAACACAGGTCCCCAACACAGGTCCCCTCCTGATTCTCATCTCAAATGGCGACCTGCACAGGTAAGCAACTCGGGAGGTTAAGTTCATCCTCCACGGAACTTGTTACGTGCTAGCTAGTATCGGGCGCATTCAAGGGAGCATATGCTCAACAGAAGTTCCGACGATGGAAAAGAAATTGCTCACCCTAATCTGACGTTACTAGCATTTTTAACTGATTAATGCTTTCGGATGTCAAACTTTCTTTAATTCATAACCTGAGGAGTGAGGATAGTACCACACGACAGCACATGCAGAACATTGATCGTTGAAGGAAATTTTCCACGATGGAGAATGAAAATTAGCATCGATAAGAATGAAAGTTTCACCACCCACCTGCAACTCATAGGCCTCTCCGTGCAAAAATTTCCACGGACCTTCCTTCGAGCTTAATCTAATAATGCACGGCACAATTTTGAACATGGATCAGAGATGCTAAAGAATAAACAAAAAGGGAGAATGCACTCCGCACCTTGCATATCCGGCTAATGTGCGCAAGCCCATGAAAAGAGTTAATCCAGACCAGACTCCCGAAAGACCGACGATGGATGGAGCGTAAAGCAAAAACACAGAAGATAGTGCACCCGTGGCCATCTGCCCATCATCAGCGTAATCATCAGAAGACGTGCTCAATAAATAGTACGAGAACAGCCAAGTCAGATCTCAGGCACGCAATTAGCTAGGTGAGAGACTCATTTACCGTAGACCAAGCTGCGTATGAGAAGTCTGACACGCCGTAATGGAGACCGTCGAAAATATAAGCCAGAGCAGTGATCGGTTGACTGGCGCTTACAAACTACATAGATTGAAGTTAGAATCAATGTGACTGAAAAGAAGAGCTAATTTTAGATAAACATCCCAGAAGAATGATGGGCAGGAAGCGTACCAATAAGCCCGATCCAACAATTTTTAGTACTTGTGCGTCCTTGGTGAACAAAGTTGCCAAAGAATTAAATGACAGCCCCAACAACAGAGCTAGGGACACGCCAGTAACTAGTCCTGTCTGGAGGAAACTTACAATAAGTCATGAAACATGAAGGACCTAAAGGAAATCAAATCTAGGTCAAGTGTAAGGTAGAAACCACAATTCGGTAGTCTGTCCAAATATGTTACCTTAAGAGCCAAGAATGCAATTTTCTTTACGGCGCTGTAGTCACGTTTTGCAAATGAACTCGCAATCATAGCCTAAGGAGGAAACCAGATTTAGCAGATGATTCATTATGATTATCTTAATGTGTACACTATTCAGGTAAAGTGGAAGACATCAATATAAAACTGGAGATTCATTTCAAAATTAACAACAACGAGATTTAAGCAAGATTAAAAAAGAAAACAAATCCAAAGAGATATAAATGCATCAAAAGTACTACAACTTGTAGCAAAAGTGCAACCAAATCTTAAATTTTTTTAAAACATACAATCAAGTCTTAAAAGTTACCCAAAAAAGTTCGATCGAGTATTTTCAATTGTTTACAAGTTTAAGAATTTTTCGTGCACTTATTCCATCCAATTAATCAATTGGATAACATACAGAATAGACGAACGAGTCCAGTACATTTTTTCGAGCTTAGAATTGCTCAAAGGATGAGTTGTGTTTCAGGAAAGGGAATTCACCATCTTTGAATTTGCAACTATATTTTAGGTCGAGTTAAAGATTCTCAATTTTTTTTTTCTTTCAGTCATTCCTAAAGAAGAGAATCACTTATCCAAAGCCAAACTGAAATACATAAATCTGTTTTGGGGAGGCATATTGAACACCGAGAGGCAATTTTAATTGAACAGAAAAATATGGTACCCACATAAACTAATTTCCCGTAATCGGCATGCATGTTTAACAGGAAAGAGACTGATTTATAAATGAGGGAAAAGGTGGAAAACTTGGTGAACATTTCAACTTCAGATGAGCAAATTTGTTGAAGATCGCTCACCTGGCCTGCTGCTGCTTGCGCATCGACAAGGAGTGAAGAGGATAACCACACTTGCAAGCAAATCTGATGTGCAGCCATGGCTAATGCGCCATGACGAGCAGCCATAGATGTGCTCAAAGTTATGGTCATCACAGCAGCCATAGTTCTCCCTAGAAGAAAGCCACCTGAGCATAATGGCTTTTTGGTTAGAAACTTAGAACATCTTTCTTTGATGACTCGTAATAATGACAATGTAGTCATACGATAGAACGAGCACTCTTGTAAGACCATAATGCAATAGTTATTGCAGGGAAAATATCGGAGTCAACGTGAGGATCCTCATACCAGATTTCAGATAGTCGCCAAAATGCAGATTGTGTGCATTAGGAAGTGACAAGACAGTCCTCTTGTTAAGATGCCAAATCATAAGAAAAGCAACAATGTATCTGCAGAAAAAGAATCTCAGCATGGTCATTTACGTGATGTATGAGTAAGAAGTCTGGACAGTGATAGAAAGAGTTACATACTGAGACAAAACTGTAGAAATGGCAGCACCAGTCACGCCGAAGCGGAAATAGTACATCAACAGTGGAAAGAGGAATACAGCAGAGAAGTTGCCTAAACCTGTTGAGAAGAGTTCCACATCAGTTGGTGAGATGGAAATGGATAGAAGCATAAAAAATGAAATTTTGATTGGTTGTCAATAATGAATCATTTCAAGATACAAACTGCTCACACATATTCACATCCTGATCACTATCAAAAACTCTGAACATTATAAATGACCTCCATTATGTTTTTTGCAATATAATTTCATACGGTAAACGGAATCCTTGCCTAGAGACAGAACAGGTGTTTTTGTATCCTTGAAGCCACGAAATATGCCCTGAACGGCCAAATACACGACGACAGCCGGAGCACCGATAGCTCTTAATTTGAGAAAGTTCTCCGCTTGAACGCGCATAGAAGAACCCTGTTCAAAATGTAAAAGCTTTTGAATGCCATCAATAGTCAAAGAGCAAAGACATTGAACACAGAATAGAAGACTTGTCTGCCATTTGGAACCAGACATCTACTCTGAGTGCGATGTGACTACCGATGACCAAGCAAGTTCCACTCACTGGTGATATGCCCATCATGTCAAGAAACAATCCCGAGCCGAAGTACAAAGCCAGTGCCTCAAAGACACCAATTGCTAGAGCTAACAATAAGGCAGTAGATACTGAAGGCAGCTCCTCTCTTTCATATGCTCCGTTTTGATGCTGACCACCTGCGCATTGGGAAATTGGAACTAAGCATGCAAGTGAATTTCCAGCAATATCAATCTCTCTTTTCTGGTGAGACGGTACTTACCCGGAGCTGAATTGTCGCCTGCATTCCTAGAAATATCCTCAGCAACAAATGAAGTTGCGATACTTAAGAGAGGAATATTAAAGACCTTAGACACGATGTTGAAGATCGACATAGAAACTCCTGCTGATGCTAACTCCAGAGGTCCTTTTCGTCATAACAAGTGTGAGATTTTGGCGTTATGCTTATATTTTAAGCAAGTAATATCAGGTAAAAATCTTGACGGAAAATGTATTGAGGCAAGTTCAATTCACAGGGAAGAGAAAACCGAGAGAAGAAAGGATAAAATTATGAAACCGATCTGACAAATGTATAAGCAGGAAGCAGCTCAGATGTCTAATATAAAGCACATGGACTGCTAGCTCTATAAGTTTTGATGATGTAGCTATTAAGCAGAGTGCCCCAACTTCCTATGACCTATGCTTGCTATCCTGCTGTTAAGACTCCTAGGAGGCACATATTTGAAGAGTGTAGGGCACTAACGTGAAACTAGCTTTAGCTTAACAGACAAAACCATCCAAGTAAGAGAAAGAATGTACCAAGTCTACCGATGTAAGCTGTTTCCATCAATTGCGCTAAAGGCTCAATCGCTTGTCCAGCAATTGCCGGTAAAGAGAGCATTATCAGCTCAGTCTGGAGATTTTGGGAGTCTGTTGAATGGTGTGTCAACTCACTGCAGGAATCCACGACACAGTGAGTGGAAAATCAGTCGTACGAAAAATTTCAGGTGATAAAGATTCATATGGCAGCACCTATTTCTCCAAACATGACACCCAAAGCAAACACAGGGTCAGGTGTCACCGAAGAGGATCCAGATCCTAGCCGTTCCCCAGACTTTTTCCCCTCTTTTTATAGGTGGGAAAAAGTTGGGGATGGCTTGGAAAGAAAGGGATCCCCTGCCTGCAGGGGATTCCTTTCCCACCAAAGACAGTGAAGTCCGACACCTTCATTTGACTCATATCAAGTTGACATGCCTTTGTGTTTCTAAAATCTCCCCCGCCACTACCTAAAATCCGGTCAAATCTACCCAATAATTCCAAATTTGGTTTTTTGAATGGGATAACCCTTTATGGCCAGACGAGAAAGAGATGACTTTGTCATGTTAAGATCACATTAGACACCAGAGCAAGTAGTGTTACCATAACCAAAAGCAAGTAGTCGTTGATACATGTCCAAATATCATGAAAAAGAATTAACACATCGCAAAAAGTGCTTCGGCAGGAAAATGTCAGGTGCGGAAACTAATGGAAAGAAGGAACAATTGCAGGTAGTGGTCAAAAGAAAGAAGTAATGAAGTTTATAGCTACCGAGCCTTACTCATGCAGGGCAATTCCGTTGGTTGACGCCGAGATATCTTCAAGATAAGTATCTGTATGCAATTCAAAATCCAATGCTTGCTGATCGGTGATCGACCGGCAACGCCTGGAAACGCCGCCGAAGCTCGATACTCTCCTCTTGTTCACCAAGGAATGGCCACTGGCTTGAGCGACTTCTGATCTGTTGAAGGGCAACTCGCGGCTCAAATTCACAAACGGCCTTCTGTCCCTCTCCTTGCCGGCCGCACCCCAGCAAGGTGCATTGGTGAACTGAGCAACTGCCATAGCTAGGTGGTACAGAGGAGCTGCAGTTTCAGCAAGCAAGAACCACCACGGGCAGACTCTGTCTGTGAATCAGAGAGAATCACGTTACAATATAAACTAAACTGGACTCCTAATCATGCACTCCAAAATTGACATATCAGAGCGACATCGCCTGATAGAGACAGAAACTTGCCACTCATTAATATTTTGGTTTGCCATTTAGAAAATGAAGTTTGAGTAATTAGCCAAAATCAACTGTTCGTATCTCACTTATGGAGCTCAATAATGCAAGAAAGCTACAGAAAGTGAATGAAAACAGAAGATGGGAAGAAGGAAAACAGAGCTCCGCCACTTGATTGAGCAAATGTGGATCGACCCTTTTAACAATTTCCACAATACAAGCAAGTCCCATGCGGAAAATGTTGTTCTTCTTTCCTCATTTTACCCGAAAACTGAGAACATAACCAAGAAATAAGGACCGGTGAAGCTACGTTCTTGCACCAAATCACCTTGAAAACGTCAAAGGACAAGTCTCTGAAAAATGAGAGCGAGAGAGAGAGAGAGAGCAGTGAGCATACCTCCCGTGACTCTTGAGCTTTCTATAGCAATGCCCCCCCGCGAGTCGGAGCTTTCTATTTCAACATCTTTCCGGACGATCAAGATGATAACGTGGCGTTTGGAGGAGGGGATTCCAACAGAAAACTGTAGACAACGTGGGAACGTGGGAATGGGGCCCTTCTATCTGGTGAGTGTTGTTGGAGAGCGCAGTGCAATTACAACTTTGCATTAAACCACTTTTAATGCAAGAAAAGACTCGTGTGTAGTGTGCGAACTCCAAGTTCTACCTCCTTTATTGCATCTTACCAGATCAAACCATTATGTTTCGATCACCCCAAAAAAAAAAAAAACACGCGCGCGCACAATATGTTTGGTGTTACATGCACTCTGTGTACACAATAATTTTTATCGGTTTAACCATATGGATAAGTTCATGACTAGACAATAAGGGTGAGCATGGTTCCACATAGAACCGGAAAATTAGATCGATGAGAAACGCAATTAGCATTAGGCTTATCACCGCCAATTGTTCCAACGCTTAGTCTAGTATTTTGCTCGACACTAAGCGTGGAAATATTTAATTAGGGAGTGAAAAAACAACCCGAAAAAGATTTGAACTCCTCCTGCTTTGGTAGTAATCGCAGCACTAATGAAGCAAAGGAATATTGCGCTTCTCTGTCATGATAACTCTCAGATAAAGACAGCGCTGGTGCGCTCTTCTCTCCACAACTGTTGGAGGGTCCATAATTAAAGAGACAAAACCAACTCCAATAATGACTTTTGCCCTTTCCTTGTCCACCACCCAAAGCCAAACTGCATGGACAAAGGCTTTGCGATGGAGAGGTTGTCGATGGCATTTGCGTTTTCCTTCACATGTTTAATTAATTGTTTTTTTTTCTTTTTTTCTGCTTCATTTTTTTTTTTCTTGGGGTGCCTCCATGTGATTTTCTTGGGACAATCATTTGCTCTCCCTCCCTTAATTGGTTGGAGGGTCTTGTTTCAAGCCACGTTTATCGCATGCAAAATGGACTCATGGGCTCTCGACCATTAATCAAATTGCAAAATCGAACGAGAGGTGGGATCTTAATATAAAGAGGGTTTTGTTCGACTTTTCGCAAGAAGAATAATTCATACGGTCGACCACAATGGGAGTGAGTAGCGACAGTTGCCATGGCACGTGTGCGCCATGCGGGGATTGCGACTTTATCCAATCACCCCACATGCCGTGTCCCGCGCTTTCTTTAATCCCCACACGATCGAAGCGCATCCCCGCGAGTCACGAGCGAAAAAAATCCCATCTTAAAAGTGGCATAAATAAACATTGGAAATTTTAATTGTCAATGTCTTGTTTTAATCATAGCATTTGTAATCGACCTTTCCAAGCTGTTTTTGTCAGAGATATTTGCCATTTCTCTATGTTTTAAGAGCATATTTGTAAGTTTTATTACTACGAGATTATTTAACGAAATCAAAAAGAAAAATTTAAATTGGACATACATAACCAAAATTAAGACAATCTTCGGATCATGCTCCTTCAAAACTCATGGCGCCCGAATCAAATGTTGAACGTGCTCCAACACGCTGCGTGGCATCTGGATCTCCATCGGGCCGGCGTGTACCGGATCTTCGCTTGTATGAGGGCGGTGAGTCCGACGGTGGTGTCGACTTTTATCAAAACAAAAAGTGAAAAGTTTAGAATCGGATACATTTTAGCCGGACAATATGCGTCCTTTGTTGTCAGGACAGTAATTTAACGTGCGCGGTCGAAACGGCAAGCGCGACTACAACATGGGGAATAAGCCGGGCATTGTTGAGCAAAGATCACTGTTCGAAGACGATTCTTCGTCGAAAAATATCTTCGTGGAAAAACTCGACTTGGCGGCGCGTCATCGAGGTCGTAACACGATCACCGTAGCTCTTGGTCAGACGCGAATGAGATGCCCGAACAATCATTGTCAGCCTATTTAAAAATATCTCTAACAAGTATTAGAGTAGAATATAAGCGGGAAATTTCGTCAAATTTGAATTGACCATTTTGTATAAAGTTCTAGGATCTAGAGCCATTGTATATAATTCGCGAGAGTTGTTAAGGCTCACTGCGTAGTGGAATCGAACAAAACTAAGTCGCGAGGGGCGAAACTGCGCCCGGGAACAAAATCCGGGGGCGAGATGTTCGATTTCACCCCGAAAGAACAGCCATGTGAGAATTGCACTTCGAGCGATTTGAATTCTGACATGGGCCTAAAGATCTAAGTAGCCAATTAGGCCCATTAATTGTTTTAGTGGGCCGAAATAGCATCATCGATTAACTTCATAGTTGGGCGCACGAGACCCAAAAATCATTTTTCAATGCACATTTTGACCCCCCCCCCCCTCCCCAAATAATAATAATAATCGAATCTCATCTAAGCCTATCCTATATTAGGTATGACCATCCTTACACGGCCCTAAAGACTATAGCACACTGTAATCCTGACCTTAAGGTGGTTTTTTACCTAAAAAACGAAATTATAGTCAGCTCGTTCTCATCAATGGCATTGACAATAAGCAGTTCCAATATTAAGACATCTTCGGATCGCCAACTAGGGCCGTGCATGGAAAGACGGGGTGACCGACGGAGATGAGATTTGCCCGTCGAAGAAACGGGACGAATTTCATCTTGCGGAAGCTTCCGCACCCTTTTACAGGTCTGTCCAGCCAAACCTTCGCCGGGGCTGTCGATGGAATGATCCTCCAAAGGCTAGGCAGCGTTTAAGCTTTAAAACTAAACGGAGTCCGAGTCAATAGAATTAGGCTAATCAGAAAAGGCGGGGGGGTGTTTTAATTGGAAGTCCTTGTCATCGTAATGAAAGCCGAAATTAGGCTAATAAGACCCGCCGGTCCATGAGCAAATTGGATTTTCAATTCGAAGGCACTAATCATTTTACTTTTAATTGACAATCAATTTGGTCCTCCAATCAAGGCTACCAAAACAAAACAAAAAAAAAACTGATAAGAGTCCCGCACGATCGGTGCGCTTCTCCGAGGTCTTGAATTGAACGGGGGAGGTTTTTCTTTGACCGAAGGAATTCGTTCGATCAAAGCCATTGGCATGAATTCCCGTGAGGCGTCCCACTTGATCTCATCATCATCTGGGAAGTGCTTTCGTCTTGCGGTGTTCATCTTATCTTCTACCGGCAGCTCTCCACTGTAGTGATGATCTTGATCACCTTCCAATTTTTTTACTCTAGGGTTCCTAGATAATTATTATTATTATTATTTTTTTAACCTTTGATGGAATCCCTTCGTGTCAGACGCGCACGGTTGATATCCAATCTCTTGTGTGCTCTACTTGTTCACGTGTCAGATTTGGGGGTATGGTCAGTCGGCGGGAGGATCACCTTCCCAATCCAAAACTTACCTCGACATAAATTGGGGCTTACCAATGCTGAATAAAGGTTCTACCACGTTTGTTCTCTCCATTTAATATTTTTCCCCACTAGCCATTCCCCCAATCTTTTCCGTGGTCACATTAATCGGATTACGTAAATCTAAATTTGTTACGTTAGCAGCATAGGTTCTTCACGAGTAACTCTGTTTAGAAACTCTTTGAATTCGAATAAGCTCTAATATCGTTAGTTTGCTCCGGCGAGTCATGAATTCGAAAATTGCGAACAAGCCGTTTGATTCTCCTGAAGTACCCGCGGAGGTACATTAATAATAAGAAGGTATCCTCACGTGACGCTCTGAAGAAGATCGAACGAGGTTTTCGCCGTCGGCGTGACGAGCGGCGTAAAAAGAGAGCTACTGGTGCGCAGCATGGTCAAGCCTCCGCGTATTGACACGACATGTCAACATTGGGACACGATATGAGGAAGACCGTCACTGGCTAGTGCAGTGGCTACTATTATCGATCCAGTAAGTTTGAAGAGTCAGATCCTCCACTCTCCTTCTCTCTTGCTATAAAT
Source organism: Rhodomyrtus tomentosa (assembly GCA_028455895.1). NCBI lineage: Eukaryota > Viridiplantae > Streptophyta > Magnoliopsida > Myrtales > Myrtaceae > Rhodomyrtus > Rhodomyrtus tomentosa. The sequence continues at coordinate 33,376,711 of JAPCWY010000009.1, read as the reverse complement.
ACCCACCAGCACAAGCCTCCAGTTCCAACCACAAACAACCAACCTTAGCACGAACAACCAACCTTAGCACGAACGCGTAATTTTAGCAGAAAAATGCGGTTCGGATCGTTTTTACCGTTACTCCTCCTGGTCTCGGCGCTCGGAGCCGCCGCCCAGCAGTGCGGGAGCCAGGCCGGCGGAGCCAAGTGCGCCGGAGGGCTGTGCTGCAGCAGGTTCGGCTACTGCGGCAGCACCTCCGCCTACTGCGCCGATGGCTGCCAGAGCCAGTGCACGCCCAGTGGCGGTGGCTCGCCGCCTTCCACGCCGACACCGACTCCCTCCGGGGGCGGCGGGGACATCGGCAGCTTGATCAGTCAGGACCTGTTCAACGAGATGCTGAAGCATCGGAACGACGCGAACTGCCCCGGCAAAGGGTTCTATACCTACGCCGCCTTCATCACGGCTGCCAAGTCCTTCAGCGGGTTCGGGACGACGGGCGACACGGACACGAGGAAGCGAGAGATAGCGGCATTTTTGGCTCAGACATCTCACGAAACCACAGGTTTTTGTCCTCAACGGATCGATTTAGTTTCTAGTTCATTTCATTGGCTGAATGATGCGTGGTTTCGCAATAATCGACCAATTTATTTTTGTAGGCGGATGGCCAACCGCGCCGGACGGTCCATATGCATGGGGATATTGCTTCTTGCAAGAGCAAGGCAACCCTGGAGACTACTGCGTCGCCAGCCAACAATGGCCTTGTGCTCCTGGCAAGAAATACTATGGACGTGGTCCGATCCAGATCTCTTAGTAAGTTAAAGTTATATCTACCTTCTATTTCATTCAGTGTAGTAGTCTCTGATTTCATCGTTACCGAGCCGGCCTGCGGTTTTCGCTAGTTGTTCTTAACTATCTACGCACGAATCCGGTCGGCATAGGTTCGGATTTGTAAGGAAGATCGGCTTTTTTTTTTCCCTCGGATTTTGATATGTTCGGTTGATTACGATTTTCCCAGCAACTACAACTATGGCCCTGCGGGGAAAGCCATCAACTACGACCTTCTGAGCAATCCGGACGCGGTCGCGACCGACCCGGTCATCTCGTTCAAGACGGCCCTCTAGTTCTGGATGACGCCGCAGTCACCGAAGCCCTCGTGCCATGCCGTCATCACCGGCCAGTGGCAGCCGTCCGCCGCGGACAGCATGGCGGGGCGGGTCCCGGGGTACGGGGTCATCACCAACATCATCAACGGCGGGATCGAGTGCGGGAAGGGATCGAACCCGCAGGTGGTGGACCGGATCGGGTTCTACAAGAGGTACTGTGACTTGCTCCAAGTGGGATATGGCAACAACCTGGACTGCTACAGCCAAAGGCCGTTTGCCTAGTTTTACTAATAGATCAAGTCATTGCTCACGTGCTGGTGATCAATAATAAGCCGAGATGTGCTTGTCCGGCGGGTTAAGCTGCGACCGCTAGGTTTTTTATCCACACGAGAAGGTCTAAATAAAGGATCCCGACCATTCTATTTATCTCAATGAAGCTTTGCAGGAGTTGTGCAACCGCATTCACAATCTGTGTCCCGAAACTTACCAGCAAACTAGAGAGGCCTATCAAGGCTTGAAAGTCGAATTTCACCTAGTGAGGACAGGATGTAAAATGTGATGTTGCCTAGTTAGTTTAAGCCAAACCGTCTAATAAACAGCATACGCCACCGCATCGGTAAGCACGCATGCTTGCCAGCTGACTAATGCCGCTCTCGGCGGACCGACAATCCACCTTCATATAACATTCACATGAAATCCCAGGAATACTTACTTTGCATCGTATGGGAGGGGGTGTCACGTAAAAGGCTACTTCTCATCACGAGGATTCTCCTTTTCGTTTTTCCGGATGAGTACTAGATTAAATTGAAGCCAGTCAATGGATGAAGATAATACAGAACTGACTTTTTGGTCTGTCCAAGCAAAGCAAGTTGCACAACCGGGTCTGTCCGTAACAATATAGGCCGACCCTAAAGCCAATCCTACGGAGGACCAAAAGTTTAGAGCAAATACTTCGTCTCATTATTTCCGGCCGAAGGAAGCCGCCAGGATTTCAGGCTGCCAGGATTTCAAGTACAGCACAAATGGCAATTAGCAGCTACATAGAATCTCCACCTGAACCAGTCGACAGTGATTCCGTGGCGATCACATTCTTGAGAAGCTCAACCAAATTGATCAGGAAAACTTTTTCATCCCTTCTTTGAGAAGCAACAAACTGATATCCCTCCCACCTTCTCAACAATGACAGTAAGAGGAGATGAGAGTGAAACAAAGTTCTGCCCTGCATACTCCATTTATCTAACACTTGCTATGAAAAGTTCAGTCTTCTTCAGCTCATATATTGTCAGGCACGACAGATAATAAGCACAGCACATAATAGGTACAAGAAGCTCCTACTGCCTAAATTTCACAAATTGAAATAAGGCAAGCGCATACATGGCATGGTACATAGAGGGATCTCATACATGGTACAGGATTCTGGTTTCAACATTTATCCAAGCAGTATACCAAAGGAATTTAGGGGAAGCCAAAAAATTGCTCATTTTGACATTTGGTTTGGATGAAATATACAACAGTCAACCAACACTGACATTCATGAAAACAAGTTTGGAAGCAAGTTTCAAACTCTGGGCAAGATTGATAAGTAAATCTTGATACTTCCACCAGAATAACAAAGCATAAAATCTGACTGAGTTTGATCTTGACAGGAAAAACTAAATAAACAAATAAAACTGCCGTTTCTATGCAGTCACATGACTCACATCTCATGATAAATAAAACTAATGGCAATCTCCAAGCCAACCTCATTATATATCTTTAAGTGTAAAAAATCGAGAAAACAGTGAAGATCTCTACTTTTAGCAGCAGCAGCGACAGGTAAAAACATCCAAACAAGTAAACGGTCTAGACTTCTCTTCCAGTTCCTGTGCCGTGGGCAGCCGTTCTAGACCATATATGCTGCTTCTGGCGCAACAAAAGTAGTACAAATTCCGGCAAGCACCTTTGCTGAAAGGATAAACTCTATCGGGAATACCCCTGCAGATTGAATGAGAACTGCATAAAGAAGCTGGTATATTGGTGGCCAAAGAAGAAATGGCAACAACATTGACATGAAGAAAATCTCCTCAACTATCTAGCTAAGCTTGGGTCAAACGTAGTATTCAGTATATGGGCTGGGCCTTGGGTGTTCAACCAAGCCCATACTCATGGATAGTGAGTCAAAAGAAAGGATCGTGCTATATAATATGATTACGAGTAAACTTTGCATCTTATCAATCGGAAGTTGGTCTTGCTGTGGACCTATAATAAATGTCCGATTGGACACTCATGTTGAAGATGCATCATGCCCATGAAGTAGGCTTGAACTAAATTTCAGTTACAGATTGCCTTCAGAATGACCATGCATTAAAGACACAGCTGCAGCAGCATACACAGTAGATCTTGTCCTCCCAAACAAACCACAGAAAACCTTCTCTCATGTCCCAATAGTTACAGATTGGACACTCATGTTGAAGATGCATCATGCCCATGAAGTAGGCTTGAACTAAATTTCAGTTACAGATTATCTTCGGAATGACCATGCGTTAAAGACACTGCTGCAGCAGCATACACAGTAGATCTTGTCCTCCCAAACAAACCACAGAAAACCCTCTCTCATGTCCCAATAGTTGTTCTAGTGCTTCTGATACTTTAGTAAAAGGTGAAATATACGTACATTGCAGACAACAGATACAACGGCAATACATTTTACTGAACCAACCTAAGATATGGTATACGTCTGCGCCTTACAAGCTCATAGGTGGTCTGATTCGTCAGAACAAGGTAGCTGCAGAGAAAATGATATAAGAGGGGCAATCTGTAATCAATACTTTAACAAATAAAAAAGCATAAATATTAAGATGAGAACCTTTTACAATCACATAACCCAGCCAGTCATATTAGAATGAATTTAAAGCAATCACTTTGTGACAATTATCTTACAGTCCACCTATATTCACTAATTTCTGAAATTAGCCGAGGGCTCTTCATGTTCTTTTGTCGAGTTAATAGAGTTCGGGGGAGCAGTATTCAATCCCACTGCTGTTGGGAAGTGCGATCTCATATGGGAGATAACTGTAGATTTAGTGCTTGACGCCACAGAGGCAGTTCTAAAACTCCAATCAAAACGGAGAAATAGCCAAACAGACTGATAAAGGTCAAATGACGCTTCAAAAGCTAGACACATGCTGAAAGAAGGTTCACTGAATTATTGAATATGGTTGAATTTAAGGCCCAATAAGCAGACAGAAGGCAGCCAATGACCGAAACAACCAAGTAGAGCAGTGACATCCGGAATGTAGCATATGACCTCATATGATTGAATGAATTCTGGGAAACGTATAAGGTCGCATTAGAAAAAATTCTGGCAACATTGAGATAAATGTCATGTCATACCTATGGAAGAGCAACAATAGGAACAAGAAAATCAAGGAAATTGATAGAAAAATCAACAGCAATATCATGACTGCATCCTTCCACCTGACAATGACATCAAAGTTAGAAATTCGCTGAGCTCCTAATAGAAAAGGATGAAATTGCAATCGAAATTGCGTTATAAGAAGCCTTTTGATTTCTTTGAACAAACTAATCAACTCTTTGTTTTTGAAGAAAATCCCTATTAAATGGGATCACAATATATTTTCACCTAGCTGACATTTAATGCAACTTCCTTGACAGAATGAACAATCTGATATAACTTACCAAGCCCTTGATATGTCAGCTGTCAAGTATGTGATGTACAAGATCTCAGTCCAAAGGCTTAATGCAGTTTCTTCACAGATATACCACCTGATATAAGAAATTTCAACAGCATAGTAGAATTGCCATTAATTAACAGGCGATTATATCGAGAAATACTACTACATGGGAATGTAGGGGCATGCATGGTCAACCTAATAGATTGGATCTCTTGACAGCATAAGCATGAGGGACAAATTAGACAAAATTGGAAATATATAGAAAAGCAACTAGAACATTCATTCTCATTACCTAATCAAGATTTTGGAAAACATTTATTCTTGCTTGAGATGTTAAAGTTTGCTGGAGACATGTCCTCAAACCCAGTATCTGCTCTTTTCTTAGTTCATACTTTACGTGATTTATAAAGAGACAAATTTGGGGGCAACAGGAAAAACATTCAGGCACAGAACTTGAAACAAAAATTTTGAAATGCATCTTTTTATGATTTAACACAGAATACTTGAGCACACAGCTAGAAGAGACTGTCAGTCATTAAACATAATGGCAAACATTTACTCCATCTAGGATTAAACATCCAAAAATGGCACAAGCCAAAACATGTGATCTCTGAGTTCAAAGAGTAGAATCCATATTTAGTAGTATCTAAAGAAGGTACGTTCCGAATGACCATTCAAATCTATATGGGTAAGCTACGCTAAAGTACATATCTCATAAAGCAGTAACAAATACACTGCACGTCACACATAAGGTAGAGGGAATTTCAACCTACCAAAATCGGTTATGATTTCCCTGCCCAATGCAGGTTCCTAACCAGACACAATGGTGATCAAACTGAAGAACACATCTATCGCAATCATGACAATGCTTCGCTCGTGGAGGCTGCAAAAAAATTAATTGACAATAACACAATGGAAGTAGTATTACTTCATCAACCAATAATGTCCATAAAAGGAGACAACCGTCATTTCAGCTCCACCACTTAGTTTCCTCCCCCCCCCACAAAAAAAAAAAAGGACAAAAAGAAAGAGAGGAGTCTGCATCAGTACATGATCCCCCACCCAAGAGAAAAGAAAGAATAAGAAAACCAAAATGAAAAGGTTTTACGTAGAGATTTAGACTTTCAACAAGAAATCATATACAACAACAATTTAGTTGCATCAAGTACAAACCGAATTATTAGTAGCCACACAAACACGTCCTAAATGAAGTATTTGAGATTCTAAAGGAACGTAATCAGTGAACCTCTCAGGTTAGGATGGCCGGGACTGTCCCATAAGGGGGTTCTCCTCCTATAGAAGTATATGGAAAAGCAAAGTTGAAAAGAAAGTTTCTCAAAGATTATTGGGCAAAAGCATTGTTATTCTCGTTCCATCTTGTATCTTAGGGTTCAACAAAAAGTACGGCACATTGAATTAGAAATACAGGGGATCGGCCAAAATAGGTGAACTAGCAAAGATGTACCATTCATCTGCATAAATATCCCGCCTAAAAAATAATGGCATTACTAGGTTCAATAGCATGCGGCACGACAACAAACAAGTACAGCGGTTCGTATATGCTATTACTTTAAAGCAGAGATGGTATGCATGTGATGCTCATAGACAGCGGAAGTTCAATGAACTCGACGTCAGTAAAAGAAATCTATATCAGCTCCAGAACGTGTATGCTGACAAAAAGCATCCAGAGCACAGAAAAGTCCCTTTAGTTTCATTAACATACTCAACATTCTTTAAATCTCATGCACCAAAAAGATAAGCTTTTGACATATCACTAACCTGCTCAACATTACAGTAGGAACAAGTAAAAGTTCTGCAAGACAAAGAAACGACGAGTTAAGCTTGTTCCTGCCAAAAAAATTATCAGCATTGAAGCTTATGGCTTTTCTGCACATACACCCATGGAAAGCAACACATTACTGAAAACATCACTTGGCAACTCTCTCCACTAACGAGGCAAGAAAATTTTCCCTTGTTATCTTGTAAAGCAACTTTCATCAAGTATCTCATGACTGGACAGACAGAAAACATCAACGACTTTACATCCAACTGTTGTAACTCAAGCAACCAATGAAAGAATAGAGTGCACTTATATCTGAAATCAAGTTCAACAAAAATGAAACTTGCTATGACTTGGACGGAATAGGGATAATAAGCGCCACCTACAACTCAATCATTTCTTCTCTTAATTGTTAATGCCCCAGCTACAGCTACAGTGGACATACAGAGTCAGAAACGTCAATGCTAATACATTATGAATGTAGACAAAACTCAATCCCAGAAACAAAAAGGTAAAAACTATGAGACTATTGCATTTATACAATAACTAAAATAACCAAAAGGTTAAAAGAAAAAACTGCCAATTTGAAACACAGAAACAAGGATCTTGTGAACGATTGCACTTTTATTGGAAGAATCAAAGAAGCTGCAATTGATGATACCCTACCTTATAGGTGCTCCCTGGGGATACAAGTCCATCACCATCTTTGACCAAGATGTGGGATTACTTCCTAACAAATTTCTCCCCGACTGATTACCATCCGATGAAACTACAAAGCCCCCATTTTTGCTAGAAGCAGTGCGTCTTTGCTTAAACATTTACATGAAAGTCCAAAGGAAAATATATCAGACATGAAGTCCCAATCATGATCATCAAGGAAAGAAACAATGGATTAATACTCACTTTGAAGCGATTCGTGAACACGGCATTTGCATCATTGACAGCTCTCATCACATCAAGGATATATCTAGAAGCATAAAAATATTGAAAGAATCAAGCATATCTATCAGAAAAAATTGGAAAGTCACTATTTATTCAAAATGGCCAATTTAAGTCGATACTGAGTGCATTTGTTCTTTACCCAGGAGAAGAACAAGCTGTCGCGAAGTATTGAATCAAAGTTGCCACAACGAGAAGTAGATATAAAGCAATATACCTGGATAGCAAGAGAATCAGATAAGGTGAAAAGAGAATCACAAAAGTACTAAAAAGTTTCCACGAGCCACATGAAATCAACTAACCCCACTATCAAAGATGATAAGGTAACTGAAATCCATGCTCTATATAGCCCATCATGTTGAATAACATACCAACTCTCAAGAAAAGATGATTTCCTTTAAATTCAATTTTTTTCACCAAATAGTTGGTATTGATGCTAAACGCTAGTGATAAGGTTCAGTTTCCTCTCTCAGTTGTCTGATGGATGCAAAAGATGCAATCTAGTCTGCTATCATACTCAAAAGGGTTTACGCCTAAGTTGCATTTGAAGAGGGCACTACATACACAATGGAAAAAAAAGGTCGTCACTTGAAAATCCAGAGAACCCAGCAGATGCAGGGGAAGAACATCGACAATTTTAGCTGTGACCAAATTACACAACACGTTCTACTACTTCCACCACGACGCTACACGAATAAAGCTAGTTTCGAGCTAACCCAAGGGCAACATTGACGTACCAGGGCTCCTTCATTGCTTTCTCTATCAAATCCCTATCAAATAGAAAGAGAACGCCCACGTACACAAGATGCAGCCCCACTAGCGACACTTTCAACAACAACGAAGACCTCCGAGCTGAAACATTTTCATCTTGCGAGAGTCAGTTTCAGTAAGAAGGATGATACTAGGAATAAAAACGAGCAAGCGCACCGCCACCGAGAATAAACGGATTCCCATCCCTGCGGTTTCGTAAGAAATCAGAATAACTACTTTGCATATACGCTGTGTTCAAGCTCGCCAAAGTAAATGCAAGGATTGCGAGAGCATTTCCTTCATTTTGAGTGAGGGAGAGAGAGAGGGCAAATACCGGGATCGGCGAGGCAGGGGAACCAGCGATAGCATCGCTCGCACGCCCGGTTGCACACGCCTTGGAAGGGACAGCACAAATCGACCATCGTAATCGTAATCGACAGTAATCCTCGGATTTCATCCAGAAGCCGGGGCTTGCACGATGCGATCGAGCTCGTCGGTTGATTTCTCCTGGAAATCACACTTCTCTCCGGAACTATCGGGAGAAAATGGCCGCATAAGAGAGAGCGAAGAACATAGCTCCAACTAAAGAACCCCCCGACTCGAGAACTCAGAGAGATTCAGAGAAGTTGGTCTGGCCGAGTGTGGAAGATGGGCGATCTTCGCAGTGAGAAAGGAGGACCCTTTTTCTTTTTGGGGGGCCCCTTTGGCTTTTCGCTCTTTTTGGATATGTTTATATACTTATGTTCAATTATAACTGGAAACAAATGAATAGATTTTTTTGGGGGGTCGAAAAATGATTAGATTCTTTAAGATGCACATATTAAACACGAGTATTTAGTATTTCATGAGATTAGCAGGAGGTAACTTCCCGCTCGTCATATAATCTATGGATTAACTTTATATAAATGGCCAAAACAAAAAAGGACTTTAAAGTATTTTCCGTCCTTTTCCTGCGATGACTGGAAAGTATGAGTAGGACAAGTGACAACGAACTCCGCTTTATACCGTCCGGTCCAAGCATTTGATCCGACAGATGACAGCAGCTAACCCCCTTTAACGAAGCTTCCACCCCGTCAGACTCGAAAGTCAACCCGCTCAACCAACAAATCCCGACCAAACCCATCATCCCTCCAGTTAATGTCACCCGAAAAATCCAAGCAAAACAGGAAAAAGAAGAGCATTTGTAACTTAATTGTTGCAGCTTGAATCACCAGTAGTCGCCACACGAGCATTTGCCGTCCTCGAACCGATGGAACCGGTTATTGTCCCTCACGATGATCACTCTCCCCGTGCACTTCGACATGAGCTTGATCGCCGAGTGGCAATCACCGCACACTCTCAAGTTTTTCATGACCCTTATCGGCCTCTCCTGCGGGAATGCGATCAGACAGAAGGCAATGGCAAGCCTCTCGCTGTGGTACCGGATCGTCCGATTCTTCTCTTCTCGATCCACTTCTTGCAACACGAAGCTCGTGTCCGCGACATAACCAGCAGTCTCCATTTCCTCCCCCAACTCGTCCAGTTTCAGGTAGATCTCTTCGGTTTTCGCGTGAGATCGGTCCCCAGAAGTGAATGTGTGGACTCTGTTGCCTTCCTCGACCCAGCTTAAACCCGTTTCCTTCTTCATCCCTCGGTCTCTGAGCATTTTTCTAGCTTTGGCTGCTTCTTCATATCTTCCAGCAGCAGCATAAGCGTTGGACAACAACACTTGCAGGCCTGAGCTCACAGAACCGAGTTCCGAGACCCTATCAGCAGCCAAAGCTGCAAGTTCGGTTTTATTATGAATACGGCAACCAGTCAAGAAAGCACCCCACACAGATTGCGTAGGTTGAATAGGCATCTTGTTGATTAGATATAAAGCATCATCCAGTTTTCCAGCTCGGCCAAGCAAATCCACCATTGAACTATAATGTTGATCCCCCGGTTCGATGCCATACTTCTTCATTAGCTCAAAATAGTATTCACCTTCTCCAACAAGCCCCGCGTGACTGCAAGCATAGAGGATGCTCAGAAAAGTAATGAAATTTGGCTTCATCCCACAACTCTCCATCTGTTTAAACAGCTCAAACGCCTTCCCCGTGTGCGCATGCTGAGCGCAGGCAATCATCATTGCATTCCACATGCCAAGGTTCTTCACGGGGATCTCGCCGAAAACTTGATAAGCTCCTTCAATGACTCCACATTTAGAATATAGCGAGATTAGAGAACTCCCAACAAAGCTCGACAAATCAAAGTTGGTCTTGAAACATAGGCCATGAATCTGCTTCCCCAATTCAAGCAGTGTAGAATTACTGCAAACACGAAGAACACTTGAAAAAGTGAAATCATTAACGTCCAAATCCCCCAGCAGAGCTTGCTTAAACAAAACCAACGCTTCTTCATCCTCTCCCATTTGAGCATACCCATAAATCATCCCGCTCCAAGACACCACATTCCGCTCGGGCATTTTATCGAACATCTGCCGCGCATCCCTCACTTCACCACACTTGCCGTACATATCAACCAGCGAGCTCCCCACAAACACGTCGACATCAAACCCGGTCTTAACCGCCAAAGAATGCACGGACCTCCCGACGTCACACTGACCCAGAATCGCACAAGCCTTAGTGGCACTCGGGAATATGTGATCATCAGGCAGAACGCTGTTACTAACCATTCGACGAAAGTACTCAATGGCCTGCCACGGAAACTCGTTCTGGGCAAATGCCGAAATGATCGAGCTCCAAGTCGTGGCCGATCTCCTCCGAGTCTCATCGAAAACTTGGCTGGAACAGAAGGGTAGCTGAGATTTGGAGTAGAAGTTGATGAGGTGGTGCGACACGAGAGGGATGGTCTGGATGCCGGATTTGACGATATGGGCGTGGAGTTGGAGGCCTTTCGGGAGTGATCTCGAGCGGGTTATGGAGAGGAGGAGGTTGCAGACGTTTCTGTAGTTGAGCTGGAAGGGTTGATGATGGTCGAAGAGATTGTGCGAGGGCTTTGGTACAGAGGGCAGACAAGGGCTCGAACGCGGGTGTTGTTGCAGGGTCGGTTCTTGGTGAGGAGTTGCGAGGAGTGGATGAAGCATTTAGGTATTGAGCGACAGATTGGCGACCGTTATGCCGATGAGTCCATTCGCTATTATGATCCTGCTACTGATTCTTGGAAGTCTCGTATTGTTGAGAAAATATAGCTGCTGTTTCCCTTGATTTCACCCCACCCCAAAACCCAATCGGACTCTGCTTCTGTATCAAGCTGTTCAGCGACATTTTCCTTCGCTGGAAAAACTAGAAGTTTCAGAGAAGCAAGGTATTCTTGGCCCAACTTAATTCCGCTAGTGTCACTCAATTGCAATCGTGAAGCCAAACTTGCAGACTGGGTCGCTCATGCCCGCCGTCAAAACCTCTTCCTCCTAATACTAATGGGATTACTACTGGCGAGATAGGAGTGAGTGGTTCCCGATCCGATATTGATTCTCAATTTTCAGAACCGGAGATGAACCGACAGTCCCGAGATCTGATCTAGTCCTTAGGAGGTCCAATGAAACCAATAAAATGTCCAATAACCGAGGAAAAAGAACACCAAATGAAGCAACAAGCCCAATTTTCATACAATCTCAATTCATTTGATCTCCCGATATGGTGATTCGCAAATGATTAAATCGCAGTGCGAGCAAAGAAATCATAGGAGCAACAATCGAATAAAGAGAAAGGACAAGCTAAGGACAAAACGAAATCTAAAAAATTAAAATAAATAAATAAATAAAAGCAATTGGTCTGGTCCTGTGCCCATGGAACAGGAAACCGGACCATGGCCATTGGTTCCAATTTTAAGGATTGAAAATCGGACCGGCACCTTCTAGAATTAGTAACCGAACGACCGATTCGGTCTAGTTTAGGCCGGTCTCAATTTGATCTATCCAACTTGCTCACCCCTATTAGCCCTCGGGGCCCTTTTAGAATATCCTTTGTTAAGAAACGCTTGTGTTTTGTTCCTGTGTTACATGTGAATGAATGAATGAATTTTTTCTGAACAAAAAAAGAGAGGACAGAAACAAGGTTCTAATTGCTTAGAAAAAAATAAATAACTGAAAAATATTTTCTTAAAAATGAACACTTATATCGCTTTAAATAATTAATCAAATGAAAAAAATATTATCATGAATGACAACAATTTACATCTAATTTTCGTGGACGGTGAAATCGGAGAACCCACTCCAGCACTCCCAACCAACTTGGGGAATTTCGCCGGGGAGATCCACTCTCGCTATAAGTTCTTATTGTTGCGGCGTGTTTATGTGCTCAGGAGAAAGGGTGTTGAATCCGGGGCGAGGGCCGCGAGCGAGAGAGTGAGGTGAAAGATGAGGCGCGGGCGGTCGTGAGCGCTAGAGACAGAGGGAGACCGTGAGCCCAGATCCGGGACTGAGAGACCATGAAGCGCGAGACTTTGAGAGTTGAGAGGCTGCGTTGGGTTAGCTTGGGAACTGTTTTATGCACCAAAGCTTCTGTGCCCTTTCAATACAACTCTCTATTTCAGCTTTCATTCTTCTTATTATGGGTCTTATGAGCTGAATTTTTAGCGATGATTGAATGATTCTTTCAGGGGTAGCTCAAAAAATTTGGCGAGAGGCGGCACCGTGACGCGGCGGCGAAAGGTCTAAGCAACTAGCTGCTACGCCAGTCTAACACCAGCTTAGTTTAATCAAAACTATACCTTTTCTGGGCGGCGCATACACAGCTGGATTGCTTCGCGGGTCATCACATCCAGTGTTCAGCACCTTGCCTGGACCATGGATGAATCAAAACATAAGAAATGAAATCCAGTTGAGAAGCTCGGATAAGCGGTAAGGATAGGTCTTAATTCTGTGTAGTCTCATTTGGAACTGGAACTAAAATTTGTTGGAAATGATCTTCAGACTTTGTGCAGCACTGCCTCTAGGAACCAACAAAATTCTTCCAGTTCCTAGCAGTCGATCGTCTCTAAAATGCCATTCAGCTATTACAAAATTTCCAAACCTCATGTACAGGAACTTGCAGTTGTAAGAGCGATTTTTTTTCTTTTTTGGCCAAATTGTAAGAGCGAATTTAAGCTATCAAATAGTTGGCATTACAGCTCATGTCGTTCACCCAGTGTACGTACTGTGTTTGCACAGATGATGTACACTGGTATCAAAATCCGTATCATGAGAACATATTGCATCTCATTTTGCACCAGCTGACGTTGGTTTAGCAAAAAGATGTCATTCCAACATAATCATGTTACACTTGTACATAAATTGCCAACATTAAGTACAGGTAGCTAAGAAGCTCTCAAATGTTTCAGGACAGCATTGCTAGATTGATGAGCAAAGTACTTCTGCCTGAGTTGTACATACGGGTAACCAACGAAAGACAGAAAGTGGGCAGGCTTTGAGAAGGAGAGTATTTCATACCACACTTGATTGTTCTCGTCCAGCTCAATCGAAAAGCTCTCTTCCCCAGCCTGCAGCAAAATGAATGCCACATTATTATTTAAGAAGCCTTGATGTTCTATGAATAAAACTCGGCCATACACCCAAAGAAAACATTTTCGAGCAAGAGAAACTGAGAGGTGAGCCCGGTAATAAGTGTTACGTGAGATGATTGAAACAGACTCTGTAACAATGTCGAGTAATATGTGGCAGAGGGTTCTCATCAAGATTGAAAGATGATGAAAAGATGTGATAAATGGAAGACAAAAAGGTTGTCGATCTCTAGTCTTCAGAAGGCCAAGATAGCTTAACAATGATCAAAGGTTGAGGCAAATATGAAATCATGAAGAACAAATTGATAAGAAGCCTTGATGTTCTATGACAAACAATTGGTCATATGTCCAAGAAAACATTTTTGAATGGGAGAAAATCAGAGGCAAGCCAGGTGTTAAGTGCCACCTCAGATGGTTGAAACAGACTCCGTAAACACTGCTTGCAAGATGATGGAAAGACGCGATGAACGGAAGATAAAAAGTTGTCAATCCCTACACTTGTCAGGATACCAAGACAACGTAACAATGATCAAAGGGTGAGGCATTACGAAATTACAAAGACCCAATTCATAAGCTCATTTCGTCATCAGCCTAAGAGCTGTGACGAGATGAACTTAATTTCCATTAGAGGTCTGATGAGTACTAGCACTGTCATATTTGCTACGACTTTCAGATGATAATAACTAAAATCTGTGGCTGGAAAGAAGCTGCCAACTAGACTGAAGCAATAACAACTTCTGTACAAGACAAACTGAAACAGTTTGCTTACAAGAGGGCAAGGGAGGACTTCCAGGTGCCAACTAGACTGAAGCAATAAAAACTTCTGTACAAGACAAACTGGAACCGTTTGCTTACAAAAGGGCAAGGGAGGACATGTATGCATGCACCAATTCTCATATACGTTAGTAGAGCAACTGCTTAGAAAAGATATGGATCCTAATTAGTCTGCTGCCATGGTTTATAATTCCTTATTCTTTACTTTGACAATTAGATAACGAGCTTATAGCTTGTAAAGGGAAGAAAGCAGCAAAGAAGTCAACGGCTTAATTAGGATATATATACTAGGAGTACAGTCCACCGTCCTCTTATTGTCAATTACTCCTCAGATCCCCATGTCTCCCTAAGCAAATAATCTATCCAAAACTTTAGAGAAGAAAGCTTGTAGTACTGAAATCCACACTATAACTAGCGAATTAAGGTAACAGCAGCGAAATATTCTACACAGAAGAACAAAGAACCAAAATGAAAACTCAAGAATGCTTGTAGATGACAGTAACAGTGAGCAAGGATAGTCACGTGGAACTCCGCAAATCATACAAATCAACTCAAAGGTTATTTATAAGACGCAAGATAGCTTGCAACGAATAATGTAGTGTAGGATGCTTAAAAGACATTCAACGCTATTCCAAGCTAACATTGACACATGCATCTAAGCTTATGCATGAGTTCACAAAATTTTCTTATGTCATGACATAAGAAAGTATAAACATCACTATAAAACAATTATTATAACCATGAAGCCACAAGATGACATATATTAAAATTTGAGCCACACTTATTCATTTAAGCACCCGTGTTGTACTTGAGGTCAAGGAAAGTTACCAACCAGCAGATGACCTTTAAGTGTACCACTGCCGAAACGAAAGGAAGCCACACCCTTCTTAGACTTCTGGCTTTCATTTACAAAGACCACTTCAAGAGGCATCACAAGCCAAGGCAGAAACTCCTTGACACAAACACAAAACTTCACTCCATTCTGAACTTGAGTCTTGGAATCAACAAATGCCCAGTTCAACCCAAAATGCCTACAAATGCAATCGAGTCTCAGGACGGGAACATAAACCTGCACAAGGCTTCACCTACACGGAACATATGAAACAGACCTCCAACTCTGAAGGGCATTCTTGCCTTTTTCATAGGTCTCACGACCAGAACCCACTAAAACACGAGCATGGTTGAGTAAGAACCCATCCCTATTGAGTTCACCATCCTCCTTGAGGATCGACACAGCCTTCGCCGTAGCCCCTTTGTACTTAGCATCATAGTTGAAAGGACCAGACCTGGGTGATTTATACATTACTCGCCATCATAAATGAGTGAATCAACAAGTTAATTTAGTTTCCATTTCTATGAAAAAGCATTGGCAGCGAATTTTTTAAAAGCGCAAAAGACAAAAAAAAATCAGAATCGGAGTTCATCTTACTTGTTAATGCATTGCTTCTGTTGTTCAGCAGAAGGTCGAGACCAGAACACGAAAACCATTCCCAACTACCTAAACATTTTAGAGTACAAGACCAATTCATTTCAAACACCTATCAGAATCACGCGACTCAGCTCGAACTAACAACAAAACAAACAACAAACCAAGCCTTATCCCACCAGGTGTGTAGGCCAATTCATTTAAATAACGGAATGCCAGAAAAATTTCAATTTAAGGACAAATGACATGTTTCTCACAAAGCATAAATTCCCCATACTTGAACAGCAAAATACCAAGGATTGCTAATTACGACAAGGCTTGAATGCCCCCATGAGAGCCACTAATCTCCATGCCGGAAGTTCAATGATATCGTCAGGCGATGCATGTCCACCAATTTTTTCATTCAAACAAGCAGTGAAACGACAATCGATTCACCAAATTGGAAGGGTGACCACAAAATTTGCATTCTCAGCTTAATAAAAGCAAAAGGACAGCATGAGAAATCACTACCGTCTGATGGGTTATTGCACTTACCTTTGGGGGCGACCGTCCAAGAGTTTCCGAAGCAAAGTTGAGAAGATTGAGCGTGGGCTGCACCTGGACGAATGGAAACTGTGTCTACCGAAAAGGAGAAAACTCTTCTTATGTTGTCGTTAAAAATATGAGCTCAGGATACAGGAAAAAGCCCAACGGCCCAACATCGTTCGTCAGTTGGGTCTTCGGTCATGCGTTAAGGTTTTCTTTTTCTTTTTCTTTTTCTTTGTTTTTGGTCGAAAGTTATGCGTTAATTTTTTTTTGTCAGAAAAAGTTATGCGTTAAGTTAAAAAAAAAAAATCGATTGTTAGGACTCTTAGCATTAAAAAATTACTACTTGAACACATTATAAAAGGACTCAGCCAATTTGCCTCTCAACAGCCCACCAATTTGGGTGAATGATCCTGCAGAACACATATACTGGTTTCTGATTCTATTCATGTCTTCCGATATTTACAATTTCAGTCGTAATAATCACAAGATGGTTCGCACGGCTTTTCCCAAAGCCCAAGAAACAAAAAGTAAGAAAAATGAAATTCTATGCTGGTTCAATTGCCATTAACATCTTCACGGCAATCTTTTGGACTCCATCTTGCTACGACTCGCTCTTCCACAGAGTACAGATTCACAAATGAAGGAGATGCGTCGCCATGACCGCACTTGTTGATGTACAGCACCAGCAGCGATTTCGCTACGCTCCCGCAAAGACGGACCGTGCAATGAACATCCGACCATACCCTCAGCCGCCCACTCTGTCCACCGCCCCCTTCTGTCAATACAAGCACGGCATATTCAGAATGGACAAGAGAAGGATGGTGTCGGTACGCAACAAATTCTACGCCATACTGCGATCCGGACCTGACCACCCAATTTTTTGCCCGAAGATGAGAGTACGCTCCGAAAAATTCAGGGAATGTAGTTTTCTTATCCGTCATGTATTTCCATAACTCTTCATGGGTTTTTCGACAATTATCTCCACCGTGAATGCCGAGGCATTTGAGCATATAGCAAAGGTAAAAGGCTTCCTCCATGCTCAATTGAAACCACTGCTTGTCCTTCTCAGCTGTGACCACCGGTCGGCCAAAACATGCACGATTTAGAAGATCACTTTGATCTGCCTCTGCTGCAAGAAGAACAGAGCAACCAGAGAGCAAACCATGAGCATTTGACTCAATCAAAGATGACTTGAGCCGCAACACGATCTTGGACATTGGATCAGCTTGTGCTCTGACCTCTGCACCCTTTCCTTTCCATCTTGGCCCCATCGACGAAGACCAACTGGTGGTGAGATGGGGTTAATCGTAGAAGATTAGCGAAGGTTAGTAAATCAAAGATAACAAAAGTATTAGCTAATAACACCAATATCTAATAAAAAATTCTCTTACACCACAGTAACCAAGGAAAAAAAGCCAAACCAATGAAAATCAGCGCATCAAACTGAAACAAACTAAAATAACAAAGAATTTACCTTCACACCAGAACATTCTAATAACGACTTAAGTGCAATGATTTGATACGAAAATCAACAGCACTAGATGTTGATTCCTAAGTGATGCTTAATCAAGCAGCAGATGGTGTGAGGAGTCCAGCCTTTTCTTCCTTTCAAGTGGGAATGATTCATCTACTGCAGGTACAGTTCATGATATATTGCTCCAAGTTTTGGCGAGAGCCCACCAGATTCACAACCACACATATAAAAAAGAATGTTCTCAAGCTAAGGACTTCAGAAGCACAGTTGTTATCCACTCTATAGGATAGACAAATGAGCGAAGTCGAGGACAAACTGACCGAGCTGGTCTTGGTATTTCTACAAACTCAGCAAAACTCTACACAGAGAAGTCTTGACCAAAACCCCCCAATCTCATAGTCAACTTTTAGACACAAGTTCAGGAAATATCAATAGATATTATGCATGCACAGCGATTCTCACAAGACATTATCCAGATTCTAGACAAATGCTCCCGCAATTGCAAGAATGGCGGATAATGGGCCCAGTGAGCTATGGCAAGGCATCAATCTTTACGGTTTTAGTGCAAATTCCACTAGGCTGGAAACTCGGTTTCTGCATAAACCTCTCCCTCGATGTGAGAATTTAACCTTGCATTGCAGGTTGCAAACTTGCAATATATTACCACTAGTTCAGTGGAATTTTCTCCAATCTCTCGACAATTAAACTCATGCATCTCCACTTCTTTCTACAGAATCAATTAAATCATGCTCTATGACTATTAACTACTCTGCCTCCCTTTAATTTCACCGCCACTCCTCACACAGACTCTGCTTCTTTCAAGCCGAAGATTTCGGCAACATTTTCCTTCGACGTAAAAACTAACATTTCAGAGAATTAAGTCGCATGTACCAAAGCAGAGAAGAAGATCCATACCTCGTTCCGATCCTGGGGTTGACCCGAAGCGAGATTCCTAGTCGCGTTCCCTAACACCAAATTTTCACTGCACTACAGGGACCTAAATTTCGAACACCCGAAAGCCATCAATCTCAAGATGCACAAACCAAAGACCCAACCAAAAAAAAAAAAAAAAAGGCAAGAAATTCACTCACGAGCTCCTTGAAGTTCTCCTTGGGGCAGCTTTTCTTTCGCCGAGACACCACGAGCTGAGCGGGCGCGCAGCCGAGGTAAGCACGAGCCGAGACGAAGCAAGCCGAGCAAGCACGGACCTGGGGCAAGCGCCGCCCTGAGACAGAGCGAGCGAAGCGAAGCTACGGCGAGCGTCGCGAGCGCGAGAGACGGAGGGAGACCGGAAGTTGCGATGATAGGGTGGATTTGGTTCTTTGAAATGAGTTTTGAAAAAAATGTAAATGCCTTCGATGCAAAGGGTTTTAGGACAGTATTAACTGAGTTTAGTAAAATCTCATTTAAAAATAAATTTAGATTGTACGATATTTGGTAAAAATAATATTTCAAAAAGTATTTGAACGTAATTTTAAATTTTTTAATTAAAATATTGTCCTTTGTCGGATTGTAGAAGAATATAATTAGTAAAAAAAAGGAGCAAAATCGAAAAATTAAAAAATTAATGATGTTAGTTTTGAAAAGAAAAAAATATTTTAGCATTTGGCTAAATGTTGAAAGCTTAATGCAGATCCTTACTAGTATTGAGCTTTCAGCTTTTTCGAGGTCAACATTTAATTAAATGTTAGCTTACGTACTTCATCATTCTTCCCATTCAATAGATTTTGAGGATTGAAAGCTTTTTAAGAATGTTCAATCAAACCCATTCGAAACTGTTTTGACTGTTTAGTTTGATATTTGAGATTCGGTTAAACTCAAGCCCTCAATAATCTCTCTATTTTTTTACGTTTTATTCTGCTTAGTATGAGGTCTTATTTGATGAATTTTTAAGGATAAAAAATCGGTTTAGTTAATTTTAACCGCGTGTAATTTTAAATGCTGAAAAAAAAAACAATAATAACTTGCTAACGCATTAACCTAAACGCGATGAACGATGCCTAAAGCGAGTTAAGCAGGTCAATGCGTAATTAACATCAAAACCTGTTTATATCGTATTAAAGTCCGTTTAATTTCGGGTCGTGTTGAGAATTGGTGGTCCCTCCCGGGTCCATGTTTTAGTGGCAGAATGGATTGCACGGGCAAAACGTGACAAATGTTTGACTCTCAATTGGGTCTTTCTTATGGCCCCCACCTTCGGGATTCAGATGTGAATGGCATGTATTAATCCACTGTGATCTGAACCCTAATAAGACCTCGTTTCGGATGAAAGAGGTTTCTGCTCAAATACATGATTCAATATTTGTCCCGCCTAACACGTGGGTGAGAGCCGACGCATCAAATATTTTTGGGAAAATTTTAAATAATAGCTCCAAATGCTCAAGTGAATATTATTTTAAATATGAGCCTAAAGTGCAATAGCATATTTCAAATAAATGGCCTAAAGTTGCCATAGAGTCTAAAAAAAGGGGCCCGACTTAAAAGGCATTTTCGTCATTTCTCCATTTTGATTTTTTATTATTTTTTTCCTTTTTATAGTCTTTTAAAAATTAAAAAGAAAAAAAAATCAAAGGGTTGTGGCCGCCACTCTACTAGCAGTGGGGAGTCGGTGGGGTCACAATAGACGCCTCGGCGAGGGCCGGCCACCCCCCAGGTCCGAGCAGGGGTCGCCGGTCCTCCCCTTGATCAGAGCAGGGGTTGTCGACCCTCCACTAGTCAAGACAAGGGTCTATGACCCCCTCTCAAATCCGAGAGAGAATCTGACCTTCCCTACTGCTAGCCCCTTGCCTCTGGTCGGCGAGGTCGTCGGCCCTCACCGAGGTGCCGAAGAACCCTCTAGCCTTCGCCGCCTTTGTGTGTGTGTGTGTGTGTTTTTTTTTAATTAAGAAAGCAGAAAAAGGAAAAGACTGGGCCTTACCAAAAAAAAAAAGGAAAAGACTGATAAAAAATTAAATAAAGAAAAATGGCAAAATTACCCTTGAAATCACTCGCACCCTTATTTGAGAAAATGATGAGTCTTCGAATCCTTGTTTTGAAAAAGATTAATTTAGAACTCTTATTTC
Organism: Rhodomyrtus tomentosa; assembly: GCA_028455895.1. NCBI lineage: Eukaryota > Viridiplantae > Streptophyta > Magnoliopsida > Myrtales > Myrtaceae > Rhodomyrtus > Rhodomyrtus tomentosa. Next base: position 33,355,741 of record JAPCWY010000009.1, on the reverse strand, counting down.
ATAAAATGAGAGCCTTTTGAAGCCCTTATTTGAGATTTTCCCACTATTTTTTCCGTTCTGTTCTCCCTTCATTCTGCCATAAACATATATAAGCTCCATCCTCTGGCGAACTATTTTTTTCAAGCCAGAAAAGCTCGCCGCTCTATTCTCTCTCATCATTTTGTCCCTAAACATATATAAGCTCCATCCAGCAGACTTTTTTTTTTTCAAGCCAAAAACTCGTTCTATGCATCAAATACTTTTTATGTTCTGTTCTCTCTCTTGATTCTGTCCTCAACATATTTAAGCTTCATCCTCTAGCGCGAACTATTTTTTTCAAGCCAAAAAAACTCGTTGCCCATTCGCCTGACAAATTTGCAAAACTAGTGACCCATTCTACGTGGTTGACCAGGAAACTGAGAAATCCGGCAATTTGAGCGCCCATGAAGTAAGCCAAGCGGCCATGTATTAGGACATCTCACAACTGCATGCTTCTAATAATGTACAAGCACAACAAGCAAAGCAGGCACGTGTCCCCTGCAGATTCCCCTGCAGATTCCCACATCCCCGATCTAAGTAAGCGCCGGAGGGGAGCTTCAAGAACAGAGCCTTCCCCGTGTAGGGAGTACCAGCCGGTGGTTGTCATTAAGATGCCATGCAATGGCTACCAGAAGAGCGGTCTGCTCATGGTCGGTGGGAAATGTCCAGGTGCTTCTTCAGCAGGAGAAGGCGGAGGCGAAGCTCCCATGTTGTTTGTGAACCAAGTTGATAGATAGATGTTGCATTTATGTGGTGTCATTTTGGGTTTACCACAAAATTTAGTCAAGCATTCTCCTTCCCGTGTTGTCATCCTATCCCCGAAGGAAGATGAGACGAAGTCTGGGGTGAATTGGAAAATGAGTTGCCCATACAAAACTAGGGTCATTAAATATGGCTCACGATCAACCGGGGAGCGGGGCTGGGGACCGGTATCGGGGAGCAGGGTCGGGGATCGGGATCGGGACAGGGGCCGAGGGCCAAGTCGGGAACGGGATCGGTTCTTGGGCTGGGACAGGGATAGGGGCCAGCGTCGGCGACCAGGGCCGGGATCAAGACCGAGACTAGGATCGGGAATTTGTTCCGTCTGGAGCCCAGGCCTTGGCCCCGGTACCTGATCGCTTAAAAAATTTCACTATGAAATTTTTTATTATTTTTTAAAAAAATATTATTGTATTTTGATAATATTGATCAAAACGGGTCGGATATGAGTCAGTTGCGGGTCGGATCGGGTATGAGTCATTAAATATGGGTCAATATGGGTCGGATCATATTCGACCTGACCCAAACCTAACCCGGCCCGACCGTTTGCCACCTCTGCTCAGGACCTCAGACTCACTCTTTGATATTGCGCGGCACAGCTGGACAATAGCAGTTGTTTCCCACAGCGATTTAATTAAGACTGAAACATGAGCTCAGATGCACAAAGCACTGGAATTTGCTTCCTTACAGCATTATTCCCTGCTTCAAATCTAAGCAAGTTGCCACCAAAATCCAAACCGAGGGTAGCTCAACGACTGTGTATGAAAATCGATGCAGCTGATGAGAATGCCTGAATTTCACCGCCATCATCAAGAGAATGGAGGTCAGGAGCAAAATTAGAAGATCAGTCACGAAGGCACCACAAGTTTTTGTATTGATGTTCTGTTCTATTATACATCAGATTGGATGCACTCAAGCAAGCACGTGCGCCATTACAAAACTAGGGAAAGGAAAAGCCAAACCCCAAGATGCCGGGCAGAGAGATGATCACATAAAGATAAATTACTCATTCACCTATTTCAGATCTTACACTCAGGACTATCCTGGTCTAATCGACATATTCTTTGGACCTGGAAGGTGTCGAGCTCTGTCGAGTCAAGTCGGAGGTGCCACATTTACTCATTAGGAAGTCGGAAAAGACTAGCCACTTGATGCTACGATCATCCAAGCTAAACACATTAACTTCGTCTCTCAAGTAAGGAGAATCGGTGTTCTCCAAGAAGTAGATGCAATTCCCATTGCATCCACCAAGCTCGTGCATAGATACCGCGTATGAACAGTGCTTAGTGAGAAAGAAAGCCATGTTGCCCAAGCTTCTTACCTCTTCCCATTTCCCACATCGTCGATCCAATCTATAGACTCTGAAATCAAATGTCCCCATAATACCAGGGTATGGAAAATCCTCCATATAAGCATCAAACTCGTATCCGCCTAGATTTCCGCTGAAGTATCTATCCACAACATACAGATCACCATTCGATACCACCAAATATTTGCAATTGCCACTGCCGCCATCAATAGTGCTGCCGCCGCCATCAATAGTACAAATCGATGGCGATAACTTTTGAGTCCTAAATGACGAATCGATCAGCGAAACTGTCCCGGACCAATCAACGACGCAGACCTTGCCTTCATAAACAATAATGTCATCATAAGAACAGCCACGATGATCATCCAGATAGGTCCAATTCTCATCCCCATATTTCCAATAACCTAATCGCCCTTCCTCTACAATGGAATAAACCTCAAGCTCATCTAAATTGGTCCATACACAATCTGGGGACACCACTACTTTCCTTATACCGGGAACGATGCCCGACGTACCGTACTCGAGCCTGTACTCCCTACAAATTCCAACAATCCCGAATACGAGAGAGTCGATTACCTTGGGGAAACTGCGGGGCAAGTAAGTGATTCGCCGCTGCGAGAAAAGGCTGAGGAGCTGCACGTCGCCGAGGTTCGACTCCTGGAGCTTCACCAGCCAGCGGGATCGAGGAGGACTCGGGGCGTCCGAATAGGAAGCTTCGTCAGGCGTCTCGAGCACGCAGATCGTGCTTTCACAAAGTAAGACGGAGGAGCTCGGCGAGTGAGGGATTCGGAGAGGGAATCGCGAGGCGTTGCGGTGAGGCGAGGGGACTGAGGAGTGGAACGAAGAGCAGACGCTGCGGAACCGGAGGACGTCCATGCCAGAGTCGAGTCGCTTGCCGATCATGGAGAGAATCTCCGTTGGGAGATCGGACCATGGACGCCTTTCGGATCGATCCATACGAGTCGCCGGTTGTCAACGCTCGCACAGCGAGGAAGAAGAGGAAGAAGTGAAGTGAAGATTTCGTCGAGTATGAAAATTTTTCGACAAAAAAAAAAGTAAGAAAATTCAACGAAATGAGTCAATGTCAGTCAACTTCGTCGAAATTAAAAGGTTCAATAATAAGCTATTTTAGAGAAAATTTTTAATAAAAATCTGAAATATTCTTATTTTCTCAAATAAAAATTATTTATATCCAATAAGGTTTTAAAATACCATTGTTATCTCAAATAAAGATTTGAAATTAACATGACTATTTCAAATAAGAGCATTGGCTGACCAGCTAAATTTTCGACCAATTAGGGATATTTTCGTCGAAATATACCTTTAATCTATTCTTTTAGTTAAAATAAATTAAAAATGAAATAAAAAAATCTAATAGTGAAAAAAAGGCAAAATCCGCTCTTTCATTATAAATCATTTAGTTTGGTCAATATAATCCTCGCAACAAGATCAAGTTGGTAAGGACTAAAAAAATACTTTCAATATTGATAGGAACTATTAACAATGCATTTTCTTTGAGAAGGTTAATAATATTTCGAAATTGGGGATTTGCTAATGCATTTTTTTCGGTCAATTTTGGCAGAAAATTATTGACACGTCAATTTAGTCAACGTCGACCTTCCTATATGGCCAGCTTTGACGTGGGCAATTTTTTATTTTTTTATTTTATGATATTTTCTTTTTTAAACCTATTTCCCTCCATTGATTGTCGAGCCCCAATGGTGGTTGTCGAAGGTCGTCGGCCATAGGCAAGTGTTGCATTCTCCTGTGCATGGCGAGGGCCACCTTCGCTAGTGTCTAACGAGCGTCCTAGCCCTTGCCACAAGCTATTGATGAGGCCTCAGTGATCGATGAAAATAAATAGAAAAAGAAAAAAAAAAGGAACTAAAAGAAACAAAATTATAATTTTTTTATATAAATTGCAACAATCATTCACACCAGCACCGATTGTTCCATATAAATGCTCAGAGAGCAGTAGGCACCAAGGTCAGTAATTTCTTGTCAAAATTAGCCGGAATGACTATACCAGTAAATTGACGAAAGTATTATGACTAAATTGATGAAATTAAAAAGTTTAAAATAGAACCTTTGTTTAGGGCTAACGTGGTCAAATATCCCTATAGCAATAGGTTTGTCACATATTTATTACGAGCCATGCCAAATAAGTGGACCCACAGCAACATCATGCATCTTCCAGAATGGACTCTTCTCAGTGGAATTATGATGATATTAGAGTTCAATGCATACAAGGTTTAGTCAGTCACCCTGTGATAGATTAATGCTTTGAGAATTACTTTGGAAGAGATGCGCAATCTTAAGGCTGCGCGCTAACCCTTCTTTTTCAAAACAATTAATGATGATTAAAATGACTTTTTTTTTCTGATTGTATTTCTAGATGAGTTTTAGAGAATCAGAACGCGTTTGATAACTGTCCAAAATTTATGTTTCAAAAAACTATTTCTCTTCCTATTTTTGTTTTCATTTAAGTCAAATAACTATATAGTTACTTTGTAAAATTTCATCCTAAATTGAAGATTAATTTCTAATGAACATTAAAAATAATTTTAAATATATATATATATATATATTTTTTTTTTTAGCATGTCATAAATGAAACACAAATTTTAATACATGACGTTTGAAATTTAATTGAAACATGGAATAATTCCAGTATTAAGAACTCATTTTTTTCTTTAAATATTATTTTGTCTAAAATACATATCAACATAGCAGCCGAATAACCAAATTATTCACCGACAAAAACAATCAAATTATCTCGAATTCTGTGAACTCATGGCTCATATCTTAGTGAATTGGTGGCTCTAGCTCCTCGGACTATTTCGTTAGGGTCTCTACAAATTACTTCCCTACACGATTTTGGAGACTCTTTGATGGAGTTGTAAGGAGCGACGCCCCAGTTCGCAAAGAAGATGAATGCTATGAGAAGTCTTTGGAAGAGATGGGCAATCTCTAAAGACAATCATGGTAACACTTCTCTACAAGAAATAAATTTCTGATCAGAAGTTGACTTATCTACTTTTTCTCAAAAGTAGAATTTGATTTTTATACTTTTGCTCTATATTGTTAATTTTCTATTTCTGCTCCAGATTGACTTCTGATTAGAGTAATTTGTTTGGTCACGATTGAAAATTTCTACTCTTGAAACATTATTAGCAAAATTTTCGGTGGCAGTGGTTGGCAGGCGGCAGTCGGCGGCTATTGGCTGGGGCAACGACAATAGTCTGTGGGCGACAGCAGAGGACGGCAGCAGCTGAGGTCGGGTGGCGGCAACAGCGATGGCGGTGGTCGACGGAGGCAGGTGTGGTCCAATTGATTCTGGAGCCGAGATTTTTTACTTATCAAAATTGGTAAAAAAATCCTATCAAAAGTGAAAAATCCTACCATAAGTAAAACATTCTACCATAAGTCAATTTTTTTTACCATACATATTTCTACTACTAAAGTGTTTTTTCCAAACGGATTTCTTTGCCAAATTGACTTTTAGCAGAGAAATTGACTTCTGGAAGTGTTATCATGCAGATACTAAATTATTTCGTAGATTGAATGGGATAACTTTGATTTAGGAAAGTTTCTATTCCATTAACTAGTAATTACCAATTTTAATATAGACCAAAATATCAGGAGCATGCAAACCATACAATCTAGATTGCATCACGTCTGTTTGCCGTGCCATTGATTTATCACATATCATTTGTGTCACGTCATCCATTTAAGCTAGGTCGTCATACGTGACCGACACATCGTTGCCATGCAACGCCTGTTAGCCTAAATTTAGCAATTTAAACAAACGATTTCCAATTGATAGGGAATTTCCTAGTGCTTTGTTTTATGAAGTGTTAATCAATGTTTGGACATTCGCATGATCATCTAACATGTTAGTATTCACGTTAAAATTAGTCCAAGTTGCCTCATAAAATATATATATTTTTGAAATAAAAAAAAAAAGGTACCGAAAGTCCGTTAGAAATGTCTAGCGTTTTTCCCCATGTTCGTAATCTTTGGTTCGTCGAAGTAAAATAATTTCCCGTGATTTACATAGGTGTCTAATCAACTTATTAAAAATGATTAGTGGTGACTCATAAATGAAATAAACTTGGCAAGATCTAGTCGATTGTGGGTTCTTCAATGGGCAGCGTTTAAGTGGCAATTATAACACGTGACGAATATCCATCTGACTCTAGACATGGAAGGAAGTTGAAATCTGAGTCCAGAAGAATCCATCGACTGAGGGACAGACATGGGAGGAACTGAATTCTTATGAAGTTTAGGATGCATACCCGGAGCATAGACAATTCGACCACTTTGAACAAAAATCATACAACATGAATCAAAGGAGTTTCATATGATTTTGAAGAAGGTAATTCCTATTAGATCTTCTTAGGTTTTGAATTTCGAATCGGTTTTAGATTATATTTCCTAATGTTTTGTCTTTGAGTACAAGAGCTTTTGAAGTTGAGTTCTGTGAGCTTTTTTACTTCAAATTCTCAATAAAAGTTCTTTGCCATTTCATTTTCATTTTTCCAATTTTGCTTGCGCAATGTCCTATTATTTCACGTTTTAGAAAGTCTTTTGAGATTTCAAGGTATATTAGAATCGATCTATCTTTAATTTTTTAACTGGTCATCAATCGATTTCCACCGGCTTTAACAATGGAGATCACTGCATCTCCAGCGGCTTAAAAAAAAAGAAAATACAAGTAACTCAAACTTATTAAGAGATACTTCAACCGCAATCCCAGTCAGTAACTGCTTATTACATTGATCATGGTATGAAAAATGAGGGGAAATTACGCGATGTTACCCGACACTTCTCCGTGACGGCGAAACCATCTCACCTTCAAGTGAGCAACTTCCTGCTGTCCTATATCCTGCAATGTATCGGTCAATTTGGATGCGGCTGCTAAGCAAGCTGTCGGGATAGAAATTTTCCATTATCTCACAACTGGCAGACTATAAGTTATGATCCCTTCTCTTTCTCTATACAGTTGCGAAACCCAGCTTCGTGTGTTTCGGGTCCCGGAGGCACATGGTCGGACAGCGGCTGAGCCGCCCATTTGTTGTTCTCTACATTTTTCAGATGATCTTTGCTTTGCCGTGCGTGCTCATGTGAGATACTTCAAACCATCACCCCATCTGCATCCGCTTTTGATGTTGATCATGGTATAGAGTTGAGGACGACTACATGGTATTTCCCCGACCCATCTCCGCTATTATCTTATCCAGTTTCGAGTGAGCAATTTTCTGCATTGAGCATTCTCTGCTTGCACGAGTTTTCTGTCTGGTAAGTGATAACCGCCAATTTGTTTCAGTCAATTTGGAGTAAATAAGGGGCTAATGTTCAGAGCATACCAAGGCATAAAGAAATTCAGCAAAGCCAACAGAATATGGATTCTCACAGAACAGTTACAATACAATACAACTTCACTTTTCATTCATACTCGAAACCGAATTACAAACCCAATTCAGCTTGAAATCAAGACGGTTCCAGGCCGAACTAGAAAACTGGCATAAAGTTTTTCAGATCCAGAGGGCATGGGCTCGGGGTGATCCAAGCCGGGGGCGGCCACAGGATCCTCAAGTAATCCGGCGAGAAGGCCGCCCTCTTGATGCTGTGGTCCTCCATGCAAAAGACATGAACTTTGGCACCATAAAAATCATTCAACTCAGTGAAGTAAATGCAGTTCCCAACGCACCCACCAAACTCTTGCACAGACACTGAGAAGCAACTGTGATCACCCAGAAACAGGGCCATACCATCGAGCCTCCTCACTTCATCCCATTTGCCCCATTCTTGATCCAACCTATACACTCTAAGTCTAACCGTCTCCGAGCTGACCTCCAGATTATTCCGGAACCTTGTCACACCGCCCACGTCAAGGTACCGGTCCACCACATAGAGGTCGCCACCCGACTCCACCAGGTGCTTCCTGTCGCCGCCGCCACACATGGGCGGCGAGAACTGCACGACTTGGAAAGACGGGTCGATCCACGACACGGTCCCAAGCCTATCCACAGCATAGAACTGCCCTTTGTAGACCATGACATCGTCAAAATGACAACCTTGGCCTTCAATCACACTCCATCCCTCATCCCCATATCTCCAATACCCCAGTTTCCCTCCCTCAAGAATCCCAACAACCTTACACTCCCCCGCATCGGCCCACGCCGAATCAGGAAACAGAGCTACCTTCGCGACAGCGCGCAAATTGACCCCTTCATCGACCTCGACAGCGTACTCTTTACCAATCTCGGTGACCCTGAAGTCCAAAGTGTTCAACACGCTAGGAAAAGCACCAGGCTTGTACTTGATGGGCTGCTTCGAGAGCGGGCTCAGGAGGCGGAGCCGACGGCCCGGCTCGCCGGATTCCTCCAGCTTGACCAGCCAGCCAACGGATGGGCCGGATTCATCCGGCGATTGGAGGCGGTAGAGCGTGGATTGAGTGACGAAGGCGTGCTTTTGACTCGGTCGGAGAGGGAGTTTCAGGGGAAACAGAGGAGGGTTGTTGTCATGATGGGGAAGAGTAGGGATCAGAGAACGCCAAGAAGAGCAGACGCTGCGGAATCGGCGGACGTCGGTGGGAGCGTCCAGCCTTTTCGCAATCATCCACCAGAGCTCCTTGGGGAGATCGGCCCATGGGACTGCGTTCTCCATCTTGCAGGGAGATTCCAAGACCTAGAACAGCGGAACTGCAGATGAGCGGCCCTCACTGGCGGCTTTACTTTTTTTCTTTGTTTTTTTTTGGCTTTCTATTTTGTTATTCTGCTGTTATTGCCTTAGGATACAAGGACTTAAAAAACGGACTTTGCTTTGTTAGTCGCCTCGTTTCTCCTCGTTTGTATGGTACCCCCCACCACCCCACCCCCCCCCCCCGCCAAAAAAAAAAAAGACTTTGACCGGGTTCTATCAACCGATACGATTGACGACATGTGTCCCTCATTAGCTTTATCTGTTAATTTAAATATGACAAAAAGAGATCAAGATATTGCATCTAATTTATGCATTATGAAGGATGGTATTCAGATACAGTCTTCTATTTCTGAAGTCTATTTTTTAAGATTGTTCAGAAGCTGCGAGATATAGTCATGGGCGGTTCCATGGAACCGGCGGTTCCGGTTCAGGAATCGGCCCTTGAAGGACCCTTTTCGATTTTTCGATTCTAGCTCGGAACCAATGGTTCCACCGATTTAACTTAAAAAACAAAACTCTTCTTATATTTTATTTGACCATTTTAGATTAACAAAGTGAAGATAGCCTAGTGGAAAGGAACTTAGATGGAAGAGGAGAAGTCATGGTTCAAATCCCCTCCCTCTCACAAAATTTATGAAAATCGAAGTTTTAGTTGTATAGATGATTCAGATTCTGCACCAACGGTTACTAGATAGGATTAGGGTCATCACTTATTGTAAAGCTTCATTGATTCATCTAATGGAATTCAACCAATCGGTTATGAGCGTGGGAGAGTGGACTTAGACTTTATCTAAGCCAAACCACTATAATCTTCGTGTGCAATATTTTCTATCTCTAAATTATTATTATTGTATTTGATAGAATATTGCTTGCTTGTGTTTATATTATGAATCTGCATACTTAAAAATTGTATACTCGTATTCAAAATCAAAACTGCACATATTCATATTTCAGATTTTATGTGTATTTTGTCTTGATTATTTTAATTCCACATTTTTTAGTCAAAATTATTGAAAATTACATATTCATCCTTCTAGGTGATATCGCTAAATACAACATATGTATTATGTGGCTTGTCCAATTATTCATTTTTCCCAAGCCTAAATCAATTTCTTGTCTTTTTTAACATCTCCGACAACAAGCCTAGAATACGTCATAGTTTAATAAGAAGGAAATCACATTTTCTAAACAATATAAACTAAAATTTTTCCTCGAAAATGATTTTAAAAAAGAGAAATAAATTTTTTAGTTAAATAAATATGTCCTTTTGGAGAATGTTGTGTCGAATGGAATGAAGCTAAAATTACTTTTGTGATCATAAGAAGAGATGGTCAACGGGAATGCCATCGCTGCTTTCTCCTTTTTCTTCCATAAGGACATCACTTTGGTACCCGCGAGCGTCAAGCTTATCATCATCCAAACTTTGATCATCGACAGTTCGAACTCTCTAATTTAGGTACCAATTGCCTTCAATCACGAACTAGATGTCCGGTCCGATTGCACGAGGATTGGGAGGGAAATCACACCGAAGCACCAGAGCGCTTGATTGCAAGAGAAACATACACAAGCTACAGCGCAAGTCATTCAAGAACGTCTTTCTTCGAGTGAAGTTAGGTGATTAATTCTGCGATATTGCGCGAGTAATTTTTTCCAAGTTCCCTTCTCGCACCTCTAGCGCTCTGCCTACCCGCTCGTGTCGATTTCGGGATAAGAGCTATTTGGGCTCTGTATATTGTTTTCAAACGAACACAAGCGAGATGAGAAAGACCTCTTGCAAAGCGGGTGCGCGCCCTCGTCTGAGTATCATCGACACTTTGAAAGGTTCGTCGGGACGTAGCCATTGATTAAGTGAAGCTGGGACTTTCGAGGGGATACAAGAACCCAGCAGAGGCCCATTGCATCAACTGCTAACGAATTAATTCAACCATCTCCCATCAAAGATGAGGACATCAATAAGCAACCACTAATCCTAATCTGTTCTTTCATAGTTTCTGTTGACTAAGTGTCGTTCTCCTCGGACAAAGAGGACTTAGCCAACTGTGAACGAAAGTCCTGATATGTTCGTCCCGTGGTTGTTGGTAACTGATGCATATGACCTTTCTCGTGAGGTTGTACACCGTGCGGTTCATGGTCAAAATGACGAATAATGGCCAACTGTTCCCGTTGAAACTTTGGTATTAAAGTCCCGTAAGAAGTTGGATTAGAAATGAAGAGATGTTTCGGTTCATGACCCTTAATCGACGAAATCGTACAACTTCATAACGTTTCGTCGGAACCGTACGACTTCGTGACGTTTCGTTGAATTATTTCGACGAACCCTTTCGATGAAACCATATGTTTTCGTGAGTCTTCATTCTTTTGGAAGATGTCTATCCAGCTTCGTAACTCTTCATCTATTTGAAAGAGAACTATTCAGATTATTGACTCTTCATTCTTAACCTCTATTTCTTGACTTTTCGTACCACTATTTATAAATAATATTGTTAAAACAAGGAGATTTCGATGATACATATAAAAGAAAGAATCCTAAAAGATATATCCTCTAATCTAGCTAATTGCAATCCTTCAATCTCGCTAATTACAACTCATACATATCTTTTAAAACTCATTCTAACACTCCCCTTCAAGTTGGTGCATAAATGTCGCGAATGCTGAGCTTGCCAAATGATTTGTAGAAGATCTTGCTTTTGCCGACTTCGTCAAAATATCTGCCGACTGATCTTCAGATCGAACAAATAGAAATTGAATCACTTTGTTATCTAAGTTTTGCTTGATAAAATGACGGTACACTTCAATATGTTTGGTACGGTCATGCTGAATGGGATTATGTGAGATGTCCATTGCTACTTTGTTGTCACAAAACAACTTCATCTTGGTTCTCGGAGTGAAATCAATCTCTGACATTAAATTCTTTAGCAATAGGAACTCACACTACCCTTTGGCCATCTCTCTAAATTCAGCCTCTGCAATTGATAATGTCATCACCTTTTGTTTCTTGTTTCTTCAATTAACTAAATTTCCTCCCACAAAATTGAAGTATCCTGATGTAGATCTCCCGTCATAGGCACTCCCGGCCCAGTCTGCATCAATAAACCCTTCGATTTCAGGATGATCCCTTTTCAAGAATCTCAAATCTCGCCTTGAAGAAGACTTCGAGTAGCGAAGTATACGCAGCACTACATTCATATGATCTTCACTCAGGGCATGCATGAATTGGCTAACGATAATCACAATATATGCAATGTTAGGACGTGTATGCAATAGATAAATTAGTTTACTAACTAACCCTTGATATTTTTCTTTATTCGTTGGCACTTGATCTGGATACACCCCAAGTCTATGGTTTTGAATAATTGCTGTCTCTACAAGTTTGCAGTCCAACATTCCCAACTTTGCTAATAGATCTAATACATACTTCCTTTGTTAGAGAAATGTTCCCCCTGCCATCTTTGCCACTTCAATACCTAGGAAATATTTCAATCCTCCAATATCTTTCATCTCAAACTCATCAGAAAGTTTCTTTTGGAGCTTAAATATTTCGATCAGATCATCTCCAGTAATAATCATATCATTAACATAGATAATCAGCAATTTTACCTTTCCTTGATGTCGTTTGAGAAATAATATGTGATCCAAGTCACTTTGAAAATATTCATATCTCTTCATTGCTAAAGTAAACCGGCCAAACCATGCTCATGGAGATTGGTTCAGACCGTATAGGGATCTTTTAAACTTATACATCGCCTTAGATTGTAAGGATGACCTAGTGGAATATCCATATAAATCTCTTTTTCAAGATCACCATGAAGAAATGCATTCTTGAGTGTAATGGCCAGTCTAAATTAGCTGCACGAGACAACAAGACTCGAACAGTATCAAGTTTAGCAACAGGAGAAAAAGTCTCCTGATAATCAATCCCACAGGCTTACGTATATCCATTTGCTACCAGTATTGCCTTGTATCTCTCAATGGATCCATCTGCTTTGTACTTGACATAAAACCCATTGACATCCCATAGTCTTCTTCCCATCGGGCAAATTCATCAGCTTCCAAGTCTCATTTTTCTCCAAAGCAGTCATCCCCTCCTCCATTGATTAAACCCACTTAGGGTCTTTTAGAGTATCATGCACCCCTTCTAGAATATGAATAGTAGAAACATTTGATACAAACGCCTTTAATTAGTCTGACAACCTTTTAGTTGGCACACAATTTGTAATGGGATTGATAGATCTCTTCTCTTTAGTGTCTAGCGAATATCTATTCGGCGGTTGGCCTCGATTGTGCCTAGCAGGTAGTTTGTATCCCACAAAAGTATTAGATTCATCAAAGACACATGAATGGGTATAAGAGGTTACCTCAGGAATATTCTCAGGAGTTTAGCTGGGTACTAGAGAAGGAGGAAGCTGTTCTTCGTGATTTCGCTAAAGTTATGATGCCTCAGACGATGCCTTATTTAACCTCTTAGATGATGATTCAGACTATACCATCTTCTGAGAATCAGAAGACGATTCAGATGACACCTTCCTACCTCCCTTAGATGGTATCTCCACAACTTTCTTAAGGCCTCCGTCCCCTTCGGACAATATACTACCAAAAAAACTCCTACCAATTCGCCATTTCTATCTGTGTCTCCCCCTGAAAGGAAGAATTGGAGTCCGGATAAAAGGACGTAGCTTCAACAAAGGAGACATCTATAGTCACATATGTTCGTCGGGTGGTAGGATCGTAGTAGCGATGCCCCTTCTGGTATATACCATATCCCAAGGATAGGCATCATCGTGCACAGGGATCAAGCTTTATCCATTGATTTTTCGAGATGTGAACAAATCCAACACACCTAAATACCCAAGGGGGGATGGTCAGAACTGACGGTAAAGCAACATACGTGGACAATGTTTGTAATGGTGTCTGGAAGTTCAACACTTTAGACGGCGTCCGATTGAGGAGATGGACAGTTGTAGTTATAACATTATCCCAAAATCTTCGAGGCACATGACTTTCAATCAACAGAGCTCAAGCTATCTCGAGGATATGTCCATTTTTTCTCTCCGGCACACCATTCTGCTGAGGTGCTTGAGAGCAGGATGAATCATGAACCATGTCATGTTGTTGAAAATACCCATTAAGATATTCATTTATGTATTCTTCACCATTATCACTTCTTAACACTTGGATCTGACCACTAAATTGGGTCTGTAACATAGTATGAAAATATCTAAATATCTTAGCTACCTCATTTATGCCTTTCATCAAGTAAAGCCATGTCATCCTAGTATAGTAATAGGAAATGGACAAATCATCTACAACCCGAAGCAATAGCAATAAGAGATGGATCACAAACTTCTGAATGTATCAAAGAGAATGGAACTTTATTTTTATTCAAACTTATAGGAAACATAATTCTATGACTCTTAGCCAATATGCAAGTCTGACATTGTAAGTATGAATCCTTCAAATTCAAAAAAAAAAAAGGATCAGGAAGTAACCGCTTCATATAACCAAATGACGATGTCCCAACTGCCAATGCCAAAGTCATATCTGTTTCTCCCTACTGATGGATGTACTCCAAGCATTATTTGCACTCCCTGAACTGAAGTCATCCATGTAATACAACCCCCTCTCTTAGTACCGCACCTAATTATCTCTTTCGTGAGACTATCCTGAAATAAATAAAAATGAGGATACATTATAACAGCACAATTCAAGTCCCTAGTAACTTGTCCAATCAAAAATCATTTAGTCGATAATGAAGGGACAAGCAAAGTGTTAGGAAGAGGGAATGTAGGGGAGATCGCAATAACTCCAGCCCCAGTCGCCGGATAGGTGAATTCATTAGCATTTGAGATACTATTACGTCTTGGTTGTGATGTACGAACAAAGCCATCAGGGGAAAAAGCCATATGATCCACGGCTCCGGAATCAATGATCCAATGATTCTGCAACTAGCTAAAGCATTTCATGGTTACCTTTCGACATCACATTCCGTGGATCCATGTAAGATAGCCGAGACTCTGTGGTCACTATGCACACCTTCCCTGTCCTTCATGCTTGCTTTTGAGCTTGCAACTCTTTCTACCAATCTGGATATCCATGAAGCTTAAAGCACGTCTCTTCGGTAAATTTAGAATTGCCACAATTTGAGCAACCTCCTCGAGGAAAAGTTTTATGTCGTGGTGCTAAGCTAGGTCTTCCACCTTCCTACGCAATTCCAAGTTTTGCTATTTGCAGCAAGGAATCTTGATTTGCTTTGACGTTCGCCCTATTCCCTCGAGCTACCATGGCCGCCGAATCATGACCAGCGTCGTTGTTCATTAGCATCACACTTAGTCTCATGTCTTCCCGTTGGACACGTGCATAGGCTTGTTCAACCGTAGGAAACAGTTGCATCTGCAAGACATCTGCTCTGACCTTGTTAAGACGGTCATCCAATTTATCAAGAAATATGTAAACCCGATCTTCCTGTATAGCCATATTATGTCTTTCAATATCTTCGGGACACGCATTGGGTTTGGGCGACGAAAATCATCTCTCTCCACAACTTTTGAAGGTTGTTGTAGTATGTCTCAGTTGGTCCTCCTCCTTGTCGCATCCAAGCCACACGCCTCTTCAAGTCATAAACTTGAGAGGCATCTGTTCCGTTAAAGAAGGTCATTGCAACTGCATCCCAGACAGATTTCGCTGTTGGAAAACGAATGAAATTGCCAATCAATGCCATGTTCATGGAATTGATAAGTCATTCTTTCACAGTCGAGTCTTCGATTTTCCACCTCCGAAAGCTAAGATCTATAGGTAGTGACTGAGGGAGGTCTCCATTGATATATCCCAATTTGTCTTTGCCCATAATATACATCTCGACAACCTGACACCATATTCCATAGTTGGCTCCATCTAGTTTAATTGCAATCTGTGATGAAGCTGAATCATTCTATGTCATTGGGACTAGAGGAGGAGGAGTGGTGTGGTTCTGAATCAGAATCTGATTTAATCGAGTAGTTAGATTCTCCAAAAAGGTTATGTGGTCGAATTCTCCTCTTGATTCTGGGTGGGAATCAATGATTCAGTAGGGTTCTGATCCGCCATAGATTCAAGGCCAATCACGAGAGAGATGAAGATGAAGTCGGCTGGTGTGAAGATGAAGATGATGATTGACGTACAATACTCCCAAAGACCAATTCTAAGGCTCTGATACCATGTTAACACAGAGAAATTTCCATGAAGAAATCATATTTCTCTATTTTCTTTATATCTTATTCATATCTTTTTGCAATGACCTAGATGTCTATATATATACAGATAAAGGAAAGAATCCTAAAATATATATCATCTAACCTAACTAATTATAATCCTTCAATCTCTCTAATTACAACTCATGCATATCTTTTACAATTCATTCTAACAAATAGCATTGACCATTGCATTAGATACAACAACTGTTATGTTCGCCATCCATTCATCATCGTCATCGTTTTGTGCAATTATTTCGCGAAGTTATGTTCGAAGTTTTCCTCTAAAACAAATATCGATTTCGAGAAAAGTCAATCCGTTCTATCCTGAAAGGTAATTTCCAAGAACCTTGTTTACCGGTTGAGTGAACAAATTTATCTTAAGGACAAAATGTAAATTCGTTGGGCTCTGATAATTCATCTGCATTCAGATTATTCGTTCACGATTGGTTTCAGATTTGTCTATCAACCTAATTTTCCTATACGAACGTTAAGTCTCGCGTATAGGCGACAGCAATCTCAACATACAAACTTCCATCCACTTAGAGAATGACAGTTCCGGGGGAGTTCAAACTAAGCCCTCGGGCAATCATATGTTAATTCGCGAACCCGGTGAATCCTCAGCTGATAATGTCCGTTCCATTTCCTGTCCTTTGAGCTTTTCTGTCTCTCCATGTGAGTGTGATCAGCGTCTCGATCGCGAAGCCACCAAGCTTGCGCGTGCAAACCCGGTATTGCTCGATCGGAGACAAGCTTCAGCAATGGCATCAAGGAACCATTAAATTGTTGTCCTAATCTGCTGCTTCAAGCTAATCGTCGCCTTCGGAGATTTAGCTCATTCCAGGGCATGCAAATCAGCACCGCAAGCTCTAACGCATTGACTTGGCTCGAAACTGCAGAAACATGACGGCAAACTCGTCGGCTCTTGGTTGGTGCCGCTCCGAGCCTATGAATAAATCACTTTCTTTCGAAGACTTGACGAGGTGAAGTTAGACTTGTCAAAATGATGGGTCCGCTCGAAAATGATCCGACTCGTACCGACATATTTGTTAAAATATTAACATCATTGATTTGGTATCGCAAGGAGAAATAAAATGAAGATTCAAGACTTGTGGTATTAAAGGGCACAGAAATAAAGAGAAAATATGATCTCTTTGTCACTATTCATGAATAGTAAATGACAAAAATCAATGTTTATAAATAGTGAAAGTAGAAAAGAAGATTGAATTGCCGTGTGTTTTTCATCATGAAGCTTGGACCTTTTCTTCCTCCATGATAAGTTTATCGCATGAAGATTTTGTAGACTTTGTTGATTTATTTTTGTCATTCTTTTGACTTTTTTGTCTTTTTATGAGCTTTGGATTCTAAGCATGGATTGTATTCCCTTATTTTCTTGGCTTTTGTCTTCAAAAGAGTATGTGTTTTCTATACGTATGTGGGGTTGTTTTATGTATCAATTAAGAAGCCAAAGGAAGTGTTCTCTAATAAGAATATTTTCTTCATACGTTTCTTGCCTTGTTTCACATATCCTAAAATCATCCTTATTTGTTTTGATTCCAAAAATATTTAATTATTTTTTACCCATTCTCGTGCAATACAAATTTAGATACTCACATAAGACCCAACTCATATTGCTAAAATAATTCAATATCAAATTCAATTTATAAAAATTTATTTCTTATAAATTCTTTAAAAAAAATATTTCTAAAATACTGTGGACAATTTTTATAATGGCAAAATAAAATTCCGAATTTTTGTATTTTTGTATTTTCTCTTTTTCTTTTTCTTTTTTTCCTTCTACATCCAGCAAGGATCATTGGTGACCGGCGACGACCGACGACCGTGACAATGGGCGTCAAGTGGACGGCAACCAGCCAAATCCCGACAAACTCAAGGCTCGCTTGAGACCGTTGCGGGTTACATACATTTTGGATTCAAGTTAAATAGGATGAGACACATATAAACTTAGAATTTTACATTTCAAGTTTTCAACCGACTTTGACCCATTTCAAAATTTTAAGTGACCCGTATTCAATCTGAGCTCATTAAAATTGAGTTAACAAATGAGTTGTTGACCCACGTTGCCACCTCTGGGTAAAGTATGCGACGGACCTATATTATAGTCTTGATTTCTTTGGAATTTTGTAAAGACCCCACATGTGGAATGGCTACTGGAAAAGGTTTCAAATGTAATTTAACTTTCCTTTTTCCTTTCATCACTCCATAATAACCGCACCTAATCCGAACCCCACCAAACCCCACCACGCAAGCTCCTTTCGTCTCTATCTTTCTACTTCTACTCTTAACCCCCTTAGCCGCCTCGGGACGGACCTTGACACCTCTCCAGTCGTCCCCCACCGGAAATATCAGCACTGCACCGTTCAACTCGGCCACCGTCGCTCGTCAGGCCACGCCACATCTCGCCTCTGTCGTAACGGCCTTCTCCTGGTCTTTTTCCCCTGCCACCTCTCTCAACCGGACGCCGGTCTTGATGGCGCCTCACGAGTGTCGAGTCTCACGGCCATGGTGGAACTATCGACCCCAAGTCTGGATTGGTGGCACATCATAAGAAATTTGGATGAAAAAAAAAAAATTGTCGTCTATTCTAGCACAAAAAGACATTCTTGAAATGTTATCATCTACAAAATACACCAAATAAGGAAAATAAATAAATTTCAAAATACCTCTTTACGTTGACTTGCTCTCGACAAACATTTGCAATTGTATCAATTCAGTATCTTTTTTTTTATCAATTAAGTCTTAAACATTTTGTATTTATGCTAAAATTCGTTCCATTTAGCTAGCCAATATTGGCGTGACGTCGCCAACGCAATTTTTAATAATATTTTACAAAAAAATAATTTTTCTTTTCTTTTCTTTTCTTTTCTTTTTGTTTTTTTTCTTTTCACTGATCAATGAGCTGTGACTGAAGCTCGGCCATCAAGCCTAACCATAGCAAGCCAGTTAGTGGGAAAAATAAAATAAAAAAGTATTAAAATTTATTAAAAATTATCCACATTAACATCATACAACCAAATTTATCAAATTGACTCGTATGCAAAAAGATTTATAACAAAATTGACATTACAATAAATTTTTTTTAATAATTTTTCTCGAATTCGTGGCTGGGGCTGTTGGGAATGAGCGAGGGGGAGGGTTCTTTTTAGTTCGAGCAACCTTTGAATTTGAGTCATGAATTTTAATGTTCAGATGGGCAGCGACATCAAGTTACAATAAGATGAAATTTTCATGGCACGCGGAGAATAGTGATTCTCCTCCAATAGCCTTGGGAGACGTCTGCCACTGTTTATTGCGGCACGATACGATTACGATCACGAGATACACCACCGCATGGAATAAACGGGCACGGAGGCATCCGTCGCCGGAGAGCCGCGAACCCGAGCATGGTCACTCTCCAAGCCGTAGTCCATCATGGGACGGTAATCCAAATCCTCGTCGTGCTCTTGCGCGAACTCCGGAATCCCGATCTCACTCCTCCTCACGTGGTCCCACAGTCGGTCGAGCCGGCTCATGTAGTTCAGCTTCCCGTACAACCTGCCACACATAACCGCATAAACACCCATGTCTAGAGTTGGCGTGCCTTGTGTGATATTTATTATTTAGATTTTGTTTGTTTCACGCAAAATGCATGGTCGTAAAAGTAAGAGTATCTCTCTAAAAGACGATCGTTTACGCTGCTTATGAAAAAAAAATGATAAATATTTTCATCGATAGTTAAAACATACAATATATACGATCATTTTTAAAAAAGATATTTTTTGAATCATGCATTTATCGGCTAATAAACGGAACCTGGGTACCTAATTGTTCATGTTTCGTTTGAAAACACAATGCACATTGCATTAGAAACCGAACTGATTCGCCCGGACATATTTGGAACATATCCATTCATTACTCACCCGCCGGTGAAGAGAAGGCGGCCGAAAGTGGCGAAGAAGAGCCGGGCCTGGAGGCCGGGGTGGACGAAGTGGACGGTCTCAAGATTGTCCTTGATCTGGGCCGGGATGGAGTCGTAGATGGACCGGAGGGCCGAGATTCCGGGGAAGTTGTCGCTTCTCTGGACTCCGCTGTGCACGTACACCACACTGAACCGCTTCCTGCACAGCCTCGGATAAATCTTCTCCTCCAGGTACTCGTTCACTACCTCGGCGCTCAGGAATCGAGCTGATGATCAGCACCAATCAACATCAACAATTTTAATCTCTCGCTTGCATTATCGCACAAACCGATCGTAATGATTAAGTTTCCAGCGCGGTCTCGTCCGGTTCATCTTGCAATTGAATTAACCACGATTTTCTGTCTTTCCACAAGATCTAGCGACAACCGAAGATGCATCCCGCGAATTAAAGCTTCCAGCATTATGTTCGACCAAAAAAGAATCGCATTTGCAGGAGCGGCGCGAAATTTATAACCCGAATTCGAAGTGGGGATCTTTTACCTGGGAAGAATTTCCCGACGACGAGGAGGATCTTGCGGCCGCGCTTGTCCCGGCCCTTGATCTTGAAGACCTGGAGCTTCTCGATCAGCTGTTCTTGCTCGGCCCGAGACAAGACCACGCACATCTTCGCTTCCTCGGCTGCTTCGGACTCAACGCTCCGTTCGTCTGCGGAAGTGAGGGAGGGGCACAACCAAGGGCGAACGTGGGAACGGCTGGCGGAATTCATACACGAGACGACAGGTGCGATAGATGTAAATTGTAATTATTGAGAGAGAGAGAGAGAGAGAGAGGGAGGGGGGACATGTCGGATGAGACAGGAATATCCGAAGGCATCTTCCATTTCTGGGACGAGTCGGTCGCTGATGATCTGGTCTGGTCTGAGATCGGGCTCCATGGGCGCGATCTTGCCGATCGTCGTTAACCGGGTCACGGGGGCGGAATTATCATCCGTCCGTCCAACCCTTCTCCACAAGAGATTGCGTCCGCGCGAATGAACGAATATAAAAGCTGACAAGGAAAGCAGAGATGGAGAAAAATCGATGCACTTTTAGAACACGAGATATTATTTATTTATATATAAGTCATGACCATGATCTTTTTCATTTTCCTTGAATGTTATTAAGGACATTTGTCCACCAGGGAAACAAGCCCGACTTTCATTTACCTAGACACAAATTGATAACAAAGCTTATGAGTATCTGAAGAATAAATTCCAAATAGATTGGGAGCTTGGTAAGTCGATTAATAGAAAGGGGATCCTTTTCAACGGATCTTTTTGACCCAATCCGACGGTTAATTTAGTTTCACGAGGGCAAGTTTCGTAAGATTTCACAAGCCAACCAAGTTCCTACCGTAGTAATTTGGTTTTAACAGCTTGTCCAGGTGTTACTCCTTGAACATCACATGGCGGCATCGGGATCCCCTACCATGATGGTAGAGAAGCCATGATTAATCTGAGACGTTCAATTCAAAATAGACTGCTCGGATCAGTCCACGTCATTTTTTACTAAAAAATTATAGATTGATTTGAACCATTCATTTTGAATTGAACGACCTTGATTTAATGATTTTTCTACCTTTATGGTAGGAAATCCACATGATGTGGAGGAGGCGATGACATCACCATCGTTATTCGTAATGACTACCATTGCTCCCAAGTTTTCTTTCTTTCATCCCGACTAGTCTTCCTCACAAATCGTACGGTCTTGTTTTCCATGCATCTCTCTTCAAGCCGTGTTAATGTAATTACAGTGTAAATAGCTCTGATACCAGCGCTGGGTGGTCTTGGGCCTCTCTCAACCCAAAAGTTAGCTCAAACATTGAGTCTTTCCCTCACACTCATTAACTGACCACCAGCCCCTTCCACAACTGATGTGGAAATAACCCCAACAATCTCTCCCTCACACATCGGGCCATGGGTTGGAGGGAGCGACAACCCGTATCTCTACCGAGTGACTATTGGGTTTAGACTTGTGGGTAACCTGGGCTCTAATGCTAGAATTAGAGTTGAATTTACGGATGATGTTACAGCTATAACTGAAAATTCTGATGGTGTTGATTGTGTATTGTCTGTCATTGAAGATTCGTTGTTTGACGGATGGATTATGAATTCTGATTGTTCTTTTCATGCTACATCAAAAAGGAACTGGTTTACTTCTTATCAAAACATAGATAGTAGTAAAGTGTAGTTGGGAAACAACGCTGAATGCGATGTTATAGGTTTTGATGATATTAAAATCAGAATGCATGATGGCATTGTGAGGACATTGACTAGAGTACAACATGTTTCAGAATTGAAAAAAAAAACTTAATTTACTTGGGTGCCCTAGATTCAGCTGGATGCAAGTATTCTTCACGAGGTGGAGTTCTGAAGATTGTTCGAGGTGCCCAGGTGATAATGAAAGGAGTCAAGCACACCCGTATAAAATTCAAGGTGAGACAATAATAAATTTCACTCCTGAGACGTCAACATCTGTTCGAGAGTCTAATGGCTACTCGAAGAAGGCTTGGGTGTTTGTGCGGAAGCACAAGTTTGATACTATTGTCAGGAATACACGGTCGAGAGCTTTGATCGGAACGAAGGCTGATAAGTTAATCAAACATGTGCGAACTGACAGTAGCATGGAGTCCTGCTCAAAACTGGTAAATAAATTCTGCATGAAAGAGGGCATAGTGAAGCACCGCACTAATGCCAGTAAAATTGTTGCGCGGAACCAAGCGATCGATCAAATAAAATAGATAGAAAGAGTAAAGTAAATCGGACACTAGATATATATAGTTCGGTCGTAGAGACCTACGTCCACGGGGAGAGTATCAACGAATTTCACTATAGAACGAGCGATATATGGAGATCACAAATCACACTCGAGTTACACAAACAATCTCAGTGTTTCTCAGCCTCAATTACATCCAAGAAAGTACACAGTGTTTAGCCCTCAATTCCTAACGAAATAATTTATCAATCTCGCAAAGTAATTAAAATACAAATCTAACCTCAAGATTTAACCGATTTCAACACTTAAATTCTTGATATAATTCCGCGAACAAAATCCACCGAGAAAATCCTTTGCCATGCACTCGCACAAGACAACGCTACAAGAGTTCACGGGCTCACCAAGCACTCATATGTCTGGCGCTTCAAAACCACAAGTTCTAATCAACTCCATCACGCCCAAGTATGTGTGTCTATATATATATATTGCTTGAGTCCAAGAGTTGACCAAAAAAAAAAACGAATCTCATTGGCTGAATGTCAATCCAATTCAGATATGTGTTGGTAGTCGTCTGCCTAGAGAAGAAATAAAGTCTTCAACGTGGATAAAGATTTCCACTAACTTGCACACCACTCCACTTTTGTATTTATCCTTTTTTATTCTTTTTTTTTTTTTTTTTGCTTTTCATGGTCAAAACCGTGGATTCTAAAGTGAAGTAGATTTCATACATCCAATCTTGCAAAAAGATATTAACGCAAGAGAATATATATATATATATATATATATATATATATATATTTCTCTATTTCTAATATCAGTAAAATATTCGATTCAGAATATTCACATTTTCGCTTTGGGCTCAAACTTAAGACATATTTTAACAATCTCCACCTTGACTCGAAATTTAAGCCAAATCGCAATCGCTTTGCTGATAATCCGAACGTCATCCACTACTACTCTCCCACAGCCCCAAATGCCTCAACCGCCACAATTATCATGCAAGTCCAAGCCGCGCTTGAACTTTGCATAACTGAGGGGCTCATCAAAACACCAACTGAATATGCACATTTAACTGCTTCACAAGTACTTTCAAACGCCAGCTCCTTAATCACAGATAAATCAAAACCGCCACTACGTCCATGTCTGTCAGAAAATTGAAAACGTATCTTGTCAATATTTGCAGTTACAGCAACCATTGACTCTATAGGCTCCACCTCTCTATAAGCACCATCTGTGTCGATTAATTCGCTAGTACCTATTACCTCAGGAGTTTTTGGTTGCAACTCAACCTCAAGCTGAACACCGTCCAAACCCATATGAATACTGCCATAACCACTTCTAACCAGAAGTACTGCAGACTTGTCAAAGGTAACTTCCCTGCTCCAAACGGGTGAATTTATTTTCGGACGCCACAACTGATAGCCACATTCATCTCGTGCATAGCCATGGAATATGCATCTTACCCTCACATTGAGCTTACCATCACTTACTAGATAATAGCACGGGCAACTAAGCATTCTAAAAATAAAATCATCAGCAACATTACCGACCACACTTCTTCGGAAGTCCGATATCCAATCACAGTCGATGGGGATCTATTTACCAAGTAATTCGTCATACTAAGCACATTCGCTGGAATTTTTCCAACCATACCAGCACTAAAGATCCTTTTATGGGATGTATTTAGTAATGCACTGTTCATCAATTCTACAAATTATTGTGGTTTACTGGTACTAGTGCAGTGTTTCACTATGCCCTGTTCCATGCAGAATTTATTTACCAGCTTGGAGCAGGACTCCATACTACTGTCAGTTCGCACATGATTGATCAACTTATTAGTTTCCGTTCCAATCAAAACTCTCGACCGTGTATTCCTAACAATAGTATCAAACTTGTGCTTCCGCACAAACACCCAAGCCTTATTCGAGTAGCTATTAGACTCTCGAACAGATGCCGACATCTCAGGAGCGAAACTTATCATTGTCTTACCTTAAAGTTTATACAGGTCATTGTACTTGACTTCTTTCATTATTACCAAGGCACCTCGAACAATCTTCAGAACTCCACCTCGTAAAGAATACCTGCATCCAGCTAAATCTAGGGCACCAAAGGAAAATAAGTTCTTTTTCAATTCTAGAACATGTCTTACTCTAGTAAATGTCCTCACAATACCATCATGCATTCTTATTTTAATATCACCAAAACCTATAATATCGCATTCAGCGTTGTTTCCCAACTGCACTTTACTACTATATATGCATTGATAAGAAGTAAATCAGTTCCTGTTTTGGTGTAGCGTGAAAATAACAACCAGAATCCATAATATATCCGTCAAACGATAAATATTCAGTGACACACAAGACATAATCAATACCATCAGAATTTTCAGTTGTAGCTGCAACATCATCCGCAGATTCAACTCTAATTCCCTTACCTGTTTCATTTTTCAGCTTAAAGTAATTTCTTCTAAGATGTCCCCTCCTGCCACAGTTCCAACAGATAGTATTGTCGATCTTAAATTAACTGCGTCAATTCATATTCATACTACTTCTACTAACACGAGTACTAGTTCTTTCTCTTTCACCTACTAAAGTAGCATATACTGATTCGCCAGATTCTTTTCTACGGATATCCTCACTTAGAATTAAATCTTGAATCCCTTCAAACGTCAAATTTGTCGACCCAAATAAATTACTAACAGGAGTAACAGTAGTATTCCAACTATGGGGCAATGAGGATAATAGAATCAAAGCACGTACCTCATCTTCAAAGTCAATCTTAACTGAACTCAATTGACTAACGATCACATTGAATTCATTGATATGATTGACAACTGATGTACATTCGTTCATCTTTAAATTAAACAGACGTCGCATCAGATAGACCTTGTTGATCGCAGAGGGTTTCTCATACATGTCCGACAGGGCTTTCATCAAACCCGCGGTGGTCTTCCCCATGGCGATATTAGATGCGATATTACGAGCTAACGTCAGCCGAATAACACTCATCGCTCGCCTATCTAGCAATTCTCAATCAGCTTGCTTCATCGTTTCTAGTTTCTTCTCAGACAGAGGCTCATGCAGCTTCATTTGATATAAATAATCTTCTATCTGCATCTTCCAAAAACCAAAGTACTTCTCCTCAAATCTGTCGATTTTTCCTTTAGCTTATTCTGTCGTCATCGATTCGCTTCAACTCGACAAGCCTAGCTTTGATATCAATTGTTGCGCGAACCAAGCGATCGATCAAATAAAATAGACAGAAAGAGTAAAGTAAATCGGACACTAGATATACATGGTTCGGTCGTAGAGACCTACGTCAACGAGGAGAGCATCAACGAATTCTACTATAGAACGAGCGATACACGGAGATTACAAATCACACTTGAATTACACAAACACTCTCAGTGTTTCTCAGCCCCAATTATATCCAAGAATGCACACAGTATTTAATTCATAATTCCTAGCGGAATAATCTATCAATCTCGTAAAGAAATTAAAACATAAATTTAACCTCAAGATTTAACCGACTTCAACACTCAAATTCTTGATATAATTTCGCGGACAAAATCCACCAAGAAAACCCTTTGCCAAGTACTCGCACAAGACGGCGCTACTAGACTTCACAACCGCACCAAGCACTCATATGTCTGGCGCTTCAAAACCACAAGTTCTAATCAACTCCATCATTGCGTGAGTCCGAGAGTTGACCAAAAAAAAAAAAAAAGGAATCTCATTGGCCGAATCTCAATCCAATTTAGATATGCGTTGGTAGTCATCTGCCCAGAGAATAAATAAAGTCGTGGATAAAGATTTCCACTAACTTGCACACCACTCCACTTTTGGAATTATCCTTTTTTTTTTCTTTTCACGGTCAAAATCGTGGATTCCAAAGTGAAGTAGATTGCATACATCCAATCTTGCAAAAAGATATTAACGCAACATATTATATAAATATATTTCTCTATTTCTAATATTAGTAAAATATTCGATTCAGAAAATTCATATTTTTATTTTGGGCCCAAACTCGAGAAATATTTTAACAATCCCTACATTTATCTATCTTGTTCATCTTCTTGAGCCAGCGCATTGAATTTAACTACGCTTGTTTTCATGCGGGGCGAGCTCTTGAGATTATCTCTTTTGCGAATCTAGATCCAAGTGGGAACTTGTGATTAACAATGGAAGAAGAAAGTAAAGGAGGAGGCGAGGCAGTCCAACAAGAAAGAACAAGGATAAGTAACCATAGAGACTAAAAGCCTATTTGACAACGGTTCTTATCCAAAAAAGTAATTCTTATTAAAATTATATTTTATGATTCTTTTCTCTAAATGATTTTTAGAGCATTAAAGTGTTTTTGGTAACTGTATAAAATTTCTATTACTATAACCGAAACGTATTTGGTTACTTTAGTAACTGTGCAAAATTTTGTTCTGAAAATAACCAAGTGGTGGGAATTCTTTCTTTAATTTTTTAACTTCTCCCCATTATTTAAATTTTTAAATTTTGTTATTTGTTTTTAAATTTTTTATTCCCCTTTTTTCTTAAAATTGTTAAATTTTTTCTCGTTAAATTCTTAATCTTATTTTAATTTTAATTGTAAAAAAATTGTATTTAGAAAAATTTTCTTTTAATTTAAATTTTTTATTTTTTTTAAGTTGAGAACCACACGTTGATTTGATCTTTTTAAAAGAATTGAGACTTTTCTTTTTTTTGTAATTCTCAAACGTGATTCTTTTTTTTAGAATCAATTTTTTAATTCTTTTTTGTTAAATTTTAAGGTCTGTTCTCGGGACAATTTTGGAGAAAAATAAGAATAAAACAAGAATGGGGGAGGCTACTGGTTTTAAGGTTTTATCGGCTGAATCAAAAATGGGGAAAATGGGATGAGATAAGGAATCTCGGTGATGTTGCTCTCTTTTTGGTTAATTACAGTTGCTTCTCGGTGTCGGTGAAAGGATCCGGCGGATGCAAGGAGAACTGCATATATTTCACGGATATTAACGAGACCCGATGGGAGAGAGTTCGAGTTTTCAACATGAAGGATCGCCCCAAATGGGTTCGCCCTGAGTGCTTACTCGCGCAAGGAGATATTCTAGTTATTTCACAGTAGAGCCCTTGAGTATGCTGAGATACAATTGAGAACTGGTCTGCAATCCCTTAGTTGAAAAGGGAGAGGATAGAGTTTTATATTCTAATAGAATGCTATATTTTCTTGATGATCTGATTGTATCATTCTAATTTTTGGGATTTATCAACCGTCGATCTCAATTAGTTTGGGATAAAGATGCTATTGATGTTGATATTGGTGTTGATCTGAGCGTAGCATGGGTGGATAATCATGTTTAGTCCGTTTACAACCACAATCCAATACGTATCCAGGGTCATTAGATCTGCTGAGGGTTCCCTTTCTTTTGTCTTTTGAGTGGAGTTCTAAAGGGACGACGTAGTCTTTAAAATTTTGCCGACTCCTCTCTGCTCCCCGCCGTGCCATGTCTGGCCACTGTCTTTGTCGACCTCAGGCTGGTCTACCCGGCCACGCACGTGAAATCAGGAGGAGGTGGAGATTTTCTGGGGATGGCACCAGTGATTTCCTGATATTCAGCCGACGGCTGACTCTGTCGAAATCTTATACATCACATGCATCTGATATGCTTTCGAGCACCATGGACGTTGCATGTTTTAAAGGCCGTGCCACACCTTGACTTTCATCTTTTGCTTAGCATTGATTGTTTTTTGTCCTGGTGGTGCTAACACAACCCAATGCGATGAGTTGCGGATCTTGTGAAGTTAGTAACAGCAAAATGACTGAAGGAACGCGAACCTCAACGGCTAATGAGAAGCAAGGAGCCAAATACCAGTGAGGTCTAAGCAAGTGAGGATTTCCTCAGCATCTTTGCGCTTGGGGCAATGATGCAGCTAGTGAGGTACTAATCGAGGCGCGTCTATTGCTGGTTGAAAACTATGTTCTCTTTGGCCTGGGTTCATCAAACCTAGGCCATTTAGAATTTCTGGAAGTGCTCTCCTCACGGGGTAAAGCCCTACGGCTCCCGGTTTAAAATTGTAAGTCGGGAGATTTTGCAAACCTATGAAATTTCTTCTTGGCCAACAAAAGAACAGCGAAAAGCAGAACCTTAATTAGTCAATTTTCTCTGCATCTTCATCGGCCAACACCAAGCCTGCAGAAATACCCTCATCAATCCTTTCATCTTGCTGAGGAGGCCCTTGTCACCAGCAGTGATGACTACGGCTGAGCTCGTCGGACTGGAGCTTTTTCGACGGTGATAAGAAAGATGGGGGCAGAATGAGATGGAATTTGACAGTGAATATACGAGTCAGGAGAACAAGATGGAATTTGACGGTGAATGCTGGAGATGATGGCAGGCCTGCGGGAGCAGACTGGATTTGGATGATCTCAAAGTTTGAAATCAGTATTAAAATCGTTAAAATCCTGGTGCCAGAATGATTTGTAAAGCAACAAGCAAAAGAGAAGAAGCACCATTTCAGACTACGTATAATGTGTGCCGGTGTATTGGAAAACTGAAATTATGCAGATCACAGTGATGAAGCATCTAATTAAGTCCACTAGACTGGTTGGATTCAAATCCAGACGCCCGGACAAGCTCCGACAATTCATTGCTCTCAGCTCACAACCCTGCGATAAATGTGCTTCTGTGAGAACTCATTTTTTCTTCCCAGACGGGAAGCATCAACTCCAAATGCTTTGCAGCAATATAGAAGAAAGTAATCTGGACCCCTTTCAGCATATTTTAATCAATGGATCATGCCATCGTGAAGGGCAACTGGGGAAAAAGTTGATGCCCAGAGATGCTGGTGAGTACTTGTGTTATAAAGCGGACTGTCTTGTATGTTGTTCGTGTGTTCGAGAGCTGGGCGCACGAGTTGATCGACTTCATTCACGGAGAAACTCCTCCGAATCCTCTAATTGCGATTAGGGTTTTTCTTTGTGATTAGCGGGAGTTCTGGACGTCCGTCGTTACAATTGGAGAGCAGGGACCTATTTAATTGGGACAGCAAAACAATCACTGTCTTGTGATAGAAATCTCAAGCTCATTTGCCTCTCCTTGCGTCTCTCGGCGATCGCAAGACCGTCTTGTAGTGGGGAGATCGGTCCCGTGGTCGGAACTCCCGAGGGAGTTGTGGGCGATGATCGGGAGAAAGCTCGTCAGCGACATGGACGTGGAGCGGTTTCGCAGCGTCTGTTCGATGTGGAGTTCCTCGGCTCTGTTCGTTGTGGCGTTTGTCGATACCTCCCGTTTCAGAGATGAAGCTCAGAATTGGAGGGGGCCTCATTGATCAGTGCATGGTCTATTTCCTCAAGCCACCATCGTCGGCTCCGGAGGAGCCGCGGTGCCCTCCATCTGCGAAGGTTGGTTGATCAAGGTAGCACCACATGAGGACAACGTTTACCCCTTGAATCCGCTCTCATTCCGACCCATCTTGTTCGAAGGTGGGACCTTTCCCAAGGTTTTGTGTACTATGGATTATAGGGTCACTGAGATTTTTGTAGAACGTTATCACATACGCCAGGATCAAGAAAGTTATCTTGAGGTGGTAAGGAAGGTGATCATGCTGCCGAATTCTCCATGGGCTGTTTTAGAGGAGACTTCGGTCGTCGGGATTTCCTGGAAAGGGAAGCTGAAGTGTTGGAAACATGGGAATGAGGATTGGGAAGTGCTGGATGATCCAAATTGCGAATACAACGACCTCATTGCTTACAAAGGGCAGTTTTATGTTGTTGATAGGTTCGGTATGGTGTCGTGGATTGATCCTTCTTTTAAGATCGTGCAGTTTTCACCTCCTATTTGCAGTGATGGCAATGGCGGGGACGAGAAGCATCTGGTAGAGGCGGGCAAAGATCTCTATGCGGTGGATCGATATTTCGATGAGGAGAGGAGATTTACTGGGATCCGGGCAGGCTATGTGATTGATACTGCTGATTTTATGGTTTATCGGCTGAATCAAGAATGGGGAAAATGGGAGGAGATAAAGAATCTCGGTGAAGTTGCTCTCTTTTTGGGCAATGACAGTTGCTTTTTGGTGTCGGTGAAAGGATTTGGCGGATGCAAGGGGAACTGCATATATTTCACGGCTCGAGGTGGGGAGAGTTCAAGTTTTCAACATGGAGGATCGCAGCATCAAGAGGGCATCATATTCGCCCGATCACCTGAGGATCCTGTGGCCGCCCCCAGCTTGGATCGCCCCAAATGGGTTTGCGCTGAGTCCTTGGTCCGAGTTGCCGATATTCTAGTTAATCCAGAGTAAAGCTAGTGAATTGGTTGAGATACCGTGAGAACTGCTCTCTAATTGCTTAGTTGAAAAGGGAGAGGAAAGAGTTTTTGTCTTTTTTCCAATGAGAACTGGTCCGTTTGCATGTTTGTTTTTGCCTTCTTCTGATGGAATGCTAGATTTTCCTGATAATCTGAGTGAAGCGTGAATGGATAATTCTTTTGAGTTAGTATTCTAAAGGGACCATGTAGTCTTTCAAATTTGCCCAGTTCCTCTATACTCCCGCCGTACCAAGTCTGGCTGCCGTCTTTGTCTACATCAGGCTGGTCTATCTCGGCCACACACGTGAAATCAGAAGCAGGTGGAGATTTTCTGGCTATGGCACCAGTGATTCCGTGATGTTCAGCCTGTAGCAAACTCTGCCAAAAATCTTTTTCATCATATGCATCTGATAAGCTTTCGGGCATCATGGACATTGGATGTTCTAAAGGCCGTGCCGCACTTGACTTTCATCTTTTGCTTAGCTTTGACTGTTTTTCGATCTTGGAAGTGCCAACGCGACCTCTATGCGATGATTTGCAGATCTGGTCAAGTGAGTAATAGTAGAATGACCGAAGAACGTGGGCCTCAGCGGCTAATGAGAAGCAAGGAGCAAAAGACCACCGAATTTGCAATTGACATGAAAGGTATACCACATCGGCCTGTAGGAACATGGAAACCGAGGCGCAGCTATTTCCAAACCCCTCTTTTGTCTGGGTTCATGCTCGGGCCTTTGAGAATATCTGGAAGGGCTCCCTACAGGCGAAACCCTAATGTTCCTAGTTCAAACCTTAACTGGTATGATTGGTGCTTGTGATATCATTCCTAGTTCAGGACTTAACTGGTATGATTGGTATTTGCGATATCAGGTGATAAATTTGTGAATTGTGTAACTTGTCGGATGATCTACAGGTCAGAGTTATTTTTGAATTGTGTAACTTGTCGGATGATCTACAGGTCAGAGTTGCGAGACTTTAGTATGTTGGATTGCTTTCTTTAGTCCAAATATATGTTTATTTATCCATGCCGTAAACCGAAAACCTGGGTCGGGGTTGGGGGCTATTGTAGCAAAAGAAAAAACTGCTTGATGTACATACTATTCTTCCCAATGACCTCCGTTAGGATCTGCGATGGAATGTCGCTAAGCCAGCGGAAGCACCCGTAGCGGTCCTTCAGCTTGCCGAGGAGCGCCATTTCAGACTATGTATAATGTGTGCCGGGTTATTGGAAAGTGGAAGTTATGCAGATCACAGGGATGAAGCATCTAACTAAGTCCACTGGATTCGCTAGCTTCAAATCCAGATGCCCGGGCAAGCTCTGACAATTCTTGCTCTCCGATCACGACCTGTGATGAATGCTCTTAGGTGAGAAATCATTTTTTTCCAGACGAGAAGCATCAACTCCAAATGCTTTGTAGCAAGATAAAAGGAAGTAATCTTGACCCCTTTCAGCATTTTGCAATTGATGGATCATGCCATCAATTATGGTGCTTTTTAATCTTGGCCACCCCCAGCTTGGATCGCCTCGAATGGGTTCGTACTTAGTCCATACTCGAGCAAGGGGATGACATTCTAGTTAATTCAGAGCAAAGCTCGTGAGTTGGATGAGATACATTGAGATTGGTCTGTAATTGCTTAGTTGAACAGGGAGAGGACAGAGTTTTATCTTTTTCCTACTTGCGTTTGCGTACAATCTTGATAATCACGTACCTTTGCGGTGTTTGTTTTGCTTTCTGATGGAATGCTCTATTATCTTAGATCTGCCGAGAGTTCTCTTTCTGTTGTCATTTTTAAGCTGTGTTTTATGAGGGACAATGTAGTTCTTCGAGTTTGTCCAACTACTCTGCTCCGGCCATTTCATGTCTCATCGCCGTCTTTGTCGATCTCATCCTATTCAAATTCCGGGCAAATCCGTGAAATCAGAAGCAGGTGAAGATTTAGATTTTCTGGTTATGGCACAGTGATTCCTGATTCCCAGCATACGGCGGACTGTGTTGAAAACATTTCTTCATGTATGTGCGTATGATGTGCTGTCATCTAAGAGTTTCATCTTTTGCATTAAGCTTTGATGCGATTTCTTCGTAATAGTTCAGGTCAGTAAAAACCCAAACTTCCTTCACAAATCACATTTAAAATCGTGATAAGTGAAATCTTTGTCCAAGTTGGAATGTCGACGTCCAAGATAGTATGTCGCCAAGCCAGCAGCAGCACCTGCAGTGTTCTCGCCGACAACCATGGCGAGCTAGTTGGACTGGAGCTTCAAGTTGAGAATGAGCCGGTGACTAAGAGGAGAACGAGATGGCATTTGACGGTGAAGGTAGGAGATGGAAGGAGACAGATTTGGCCGAGTTCTGGTGTACTACAGTGCTACTATTTATCGCGATTCAATTTTGGATTTTGAAGTTTGAAATCATCGTTAAAACAGTCGACTGTTTAGACCCTCAATTTTGGTTTGGGTTAAAGATCGGTTCAGTCCGGGTATTATTGAAACTCCTGGATGTGCATCAAAACATGTCAATGGACCGAACAATGTACAATTCTCTCATAGAGGCATTTCATTAAATATGTACGGAAAAAGATGGATTGATATTCGAGATAAAAGTTACAATATCCCGAAAAAAGAGGGGGGGATTGGTGTGGGGTGCCAGATGATTGTAAAGCACCGAGTAAAAGAGAAGCACCATTTTAGACTATGTATAATGTGTGCCGGTGTGTTGGAAAATGGAAGTTAAGCAAATCACAGTGATGAAGCATCTTAGCTAAGTCCTCTTAAGTTCATTAGATTCAAATCCAGATGCTCGGGCAAGCTCTGACAATTCTTGCTCTCCGCTCAAAACCTGCAATGAATGAATTTCAGTGAGAACTCTTCTAACCCCCGCGCCCCCCCCCCCCCCCCCCCCCACCCAACCCAGACGAGAAGCATCAACTCCAAACGCTTTGCAGCAACATAAAAGAAAGTAATATTTGGCCCCTTTCAGCATTTTGTAATTGATGGATCATGCCATGGGATGCTGGTGAGTATTATAAAGCAGACTGGAAACAGTTTTTGACAAGGGATAAAGCCATTTTCTCTATCTAGGACAAGCCACAAAACCGGAAATGAGGAAATCCCCATACCTCACCATTTATCAGCCATGTAGGGAAGCCTTCAATTCCAACATCAGCACATTGCTTGGCTATTTTAGTTCCTTTCTTGTATCCATCAGGAAAGCATTCCACATAGTCCAATATCTTTGCTGCGTCACGTCCAAACATCTGAATGCAAACTGTCAATGAATAAGTTTTGTTTCACTGAAAATTTCGTGAGCACTATGTCAACTATGACTGAGTTCATAGCTGGTCACAACCGCATGTTCACTAACAAAGAGGAGCTCCTCTCTCCTACTCCTCTATGCTCCACTCACCCACAATTAATTAGACAGGACGAGTTTCTGTGAAATATATCCTCTTCTATAAATTGCAAAGAGTATAGTCCTGACTTAAATTCTAAACTTCGGACATATTAAGTGAGATCAATTTGAAGAAGATGCGCAGCAGTCGAGTTTCTTTAATGACAACACCATGGACCCATAGGATAAGACAGATCAAACAGATACTGAAGAGGATCACTTACCTGTTTTTGTTCCAAACAGTGAGAGCACCAAAAAGCACCATACATTTTTGCACCTATAGAGTGCAAATGCCTTGCAAGAGAAACAGCAAAAGTGCTCGATGGTGTTGTAATCTCGGTTGTGAAAAATGGTATTTCCGTTTCAGCAAAGCTGCTCAAATAAAGAAAGAAGAGAAAGTAGCATCAGGCACGTGCGTGCCTTCCAATACAAAATCGTTAAATGCGACTTCTAATTTCAAGAGATTTATGGTGGTTATTCCAGAGGAAATTCACAAGCAAGGCTTTCCTGTTGCAACTCCATCCAAGAAACACAATATACTTCAACATTCGTAGGAGTGAATTGGCGCAAAAAACGAGCCATTCAATTAACCAAAATATATATACGACAAAAAGTGCAGATGGGCTGGAGACTAATGGACAATGTGTGATTACCTTGAAGGGATTGATTGAGTAGTACTATATGCAGTGCTCAGCGCAACTACCACCAAGCTCGCCATGCATAGCTGTAGTCCCATCGTCTTTTGTATCTCCTCAAACCCAAAATCCTAAGTAGGTGATTGACAGCATCATTAGGTCTTATTCCACCAACTAAATCAGCATTACATGAAAGAGAATAGGAATTTACATTGAGCATACCTTTATGGTGACGAAGAATAAACTGAATGACAATAAAGCTGACAATAGACAGTAAGAGCACGATACTCCAGAGAATTTTGTGCTTAAAAGGTACAAGAAGTATGCACTAGCAGTTGCCATGGATGTTGTGATCCCAAGCAAAACCAAAGGACCATTGGATTCCCCGAGTCCAAAAGGCAAATCTTTTCCTGTCAACCTTAAGCCAAGAACAGCGACAGTTCCATATGCAATCATTCCAATCAACGGAAGAGGGATACCTGTCAAGGCGAACATATCCTGATCAAAATCTTCCTTCAACACAATTCCATGAGAAGATTTAGATGCATTCCCGGTATGCAGATTTATTTGTCCAAATGCATGAGAACAGATGCAGCCAGATTTTATTTAAGCCAATCACTAAAGCATAGTGCCACCAAACCCAGTCGGATGCAATAAATGCAAAAGTTAAACCCCGTTCCCACATGCAAAAAACCAGCATATCAAATCGAAGAAGTGATAGATCCAAGATCGCCGCAACTTCACATAGCAAATGATCAAGATGCCTAAACACCAAAAACCCTATGCTAAAGAGTGCAGAGTTTTATCTAGTAAACCCTTCTCTCAAATTTCTGCTAAACACCACTATTAAAACAAAGCAAAGCAATTGTGAAAATGGTGTTCTCTAATTTTCTGGAAATCTACCGCACTTCGTAGCAAGAAAATTAAGGAAACAAAGGGTATTGATAATTCTAGCAGTAGGACGTCACTACACAGATCAAAAAGTGGAGACTGAAGAGAATACCAAAAACAGAAGCATAATCGCTGTTGAGCACGTCACCGCAGCTGCCACCGCCGATGGGGCAAAACGCGTCCGTGTTTGTAAGCTTGAGATACGTCAAGTACGCAGTCTCGCAAAACCCTACGCCTCCAAGTCCTGCGCACAACTTGTAAGTCAAGCCGCTCGACGATGAAGCGGCACCAGCATCTGCATCAGCAGTAGCAGAAGACAACGACGACGTTCCGGCCTCCGATTCTGACCCCTGCCTCTCTCTGGATGACGAGCACTTCACCTGAACCACAAAAGCTCTTGAGCTCCAACCGTAATTTCAGCAATTCACAAGTAAGGGAAAGGGGAAAAAAAAAGAATTAAACTCGCGAAATACATAAGACGAGCTGGTCTTCGTGCTTCTCACCTTGAATTGAAGTGACCGACGAGCGGAGGGAGGAGGAACCAGGCGAAGAGAGACTGTGAGGTTGGAGAAGAACGGAAGAGATG
The DNA here is from genome assembly GCA_028455895.1 of Rhodomyrtus tomentosa. Classification (NCBI taxonomy): domain Eukaryota; kingdom Viridiplantae; phylum Streptophyta; class Magnoliopsida; order Myrtales; family Myrtaceae; genus Rhodomyrtus; species Rhodomyrtus tomentosa. The sequence goes on along the minus strand of JAPCWY010000009.1, from coordinate 33,319,264 downwards.
GCGGCGCGTTGAGGAGACGCGCCATGGTGTTTCCTGCTCCTTTCGGGGCTTCTGCTTTTTAGTTTTTTCAGTTTCAGTTCTTCAGACTTCCGGTTGATTCGGTTCACCACCTCAGAAACGCAGCTGCCGAATCGAACCGTGGGGCGTGGCACGTCTTTGGGACTCGGGAGCCTGTCGGGTCGGTTCAAGTACCGGTCTGATTTGGACCTTCGAGTCACTGATAAAAGATGGTGTTGCAATATTAACGCGGAAACTATCAAGATCTTGAAAATAGGTCAATGCGAAAATTCAGAAAAGTAATAAGGAACAATAAAGACACCAAATATAACGTAGTTCGGTCCGAATGTCGGTACCTACATCTACGGGGAGAGCCAGCAAGAACAATCCACTATAAATGAAAAATCGGAGTTACAATCGCTCAATACAATCGTTCCCGCACCTAGATTACACCCAAATCCAAAGTATTTATAAATAAATACAATTCACATGTAAAACTCATGCACAAAATCTCTGGTGTTCAAGCCCAGGCGAAGCACAAAAATGTTCTGTGCGTTTTCTCTCGTGCTACTTCAGTCTTCGATCGACTAATGCCTTCCTACGGCTTCACTTCGATCTTCTACTTACAGACTTCGCTGATTGACTGTTAAAACGTGCTACAATCTTCTCAATATATTTCTTTTGAGACAAACGTAATAATCATACATTTCTGTCACGCAAAATCTCCATACCTAATATTTTTTTTACAGCACCTAAAATCTTTCATCTCAAACTCAACACTCGACTGCCTTTTCAACACATCCTTATCAGCTGTATCGGGCAACTTAGCCTTACCCTCAAATGCTTGTGCTAAACTTTGAGTCGTCAATAACACCTCCATCTTGAGGCTCAATAATCCAAAATTATTCCTCCCATTAAATTTCTCAATTTTAACTTTCACCCCAGACATAATTGCAATAATAAATATCTAGATAATAATCAGACAATCAAAAACTATAAATCACAATCCATAATATCTGATCCAAGCTCTGATACCAGTGTTGGGTGGTCTTGGGCCTATCTCAACCCAAAATCTAACTCAAAAGTTAATAATTTTCCTTACACTTATCAACCGACCACCAGCCCCTTCCACAATGGATGTGAGAACAACCCCATCAATCTGCCCCTCACACATCGGGTTATGGATCGAGGGAATAGCAACTCATATCTCTATCGAGTGACTGTTGGGTCCAGACTTGTTGGTAACCTGGGCTGTGATACCAATTATTGTAATTTCGATTCTTCGATTATAGTGGATTGTTCTTGCTAGCTCTCCTCGTATATATAGGTACCGATATTCGGACCGAACCTCGTTATATCTGGTATCCTTTATTATTCATCGTTATTTTCTTTGAGCTTCCATATTGACATATTCGTAAGAACCTGATAGTTTCCGCGTTAGTATTATAACAAATGATTTGATAGGTGAAGTTCGATGTCGGTGATTATTCGAATCTTGGGTTGGCAAGGGGCATGCCGCCTAAATATGCATTAAAAATATCAAATTCAATCAATTTGAAGGCGAGGTTGATTTGAGTTGGAGAATTCTATCGGAAAGTGAGTAATGTAGAAATCGAAACAAGAAAATGCCAAGTACTAAGTAGGGTAGGGTAGGTGGTACCGCTCAGATTGCGGCCAATCTTCTTAGAAGCGCATTGGTCGGGATTAGAGCGCGTGAAACTCATCTTTACCTCACACAGGCATTGATACCATAGCATGTTACATGAAAACGCCGACAAATCTTTTTTATTTTTTGGTCGGCGGTCTACATTGGAACGCGCAGGTTTGAGTTCTTTTGCGATAATATCTCACATAAAAAGTTATTTTCCTCGATTTCTGATAAATATCATGAGTGGACAATTCATACGCAAGGGTTTTTTTTTCTCCGCACTGTTCAAACTTAACAATCTAAAGATGACATAGTATATCGAATCAATGTTCAGAAATCATTTATGCCATTTTCCAAAGCAATCTCACCCGTTTGACCATCGACGAGCTCCTTCTTCTGAATAGTGAAGAGAAAAAAAATCAAAGGCCCGAATCTTTTACATTCCTTCGATTTTGACATCATGTCACGATACATCTGCATTGACATTCGACCTGCCACAACCAACTATTGCTGGAGCCATGTCCTTTTTCCTCATTTGCATGAAATTCGTGATCCATCTTCCTTGTCGCCAATATATTTTTTCTCCTCGCGGGTATGCAACCACTCCAGAATTCTCTGATTCGCGTAAAGCTTCATGAAAGATATAAGAGAATCGAAACTCCTCCGTGTACCCTCAAAGTTTCAGGGAAGCAACAAGAAGGTCAAAGCATCATAATTTTCAGAATCTCGTAAGTTGGAATGGTCATGCTCTCTCACTAGATCTAGTATTCCTTGACCTATCCACCTCGTCTGTATCGTTTTAGTCCGTCTACATCGCTCTAGTTCGTCTACATTTCTTGTCAAAGTCAATTCTATAGCTTCGTAATGCTATAAATGAGCTCCTTTCGTTGCTTATGTTTTACATCGTATGACAAACTCGAATTCTCCTTTTGCGCATTTCAAGTCTCTCTAACGGAAAATCATGTTGTCTCCGTTTTGCGCCTCCTCACGAGTGGATCATGAAATTCTTCTTCATTTCTGTTTGTAATTTTCACTGCTACAGCAGATCCTACCAAACAATCAACCATATGCAAATATCCAGCTCTATTTCGGCAATTCACCAAACAATGAATAGAATATACCAAAGTATTAAAATTTCATATCCTATCTTAGCCCATCTTTAATCAGACCCGACATCTAGACAATCAATTATAACCATAGTGTACTTCCTACCTTCAAGGCAGTAGACTACAAAAAAACCATTTAAATACCTTTTCAGTTTCGATTGCTAAAGCAAACAGCCTCCCGGTATTCGGGTAAACAATCCCAAACATAGCTCATATCCATTTAATAAGCATTAGAAAACACCTTAATTCTGTCATTGACACCTAGACATGATTATATGGCCCATCTTGCTGTGGCAATTGGAATGTTACTATGCCCTCGTACTTGAACAGAGAATCTGAAAGCACCATATCATCACAAAACATCATGGCACATGCTTCATAAAGCAAAATGCAACTTTCATATTACAGATCATCAACCAATAAGTTCCAAACATAGTGCCACACACTTCATAAAACAAAATGCAACTTCATAGTACAGATCATCAATCAACAAGTTCTAAAGTATGAAGCATGAACATAACAAAGAGAGATGAAGAGCAACTGTTCCGTAAACCTCTAGAAGACAGTCCGGTAACAAGTCACACCTAGTTCAACCAAGTATCCCTTAGCAATTGGTCACACTTTTTTCTAAGAAGAACAATCACCTAGAACCACGAGGAGAATAGATAGGTGACCTTGACCTTTCCCTCCTTGACCTTCCACTGTAAGGCGAGCGCCTGGGAGAATAATCACGACCACCTCGATATGGTGAGCGCCTAGGGGATCTACGGTAGCCATAATCCTCCCGGCCACCACGATACCTACCACCGCGGTCACCGCGGTCACCACGATAGCCTGTTTGCAATGCAAGAGCACAAATTTGTCTCAGAATCTTCAAAAGACACCTATTTCCATAGTCAGAAAAAAGGGAAGCAAAATCCTCACCGTGGTCCCTAGTGCTCTTCAATCCAAGATATTGCCCAGGAGTTGGAGTCCGGGGTCGTTTCCTCCGTGACTGAAATAAACAATGCATTACCTCAATATCGTGATCTCCCCCATGGAAAGTACCCAACTAAAGATAATCAAGTCATCATTCCAAAGGTTGGCCATCCAAAACACTTCTGCTAGAGGCTCCGTTGCCAATTTCAATCACCACACAAACTTGAAGAAAATACATCCTTCTAGACATAGTCTATCCAAACAACAAGAATTACAAAAAAAAAATTCTCAAATTGTGTGAAAGAAGTCAACAGGAGTAAAAGGAAACAAAAACCACACACAAAGATTAGTTTTCCAACAAATGGATGCCGGATATGAGATACCATATAATTCTGACTAGAAAGTTGTTGCTAATGTCCGTTGATTAGTTGAGAGTTGAAAGTGAATGCTGAGGTTGTATGGTTGTTGCAATATAGTTGCTATGTTTAGTTGATCAGATGCTTTTGAAAAGCTGTTAAAGCCGGCCATTGATCAAGCTGTTTCACTTAAGTTGACATGGATGAACTCATCATCTTTGGTTGCTGCCAACATAGCTGACGCAAAGTCTTCTGAATGTATCCAGAAAACCTCCAAGTTAAGAAGAAAGCTAGGTAATAAAAAATCTCACTACTTTCCAAGATCTGCAATATCACATTACCTTCTCAACAGTGATGTACCTCCCTTCTAAGACAGACTGATTCAGATACTTGACACAACGATTAGCATCCTCAACAGAGTCCATGGTAACAAATGCAAAACCGCGAGAGATGCGTGTGCGAGGCTCCACCACGAGGAAGCAAGAAGCAACCTAAATTTCAAAGTCAACTCAGCACCTAATGCCAGACAGGAAAAGAATGTTGACAACAATTCGAAATGTGAAATCCGATGAAGCTACTGACCTTCCCCTCTTTCGAAAAATGGTCTTCTAGTTCCCTTTCAGTGACCCTAGTGGATAAACCAGTCACATAAAGTGTATTCCCAGGATTATTATCATCCCTAGAATAGAAATTTCACAAAAGTGGATAAGTATAAGCGGAGCGAAAGACAAGGTAAGGCAAGTCAAACCATCGTCAACAAGCATCACACATGCTTGTGAGAATTGAGATATACGGAATGCAATGCTAGCACTTACCTGTCATGACTTCTAGATCTTGATCTGGATCAGAAAACACCGGCATATCACGCAAATACAAAAAATGGATTTCAGACTCTGAAAGGACCAAGGGTAGAAACTCATAATACCATAAAGGGATAACGACATAAATGGTCCCTGAACTTTAGCAAAATGTGCAATGTGATCCTTGAACTTTTAATTTGTTTAATCTGATCTTTGAACTTTAGTCTAATGTTCAATATGATCTTTGAACTTTTAGTTTGTTCAATATGGTCCCTAGACTTTTGCTACATGTTCAATATAGACCTTGAACTATAGAGAAATGTTTAATGTAGTCCTTTTATTAATTTAGATCATGGATGATAATGAACATTTGCGTATGATCCAGGGACTAAATTGAACTAACAGTTCAGGGATTAAATTGAATAAGTCAAAAGTTTAGGGACCACATTGCACATTCTGCCAAAGTTCAAGGAGTATTTGTGTCATTTTCCCCACCATAAACTAATGAATTCAAACCCTTCCAATACCTTCCACGGCTTCTGGACTGTGACCTCGGCCGGTGCTTGGACCAGGATGGGGACCTAGACCTGGACCTAGACCTTGACTGCTCTCTCCAAGGTGAGGGGGATCTTGAATACCTAATTAACAAGTGACCATGGAGTCAACATTTCAAAGCAAGCAATATGTCTTGCCCCATATTGAGGATCGAACTATTATCTAACCAAAGCACAACAACTGCACATTGCTCTCGTAGCCAAAAGAGATATTACCACTATAAGGTCCTACTCCTTGTTATTGATATACGATGGAAACGAGACTAAATAGAGCACACGCACGCAATGCATTTTCTCAAAGGTTTCATAAACTCGTGATGTACCCTAATTGGGCTTGCCTTAATACAAATGTTTCAAGTCATCTAGGGACTGAAGCATTAACAGGGAGACCAGCCACATGAACTTTATCATTCATACAATTAACTCTAGCAACTTAAACAACCAACTAGCCTGGAAAAGTGCCTTGCTGCATATCCAGCAAAAATGAAAAGGCAGATGAAGCCATAAATACTAATTTCTTGATGTGCAAATCGAGATGACATCGCCGAGACAGCATCAATAGGAGGAAAAATAGGTTCCCAATCGCTCTCGCCAAAGCATCAGTTCACAAAAGAACAAAAGAACAATGTAATCTACCCATTCACTCGTTTGGAGCCACAAATGAACACCGGATGTTTCGATAGAGCTGAAAAAAACCAAGGCGCATAATTCTTGACCTAGACATGTTAATTGGACACGCTTTTGTGAGCACGGAGCGCACACGACATCATCAAGACATACAAATTCACACGACGTCCTCAAGACATTAAATTCGTCGGTAAATCACATAACAACAACTAAACCAGGTGGATCGAAGCTTACTTCTTGCGAGGAGAGTCTGCCTGCAAAGAAAAAAGAAGAAAACAAAAGCCACTCAGTCAGTCACAGATCCCGCATGCGAGATCAACAAAACACAGTGAGAGAGAAAGAGAGAGTTGCCATTATCGAGAAAGGAGTCCGAACGAGCGAGGCCGAAGCGCGAAATAGGGTTTGTAAGAGCCAAATGTTCCTCCCGAAGATGCAAAACTCTAGGGTTTGCAGAAAGGTAGAGACCCGCACAGGGAGGGAGGGGATTCTATTGAGACGGAGCAGTTTTTATACGCGTGGACTCCTTCGGCTCGGGTTAAATGCTCTGCGATTAGAGCATCTGGCTCGGTCGGTCCGACCGGTTTCGTCCCTCTTGGCCCGGGAGGGGGGCGGGGGGTGGTGAACATAGGTAAAAATTTATTTTTCAGCTCGAGCCTATGCTTAATTCCTAAAATTAACTTTACTATTTTCACTTATCTTATAAAATATAACCTTTCATTTACAAAGCAAAAATATCATGAATTACTTTACAACTCATGTCAAATAAATATACAATATCAACCCAAAATAATTTGCATACGATTTGTGAGTTTAAACTAGTGACCTCCGATCTCTAAGCTTCCTTTGTTTTGCAGAAAATGTGACGCTTTCGAAAAATATTTTCTATATTTTTAGGGATATGACAATATTTTTCTATGTTTGGTTAAATCATAAAAAGGCTCGAAAAATATTTTCCGTCGTTTTATATAGAAAATCAGATTTTTCTGTGAACTCTTTTTAATAATTTTTTTCATTATTTTATCTTTTAAAAGATTCAAATTTTCAACTATTTATTTTTCTTTTCTTTTAGATTTTTTTCTTTTCTCTTTCTTCCTCCAAACCGTTGCTCCTTCTTCCTCTAGTCGCCCTACGATGGCCATGACTCGGCTCAGCAATCTTGGGCTCGCTCAAGGTCTGCAAGCACGGAGCATGGTAGATCTAACCAAGCTCGACTAGGGCAGTGAGGCAAGTGAGCTTGAGACTGCCGAGATCGGTTGCTTCAAGCTCGTTGGGTCGATTCATGCCATCGCAGGATGACCGGAAGAAGGACGACGGAGTGACGGCCAGAGGAAGGAGGAGCGGCAGTTTGGAGGAAGAAGGATGTAGAAGGAGAAAAGAAACAAAAGAAAAAAAAAAGAAAAAAGAAAATATAGAATATAAGATTTTCAAATTTTTTAAAAAATAATTACAAACAAAAGAAGTGTGAAAGAGATACGGAAGAAAAGATGAGGAATTCTCAAAAAAGAAAATAATTTTCCTCGATTTTAGAAGGAAATTTTATGTTGACTCAAAAACATTTTCCTTGACCACATATTTTTCACCCTCTAAATGTTAGAAATTGTGGAAAATGTTTTCTAGAAAAAAAAATTTCGTTGAGCCTAAGTCGCAAAATCCGTGGACGCACCCAACAAATTATATCAACTCAAAAAAGTTACAATCGTGCAACTTTAAAATGTAAATAGCCAGAAAAGCTAGTGGCACGTTTAGGGCGTGCATGATAATACTTCTCGGGCGATAAGTGATTCTAGCGAGAAAATGAATTTTCAGTTTTTGTTTTGAAGTAGAAGTTGAATTTTCAGTTTCTACTTCAAAAGTTGATTTCTGATAAAGAAATGTATTTGATAATAATAATAATAAAATATTCAAAATATTATTAAAAAAATATTCGATGGTCGCGATCGGCGGCCGGTGGCGGGGTCGGCGACAATTGGCGGCGACAGCGTGAGAATGACTTCTCGAATGGAGAAGTAAAAAATTTTTACTTCTTAAAATTGGCCAAAAATCTTATCAGAAGTAGAAAATACTACTAGAATTTAATTTTTTTACCAAATGGCTTTCTACTTCGGGTTGGGTTTTACCAAATACATTTTACTATCAGAAATACTTCTGATAAAGAAATGAAAAAAAAAACTTATATATCTAACTGTATGTGGCTTTTGACTCGGGTTTCGTCCTCTTCCCTTATAAGGCATGCTTCAAAATCAAATCATAACCACCAATGGACAATATCGCGCGACAAGACAGGGCACAAATCTAGACCTTCACGAAGCTCCTTTCTCTTGGACAAAACTTGTAGTCCATGGGTCAAATCGGACAATTACTCGTAGAAACGCACACATATTGACAGGAGCAGAACTTAAACAAAGAAAAAAAAATGATAAATAGTACACGTGACACGTTTATTGTAAATTTTTCAATACTATGGATTTCTTTTTAGGAAAGATAAAATTCGAAACACTTTTTACATTTTGACGAGTCAGTTATGTAATTGGACGTTTTTATAGTTATGATATTTGACCTTATAAGTTATAAATAATCTGAAATATGATTGATGATCTCAAGTTATTTTACTCCATTTAGAATTTATTTTTTTCTGCCGGACGACTCCCAAGAGTTCAGGAGGGCCCTTGCTCTATCCCACACCACACGGTGCACTACTGGTGGCCCTACTGGTCAATCAAGAGAGAGGGGTGAAACAAAATAAAAACCATTAATTGGGGTGAAGAAATGCGAGCAATCAGCTGGAATAGCAAATGTGGCACCTATCTCTTAAAAATAAGAGGATAGATAGGTCCACGAGCATCCTACCCCCCGAATCAGCCGCTTACGCGCCAAGCAATTAAGATAAATTATGTACGCTATTATTCTCAAGCATCAGTAGCATGCCAGTGTGATAGCACGATGATAGAATGCTAGGCATAGATCCCGCCATAACTAGAGCCACAACATCAGAATGCTTTCGGCCTTGGCGTTCACAAATGGAGCCACAGCACCAGAGAGAGTTGCGTACATTGTCGAAGCCTTCTCCTTCATCAAACAGAATGCGCAGAATGTCGAAGGAGAGTGGACCGTGACATTCCATCGAGACCCATGCATCTGCTGAGCCCACGGGGAAAGCTAAAGCATCTGTTCTTCTCCACTGCAACGTGTAAAACAATCAGATCCTACTCCAATGGAAGGGCATATAAATGTATCCAGAACAGAGACTCGTATGACTATACGTACCTGTTGGAACGTTGCAGAAGCAGCTCGTGCCTCAAGAAGATACACGCCCAGGTCGTAGTGGGGGGATTTGAGCAGAACCCGTTTCTCGCAGCGAAGCTGGTCGGGGCCTATGGCGAGTACGGTGCGCCGAACATGGGCGACGCGCGCAAGGTGTTCGATAACTTGTCGGACAGAGATGTTTTCTTGTGGAATGTGATGATCCGGGGTTATGCGAACTTGGGTCCTTTCGAGGAAGCATTTGACATGTACTACCGCATGCGGTTAAGTTGCGTCTCTGCTAACAGATACACGTTTCCATTTGTGCTGAAGGCTTGCGGTGCCATGAAATGTACGAAGAGAGGTAAAGTTATTCATGCCCATGTCGTGAAGTTGGCGTTTGACTTGGAATTATATGTTGGGAATGCTCTTTTGGCATTTTATGCCAAGTGCGGGGCGATTGAAATGGCTAGAGTAGTGTTTGGTGAAATCCCTCAGAAGGACATTGTCAGCTGGAATTCCATAATTTCTGGTTTTACTTCAAATGGATATGGTGATGAAGCAATAAAGCTTTTTCATGATATGGTGCAAGAGCACAATTTTGTGCCTGATGACGCAACTCTTGTTGGAATTCTACCTGCGTGTGCTCAAGCAGCGGCATTGCACTTAGGTTTCTGGATTCATGCTTTCATTATGAAGTCGGGTATGAAAGTAAATGCTTTCCTCGCTAGTGGGCTTATTTCAATGTATGGAAATTGCGGGCATGTCAAACTTGCTAGAGATGTTTTTGATCGAGTTTGTGACAAGAATATTGTTGTATGGAATGCGATGATAAGGTGCTATGGAATGCATGGTCACACAGATGAGGCACTCGACATGTTCTCCAAAGTCATTGAGCTCGGCCTGTGCCCTGATGGATTGATGTTCTTGTGCGTACTATCTACTTGTAGTCATGCAGGACTCGTCTCAAAAGGGTGGGAAATTTTTTATAGTATGGAAGCATATGGAATTCGAAAAACGGAGGAACACTATGCTTGCATGGTTGATCTTTTGGGCCGGGCCAGGTTACTTGACGAGGCGGCCAGACTCATAGAAAATATGCCCATTCCCGCAGGGAAACATGTCTATGGTGCTCTGCTTGGTGCTTCTAGGGTGCATAATAACATAGATCTAGCGGAAAAAGTGGCGGAAAAATTGTTTGTGCTAGACCCTGATAATGCTGGCCGGTACATACTACTAGCAAAAATGTACGAAGATGCGGGCCGTTGGGAGGATGTTGCCAGAGCAAGGAAGCGGCTGAAAGAGAAGGAGATTAGGAAGCCAATTGGTTGTAGCTCAGTGGAGATCGAGAGTATTCACCACACTTTTGGAGTTCAGGATGAGTCCCACCCATATGCGCAGGAGATCTTTGAAACTCTCAAGAGCTTGGAAGGAATCGAAGATGAAGAATGAGTTATGACGTAATTAAAAGGAAAATGAGGCTTACCGATGTTCTAAGATCAATAGACACAATCACTTTGAACCACTTTTCATGCTCGATAGTCCAATGAGCAAAGACAGAGTAGAGTACTAGATATCTTTGTTTCAATCATACATGGCTAAAAGGATTGGTTTGTCCCTTTCACCATTGCGGCTATGCATATGCGTGATACGGTGGAGACCATTTAATGAATGACCTGGTTGCTCCATTGGAGGTTTGGTTTGATATACTCTTCTTGTGCTTTTATTTTTGAAATCTTTAGTTGGCAAACATTTAATCCTTCTTGCTATCTGATGGTTCTACTACAAATGGGTCAAGATCAAGCTATCGCATTGACCGTGCTATTAAGGATTACAAAACTCCATCTTCCTTTTGGTAATTTCTTACCAAACTAAGCAAAATTGTAAAGCATGAGCAAAAGGGTCTGCTGGTTGTACATAATGTTCGAGATCAAGCTATTGCACATTAATGGGCTTTACCATTGAGGATTACAGAACTTCAACTTCCTTTTGGTAATTTCATGCCAAAAACTAGGCAAATAGTAGAGGATGGGCAAAAGAATCTCATTTTAAACCTTTGCATATCCTCTGCACCCCTGTATCACAATCTGAACTTCAGAATTTTAGATTGACCAACAAAAGGACATGAGCACTATCATGTCGGGCTCGCTGTTGACCTCATCAGCATATAACCTTGGATTTTGCTCAACTATTACTTGTGTTGGTTCCTCTTTTTTATGTTATTGTTTTATATATTAGGTCTTTTGAATTTTGATCCAGTCTTTCTTCTTGGTCTTCTACCTTTCGTCAACAAAATTTCTGCCGAATTATTTTGCTTTACTTCGCCTGCCTCGTTTTGGACACACTGCGATTAATTTCATCAATCTTACGGCCGTTGTTCAATATCAGCAAATTTGGTCCATTATTTGTCCAACTGAAGTTGAGGACTTCAAAGTTCTTTGTCAAAAGCATATGATTGGAGGGATTGTTATAAACAGTTAATGAGTCACCTCAGCACATTAGGCTTTGAAAGGCTCTTGCAACCTTCACCAGTTATGATCCATTACAGAAATTATCAAAGCTTTGACAATTTTCTAAGCTCTGGTCTGTACGTCATGTTTCTAAATTTCTCGTATTATAGGTAAAGAAATGACAGGCAGAAATTTGCAAAGCAACCACTGAAGATAGTGCTTTCCTCCTGGGCACTTAAGATAAATTTCTTCCGTAATAGTTATTTTTGTTCATCACTGCTTTGTTAGCTGAAAGCCCTGCCAAAAGTAATTCTTTAACAGTTTCAAGTACTCAAATATTTCTTTCGACTCCTTCACTGAACGTATTGCATTGCAGCATTCTCTTATTGATCACTTAAATGGTCATGGGGCTTCCAATTTTTATCTTGGATATTATAACCTCAAATGACGAAATCTGGTTGAAAGGTCATACTTACAGTTTACTCATTCAAAGCTTCTTTTGTATTGCTTGATCAATGTTTGTTGGAGTGTCATCTCACATGTTATGACTTCCTCTGGATAGTTTACTTCTCGATTCAATTATGAACTTTTTGAGCTTGGTTTGTCGCTTGACCATAGAAGATTGATCACTTATTCACTAGTGAACCAACCAGTGATTAAAACCTAGTTAGTTCTGAGGACGATCAAAGAGGAGAGCTAAATGTCTACAACTGTTGGATTATATGCATGGAATGAGTTTTTTACACTTTAACTCGCAAGATAAAAAATCTAAGAGACATTTCAAGTTGCAGGTTGCAGTTAATATTGAGTTTTATGCCAATTCAATCGGCGAAAGCATGACCAAAATTAACATCTTATTCCATTTCACTCTGTGAAAAGCTGGGCTGAAATGAACTTTTTTTGCTGCTTTGTTTTTTTGGGTGCATTTTTTCATGGTAATTTTCATGCTACACTTTTAAGCAATAAAAGAAAAATGCTCAACTATATACTTATGAAAAGCTTGATTGCTAATCTGAGTTTATAAATGTGTTTGGGCAGGGCTAATATTTATAACTAAATAAAAAGCATATTAAGTGCTCCTGTTAAGATGATCATACCGGGCACTTAATTGCACTTTCTTGCAATTTCTTGTACAAAAACAATGATTAATCAGTATACATATGGTGATATAGTCCAGATTCACTGAATCATCTAACTGATTTACAGCCGAAGTGGCGGTGGAGCAGCTGTGGTTCTTCTCTTCCACAAGTTTATCTCCTTCTTGGGCTCTAGTACCATCTCATGCCTGCCAAGCACAACGGGTGCAGAATGGGGTATGATCTTCTTCAACCCTTCTATTCCTTCATCATCCGAACAGTCTGGAACTACTGCTGCACCGTGATCCTTCCAGTCAAAATTGGTCAGTGCACTGCGTCCACTGGCAAATTTCCTCACATTGACCAGGGAGGGCACTTTCCCCAGACCCAAAGGCTTATTATTGTCAGCAATATCAGATTTTTGCCCGTGTTTTGCCGCCTTGAAGAGCTGAAATTTTGGAGGTGAATGACTCTTTTTCTTTACCTCTTTGGGATGTTTTTCCTCCAATCTGGTTTCTCCGGTCATAGGCAAGTCCTGCCTGTTGAGCTTGCTTAACCTTGTCTTTTTCTTCTTGTTCTTCACTTGTCCTATGCACGAAACTATAGGCGAGCCGGGTTCCCGGGCGTCGAAGCTTCCATTCTTCAGCCTTCTTCTGGCATCCTTCGGGATTATCGACGCAGCAGGAACCGAGAGCGCTTTCCCAGGAGTTCTGGGACTGATCGGCGGGCTCTGGAAGGTAACTGCAGGGGCCGCTTTCGGCAGAAACTTGAGCAACATGCCTTTCAGTTTCGATGGCTTCTCCTTCTCCATCAGGTTTGCACTACTGGTCAGCCAATCTTATGGTTCTTGAATCCTTAATTTTTGTTCTAGACAGAGTATATATACACATATATATAGAGAATGCGGTGGGAGGTGTAATGACAACAAGAGAGCTAAGGTTTTTAGCAAGTAGCAGAACGAGTGAGTTGACCTTTTCATTATGTAGGCATAACAGAGGAAAAAGAGAACATGGGAGTGGTTGACAGAATAATGATTCCTTCAGGTAAATGAACCCCTTTTTTTTTTTTTGTGGCCGGCCACAATTGAGTAACGGGTCTTCACCACTAATTCTGGGTGGGTACATGAGGATTGACCTAGACTTCTTTATGATGATTGTGTCTGAAATTAGATAAGAACCTAGCAGACCATGCTCGTTCAGGTCCCGGTTAAAGCCTAGTAATTAAGCGAGAAAGCATGCCTCCTTGGAGAACAATCACTCAGTTACCCATGCTTAACTCGGAGGTAGAATCGAAACAGGAAAAAAAAATCTTGCCGGACCACACTTCACTCATTCAAATCTAGAGCGGATGATGGCCGTTCGAATCTAGATAGGTGATGATTACTTTCTCCATGCTTGTTGCATTCTTTTGGGAACTCTCCAAGTGTTATTTCAGTGTTTTGTCCCCGTTGTCATATAGTCGGATTGTCGTAGTCTCTTGGAGAGTTCGATGCGGCACTAGAATCGATGTTTTCTATTGTTTCGCAACCTAGGACTAAGCAATCAAAAATGCGGAGCCGGGAGAGATTCTGTTTACTTATTCTTTGACATCATACATATTCAATTCTACAGGTCCGGAATCTCATGTTGGGCGTTAGACAAAGCCAGTTGGACGTTAGAGAAAGCCAGCCGTCTGTTTTGTAACATTTTGTATATGCACTCTTTAGTTTTGGGGAATCCGTCGCATTGCAAGCCGTCCCTCAAGTAAAAAAGTCTTGTTGCTTACTTTTGCATTTTTGGATTCTGCTCTGTCGGTGTCGTTCCGACCTGTCCTTTCCCACCAGGAGCATAGCTGCCCAAACTTGGTCCGCCTTTGGCGAGCCTGGGCTTGTTGTCCAAGCTTGTCGAGTCGGGCCAGGTTCGCGTACGGATTCAATCCCAACATCGCAAAATGCAAGAAATGTCGTGTGAGTATTTGCAAATGGCTTGCCTGATCTAGTGTCCACGGAAAATAAGGCGGTGAAAATGTTTCATATCACCTAAAACGAGCTTATTGTCACTCAAAAAGATTCATTTCTATCATGAAAAAATGACCAGTTATACCATTGAAATAATACAAACAAGATATTTAGAATCCGTGAGTTGAATCGTCTCCAACTTTTAAGATTTGGAGTTGGCTTTAATCATAAGGTATGAGTTTGGGATAATGCGGGTCAGATTTTGAATTAGGGCATTCAAATTTTTCGTCATTTGGAGTGTCTGATAAGCTTATATTTAATTAGAAATGGTTAATTATTACGTATAATTGATTTAAACACAATGTGAATGGGTATGTCAATAAGCAAATGACATTTAACGTTTGACCAAGTTTATTGTATCCGGAGATAATTAAAATTTTTTGCATTTTGACATTGTTCTGATTATTACATGGCTCCGACGGGGTCGTACGATGAACGATTTTGAGAAGACTTGTCTGGTATGAACAGAACGGCCCGAAAGGCTTTACGCGCCGAAGACGAAAAGGCTATTCGATCGCCCCGTCGTTTCCCCGAAGTCAACAGACACACCGTTCTTCTTCTTCTTCTTCTTCGCAATCAGCCTTCATCGTTATCGTCTTCAATGGCGTCGATCTACACCTGCAAGGAATGCGGGGCCAACCTCAACCTCAGCACCACCCACCTCTACCCGCCGGATTTCTACTTCGAGGCCGGGAACAAGGACTCCCTCTCCTTCTCCTCCGTCGACGCCTCCAAGTTCCGATTCGAGAAGGAGGACAAGATCAGGCCCTTCTTCGAGGCCCTCAACTACTGGGGCATCCAGCGGAAGCGGACCAAGATCATCTGCAACTCCTGCGGCCGCGTCGTCGGCCACGTCTACGACGACGGCCCTCCGATGACGGACAGTCCTGGGCAGTTCCACATGGGCCCGAGCCAGGTGATCCCTAGGGCTTCGAGGTATAGGTTTAAGAACAAGACTCTGCACGTGACTTCTGAGACCTGAGAGCGTTTCCAGGGTTCTTTTTGGGTGAACTGTTAGGGCTTCAATATTTTCGTTGTTGGGGTAATTGGTATACGCTGGTAGTATGGATTGGCTGGTTGTATCATAGAAATTATGATAGTCTCAGAGAAGTGGAATGTGTAAAACAGAGTACCCGCTTCGCTGTTGTTCTATACTTGCTCAATAAAATCATGAACTGAGTTGATGGTCCAGTGCAGTTTTATCCACTTTTGCTTCACCCGGGATCAGTTTAGGTTCTTGTCTTGACATCAGTAAGCATGGTGGGTGAAATGTACGCTTTTTAATTCAGTGTAGCTTCGCTATCTGATTTCCACTTTTGCTTTTACCTCGGATCGGTCTTAGATTCTTATCTTGCAGTTGGGAAGCATGGTGGGCTGAAATGTATGCTTTTTAATTCGTATAATCTCATATGTTCTACCTGTGATGGAAATCCATTCTCAGCATAGTTTGGAGGTTGGGATGATGTTTGTCTCTCATTTCTCTATACAAGACTGTATATTGTTTGATTTCTGTGGGAGGTCTTTGGACTAAGAGGATTTCAACCATCTTGTAGATTGACTACGAGAAATAAGATTGCATAGAACTGAAGGAAAACAAGCCCTGTTTTCTGTTGCAATTCAGAAAACTCATGAAACGAGCGGAAGTCCTTCATGATCTTTTTATCCTTCTATATTTGTAGATAGATTTCTAGGTGGGATCTGATCATTTTGCATCTTGTGCTTGACTTGTTCTGGGAGGGCTTAGGTGCTTGATGGCATGTTACTAGGAATCTTCAAATCGCGTTTCTTTTTCCTTTTTCCTTTCATCTTTTTTTTTTCCCCTTTCGATATCATTTTTTATGTGAGCCAATTTATTGGAAGGCCCAGCTGCTGCTCTTGTTAAATTGCCCAGTACCATTATGGAGTGATCATCATGTTCTTTCCTACAATGCTATCCACGTTTAACCTCAATATTGTTCCATTATTGTCGCTGGTTTACTGTCAAATGCTACTCAACACTGATGCATCATCTTGCTTCACCATACCTGCTCCTTGCTTTGGCAAAGATCTACGAAGGCCAATGAAGTTACACCAGTGAAGCTTTGTCAAATACTACTCAATACTAGGCAAATGACAGTGCTGTGAAATGGTGACATTAATCTCCAATTCCTGTCAAACTTCTCATGCTGTCTGCAACGCGTGTCTACGTGGATGCTGTGTCTTGTCCATTTGATCTCCTCACTATCTTACATTTGCCCCTTAATAGACTGTAACAAAGACAGGATGTACAATCGATACTTTTCTCTAACTTGATGCACATGAATGTAATTACGAGCCTTCTGCTCAGTCCCAGGACACCGGCCTGGTGATGTTTGAGAAAAGAGAAGTGCTTTTGACTGCTACAGCAAATTGAATAGTAGTCAAGAGTTGATCGACCTGGTGAATGTAAACCCATTTTCTGGGTTGTGGTCTTTTTTTAGTTCTGATGGCTTGGTGTAAAGCGACCAGCTCAATTGGTTTTCCGAGATCCGTCTGCAACTGCAAGTCTCTTTGCTCCCTGAGCTGTGGTTGCAATCGCCATTGTCTTCTGATTTATGTATTAACTCATGGTATGTTAACAAAAGGCTTAGCAATTAGAAACGAGCAGAAGCCCCCTGTTACTACTAACTTCGGTGAGAGAAATTGGCTTTGAGAAATCTGCTAGGCCATGGACCCACTTGGGATAACAGTGATAGGTCTAGAGTTCGTTAAAAGCTCTACAGAGACGAAACGTGCAGCATGCGTGTTTGGCTTTTGGTTCGGCACTTCAAGCCTTAAGTACACTTGCTATTCTCAGCCTAACTCCCTTAAAAAAAAAAAAAAAACAACTTTAGAGCTAGTTTCAATTCTGTCCCTAACTTGATTTGGTTTCAGTTCAAATCTGCCCTAAACTTTTGCTAGGCTTAAAAAAATCAAACTTTAGGTCCATACCTAAATTTACTCCAATTTTTTTTTTTGTCTTAAGAGAAAAATCATTGATTTTCACTCATTCTCAAATGTACCCCCCATCTGAAAATCGCCATCACTTAGTCTTTAACTTTCAATGCTTGACTTGAATGGTTTAATATTGGAGAAGATTTTAAATATCACTTTGTTGATGTGGATACGTTATTGACGTGGAAATGCCACATCAAAGATGGGATAATACCATAGAGGTAGATTGAGAATAGATGGAACGTTGATGTTTTTTTTTTCCAAGACAAAATAAAGTTCGAGTTAGATTGAGGATTGAAAAAACAATTTGGGTTTTTTTTTTGTGAGATAAGAAAATGCTCGAAATGGATTTGAGACTGAAGCTAAAGTTTGAAATTTTTTCTTAGACGAAATGTAGCTTCCTTCTTTTTCATATGAACAAGGTAAGAGCTCATCCAATGTTTAGATCATCTGACCCTTTCTCTCCTTTGAATTTTGCACGAATGGTCAACAATCTCTATTGAACTTTCCTAGGGGATGCGTTTCTCCGCCGCCGTGTTATTGTTGACCTTTATTCTTACCTTTTCCTTTTCTTTTTTTCGAGTTAGGCAAGTCGTAGAAGTAGATTTGGATGATATAATAGCAATCAAAATGTGTTATCGTTGACTTTTAATTACCTTTCTCCTCTCTCTTTTTTCGAAGTTAGGAAGGCGTAGAAGTAGGTTGGGGATGAAAACCTCTTGGCATGAGCTTATCAAGAAGAGAAGTCTCCCAATGAATGGACCACCATTGGAGCCTATGCGAATTTGAAGGTACAAGATCTCTATACATGAGAAAAATGGAAACTACAAAGCCATTTTATACTACTAATCCAGAACGTCACGAATTTTCACGGTGAAGTGTTTTCGGAAAAATTCGGTGACAATCGGAACATTACGCGAACCGGTCATAACTTTAACCCGGAAGAAAAATGATGAAGTAACTCTAGTAATCCACGAGGTTACCAAATATAGGGTCGAGGCAAGTAGATACCGCATCGGATTAATCTGTGCAATCAGGGACTAAATCCTATCGGTGATTTTTTCGAAATATAGAATTAAGTATGGCACGACCATCTCTTGCAGTGACATGGAAGCATTAAAGAACGTTGTACGTGTAGAAGAAAGCTTCGAACTTCAACGAGTTGCCTGTTTTGCCGGTGCCACCTCTCGGCACATCGCTGCAATAAAAAAATTTCAAATAAAAACTTCTTTTTCTTTGGGCTACTTAAAAAACCCCCATTTTTTTAATTATAATCTCAAATCTCCCACCATCACCCCCCCCCCCCCCCCCCCCAAAAAAAAAAAAAAACCACTGCTGATCGTCTCTAATTTTGATATATCAGAATGGTTTTATTTTGAATACAATTTTCCATGTCATTTTGCTAACGTAAATTTATCATCACATCGAAGTCGGGATAGGACCATGAGGATATATTTGAGAATAAATTGGAAGCAAATTTCGAAATGAATCTAAATTTGGGAATTTGTGTAAGATAAAAAAGTACGCGACACCCGTACATGGATAGGTAAGTTGATTATGGAGCTATGTGGTCAGGCGCATTAGTTTCAAAATTAATTACCCAGTTGAGCACTTCTGATTTAAGTAGGAAAATTTTAGGATTTCTTAGAATAAAAAGACGAAGTAATTATGCTTATCTATGAAATTACCAAATATATGATGTAGGCAAGTAGATATCGTATTGAATTAATCTACGCAATTGAAGACTAAATCCTAATTGTCAATCACATATCGATGATTTTGCCGATTTTGCCAAATATAAAATAAAATCCCGACCCGAGTCCCGACCGTCTCTTTTTTCTTTTTGTTTTTTGGTCGAAGACCATCTCTTCCGGTGACGTGGGAAAAAAAAAAAAAAAACCACGTTGTACGTGTAGAAGTAGGAGGAGCTTCAAACTTCAACGAGTTGCCTGCCACGCCGGCGTTACTGCGATGAAAACTTCCAGATAAGAGCCGCGAATTCGAGTCTTCGATTCCCAGATCTCGCTCCATTTCTCTCTTCCTCCACTAACCGAACATCGGCATTCGCTCGAAAAATTTGACTTCAGATGGCGAAGCAAAGGACCTCGCGGTTCCCAGCGCGCAAGTCGTCGGCGGCGGCGTCGTCCTCGACTCTGATCCTCACGCTGCTCGTCATGTTCTCCTTCGTCGTGCTGATCCTCCTCGCCCTCGGGATTCTTTCGATGCCCGGCAGCTCCTCCGGGGACAGGCCGAAGGCGAACGATCTCGCCTCCATCGTGAGGAATACTGTTGATAGGTGTGTGGCATTTTTGTTGATAGCTCGCTGTGATTTGGTTTCGGTTGCGTTGTGATGCGCGGCGGGATGTGATTTGGGTGGGGGTCGAATTGTTTCTGTGGCGCTGCAGGAGTAAAGGGGATGAAGGTCGAGGAGAGCAGTGGGTGGAGGTCATATCGTGGGAGCCTAGAGCCTTCGTGTATCACAACTTTTTGGTGAGACTTTGCTTATCTAGTCGATGTTGGAAATGTTCTCTTTTCTTCTTCTTGAGGGGTCTAGATTGCAATTTGGATCGTTGGGATATGCATCCACATGAGAGTTTCAATGGCTTAATGAAGGCTAGATGTTTTTGCTGATGCTGTTGTGTAAGAAGCTATTAGTAACTACGGTGGAATTAATTTTTTAGCTGAAAGTTTTTTCTTGTAGCATGTCGTTTAGGTGAAATATGCATTGGCACAATCGTTGTATGGTTTCTTGAATCTTTTGATTGCTTTGAGCAATCGTGGATGCTTTGCGATGGAATGCTGTGCGATTCTTAAAAATTCTCTTTCACTAGTTCAGGGGAATGCTAAAAGGACACTGTCTTCCCGGGGAAAAAGACACGAAGGACAAATATATTAGACAAAACTTAGAGTTCTTCTTCATGGGTCGTTCGGCCCATGATTCAGTTCTTTCCCCATTTTATGCTCCTGGTTTCGGTGCACTTAAATGATCAATTCAAATACCTTATTCTACATTTTCCACCGAAAACTGCCTTCAGGTGCTTAATTGGCAGTAAACCGTCATTTTTATTGAGGTCTGTCGCTGGCAAGTCCATTTGCACATCATGAATTTACACCGTTTGCCTATTTGCAGTCAAAGGAAGAATGTGAGTACCTCATTGAACTTGCAACGCCTCATATGCAGAAGTCAACTGTGGTAGATAGTGAAACTGGCAAGAGTAAAGATAGCAGGTATGGACCCAAAATTTTCCATCTCCAATGGTGCACGAAAGAAATTTGATTCTTCAAGTACTGCGAGTGTGAATTGTTAGCTATACTCAATCATAAAAGCTCCTACTTCCTCATATAGGGTACGTACAAGTTCCGGAACATTTCTGGCGAGAGGGCGTGATAAAACAATTAGAGACATTGAGAAAAGAATTGCAGATTTCACCTTCATTCCTGTAGGTAAGAGGCCGAGTTGCATTAAGGTTTTGCACTGGTGGATATCTATTTCAACAATTTTCTCCGCTGCTGTTACAAAGTTTTGCAGTTTTATGCTTTGTACCTGTTCTGTTATCACCTCTTCCTTGCTTTCCTGTTTCTAGCTTCAAAGATATGCTTTTGTGGAACCACAGGAATAATTTAATGCAGTAAGCTCCTGTATTAAGATACAAGTAAAAAATGAAGCTCTGTATTTTGGTAATTATCCCAAGAATTAAGGTAGCACTTGTATATACGTGCATATAGAACCTCATAGAATAGGTGAATTTTGCCTGAGAGTTTAGATTTGATTTAGAAAAAATTTTCAGCCTCGTTAGAGCATTGTTTTACTGTTTTAGAGGATTTTGCGCTTGTGAAATATTATGAGGTAGCAGTTGTATGTGTACACAGCTACGTGTGGAGAAATTTTGAGACTAAATGGTTCGAATCTACTAATTCATATGTTTTACCGTTACCAGGGCGATCTATTGATATATTTTGTGAAGAGATGATATTATAACATTCCTTTTTGTCACTCTATGCTTCCTTAAATATCTTCTGGAAATATCTAGATTTGGACTTAATCATTTGACAATTCCAAAATCCAGA
This sequence comes from Rhodomyrtus tomentosa, assembly GCA_028455895.1. NCBI lineage: Eukaryota > Viridiplantae > Streptophyta > Magnoliopsida > Myrtales > Myrtaceae > Rhodomyrtus > Rhodomyrtus tomentosa. Next base: position 33,297,476 of record JAPCWY010000009.1, on the reverse strand, counting down.
GCATGGAGAAGGACTTCAAATTCTGCACTATGAAGTTGGGCAGAAGTATGAGCCCCACTTTGATTACTTCCTTGATGAATATAATACCAAGAATGGCGGTCAGCGCATGGCTACACTTCTCATGTACCTGTAAGTAGATTGTTTGCATCTACTCTATCGTTGATCCCTAGATCTTTCTGGCTGTCTAGGTCAGTATTTCATTATCCTTTACTTTTCTGTTTGTTCTATGGTACAGTTCAGATGTTGAGGAAGGAGGTGAGACAGTCTTTCCTGCTGCCAAAGGGAATTTTAGTTCTGTTCCTTGGTGGAATGAGCTATCTGAATGCGGGAAGGAGGGTTTATCTGTTAAACCGAAGATGGGAGATGCCTTGCTCTTCTGGAGCATGAGACCTGATGCCACATTGGATGAATCTAGTTTGCACGGTCAGTTGTAACTCTTGCTGATCAGGTTGTAAGAATGATTTTATCACCAATGATGAGACTGCTAGCACTAGAAGAGGGACTCTTTCCCTTGACTTTTGCATGCCTCTAATAAAAATCTAAAAGCTGGAACGCATGAGTTTATTTTCCTAAAGTTAGTTTTTTTTCTTTACACCATTGGATTGCTGAACGAGAGAAGCTCTTGTCCCTTTGCTTTCAGGTGGTTGCCCCATGATTAAGGGTAATAAGTGGTCATCTACCAAATGGATGCGTGTCCATGAGTACAAAGTCTGAATTATCATACGAAAGGTGAGTTTTCCGGTTATCATAAATGCACCTTTTAATTAGCATTGTTACACGAGCATATTGTCCAGCAGAAAAAAACTGGTGAAAACAAAAGCATCTAGGTCCTTTTTCCAATGTATCCTGACGAACGGCAGTCATTAAGATGTTTCCTTTGTTTCACTGCATTCTGTGCACTTGAATCTTTCTCATTTCAAGATTTGCGGGTGTCTGGCAAATTCTTGTCTGATCTGATTGGACAAGTGTTCGACCTTGGCTTTTGGAACTGTCAGGCTTAATATTGGCCAGGCATGCGAAAAGAAGTTTCTGATACAGAATGTTCATTGGTTCAATTTCCTTTTCAATTCTCTACGAAGAAGACTGAAAACAGATCATTTTGGGAAGCAGATGATTGAACTCCGTCCATTGCTTCCTCTGGTTTCTTAGCAATTTAAAGATATCCTTATGATGGCATCTTGTTTGTGTGATATTGTTATTCACGCTTTCACCTACAGAAGGGACTACTTGTGGTCCTTAATACGCTGTCCTTTGCTCGTAGGTTCTAATGATGTTTCTTGAAGTGATGCTGTTATCATACAGGAAAGTCTCAGATGAATCATAATTCCTTGCGATTCAGATCCACTTGTAGTCCTGTGCGAGCAGATCAATCCTCCAAACTGTACATCTTGGCTCATTGCTTTTGTGCTGACTGCGAATACTTCCATTGGTTGTAACTTGAGATAGATCTGTAGAAAAGACAAAGCAGGAAGATATATATATTTTTTGTTTTCTCTATGTCAAGTTAAAAAAATTTCCCTTGAGAAGGAACTGTAGTTCTTGAGATGCTGACAAGAATGATCGAGATGCCAAATTCGAGGTTTATTTGTTCTTTCTTTTGGCATTTACGTGCACTTGTGTCAACTAACCTTCTTTTTTACTTGGGAGTCCGCAAGTCTCTTTGCACTGCTCGAATGCGAATTGCTTTGAAGCAAGTTCAGGCACATGCCATTAGACATTCACATGGAACAGAAGTACGTTGTACAACGAATGCTCACATTGTCCTAACTTTAATCATGTGCGATCCTTCTGTGTGCCCTTAATACTTGATGTTCTGTCAAATCACCCGAATTTGGTCACTTGGACTTGCTTCCCGTGGAGCCGTGAATAGCCTTAACTAGCACAAGAAACTCTTTCATGATTGTCTCTCTCCTTTGGCTAAACATCACTTCCAGTTCTAGTTCAAGATCTATGGAGGTTCATTCATTCCATAACTTTACACACATCGCGCTCATTTCCCCAGTCTAATACACATGTTGAATTTCCAGCTTCACGGGCTATTACTCTCTGCGCTTTTCCTCGACTAAGGTTTGGATGACATGCCGCATAGTACTGCCGTGATCGAAATAAGCCAGTTCCACCTGCACTAGCCAAGGGCGGATTCAACATACTAGGATATAGAGCAACTAAAGATGAATGGCTGGAGTAATAATCTGAGAAATCCAGCCACCTCAGTGTCGAAGCGCAATGTACATGTGTATGACTTGCCGTTGTCCGTCACTACTTTCACATCTTGGCCAGGTTTCAATTCACTCACTTTGTTCGGAAGGTCAATCGTGTGTCTTTCCTGGCCATTCAGCCCGAGAGTCTCGGCGTCCTCTCCAGGTTCGAAACAGAGTGGCATAATCCCCATTCCTACTAGATTACTGCGGTGAGTTTGCTCGAAGCTCTTTGCTATGACCGCTTTCACCCCCTAAAGTGATGGCTGTTGCAAGGGCACGAGTGGAACAGAAAAAGCATATAGTCAGGAGAAAAAAAAGAGAATCCTCCGAAAATAGGCGTACCAGTAACATCGGACCCTTGGCGGCTCCGTCCCGGGAACTCCCTATGCCGTACTCAGAACCAGCCAAAATAATAGTGTCCTGGCCCTCATTCTTGTATCTCTGAGAAAGTAAGGAAAAAATACGAAGTAATGCTGTCAAAAAAAGCGGTTAGCAGCTCACAATGTACTCATTAACAACGTTTATTCAGCTCGACTTAGAACAGAAATAGCATCCTCAAATGGATAACAATACACATAAGTGTTTGAGGAAGGTTTTGGAGACTTTCTTAGTCGACTGATTATGACAAGCCCCAGGTAATCGAGCATTTGTAAGTTCAAGCTGCAGAAGTTCATAGATTCATTCGAGTGAAAAGTTACCATAGCAGCGTAGAACACGTGCATCTTTTCCCCACTGGGGATGTGGATCGTCCTAGGCCCGACTTCTCCATCCAGGAGCTTCTTGACAATTCGGATGTTGGCGAAAGTGCCCCTTGCCATCACTTCGTAATTGCCACGGCGACTTCCATAAGAGTTGAAGTCTCTCCTATCGACCCCGCGTTCCACCAGGTGCTCAGCAGCAGGACTGTCTTTGTGGATGCTACCGGATGGCGATATGTGGTCAGTCGTGATGCTGTCTCCAAGATAGAGCAAGCAATATGCGTCTTTCACGCTGCATGGGCCCGGAGCTGTCATCATTATATCGTCGAAGAAAGGCGGCTTAAGAATGTAAGTCGAGGCTGGGTCCCATGCATAAAGAGTTCCAGAAGGCACATGTAATCCATTCCACAGAGGATTTCCTTCAGTAATTGCATCATATGTGGCCCCGAACATATCTGGAAGCACATTCGACTGCACAGCCCGCAATATAGCACAATCGAAGATATAGGAGAGCTAACATATAAAGTTACTCCTTATATAGACGATCCTGGAAGAAAGACTAAGTCACACTTCACCGTTTTTCAATCAGGCCAGTTGCTCACATTTGCTATTTCTTCGTTTGTTGGCCAAATGGCCTTCAAAAATACACTTCTTCCGTCTTTTCCGTGGCCAAGGGGTTCTGTCTCAAGATCAATGTCAACCTGCCAAACAAAAATTATCTTCAGGATACAACAGCTGGTTAGCCACTGGATTGTCAAGTGTGACCATGTGCCTAATGTGCCTAATGTGACACTGCTTTTGTTTTTATCACAGTGGGTGAATCAAAGTATTGGCCTAGTCGGCGTGGCCAGCAGCAACCACTCTTATCGAGTGGTAAGACTGGGCTAAAAGTCCAATTAACACACTCTTTATCTGACCATAGAAAAACAAACAGGAATCCGACAAATGAAATACATACGGTGCCGGCGAGAGCGTAGGCAACCCCAAGGGGGGGAGAAGCTAGATAATTAGCCCGCGTAAGAGGATGCACGCGGCCCTCGAAGTTCCTGTTGCCAGAGAGTACAGCTGCTGCTACAATATCTGATGATCGAGAGAGCAACGACTAGCTCTCTTCAGAAGGATTTCCAAAGACATACATGGTGAAGAAATAGTTGAAACCAAGAGAAGGAATGAGCGGAGAGATCACCGTTATCAGTGATAGCAGAAGCAACAGCCTTATGGAGATCTCCTGAGTTCCCAATGCATGTGGTGTATCCGTAGCCGACTGTGTCAAAGCCCAACTGATCTAAGTACTTCTGCAAGCCACTGCAGCATGGAGCCAACAGCCATTAGTCAAGTGTGCATACGACCAAGAATCTTGGGAGACAGTTAGCAAATCGAAGTACATGCACCTCTTTTTCAGAGATTTGGTTACAACTCCCGAACCAGGAGCAAGACTTGTCTTAATCCATGGTTTAACCTGCCAGAAGATTATAATTAGAAAACCCACTGATCTGTCTTAATTCTCTGAGCAAATGGTATATCATAGCAACCTTCTACATGGAAAATCACTCAAGGACCTGCATAAGACAGGCAATTTCCTCGTCCAAAACTCTCTGGAAAAAAAAGAGGAAAAACTAGATAAGAACACAATCTAACCTCTAATCCTAATTCACAGGCCTTCTTAGCAAGCAAAGCAGCCCCAAGCATTACGCTAGGATTTGAGGTATTAGTACAACTGGTAATAGCTGCTATGACCACATCTCTGTGCCTAAGCTTTTCTCGAGTCCCATTGAATGTGAACTCTATAACCTTGCTCTGGGATTCCACTGGTATCGCAAATCCCTGAAGATGTACCGTGAAGTCGGCCAACTTAGTTTGAGATGACATGAAATATGAGAGACCAGAGCATATTTCCAGTATTTGAGATATGAATATTCTTCATCACAGGATTCTTCCCAAAGAGTACTTTGCTGCTGCCTGATGGTGACGTTCGTGGAAAACCTGAGAGGCCTTAGTACCATTGAACATGCTAACTACGTGGTATAGCGGGTAATATCCAAAGATTTGTGTAAGAGCATGAAAAAGAGCACCTTAAATCCTACTTCAGTGTTCCAGCATGCACCCCAGTCCGCCTTCATTTCTTTCAAGAGAACACGGTCGTGTGGCCTGAAACAACCTAATTCTCACAAGAAGAGACAAAAAAATATGAAATATGCATTTATCCATTTCATGAACATTCATAGGATTGTACCTCTTTGGCCCTGACACAGAGGGTTCGACATCTTTAAGATCGAGCTCTAGATAACAGGAGAAAACTTTCTTTGCTGGATGCTTTGTTTATACAGAACTCCAGTCAGAAACAGCCAATATCGACTAATGTGCCACAATGAAATCGGATAAAAAGCTTTCTCGTTACCTCACCATAGTCCACAAACATGTTATTAGCCCGCAGATAAGACTCTATCACGGAAACCTACGCAGTAAGCTCAGATGTCTCGATGAGGAAATACGGCTGAAGCTTCTCACACGGTAGTTTGGAAATGACATACATTTTCATCGCTCCTTCCAATCAACTTGAGTTACTGTAGGGTGACATGATCCACTGGAAAGAATCCCATGGTCGCACCATACTCGGGAGACATGTTAGCTATCGTGGCACGATCTGCTAACCATAGTTTACTCATGCCTTCTCCTGTACGGTGGAGTGGTACTGATATTATTATAAAGGAAGAACGTAAACATACCCAGGAAGGAAAAATCACACATCATTGTACTAGATCGATAAATTTTATACCATAGAACTCGACATATTTTCCAACAACATTGCGCTTCCGCAGCATTTGCGTCACTGTCAACACCAAGTCGGTTGCCGTCACACCTTCTCGCAGTTCTCCCAATAATCTAAATCCAACCACCCCCGGAAGAAGCATACTCGTTGGCTGCATATTCAGGAGGCGGAGGTGGTTCAAGCAAAACTAGGTGTGGCAATTACTAGTTTACTACTGTGACAGTTGACATTTCATCAAACATCGTGAGACTAATTGCATCTATTAAGGACGCAAAAACAATCCTAAGGCAGCGGCGCCGAACTCTTTACCTGCCCAAGCATCGCAGCTTCAGCTTCTATTCCACCAACTCCCCAGCCAGCAACTCCCAATCGAATCGGTACCAATGACACTATCTGGGTATAGAAAGCCATTGGTATTAAACACGACTCTGCCAAGGTGTTCCAAATTAACCTACACATGAGATTCAACAAAGTCAATTTTTGCCTAGACAGAGAAAATGCTTGAAAAGGAGGTAGATTAAATTGAGTCTCCAAGGACTAGTGTTCCCAATATACTACATTGCACCCGATATACTCTTTCTTTCGGGCTCCTACAAAATTCATGCACTATCTCATCACACCTGGTGAACAATCCCGCCTCGAGGCGGAAGAACAAGCATGTTATGGAACCCTATGGCTCCCCACTTGAGAAAACCAAATCTTTCTTTGTTACGTTCGAACTCGAGTTCCATGTTTGCTTGCACTGCATTTTCCGACCTTACCACATCAGCTTGAACTGAGTGATCAATAACAAGATCTACCGGAACCTGCATAACATAAACTGTGCATCAGCTGTCTACATGTCCAGTTATTGAAATCATTTCGTTGTTCCCTTTAGGCATTTTGTTGAAGGTGATACAAAACATTCGTGTAGCGCATGCACACATTGCTTACCATCGGATTGATTTTTTTGGGTTCTCCACCAAGGTTCTTGACAGCATCGCGCATGCATGCCAAATCAACAAGAGCAGGCACGCCTGTAAAATCCTGAGCAAAAAGATAACGGCCATCATAAAATGTGGTAACTAAAATGTCCCAGGTATTGTTAAAGACGGGAACAATGTTCACCTGAAGCAATACTCTAGCCGGCATGAAGGGAATTTCAACCCGCTTTGAAGAAGTAGTCTCCCAATCAATGATTTTCTCAACATCCTCACGTTTGACCTGAAACTCATCGCAGTTTCTGATTGCCGATTCAAGGAGGACCTTAATAGATATTGGAAGCCTATCTGCATCGTCAAAACTAACTCTCCGTCAGCACCTTACCTAGCATACATAGGTCTTCGTTCTCAAGGACATTATTTCGGAATATCGACACTGTTACAAGCCCAAAAAGGAGACTTCAGGAGTCAGAATTTCCCATGGTTCAGATTCATCAAGCGTGCTAATCAACAGAGACAAGCATATAATTCTGCGCTCGAGATGATGCAATATGCATTGACATTTACAAGCACGATAGGAGTTTTTACAGGGAAATGGTGAATGATTAACCGAAATCTGCACCAGTTGGCCTTCTCGGCCTACTTTTGACGTAGCTCGATTCCCCATCATTTGTTCTAATAATCAAACTATTTATGTAAAGAATGAAAAGACAAGACTCGGGACGTGATAGATAACAACAATGCCGAAAAAAAAGGACAGAAAATTGCTGCTCCCAGATTGCTTATGACAGAAAAGTTGAAATACCGTCCATTTTGATCTTCACACAAACATTAATGTAAACTGCGTATTTCATCCGTATGTAGCGACTCAATATACAAACGTACAACGAACCTTGTTTATGCTTAAGAGCTTCTCCAACCCTTCTCTTTCCTTTATTAACCCTTTTATAACTCTCTTCAATGAGACGACCCCTTACTATTCAGACGATTCTATATATGAGGTTATGTGGACATTAAAGTTTAGAGGAGTAACTTGAACGCTATTTATAGAGAATGTAATCTATCTACTCATTAAAGATTAGGTTTATCTCAGCCCATACTATCATGCCCCATATCTGACTAGAATTAGGAAACTGTATATATCTTGCTTTATTAGACCAATTAATTTACAATAAAGCCCACAACAAATATATTTTATAATATATTTTAACATTCTCCTACTTGGGTTATATTAATTAAAATTGTGTTGTATATGCGCATCTTTATATAGGTCTAGAGATAATTCCCAACAGTCAATCGGATCCCATAAAGTCTTAAGCATCATGCCAGTAACTACATCAGAATACACAGAGTCATCCACGATCACAAATACTCTTAACTTTACTAATATGGATTTGATATGGTAGTGCAACAAACGATTAACATCTCAAATAATAGATACACCTTATATGTCATCCTCATTGTCAGTCATCATTCTCTCACTTTATATGTCGTGAAACTGAATTTGTCATGAGATAACATCTTTACGATTCCAATGAACCAACATATGTCTCATCTTTATAGTTAACTATACTTTACGTATAACAAGTCATAAGCTTTTTGGATAAAATAAATGCCTCAGCCATCACTTAAGGTTTACACAATTCGTTAAGATTTTCAATATATATGCATTCAATAACAATATCACATTCAAAAATACTTCAAAGAATGTAAATTTTAATACATATCAGAATCATTATTAAAAGTAACATAACACTGTAAACTTTATTAGAGTAAAAACTAGAAAGCTTTCACTAAGCAATGGCATCCCATGATACTTCTAAGCCATTAATGACATGTCATTCAAATACACAAGGGTGTAGACCTTTCGTCAGTGAATCAACAATCATAGCATCTGTAGTTATATGCTCTATTGCAACGTCACCATTATGCACAAATTCTTTTATGGTCAAAAACTTGACCTCCATATGCTTAGACGCTTAAGACCTCTGTTGTTGTTAATGAACAACATCGCAGAACTATTGTCACAATACAACTGTATGGTTTTATCAACAAAATCAAACACGATCAACTCCCTAATGAAATTTCAGAGCTAAATAGCTTGAGTAGCAGCTGTGAAGCATGCTATGAACTCCGCTTGCATAGTAGAGGATGATACCGTTTTCTGTTGCTCGTTTTTCCATGATACTACACCACCTGCTAGCATAAAAATATACCATGTTGTCAACTTCTCGTCATTCTGACAACCAACATAATCTGAATATGAATACCCCACTAGCTGCAAGTTCTGAACACATCTATAAATCAACATATTGTCTTTAGTTCTTTTTAAATACATCAAAACCTTCTTGGCATTAATCTAGTGATCGTATCCTAGATTCGATGATACCTGCCTAAAAGTCCTGTTGCAAAAGCAATGTCTGGCCTAGTACAAATTTGAGCATACATGATACTACAAAGTGCACTAGCATAAGGTACATTCTTCATTTGTGTTTTCTCAATATCTGAATGAGGGCATTGTGAAAGACTCAATTTATCACCTTTATAGACTGGAGCAATCCCTGACTTGCACTCTTGAAAGATATTGATGAAACTTCTTTCGTCCTTGGTATTGAGATCCATAGGGATCATTCTCGTCGCATATTAGGCCTATCTCAAAGGCCTTATATTGGCCTAGTGCAAACTTGAGCATACAATATGCACTCTTGCATATTGAATCTTTTCAACAAACTCGAGCATACAATATGCACTCTTGCATATTGAATCTTTTCAAAATATGATCAATATAAGCCTTCTGAGATAAGCCTAATATGCGGCGAGAACGATCTCTATGGATCTCAATACCAAGGACAAAAGAAGCTTCACCACGATCAATATAAGACTCAAGGTTTACACAATTCCTTAAGATTTTCAATAGATATGCATTCAATAACAATATCACATTCAAAAATACTTCAAAGAATGTAAAATTTTAATACATATCAGAATCATTACTAAAAGTAACATAACACTGTAAACTTTATTAGAGTAAAAACTAGCAAGCTCCCACTAAACAACGACATCCCATGATGCTTTTAAGCCCATGTTAATGATATGTCGTTCAAATACACAAGGGTGTAGACCTTTCGTTAGTGGATCAGCAATCATAACATCTGTAGTTATATGCTCTACTGCAACGTCATCATTATGCACATATTCTTTTATAGTAAAAAACTTGACCTCTATATGCTTAGATCCCTTAAGACCTCTGTTGTTGTTAATGAACAACACCGCAAAGCTATTGTCACAATACAACTGTATGGGCCTATCAACAAAATCAAACATGGTCAACTCCCTAATGAAATTTCGGAGCCAAATAGCCTGAGTAGCAGCTGTGAAGCATGCTATGAACTCCACTTGCATAGTAAAGGATGACACCGTTTTCTGTTTCTCGTTTTTCCATGATACTACATCACTTGCTAGCATAAAAATATACCATGTTGTCGACTTCTTGTCATTCTGACAACCAGCATAATCTAAATCTGAATACCCCACTAGCTGCAAGTTCTGAACACATCTATAAATCAACATATTGTCTTTAGCTCTTTTTAAATACCTCAAAGCCTTCTTGGCGGCAATCCAGTGATCGTATCCTGAATTCAATTGATACCTGCCTAAAAGTCCCGTTGCAAAAGCAATGTCTGACCTAGTATAAACTTGAGCATACATGATACTACAAAGTGCACTAGTATAAGGTACATTCTTTATTTGTGTTTTCTCAATATCTAAATGAGGGCATTATGAAAGACTCAATTTATCACCTTTGCAGACTGGAACAATCCCTGACTTGCACTCTTGAAAGATCTTGATGAAGCTTCTTTTGTGTTTGGTATTGAGATCCATAGGAATCGTTCTCGCCGCATATTAGGCCTATCTCAAAGGGTTTATATTGATCATATTTTGAAAAGATTCAATATGCAAGAGTGCCTATTTTAGAGGGCTTATATTGGCCTAGTACAAACTCGAGCATACAATATGCACTCTTGCATATTGAATCTTTTTAAAATACGATCAATATAAGCCCTTTGAGATAGGCCTAATATGCGGCGAGAACGATCCTTATGGATCTCAATACCAAGGACAAAAGAAGCTTCACCACGATCAATATAACATATTGTATGCTCAAGTTTGTACTAGGCCAATATAAGCCCTCCGAGATAGGCCTAATATGTGGGGAGAACGATCTCTATGGATCTCAATACCAAGGATAAAAAAAGCTTCACCACGATCAATATAAGCACTCAATGTTTACACAATTCCTTAAGATTTTCAATAGATATACATTCAATAACAATATCACATTCAAAAATACTTCAAAGAATGTAGAATTTTAATACATATCAGAATCATTACTAAAAGTAACATAATACTGTAAGCTTTATTAGAGTAAAAACTAGAAAGCTCCCATTAAACAATGGCATCCCATGATGCTTCTAAGCCCATGTTAATGGCATGTCGTTCAAATACACAATGGTGTAGACCTTTCGTCAGTGGATCAACAATCATAGCATCTGTAGTTATATGCTCTACTGCAACGCCATCATTATGCACAGATTCTTTTATGGTCAAAAACTTGACCTCCATATGCTTAGACCCCTTGAGACCTCTGTTGTTGTTAATGAACAACACCGCAGAGCTATTGTCACAATACCATTGTATGATTCTATCAACAAAATCAAACACGGTCAACTCCTTAATGAAATTCTGAAGCCAAATAACCTAAGTAGCAGCTGTGAAGCATGCTATGAACTTCGCTTGCATAGTAGAGGATGATACTGTTTTCTGTTTTTTGTTTTTCCATGATACTGCACTACTTGCTAGCATAAAAATATACCTTGTTGTCGACTTCTCGTCATTCTAACAATCGGCATAATCTGAATCTAAATACCCCACTAGCTGCAAGTTCCGAACACATCTATAAATCAGCATATTGTCTTTAGTTCTTTTTAAATACTTCAAAACCTTATTGGCAGCAATCTAGTGATCGTATCCTGGATTCGATTGATACCTACCTAAAAGTCCCGTTGCAAAAGCAATGTCTAGCCTATTACAAACTTGAGCATACATGATACTATAAAGTGCACTAGCAAAAGATATATTCTTCATTTGTGTTTTCTCAATATCTGAATGAGGGCATTGTGAAAGACTCAATTTATCACCTTTGCAGACTGGAGCAATCCCTGACTTGCACTCTTGAAAGATCTTGATGAAGTTTCTTTTATCCTTGGTATTGAGATCCATAGGGATCGTTCTTGCAGCATATTAGGCCTATCTTAGATTGCTTGGCCTAGTACAAACTTGAGCATACAATATGCAAGAGTACAAGCTTGAGCATACAATATGCACTCTTGCATATTGAATCTTTTCAAAATACGATCAATATAAACCTTCTGAGATAGGCCTAATATGCGGCAAGAACGATCTTTATGGATCTCAATACCAAGGACAAAAGAAGTTTCGCCACGATCAATGTAAGCACTCAAGGTTTACACAATTCCTTAAGATTTTCAATAGATATGCATTCAATAACAATATCACATTCAAAAATACTTCAAAGAATGTAAAATTTTAATATACATCAGAATCATTACTAAAAGTAACATGACACTGTAAACTTTATTAGAGTAAAAATTAGAAAGCTCCCACTAAATAATGGCATCCCATGATGCTTCTAAACCCATGTTAATGACATGTCGTTCAAATACACAAGGGAATAGACTTTTCGCTAATGGATTAGCAATCATAGCATATGTAGTTATATGCTCTACTGCAACGTCACCATTATGCACGGATTCTTTTATGGTAAAAAACTTGACCTCCATATGCTTAGATCCCTTGAGATCTTTGTTATTTTTAATGAACAAACCGCAGAGCTATTGTCATAATACAACTGTATGGGTCTATCAACAAAATCAAACACGGTCAACTCCTTAATGAAATTCCGGAGCCAATAGACTGAGTAGAAGCTATGAAGCATGCTATGAACTCCGCTTGCATAATAGAGGATGATACTATTTTCTGTTCTCTTTTTTCCATGATACTGCACCACTTGCTAACATAAAAATATACCTTGTTGTTGACTTCTCTTCATTCTGACAACCATCATAATCTGAATTTGAATACCCCACTAGCTGCAAGTTCTGAACACATCTATAAATCAACATATTATCTTTAGTTCTTTTTAAATACCTCAAAACCTTCTTGGCAGCAATCCAGTGATCGTTTCATGGATTCGATTGATGCCTGCCTAAAAGTCCCGTTGCAAAAGCAATGTCTGATCTATTACAAACTTGAACATATATGATACTACAAAGTGCACTAGCATAAGGTACATTCTTCATTTGTGTTTTCTCAATATCTGAATGAGGACGTTGTGAAAGACTCAATTTTTCACATTTGCAGACTGGAGCAATCCCTGACTTGCACTCTTGCATTTTCAAAATACAATCAATATAAGCCCTCTGAGATAGGCCTAATATGCGGCGAGAACGATCCCTAAGGATTTCAATATCAAGGACAAAAGAAGCTTCACCAAGATCTTTCATATCAAAATTTTGTGGCATCCTTTTTGTCTCATGCATCAATGTAATATCGCTGCTAGCAAGTAAGATGTCATCAACATAAAGAACGAGAAAAATAAATTGTCTCCCACTGACCTTACAATATATGAATTAATCTAGCTTGTTCTTAACAAAACCAAAATAAGTAACAACACTATGAAATTTCAAGTACCACTGCCTAGAAACTTGCTTCGAACCATATATAGATTTTTTTAATCTACAAACCAGATTACCTGTGCCATCTGTTGCAAAACCTTCTGGTTGTGCCATAAAAACTTGTTCATCTAGATCTCTATTCAGAAAAGCAGTTTTAACATCCATTTGATGAAACTCCATATCAAAATGAGCTACTAAAGCCATAATTACTCTAAAAGAGTCTTTAGAAGAAACTGGAAAAAAAAAAGTTGACTCATAATCTATTCATTTTCTCTGAGTAAATCCCTTAGCTACTAGTCTGGTTTTAAATTTTTCAATTTTTCTTGCGGAGTCTTTCTTGGTCTTAAAAACCCATTTACAACCAACGGGTTTATAACCTTCAGGTAATTTAACAAGTTCCCAAACATCATTATGTTTCATAGACAACATCTCATATTTCATTGCATCTAACCATAAATCAGATTGAGGACAAGAAATAGCTTCTGTATAAGTCACTAGATCAACAACACAACCTATATTATAATCATGTTCTCCCATATAGACTATATATTCCGGTGGTATAGGTGATCGTTTCTACCTAACAAATCTCCTTAAAAGAGCATCTTCTACCTCATTCTGTTCCTAATAGGCTTGAGGAACTTCATTAGGAACTGCTTCAATAACAGGTTTCTGAGGCTCAACAGGTTCAATCTGTGGTACCGGTACTTCCACAATTGTCTGTATAGATATAGAAAATGACATAAGAGTACTCACCGTGCTGTTATCCTCAACAGTTTGTGAGCAATCACCCTTTTCTGCCACATCAAGCTCCATGAATTTCGCTATCTGTGAATCCACAATTCTCGTTCCTCCATTGGGATTAAAAATCGATATCCCTTTAAATGATCTGGATAATACACAAAATAACAACGAGTAGTTTTGAAGTCCAACTTGCTTAAAGTAGAATTATACAATTTTACTTTGCAGGGCATCCCCAAACCTTCAGATGATTCAAGCTTGGCTTCCGTCCAGTCCACAATTCAAAAGAAGTAAGTGGCGTAGATTTAGTAGGAACACGATTCAATACATAAAGTGCCGTTTTCAAGGCCTCATCCCACAAAAAAAACCAGGTAAATTAGATCTGTTGATCATACTCCTCGCCATATTCATAAGAGTACGATTACGTCTTTCAGTTACACCGTTCTGTTCAGGACAACCGGGCAAAGTAAACTGAGCCACAATTCCAGAATCTTCCAAGTACTTGGCGAATAGCTCCTTAAGCTGCCCAGCATCGCTATGTCGACCAAAGTACTCACCACCACGGTCAGATCTGATAATTTTTATGACTTTCCCCAGCTGTTTCTCGACTTCAGTCTAGAAAATCTTGAACTTATCGAGAGGTTCAGACTTTTCCTTAATCAAGTACAGATAACCATATTGGGAATAATCATCTATAAATGTGATGAAATAAAAATTTCTACACAACGTTGCTGCATAGGGTCCACTTATATCTGTATGGATGATTTTTAACAAATGAGAACTACGGATTGCAGTTTTCTTCTTTATTCTGGTCATCTTACCTCTACAGTAGTATATGCATATGTCTAGGTCACTTATAAGAGTGGGTAGAATGGAAGCCTTTATCAGTCTTTCCACTCTTTTTTCAGAGATATGACCAAGACGTTTGTGCCATATTGCGTAGGACTGTTCCTTAGGTAGAGGCCTTTTGAAAACAACATTTCAGCTGTATAAGCGACACATATTTCATTGGGAGACAAACATAATCTGTATAATCCATTGGACATAGTGCAATACCCATTTTATTTAAATTAAAAGAAATAGAAATTGTAGAGTTTGAAATATCAAAAGAGTAACTACACATGTCCAAATTTAATACGAAAATTAAATTCTATCTAAAAGAAGGTACATAAAATGTATTCCATAATATCAAATTAAAACAAGAATCTAGAATTAAAATGACATCTTCCTCCAACTCGACATCAGTTTTATTGTTGTTTCCTATGGTGAGTTTTGATTCATCCTTATTTGGCTTCCTCCAATTTATGAATCCATGTATGGTAAACGTAACATGGTTAGTTGCACTACTATCTAGCCACCATGAACAAAATGGAGCTTTTGATAGATTAGATTCACAAACCAACGCCAAAGAACCATTATCTTTAGGCTCACAGTTAGATAACCAATTTTTATATTTAGCACAGTCTTTCTTTACATGTCCTCCATTCTTACGGAAAAAACAAAGACCATCTTTACCAGCATTACCGTCCCTTTTAAAGGTCGGTTTCTTTAGACCCAAGTTGTCATGTTGACCAGCAGATGAATGAGTTCCTTTACGATTCTTGTTGCCCTTGCCTTTCTTGGCACCAGAACTAGAAGTAGCATGCATAACCATATGCGCGTTACTTTTCTTCAGCTTGGTCTCTGACACCACCCTTGTAATCAAGTTGTTGATTGTCCATGCCTAATCAACGGTGTTATATTGTGTTTAGATAATACCAAACTCAGGTGGAAGAGAATTAAGCGCAAAATGTATTATACAAGCATCAGGAATTGAAACATTAAGCCCCTTGAGCTTTGATTGCAGATTTACCATCCTCATGATATAGTCCCTAACACCAGCAGAACCATCATATTTCAAACTGAATAATCCTGACATATGTGTCCCAACCTCAGCATTAGGAGAGTCACGATTTCTAGCCACCAAGGCTTCCATCATTTGTCTAGCAGTGATGTCAACAATAAAATCACTTCTAAGATGTTCCTGTATGGACAGCTTCATTGACAGTAAGCAAATCCTATTGCTCTTTTCCCAAGTAGCAAAAAGTGCCTTTTAGGCATCTGTACTCTCATCAGTAAGAGCTGTTGGCTTATCTTTATTAATAGCAATATGAACATCCGCCAGTTCCATACCAAACAAAAAATCATCTCTCCACTTTTTAAAATTACCACAAATAAGAATCTCAATATCTATGGAATTGTCGTTCATAGAAAAGGTGACTGAAAAATACCCAATATTTTTAATTAGCATAATGTGAAATTTCACCCTGAGAGATATATACATCATCATATAATCAACTTTAGAGAGAAAACATGATATGCAGTTGTATATTCCATACATTACAGCGGCCAGGAGAATTTATTTCAATCTTTGTTAATCATCACCTTTGGGCGTATGACAGCACTTAGACTAATCAATTCTCAACCATATGCTATACATGTAACCCTCCATGCATCAATACGCAATCACCTCCTTTGGGAGTATAAGTACGCTTAAAACAAGAGACATCTCAATATAATAAAACATGTTCTTTACTAAACTCAACCAAGCGTGCCGCTTTGGCGGTCACAACCCAACTGAATTTACCTGAAATTGGGATACAAATTTATATTTCACATTTACCGTATACATGCAATTTTAGAAATTAGGGGCAATCATCTTAAAATTACACACCTCGCCAATTTTCATTGGTACCTCAATATTTATGTCAAACCATAAACATGTAATTGATAAATCATGCTCCACATATCCATATGTAGTATTTACATATGAGCTTTGTACTTGTATTTCATAAAATCATAGAGAAATACCTGAAAATACGCAAAAAAATATTTTTTAGAATATACACGTATTTGGAGTTCCACAAGTATTTTCCATCCATAAAATACCAAATATGTAAAATAAATATACCACCTTGTAGAGTATGAGCATACGAGCACGCCGGTACCTGAAACTTCCCCATCGGAGCACACGCGCGCCCTTAAGCGCCACCCAACTCTAGGCGCGTGAGAACCACGCACAGACACATGCCTTGCACGTGTTCTAATTATCGATCGGGTTACGAAACCGGTCCGACTGATACCCCCTGGACTGACTCGCGAACCGGGTCGAGCGGTCCGGTCGAACCAGTCAATGATCGGTCCAACCAAATGATCCAAGTCAACGGTCAACGTATCGGGTCGGGTCAACGAATCGGGTCGGGTCAACGCTGTCAGGTTGGGTCTACCCGTCGAGATGACATCTGTTGACGTTAGCCCTGCACGTGCCGCGCACGTGCAAGGCCAGGGTCTGCACATGTGGCGCGGGGCCTCCACGAGCTCGATGGCCACCGGAGAGTGGCGGCACGTCCAGTCGATTCTGGCAACGATCTTGATATGGTTTTTCTCGTCTCGTCGAGCCCTTTCTGAATATATAATTTTCTTTGTATTTAGATAAAAATAAAATTTCAAAAATACACCGAGAACGAGATTCACGACCTAATACGCGCAAGCTCTGATACCACATGTAAGCTGCGTATTTTATCCGTATGCAGCGACCCAAGATACACACGTACATATACACAAATTCATAATCCATAGAGTTAAAGAATTAACGTACTTTGTTTAGGATTCATTGTTCTTGATGCGAAATTGCGAGAATCCGATATTCAAGAGCTTCTCCTCTATGAACCTCCTTTATCCCTGGCTTCAATGAGACGGCCCCTCACTATCTCTTCGGACGATTCTATATGTGAGGTTATGTGGACATTAGGGTTTAGAGGAGAAAGTTAAGCTCTATTTATAGAGAATGAAACATATCCCCTTGTTAAAGATTAGGTTTATCTCAGTACACACTATTCAGCCCCATATCTGACTAGAATTAGGAAACTGTATATATCTTTTTTGATTAGATCAATTAATTTACAATAACAATTAATAAAGCCCACAACAAATATATTTTATAATATATTCTAACAATCAACACTACACAAATCATCAACTACTAAAACGTGCATAAAACAGAAGAAACAGTAGGGCTCGACCTATTCGAGGGTCGTTGAGAGCTGGCAAAGCGTAGTGCTTGCCAAACTCACCACCGTCGGGCTTCTCAAGCGTCCGCAACATGCTTTTCTCTAATGGATTCTCATTCCTTGCATCAACAAATACAAATGGGCCGAAAGAAAATAAATGAAAGAACTCGTTAGTCGCACGAAGGAACGTGCTTAATTCCTCTCAAGAACTCGACAAAAAACAGTTGAAAAGCATGTTGGATCACGTTTCTCAAAGATTACCCACAATCGAATTTGACACGCACAATTGGGTCTATGTGTGTATGAGAGAGAGAGAGAGGGGGGGGGAGGGAGGGAGGGAAGTTGAAGCTGTGTGAGTTCAATGTCATGTGTCAAATGAAGCGGCGAGTTCTTGTCATGATGCATCGCAGGTGCAGTGAAAGCGGAGAGGGACTTGTTGAGCTCTTGCTCGAGGATCTGTAAGTTGCGATTTTAATCCGTATGCAGCAACCCAAGAATCGCATGCATAGATACACGAATCCCTAATCCATATAGTTAAAGAATTAACGCACATTATTTTGGATTCATCGTTCTTGATGCAGAATCTCTTCTATGAACACCCTTTATCACTAGCTTCAATGAGACAATCACTCACGTATCGCTTCAGACGTATCTATATGTAAGGTTATGTGGACATTAGGGTTTAGAAGATGGACTTGAGCTCTATTTATAGAAAATGAAACCTATCCCCTCATTAAGATTAAGTTTATCTCGGTCCACACTATCCAACCTCATATCTGACTAGAATTAGGAAACTGTGTATATATATATATTTTATTAGACTAATTAATAATTACAGTAACAATCAATGAAGCCCACAATTGAATATATAAAAAAGAATATATATATTCTAGCATTCTCCCACTTGGGCTAAATTAATTTTAACCGTACTATATATGCACATCTTTATATTGATCTAGAGATAATTCTCAATAGTCAATCCGATTCCACAAAGTCTCAAGCACCAAACCATGACAGTAACTGCATCAGAATATACAGAGCCATCCATGATCACGAATACTCTTAACTTTACTGATATGGATTTGATATGGTAGTATGACAATTGGATAACATCTCAAATAACAGAAACACCTTATATGTTATCCTCCTTATCAGTTATTATTCCCTCACTTTATATGTCACGAATCTGGATATGTCACTAGAAAATATCTTTACAGTTCCAACGAACCAACATATGTCTTACCTTTATAATTAACTATACTTTACGTATAACAAGACATATGCTTTTGGTTAAAAATAAATGTCCTAGCCATTACTTAAGGTTCACACGATTCCTTAAGATTTTCACCTGATATATGTATTCAACATCATTGTAATCATAAATGC
Organism: Rhodomyrtus tomentosa; assembly: GCA_028455895.1. Taxonomy (NCBI): domain Eukaryota; kingdom Viridiplantae; phylum Streptophyta; class Magnoliopsida; order Myrtales; family Myrtaceae; genus Rhodomyrtus; species Rhodomyrtus tomentosa. The sequence goes on along the minus strand of JAPCWY010000009.1, from coordinate 33,277,959 downwards.
TTTATTGCATGCAATAGAGTTGATACATACTTAAATATTACAAAATGTAATAAGCACATATGTAAACTTTATTAGAGCAAATGCCGAAAACAGCTCCCACTAAATAACATCATCTCATGATGCTTACTCAGTCAATCAATTAATATGTCATATCATCATCCCAAGATGCTTTTATGTTTGCGACATGTCATTTAAATGTGTATGGGCAAAGATATTTAGTTCGTGAGTCTGCACCCTTATCATCTGTGTAATAAGTTCTATTGTAGTGTTATCCTTAGATCTGTTACCTTTATGGTCAAAAACTAGATCGACAAATGTTTAGACCCCTGAGACTTCTATTGCTGTTAATAAACAATACTGTAGAGTTATAGTCACAATACAACTGTATAGGTTTATCTAGAAAATTAAATACGGTCAACTCTCTAATAAGATTCATGAGTCAAATAACTTGAGTAGCAGCTAAAAAGCATATTACAAACTCACTTTCTTGATCGAAAATTACATAGATTTCTGTTTACGTTTTTCTATAGCATTGGACTTCTCTTTAAACATTTAAATTTATGAAATTGTCAACTTCACATTATCCTGACAGCTAACAAAGCTTGAATCTGAATGCCTTACTAGTTGCATATCTTGAATATGTTTGTAAATTAGCAGGTAGTCTTTTGTCCTCTTTAAGTACCTCGAAACTAATAATTTTAAGTGCACCATGATATGATACATTCCTTTTTTGGATTTTTTTATAACTTTATAAAGACACTATGACAAATTCAATCTATTGCTCTTAATGACAGGAGTAATTCCTGACTTGCAACACTTTATACTAAATACAATCAATGTATGTCATCTAAAATTAACCCAATATGTCCATATAGATTTCAATGCCTAGGACAAAATACTCCTTACTAAAACTAATCATGTCAAAATGTTTTGACAATATCTGCTTCACCAAACGTAGTAATTCAAGAAAACCACTTTCAACTAAGATATTGTCTATATAAGACACAAGAAAAATTAATTCCTCCCAATGATCTTGTAGTATATGCTAATTTACTCTGTTCTTGATAGAATATAATATAACAACAATACCATGAAATTTCAAGTAACAATTGTCAAAAAGCTCACTTAAACCCATAAGATAGACTTTTCAGTCTAGAATACATATGAATATGTTCAAACTTCATTCCATGGTATTATATGAGATTCCTCTTTCTTTACGCACAAGTTTATCTGAATCATTTGTATAGATAGAAAAAATAACACAATGGTCTCTATCACACCAGTACCTTTAATAGTCTATGAGCAACTACCCTTATTCGGCTATATCAAGCTCCGACAATTTAGCGATCTGTAATTCCACAATTCTTGTTCCTCTTTTGAGATGATAAATCAATATCCCTTTAGATGAATTGGGTAAGGTACGAAATAAAACTGAGTGGTTCTGGAATCCAACTTACCAATGTTGGATTATGTAACTTTATTTCTGCATAAACACTCAAATCTTAATATGGTTCAAAATAGATTAACGTCCAATCTATGTCTCAAAAGAAGTCAATGAATAGTTTTGGTAGAAACATAATGGGTTATTTTCAAAGTTTTACCCCACAAAAGTCACATAAATTGATTTTACAAATCATACTCTTCATCATATCCATATGGTGTGATTTTGCCTTTCGGGCTCACCTTTCTGTTCAAGAATATCAAACATAGCAAACTAAGTCATTAGCCGAGTATCCTTTTAAGTATTCAGTAAAATGACTATTTAAGTTACCCAGCATTTCCATGTCCACCATGATACTCATCACCTTGATCAAATCTGACACATTTTTCTGTTAAGTTTATTGACTATAGTAAAAAAAGTGTTGAACTTGTCACGAAAATTAAACATTGATTTAATCAAGTACAAACACATATAGAGAAAAATCATCATTTAATGTGATAGAAAAAACTCTACACAATATTGCCATATAGGATCCACTTATACCAGTATAAATGACCTTCAATAAGTCATAACTATCGACTATAGTTTCATCATTCATCTTAGTTATCTTACCCCTGCTTTAATTTACATATGTATCTAGGTCACTTTTAAGAGTAAGTAGAATACTTGATTTTATCAGTCTTTCCACTCTTTCTTTACTGATGTAACCAAGAAATTTATTCCATAATACGAATGATTGTTCCTTAGGCAGAGATCTTTTGCAAATAATGTTTCAGCTGCATAAGCAACGTATAATTCATTGGCAAATAAACATAATTTGTACAATCCATTGGACATATAATAGTACCCAAGTTTATTTTAATTAAAAGAAATAGTAATTATTTTATTTGAAATCTCAAAAGAGTAAATACACATGTCCAAACTTGATACGGAAAATAAATTCCGTCTTTAAGGAAAGTACATAAAACATGTTTCTTAATGTCACATTAAAACCAAAATCCGAAATGACATTTTCATCAATTCAACATCAGCTTTATAGTTGTTTTTATAGTGAGCTTGATTCATCTTGATTTGACATCTTTCAGTTTTTGAATTCCTATATTGTAAACGCAGCATAATATGTCGCACCACTATCTAACTATCACAAATTATATGAGACTTTAGATAGAATAAATTCAAAAATCAACACCAAAGAGTCATTACTTTACGCTCATATTTTGATAACCAAAATTTTTTGTATCAACTGTAGTCTTTCTTTATGTAACCGTTCTTCTTATAAAAAAAGTAGCGGTTACCATCCTTTTCAAAGAATGTTTTTAATGGACCTAAATAGTTAGTATGACCGATGGTTTATGTATTTCTTTATGAGTATGGTTTCAAAACCGCTTAATATATAATTCCACCAACTTTTAAACGTGATCTTTAATTTTAATAGAACCATCACACCTGATGTTGAGAAGTCACTACAGATATATACCACTCTTAGTAATATATGTTATATAATTTCAAAGCCTCCAAGTCTTCCTTTATTTATTAAACAATGCAGTTAACTGGCAAAATACTTTTCAAGTGTTCTTTAATATATCGCTTTATATCAAACAAGCGAATCTAATTGCTCTTTACCCAATAAGCACATAATGCTTTTGAAAGTTCTCACTAATGAAACTGAGAACTACGGGGTATCTTTTGACAAGAACAATACAAATATTTGTTAATCCTTTGTAAATAGAAAATCCTTATTCAATTCTCAAAAATTGAACTCGTATAAATCTTAATTCTCAATGTTAACAGAGTTGATGTTCACAAAAACGGTGACTAAAAAAATACTAAATATTTTTAATTAGCATAATGTGAAATTTCACTGTAGAGATACATACATTATCATATAATCAACTTTGGGCAGAAAACATGACATACAGTTGTATACTCCCTATATTACAGCAGCCATGAGAATTTATTTCAATTTTTGTTAATCACCACCTTTGGGTGTATGAAAGCACTTAGACTAATTAATCCTCAACCATATGCTGTACATGTAACCATCTATGCAAGAATACACAATTACCTCTTTTGGGAGTATAACTACGCATTAAAACATGAGACATCCTAATATTATTTGTAAAATATTATTTATTAAAATCAATCAAGTATGTCACTTTGGCGGTCACAACCCAATTGAATTTACCTAAATTTGGGATATAAATTTTATATTTCACATTTACCGTATGCACATAATTTTAGAAAGGAGCAATTTTTCTCAAAATTACATTCCGTGCTAATTACATTGATACTTCTAGCAATACATGTCAAACTAGAAATATTTAATTGATAAATCATGCTCCACATATTAGTACGTGGTACTTACATGTGAGCTTGCACTTGTATTTCATAAAGCCATAGAGAAATACCTAGAAATACGCAAAAAAAAATACCCCAAAATATACACGTATTTGGAGTTTCATAGATATTTTCCAATTCCCCATAATCTTGTTTCGTACATTGACCAATAGCATATATAATATTGGTGATAAACATGAGAGAAAACTCCATATAATAGGATTGGTCAATGAAAGTCCACAACAAACTTTTCTCTGCAATTCGTCCTTAGCACGCAAGAAGAAATTGATTTCCACAATTTCCTTTATTTTTGTTTTAAGGATATATATATATATATATATATAATATGGAAGAATGCATGAGTGAGGAGCAAAATCGGATTCCCCAAGAAAGAGATTTTTCTTTTCCCAACTATAAAACAAGCGTGCTTTATAGGACCACGTCGACACGAGCAACAAGCCTATAAATCTGTTATTAAATTTGCCCACACAAATGACGGGAATTTTTTTTTTTAACTTATGGTAGTTCAGTGCTTTAATGAAGAAGCCACAAATTGTTTCAAAGTAGAATAAAAATCACCAAGCAAACCGTTGAAGACATTCTTGTTTCTGAATAAATAATTTCGAAAAAACACCAAAACGTGATTCGAGATCTAAAACGTATTAGCTCTGATATCAGATATAAGTTGCGATTTTAATCAGTATGCAGCTGCGATTTTAATCCGTATGTAGCGACCCAAAAATCGCACACATAAATACATGAATACCTAATTCATATAGTTAAAGAATTAATATACCTTATTTCGAATTCATCGTTCTTGATGTGGAATCTACTTTATGAATCTATTTATCACTGGTACAATAACAATTAATGAAGTCCACAATTGAATATATCAAAAAGAATATATATATATTCTGACAGGATATTCCTGAGCGAGACACGAAGCGCAACAAAGTGGACTTTGGCATCTCCTCATTAACCGTGTATTTCCAACATCGTAGTTACAAACATTTCCTGCATGCAAATCCCACCCACGCACTCCCTGACAAACATCTCCTGAAGACGGACACCATTTGGTTTTGGGAAAAAAAAATTTAAAAAGGCCAAATGCTTCATTTTCTCAAACAAGGCTTAAAGTAAACTTTATTTCATCAGTATCTCAAAGAAAAGCCTCAACTGACGATGATTGGGAGGGTCAGACCTCCCCTGCTGTCAAAATTTTCGAGCCTAATGTAAATTTAATCTAATTTTTTGTTAAATTTAATTAAAAAACAAAAAGTAAAAAAGGAAAAAAAAATCAGGCGAGAGGTCTGTGGCCGCCGCCCCATAACCGATGGGACAGGTGATGGCGGTTTGGGTCATCGGCGCGCTGATGACCCTGCCTACCAGAGACGAAGACTCGCCAGAGAAGGGCCGGCCGCGACACCCTCCCAAATCTGGATGAGGTTCGACGGGTCTCGCCCAAGTCTGACCGAGGACTGTGGCCATTGGCCGAGACAGGGGTAGATGGCTACCCTGACAGACATAGCCACCCCACTGGCTGTGGGGTGACGCCATAGGTTTTTCTTTTTTATCCCTTTTTTACTTTTTTAAAAATCTCTTTAAAAAAGGGAAAAAATAATAATAAATGACCGAAATTCCCCTAACTAAAGAGACTCATACTTGTTGTTTATACTGATATTAGTCACTTCAGACTTGTATCTAAAATACTGTGCATTTCAGGGTCTTCTTAGAAATAATGAAGACATTTCAAACCGTTATTTAGATTTTCCCGTTAGCTTTTGAAAAATAAAACCTTTTTTTTCTGTTCTGTTTTTGGCCTTTTTTTTGGGCAAAACAACTAAGTAAATTGCCCTAAAATATATTCATAAATTAAGATACTTAGAGCCCGTTTATAGTTGCTCTGTCGTATCTTTCGTTTACTTTTAAGTAGTAAAACGTGTAATCTTTATTAATTTCTCCTCAATGTTTAGAATGTTATTTGTATTTCCAAATGTATATAAGCTTCACATAGATTTTTGGAGAAAGTATCAAAAAAGGTTCTAAATATATTGCGTTTGTAACAATTCAGTGTCAAACATTGTATTGATATCAATTTAGTTTGAGACATTTTGTATTTGTGTCAATTGAGTCCATCCATTTAATTTTGACTATAAATAACTGACATGAATGTCGATCGTCCCACGTGGCACGCCCGCCGTTTAGGATATACTAACTTCATGATGATGACGAAATTATCGTGTATCTAGGTTTAGGGAGAAATCGGAAATCTCGTAGTGGCTCCCGCGCTTTACAGTGATTCAGTACGCTCCACGTGGCGGTTCCAATTCCTAGAAACGCGATTTGCTTCATCTATCCCAATGCCTAGAGCATGGAGAAGGGCTTCAAATTATGCACTGTAAAGTCTGGCAGATGTGTGAGCCACACTTTGATTACTTCCTTGATGAATGTCATACCAAGAACGGCGGTCAGCGCATGGCTACACTTCTCACGTACCGGTTAAGTAGACTGTTGGCACTTACGGTATGGTTGATCCCTAGATCTTCCTGGCTGTCTAGGTCGGTAGGCCATTATCCTTTACTTTTCTGTCTGCTCTATGGTACATGCAGTTCAGGTGTTGAGGAAGGAGGTGAGATAAATCTTTTCCAGCTGCCAAAGCGAATTCTAGTTCTGTCCCTTGGTGGAATGGGCTATCTGATCGTGGGAAGGATGGTTTATCCGTTAAGCTGAAGACGGGGGCCGGATGCCTTGCTCTCCCGGAGCATGAGACCTGATGCCAAAATTGGATGAATCTAGCTTGCACGGTCGGTTGTAACTCTTACTGATCAGGTCGTAAGAACGATTTCATCACCGACGACGAGAATGCCGGCATCAGAAGAAGTGCTCTTTTCCTGAAAATTGCGTGCCTCTGATTAAAATCTAAATCCTGGAACGCACGAGTCCATTTTCACGAAGTTATTTTTTCGAAACCTGGCAACTTCGGAATGCTGAATGAGTGAAGCTCTTGTCCCTCTTTGCTTTCAGGTGGTTGACCAGGGATTAAGGGTAATAAGTGGTCATCTACCAAATGGATGGGTGTCCATGAGTACAAAGTCTGAATTATCGTACGCGAGGTGAGTTTTCCGGTTATCATAAATGCACACTTTTAATTAGCATTTTTACATGAGCATACTGTCCAGCAGGAAAAAACTGGTGAAAGCAAAAACATCTAGGTCCTTTTCTAATGCATCCTGGCAAATGGCAGTCACAAGATGTCGGCTTTCTGTCACTGCATTCCGTGAACTTGCGTCTTTTCACCTTTCGAGATTTGCGGGGTTCTCGCAAATTCTGGTGTTGTCCGATTGGAAAAGAGCTTAATATCGGCCGAACATGCGACAGAGAAGCTTCTGATGCAGAGACTTCTTTGCTCGATTTCCTCTTTCTGATACAGAATGTTCTTTGGTCGGCTTCCTTCGTATTCCGCAACGAAGAAGAAGGGAAAATCGATTTTTCCGGGAAGCTGATGATTGAATTGGGGGTATGCATGATAACAAAACAAAAACGCGTAGGGTAAAACAGTGTTCCCAAAGTGTTTCAGAACAATTTTGAGAAACATAAATAATTTTGGAGCATAATCAAGAAAATATAAAAAAAACTTGTTTATGTGTTTCTCAAACACTTTTTAGAAAACGTTTGGAACTTTTTTTTAGATTTAATTGGGAACAATTTTATATTTTAACACACTCTCTTCTCTTTTGTTTTTGCATAACATTGACATGTATTTTTTTTATCATTTTATTTTAAAAAATTAATTAAAAATATCAAAATAATTCATAAAATAACAAAATCAATCTTGAAAGCTTTGGCCTAGCTTTAGTAATCAACTTTTAACAAAAAAATATTTTTCGTAATTTTTAACATTTTTCAGATTTATTTTAATTATAAAAATAGCTTAAAATAAGCAAAAATAGTATTCGTGACCAGAAAAATGCAGCAAAAATAGTCTGTATTTTTATTTCAATTCTATTTTCATTTGGCTTGTTAAAGTTTTAAAAATTCAGTTTGGGACGACATGTCTCTTCATTGAGCATAATCCTAAATTGACTAAAAATTTTCACTTTAAATCATTTTAGCCAATTTTTTTTTTTAAATTCATGACATGAGACTTTGATACTATGCATTTAATTTTAGTCATCCTGTTTGAAAAAATTACACATTTGGACTGAAAGGACTAAAAGACACAAATATTTTTCATTTTAGCCCCCGATTTCACTCAAAGTGTAATTAATATTTTTTTAGGGTTTCTTATTTAAAGGTAATCATATTTTTAGCTACTTGAAAATATTTATGTGTGACTCATAATTGTAATTTTTCCTATCTATAGAAAATAGATTTGGTGTTCTCGTTGTCTAATTTCAATTCGTCTTCTCTTTGAGGTTTTTTTTTATCCCGTCCATATTGTAATTTGATAAATAATACATAAATTACTTATGCATATATTGATCTTATTTAATTTAATAAATTAAATAAATATTATTTAATTTGATTTAGTAAGTTTAAAAGATAAAGACATCTTAATTTTAATATATATAGTCCTCTTAGTTAAATTGAAAAGTTAAGAATAGTTTTTTTTTTTGTAGTTATATCAAGCGTGTTTCTTTTCTTTCTTTCTTTTTGTTTAGAAAACAGAATTTTTTTTTGCAGTTACCAAACGCGTTTCTGTTTTCAAAAATCGATGTCGGGAACAGAAACAGAAAAAAAATATTTCTATTCTAAAAGTGTTCTCACAAACATAAGCGTTATCGTGCAGACCCTTATTGTCCTTTACTCGCAAGTTCGAATGAAGTTTGTGAAGTGATGCTGCGGTTGCCACACTGGAAATTCTAAGATGAATCATGGCTCCTAGCGTTTCAGATCCACGCAACAGTCCTCTGCGAGCAAATCCTCCATTTTGTAGATCTTGGCTCATTGCTTTTGTGCCGACTGCCAGTATTTTTCTTCTTGTGAATTAGAGCTGTAGAAAAGACAAAAACTGGAAGATAGGTTCTTTTTCCTTTCTCTTGTTAAAGTTTGAGGGCATCAATCGTCTTTTTGACTTGGACCGTGCAAATTTCTTTGCATTGCTAGAATGCATACTGTTCCGATACGAGTTCAGACACATTCTATGAGACATTCGCGTGGAACAAAAGTACGTCGTATGTCGAATACTCAAATTGTCCTAACTTTAATCATGTATGATCCCGTAAACATGTACCAATTCGCATATGCCTCTCTTTGTGAACTTAGTACTTGTCCCGTCAAATCACACGAAATCGATCGTTGTCGAAATTATGGGCAAGATTTGGAAGATTTATCAAAGGTATGGGCCTTTTATGAAAGTTGGCCAAAGTCAATCCTAGAAGGGACCCGTCAATCAATTTCAAAACTTTAAGAGAAAAAGTTACAAAATCCGAAAGGTCGAGCCTTGAGACGCAAAGTGCAATTCAACTCTATAATTAGTGACGCGACAAGCGCATGTCTGGAGCGTCGGTTGAAAGTCGCGTCCACGATTTCAAAGATTTCGGGGGAGAGATTCGCAACAAGCACTAAAATTCGGGGAGCAAAATGGAATTCCACGAGGCCAAAGGGGGAAAGAAGATAAGTTCCCCCAACCAAGATGAAGACCCTGTGGACCGCATGAAATTGAATATCATGATGAGAGGCGGACCTCAAAGCTGGTGCAACCAGCAATCCCTTGCGCCCCAATCGCTTGGTCCAAAGGGAAAACAAATGAAAAAGGACTAAATGAAAACCGGTCGACAAGGCTTTCCTCTTTCCTTCCTCCATCTGGGAAAACGAGCGATAACGTGGTCAAGGATCCCTCAGCTGTTTCGTTCGGTTCGTGCTCAATCTGTAGTCCCAATCTGCGTGCGCGTCAGATTTTTCAAAGGAAGCTTCTTCTTCTTCTTCTTCTTCCCCTCCTTGATCTCGTTTCTTGATTTGTCACGAGGGGGGAGAGAGAGAGAGAGGAGAGAGAAGGAAAACAGTTCTTGGAAGAAATCGGGTGGAGGGAGTTTTTTGGTTGTCGATAAAGAAATCAAAACCAGGGAAAAGAGAGACATTTGGTTTTTAATGCGGGTAGCCTGATGTGGTCTCTTTTCGTTGTCTCTTTAGGGGGGGCTTAAGCGTGCGCATCTCGTCTTCCCGTATATAAGAACTCCTTCCATGTGAAAGCTCCAGCCTTCGATAGATAACGAGCACCACCCATTAATGTTCGACGGGGGAGAATGGAGTTTTACGGGCACCCATCGACTAGGTTCAATCTGCCGTCGAGTTCCGTAGCTGCGGATCTCGTCGAAAGGGTCAGAGAGATGTGCAGTGTGGCAGTTTCTGCAATTCTGGCCAACGTCTTCTCCGCGATCTTCACGTTTTTCTTCGCAGTTGGTGAGCTTGCTTCTCTCGAATTGTTCTGCGTCGTCTTCTCTTATGGTCCCTTGTTTCCGTCGAAGCGTTTCTTGGTTTTGCGATTTCCTCATGTCTTGTTGGCCAATGACTGTATCTTCCCCCCCTCGCAGTTTAGCTTATCGGTCAATTTCGTCTGTTCTCTTGTAATTTTGGGATGCTGTGCATTGTATGCGAGTTCTTTTTGTGTCCATTTCTGATGTTAATCAACGACTTCTGGCTTAAGAATGGTAATTTTGCTGAGTCTGGTTCATGCTGTGAGTGGAAAAGAGGAGTTTGTCACAAATAGAAGTGCTTGGAGGTGTTTTAATGAAGCTTGATGCATCTGGTTTCAATTAATTCGAAGCATGGCATGACGTGTGTTTTACCTTATTTTTACACTGAAAAGGACGAAAACCCTGTTACTGCAGTGGGTACGTTACTTGGAGCGATGACCGGAGCTTTGATCGGCCAAGAGACAGAGAGCGGATTCATTCGAGGCGCTGCAGTTGGGGCCATTTCCGGGGCTGTCTTCTCAATTGAAGTCTTTGAGTATTCCCTTCTTCTCTGGCAATCAGATGAATCCGGTGTGAGGTGTCTTCTCTATTTGGTGAGTCACTTAGCACTCCATACGCGAATTAAAGATACGGTTGAGCTATACCATTTAATGTCATCCTCAAACAGATTGTGCTGACCGTCATTTATCCTTGCCTCCTCCCAATCGCAGATCGACGTCATTGCAAGCCTTTTAAGTGGTAGACTTGTTCGCGAGCGCATTGGCCCTGCTATGTTGAGTGCTGTGCAAAGTCAGGTACCTCAGATGAGATTAGCAATTAGTGGTAATTAATTAAATTCTAGCCTGAGGATAACGAAACCGTACTCATCGTGTTAACGAATTTGATTCAGATGAGTGCTGTGGAATCAAGATTTGAGGAAGTTCAGAACATTTTTGACACCGGCAGCAACGGGGCAAGAGGTTTGCCTGGAGATTCGGTCGAAAAGATTCCCAAAATTACGATTACCAATGATAATAACGTCGATTCTTCTGGGGAGAAAGTCTCTTGTTCAGTTTGCCTTCAGGTATATCTCATTGGTCTTATTTATGTAGGGGCTTTTGCTTTTGGCCATGAAATAGATGAGAGTTAGAAAGGCCATAAATCACAAGGAGCTCATCAAACTTGACTCTGCTTGTCATATGCAATTCCAGGACTTTCAGCTTGGAGAGATGGTTCGGTGCTTGCCTCATTGTCGTCACATGTTTCATCTACCTTGCATCGATAAATGGCTTATCAGACATGGCTCTTGCCCATTGTGCCGAAGGGATCTTTAAATTTTGTAAATTCTATAACAAGAAAAGAGTAGCTATCTTCATCTTCCATGCTGATTGTCTTCAGTGCTTGTTTTTATTTGACCCTTTTTTAGCAAGGCAGTGAGTAGGTCCGAGTTTCGTAGAGTTGCTCTGGTAGTGTCAGCATACTGTATATCCTGACCATTAGATGGTTTTGTTTGGCTGTATGTACAGAATTTTGATCTCCTACTTTGATTCTCATGGTATGTGAAGATCTCCGTATCCTGATATTTGAGAAAATCTTGTATTGAAAGATGAAGCTCAGATGGGTGGATAGTGAGACGACGGTGCATGAAATTTGAGTATGTGCTCTATCATGTAGTTTTGCATGTTGAGATTCAATACTCGTGCACTTTGAAATGTTTGATCTAGAGGCCTTTTGGAGTTACTTCGTGTAACAAGTGCCAAGGTGCATAAGCTTTTGTCCATTTATTTCTGGAACATCGGTATTGAACGCACCAGCTTTTTGGCGCTCTCCCACAGAAGTGCTGTTCTGAGATGGTTTTGTTCGACTTTTCCAGAAGCAGCAAATCGAGTATGTGCCCAACAGTATCTGTAGCATGACCGAGCAACCAGGTTTTTCTCATTTTCACTCCCTCTTATTGATGCTTTCTCATTATAACATTAGAGTCGGTCCCGAAGCTATCGATTCTGCTCTTTTTCTTTCCCCTAACACACGGAAAGCAAATTTCCCAGGTTGCAATGTTCGTTGCACCACATAAGTTGTTCTGTTACAACTTGTCCGAGGCTTGTAAGAAAGATAACGTTTAGTGGTCCTGTAAGATCTGAATTTCATGGAGGGGCCACCATCCAAGATGTGTTTGCTGTAGTGAACAAACACTGAATACCAGTGCAGAGACCAGTCCTCGTCATGGCCATGCCCATGACCCTTGAGCCACACACTCAAAGGCAGGTCTGTAAATCAGCCCTATCCACCACCATAAATATCTCGTCCTTCCCCCCTTTCTACCGACACTTTCTGCATATGAAAGAACAAAGAAGAAAGTAACACTAAACCCAGATAATCCAAACCCCTACTAATCTTGCTCAATTCTTGCCAGGCAACAACGTGACTAACAATTTGCCGCTTAAAGTCGGTCGTATCTTAACATGAGCTCATTTACGTTCACCGGATTCATGTGCATATTTGACTGTGGACGCTAACCCAGTACCTTTCCGCAAACTCGGTCTCCACCTAGGAGGTGTTACGAGCAGATTCACTGAAGCAGAGACGTCACTACTCGGTATACATAGTTTCATTCCACTTATAAAACAGCAAGAAGTTAGCGCCAAGACAGGACACTGGTCGTACCAAAATCCAGTCTTTGGTTGTCCTCGATGGGATCGCGACCCGCCCATTCCTGTCTTGTATGGATATGCTGGGAGAGGTGCTCCTAACTTCTAAGTGTGTATATAAAGTAAATCGACAAATTAGGTCTTGCGCTGGACATTGCCAAGACTCGTATTTGGGCTGCCAACATCGATGATAGTAATAGTGTTCGTTCACGCATGAACATTACCTTAATGCCAAAGGAACAATTGATATTGGGAGGTGTCGCCGTGAGCGTGACGATTTTCCATCGACTATATGTCATTACAAACGCCAGAAAACATTCGTTTCAACTATTGATGCAGCGCCGACAAGGATCGCTTAACAGATGTAGAAAATTGGGGCTATTGGGGGGTTTACGGCTCGTGCTTTGTTCTATCTTTGCATTTGTTGTTAAGTCACGCTTAAAGTCTTGCAGTTTTCAAAGCTTTAGCCAACTGTACTAGTACGGCTACATCCGCAAGAATCATATAAAGTGAGAAAAAAAAAAAAAACCCGCCTTTTTCCAACTCCCCAACCGTCAATTGAAAAATAGGAAGTTCCTCTCTCTTCTATTATACAACAGAAACTCAAGCTTGAGTTTAACCTCTCTCAAGAACTCAGTTGCTTTCTTTTTAAGCCACCTTACTTTACTCGGGTTCTCCTAACAATGACACTTTCGTCATTGACATTTACGATCATCATCATCCTTCTGTTCTCTCTCTGGGAGGTCCGGGGCTTCGATGGCCTGCATCTTCAGCTTCAATATGCATCGCCGATTCTCTGAGCCAGTCAAGAAATGGTCCCCATCAACCAGAAGGCTTTATCCGGCAGGCGATTGCACCAGGAAAGGGAGTCACGAGTACTATGCCGAACTAGCCCACCGTGATCTGGCGCTTCGCAGGCGCAGTTTGTTGGGTGCCAATTCGGTCTTGGCATTTTCCAATGGCAGCTCAACTTTGCATATTAGCTCCTTGGGATTGTATGTTATCCCCAGAGATGGTTATCTGTTCCAACATTATCCCATTTAATGTTTCTTGAAAAAGGATAGGCGCCACTTCCCCGTGCATTCTCGCTAAGTATGTTTCTTCCTCGGCTACCTGCAGTCTGCGATACACAACAGTGCAACTCGGTATGCCGGGAGTGAAATTCTTGGTGGCGCTTGACACTGGCAGTGACCTTTTCTGGGTTCCATGTGATTGCGGCCGATGTGCGTCTATTAAAGGCACAGCTTATGCATCGGTATGCCGGTCTCATTCTCGTGTCCTCTTATAATCGTAGGATACATCTGATCTTTCCCCTGAGCATGCGGTCTATCCAACAGAAAATACAAAAGATGTTTCTTTTAACAGCAAATTTAATTGGATTCGGAAGTCAGCAAATGAACTTCCTTTATCTTAATCAGGGAAATCTAGGAACATTATGGCACTAGATGTGCCCTTGTGTTATGAAGAGCTTCCCTGTTCCAAGCTCAAAGTGCATGAGGTGGGGCATACAATTCTTTAGCAAACTGGTGTAATTGTCAGTCCCTTGCATTTGTTATAACCACAAAATGAATGACAATTTCTTGATCCAGGGCTAACAACCCTTCGGTATCATCGACAAGCAAAACAGTGACTTGCAACAGCAGGCTTTGCACATGGAGCGGCGATTGTGTCGCAGCATTCAGCAGTTGCCCATATTCCGTGTCCTCTATGTCAGCAGAAACTTTGGGTGCTGGAGTTTTGGTAGTGGATGTCCTACATTTAATAGAAGTAGACAAAAGCCACGAACGCGTGAGAAGAATCCAAGCGAGAGACTAGTTGAGTCAAGGGTCCCAGGCGTATGTAACATTCGGGTAAGTTCTTGAGCATCACATCTTTGATCTCCATTCGATCAACATCGATATAACAGGTTGTGCTATTAGGAATTTGCAATAATATTTGCCTTCCTTATTTGCGTGTTTCAATTAGCAATGTAAGTTCAGTTGTGGACAGGTGCAGAGTGGTTCTTTCCTGGATATTGCAGCTCCCAATGGCTTGCTCGGCCTCGGGATGGGGAAGATATCGGTTCCTGGCATTTTGTCGAGAAAGGGCTATACGGCATACTCGTTCTTTATGTGCTTCAGGCACAACCGGGAGGGACAGATCAATTTTGGGGATAAAAGTAGTCCAGACAGGGATGAGACCTCGTTTAATCCAAACCCGTCAAAGTAAGTGGCAACTTCTCGGCATGATAGAGTTCTCTTTCCATAACAAGAAATCCTGCAACTCATGTCCATAAACTACTTTTGCAGACCAAGCTATAATATCACCGTGACGCAAATTCAGATAGGAGAGACGCAACTAGACACAAACGTCACTGCTCTGTTCAATTCCAAGACCTTCACGTGCCTGACCGATCCAATTTATACGAGGCTGTCGGAAAGCATAAGCTACATTATTTTATGAAAAACCGCATTGCTTCCTAAAAGACTAGTATCTTATTTGTGTTCGTTTGATGCTGTCATTTCTGTTGCGGTTTCACTCGCAAATACAACATAAGCGGCGGTTTCTTGACTCGAGAATCCCTTTCAAGCATTGTTATCATATGAGGTGATGTGTTGGGATTCCTGGACACAATGTCAGCTAATATCGTTATATTTTAAGTACTGAAAGCTAGTTATTCTCGTGGACAGTCCCAGTGGCGGCAACTCCGACTTCATTCCAAGTATGAGTTTAACTATGAAAGAAGGCAACCAATTTGCTGTCCATGATCCTGCAATTGTCATCTCTTCTCGGGTAGTGAGCTTGATTATGCAGATGATTTCACGGATATCTTATGTTCTATGAAGCATAACTAACATGACAGTTAAATCATTTCCCGCCATTTCACAGGAGAAACTCGTGTACTGCCTTGCCATTGTCAAGGATGCAGAAGTGAACATTATCGGCCATAAGATCCGCGATTTCCATTCAATCTTACACTGTTGTTCAGCAGGTCTAGTGAACATTTGATGAGCAACTGAATGACGGTCACTAGCTTTTGTATGCGACTTGGGAGCATCGAAATCCCAAGTTCATGCTCGTACAATGTACACACTTTTTATTCGACTGAATCGATTTCTTATGGGAATGATTGCGTTTTCTACTGCAACTCTTTCTTTTTCAGAGGATTTCATGACGGGCTTCCGAGTGGTGTTCGACCGCGAAAGGCTCGTTCTGGGCTGGAAGAAATTCGACTATCCGTGCTCTTCATCACACGATTCACTAACGTTCCAGTCCTCTCTGACGTAGGTAGTCAGCCAAGCTAATGGCAACCGCACTATTGATTTTCGACCTCTAATGCAGGCTACGACACGGAGGATCCTAACGAACGCCCTGAGAAGGCACGGGACAAGAAGACGCCTCCCGATTCCGCCAGCGCAGTTAGCAACTGGACAAACCCAGACGCAATAGGAACGATGAAGTATGCATCATCATCATCACCATTGTCTTGATATGGCCAGGGCTACCTCCACACACGTTGCTCACGCTCTGTGCCTTAGCCGTTTTGGATCCCCCTCAACCGCAGAACACTCGGCCCACGCTCAAACAGAGAGCCCAGAGGCGCATTCCGATGCCGCCGCGATCATCGGGTATTCGAAGATTGGATCAAATTCCATCCTCCCCGAGATCAGAACCAGCGCAACCTCGGACCTTACGCGCCGGGACCCACCGTTCAGGCGATACGGGGAGACTTGGTTTCGTTTCGGACGCAATCTGACGAAGCTCCCCACGCCGACCATAAAAGATAGGCATCTTTACATGGTCAACTAATGACGGCGCGCGTGGAGTCATCAAACGCGAAACCGGTGGCGATGGAGGAGCCCAAGTGGGATTAGCCCGTCACGTTTCGGTTAAACGTCTCCATCTCCGCAATAGATTAGGCATGATCCTGATTCATGAACTCGGATATGTGTGGACAAAAAGGCCTAATTCTACTGTCTTAAACTTTCTTTCTGTAAAAATAACCACAAATTTTCTTTTTTCTTTTAAATCTGCCCTCGATAACCATCCGTCCTTAAGGTCGCCACCAATTTTTTCAAATTTATCGGAGGCTTTGGGGTCCGTCATTGCTTATTGATTTGCTCGGCACAAAATTCAGCTAATTTGCCAGCCTTCGTCTCATATCTTTTTGACTTTGACAAATTGGTATCATCAGAAGACGAAAGTAAAACAAAGTTATTCGTTGTGGTCTCCGCCCGTTGATGGGGGCTGATTAGCAGCTCTAAAGAGAAGCAAAAGTTGTCCACGATTCACACCACGGAAGGCTTGAAAGTCCACGTGTTTAGACTTCTTATTTTGAATTCGACAAATTAATTGGGGCTGATTATCGGCTGTTTACTCTCAATTTCATACCGATTAAATAACGCATTTTGATACTCAAAATTTAAAACAACGAATATCTATATATAGAGAGAGAGAGAGAGATTGAGTAGAAGGCATTAGTTGAACTCGATAGTCTCCTTAACCCCGCATGATATAACTAAAGCAAAAATTTCTATTTTCATGCAGATGACTACGTGAAATACGCGACGAATTGGGAAGGCACCTTAGGGAGGTCCCAACCTCACAGTATGAAACCAACGGCTAGGATCTTGCCACTTGGCACCCGCGTTTTTGTTTCCTTATGGCGAACGCTAATGATCTAGAACGTCAACGGTCTCCCCCAACAACTTCCCAACGTCCTCCCTAGCCTGCCGTTGACGACAATGTCCCCCTTTGCATTGCCGTCCTCGCTTTTTAGAATTCTTGTGCCTTTGCCCACTGTTCTTAAATTTATAACTTATCAATTTAAACCTGAAAAAGGGACAACCGAACTCCTTTTAAGTGATGGCCATTGGCTTGAGCTTGACTCGAACTTTGGTTACACTTGGTCTTGGAAAAGTTGAGCTCCGTCGGGGCGCGATAACATGTTAGAACAAACTCGAACGTTATGCAATATCGATTTAATTGGTGCTATTCTTGGCATTTGCTCTCTCAATTGGTGCGGAAAATCGAAATAAGAAGCGTTTTTTTTTTTTTTTGGGGGGGGTGGGTTTTTTGAGAAATGACTCAGAGTCTATTCGATTCGCGCGGATGCATCCGTTGCTAATTCTTCGCAATTGCCCTCCTCGCATGATGCGGATGCAGAAACGGGAAGCAGTCCTTTGAAAGGGGGGGGGGGGGGGGGGGGGGGGGTGGAGGTGGTTTGAGAAATGGGAAGTCGCGTGAAGATTGAGGGCCAAAGTGCAAAATCACAATTTTAAATCCGCGTGACGAATTTGTATGAAACGGGGACTGTGGGTCCATCTCCTTCAGCCTTGCCTCGCAGGCTCGCATCAAACAATTGCGTTCCCATCTCTGTCTGTCTCCATCTCTCCCTCTCTCTATCTCTACCTGAGAAGGACTTTTGCGTGGAGTGTCTTTGACTAAAATGGCAAGTCATGTGCCTGTCTCTTTATCTTCCTCTTCCTCCTTCCGTTCCAATTCGACTGACCATTTCGCACCATTTCTGCCGACCTCCCGCAACCAACCCCCCCCCCCCCCCCCCCCCCCCGCCCTCCTGATCCATGGCGACGCCGCCGCCAGCTCCCGATCGCGCCGCCTTGCTGACCGCGCTCGTCTCGCTGGTGGTGGCTCTGGCCTCGGAGTCACGGGGCTGCTGCGGGTTCGCGACGTTCGGGTTCGATGTGCACCACCGGTTCTCGGACCCTGTGAAGGGAGTGTTGGCGGTCGATCGGTTGCCCGAGAAGGGAAGCTTGGAGTACTACAAGGTCATGGCTCTGCGCGACCGGGCCATCCACGGCCGTCGGCTCGCGTCGTCGTCGTCTCCCGGTAACCAGACGGTTCTGACTTTCTCTAGCGGCAACGAGACGGTTCTGTCATCTTCTCTTGGATAGTACGTATTGTGTTCTCTCTCCACTCGTCCTTTTTTTGGTTTGATCTCAAGTTCTTTTTTTTTTCATTAACTGCGATTTGGCAAAATTGCGATTGGATTACTCGGAATTTGCTAGTGAAGTGAAGAAACACGACAGAAGCACGGATTTTGCTTGTTCCACTTTCACAGTTTCACCTTGTATGATTTACGAAAGTTGTGACAGCTCGATCATCAAATCCCTACCCTGTGACAGCTGAATTTCTCTCTTTATTTAATTGTTTTGGGCTTTGAAATGGAATTGCCCCTGATTTATTCTCATTTTGATATTTCACTATGTCTTGTGTTTATTGAAAACCAAAGAATGCAGAATCTGCAAAGTTTTGCTCGAGTGAATCGAGTAATTTGATAAGTGCTACTTTGTTTCTCGGCCTTTCAGTTTGCACTATGCCAATGTTTCGGTCGGGACCCCGAGTTCATCCTATTTGGTGGCTCTAGACACCGGCAGTGATTTGTTCTGGTTACCCTGTGACTGCAAAAGTTGCGTACATGGCCTCAAGACAGCATCTGGACAGGTATCCTTCTGGATAGGAATGCTCTTTCTGTCTCTCATCACAAAAGTCCAAGCTTCATGTGCTATCTGTGGTGCGTGCACATTAGGGAAGTACTAGTAACTCCGGATGCAATGCATAGACTAGTGTCGTGGAGAAGCTAATATGGCGGATAATTGTTGACTTCTTGGGCCGTTGATTGACAAGTTTAAACGTGAGAGAGACTACGTATAGAACTATGATAAACAACTTACAATGATTAACATGACATTTGTATATGATGGAGTTTGAGGGAGGTTTCTGCATGAAGAATTGAGGCATGATTCCATTAAGCCATTTAATCATCTGACATCCAGTTCCAAAGGCAGGGTCGTAGGAGTACAAAAACCATGTTGTGCCCTTATGTGTGTGATCATGAAAAAATGGGCAAGACAAGAAACTAAACCCTTCTGACAGAGGTAAAAAACTAAAATTGTATGATATTTCAATATATATATATATATCTACATCATGTTCAAGTGTATCCAGAAGATCTTGTTTCTTTCCCTTTATTATGGCATGAAAACTCTAGTTCCTAGACTTTCTCACCAATGGAAGGAAGACACAGGAAAAAGAATTAACGTTAGCCTGTCTATGTTGTGGTCTTTGTCTAAGAGAAATCACTAGAATTAACAGGTTGCTCTCGTTAATCTTCTTGTCAACCAGACAATAGATTTCAACATCTACAGTCCTAATGCGTCATCAACAAGTGCAGAAGTACCCTGCAACAGCACAATATGTGGACAACAGTCACAATGCTCTTCGGCTCTTAGCAGTTGTGACTATCAGGTTGTTTATCTTTCCAATGATACCTCGTCTACTGGGATTTTGGTGGAAGATGTATTGCATTTGACGACAGACGACAATCAATCAAAGGCTGTCAATGCTAAAATCACATTTGGGTAGGTTCACTGTCCTCCAGCACCATTTGGGCAAATTAGGGGAGCCGACTCAAGAATTTTTTTTTGTTACAGTTTGATTACGGAAGAAATACTAGTGACCAACTTGTCCTTGCTGGTGCTTGTCGCTAGCTTCCATAAGGACAGACTGTGAACATTGACAATTTTTTAACTGTCTGAAACATTGTAGTTGTTGCTTTTGCTTTGGATCTATTTGAGCCAAAAAGTGAGGAGAAGAAGTTTAAAGATTATTGCTGTTGGTTTAGCGTTACTCTTTTCATGCTTTCACTAGGTGCCCACTAGTCAGAAGTTCGGTAGCTGATGTCTGAGGTATGCTTGTTTTTGCAGTTGTGGTCAGATTCAAACTGGTTCTTTCTTAGATGGTGCTGCGCCAAATGGTCTCTTTGGGCTTGGCATGAATAACATGTCTGTTCCTAGCATTTTGGCTGAAGAAGGGCTTACTTCAAATTCATTTTCAATGTGCTTTGGATCTGATGGAATTGGAAGAATCAGTTTTGGAGACAAAGGCAGCTCAGACCAAGGGGAGACACCCTTCAACCTTAGGCAATCACAGTAAGCTTCTCTGTGGGAAGAAAAGTTATCTTGTTGGATTCCCTAGATTTATGTTGCCAACTCACGGCATGGGTTGCAGCATTTCTCTTCTATCCTTTCTTGGCCAGTTCTAATGATTCTTCTCACTGCAACTTTTACCAGTCCAACTTACAACATTACCCTTACTCAAATAAATGTGGGAGGAACTGCTCAAGATGCCGAATTTAGTGCAATTTTTGACTCTGGTACCTCATTCACATATTTGAATGACCCAGCTTACACGTTCATTGGGGAGACTGTAAGTTCTTTTCTGCTCTATTTCAGACTACCATATGGACATACCTACCTCTCGTCAGCATGTTTACAGAGTACTTGTTATGTGCAGTTCAATTCCTTGGCCCAAGAAAAGCGACATTCTTCAGACTCCAGTATTCCATTTGAGTACTGTTATGATTTGAGGTTAGTGCATCTATGGACAGACTTGTATACCATGACTTTATTTCCTTGTGATGCTGAACTCGAATCTATGTGCAGCCCAAACCAGAGTAGCTTCGAAACTGCAACATTGAATATGACCATGAAAGGTGGAGATCTGTTTTATGTCACCAATCCCATAGAAGTAATATCTGACCAGGTACTTTCAAAAGTTGGATCGTCACGTTTCCTCTCTATTTCTGTATAATTTTTTCCTGTGAAATGCATGCTAACTAGGAGTTTTTTAATCTTCAGGGCTCCTACGTGTATTGTCTTGCTCTAGTCAAAAGTGGAGATGTGAATATAATCGGACGTGAGTATCTGGTCATCAGAAATATTTGTGTTGGTTATTTCCATGAAAAGTTGTCCCCCTCTTTCTAGTTCTCTATGTTACTCAGAGTGCATGTGCTCTTTCTGCTTTTGCACCATCAAGTTTCACCCTTCGCCCTCCTACAGATTTGCCCCTCTTTATGCTAACAGATCAAAGAAAACACTGCAGATTTCTCTTTCATATCATTTCAACTTCAAGCCTTGGCAAGGCTTACGAGGATAGGCTGGATATTAAATGCAGATGAAACCCAGACTGTATTAAGTTCTTCCCTGTAGTGAATAAAATCAATGCTACATTAAGCCCTTTCCTGTGGAATAACCTACATGTTCACCGCGTGCACAAAAGAACAGTTGCTACCCTCCTCTGTTTTTCTAGGAATGTTTAGTCCAACTCTAAAATCAGTTGACAACAAGGTTTGGCATAGCAATAATGGTGCTGTTTCTTCCTGGCATCAGTCGTTTGTCCCGGGAATCGATATTATGCAAACTTGTGAAATATTAGTTGCGAGGACTCGAATAAATTGCTTCCTGTACTTGTCTATACTTGTCTATCCTGTCATTGAGTACTCATCTTCTTTTTTCCCCTTTTTCTTTGTCAGAGAACTTCATGACGGGTTATCGCATAGTTTTCGATCGAGAGAGAATGGTGCTTGGCTGGAAGTCATCCGACTGTGAGTAGAGCAGAACACAAGCTGCACTGGATTCGCTTGCTGTCAGTCGTCAGAGTGCTTACGTTGTATTTTCATTTCGCAGGTTATAGTGCAACAGATTCCAGCACATTACCAATTAGCCCAACATCTAGCCCTCCTGCTGTTGCCGTCTATCCGCAGGATACTTCAGGCGGTGGGAATAATTCTGTGGCAGGCAGTTCATCCTCTGTGTCAATCCGTTCTCAACATCTGGTTCCTTTTATCTGTACATTCGTGATGATTCTTTTTCCAATTTTGGCTATTGTTTGATCATTTTTCCCCATTCCTGAGCCTTTTCATCCCTTGTGTCATGTATATCGATATTAGGCATTTGTTTAGGCGATACATTGTTATTGAGAGATATATATTCGCTCACTATTGGGTTCATTGGCATGACTTACGAGGGACATAGCGCTGTAAATATTTCTTGATTGCTAACCATACGACGTTGCATTTTTCATGTTCGAAGCCTTTTTCCTCTGGCCAGCTGCCTACATTACGAGTAATTTTCCCCCGGTACCCCCAAAGCCTTTAACTGAAGTTCCAGACGGCAAGTTGAAAACATACACGACTCATGTCAATCTATTGGAATGCCGACACAATGTGGAAATAACCTTAATACCAAGAACCAAAAATGCCGACACTGTACCGATGAGCACTGAATTAGTGAATTCTCTAGAGAGTGCCCAACGGTCCATTTTACAACAGAAACCCCACCAGGTCAAGAAGGACCCGACCGCCATAACTAACAAAGTTGAAACTTGGAGATTAAGCTTTTACGAAAGCTATTGCACCCTTTATTGCCCCATCCTAACCACCTCAGAACCGAAAAACCCTTGTCTACTTTGTAGGTCCAATGGCAAAAGTCATAATTTCAAATGGACCAGCCACCAGCAGAAGAAGAAGAAAAGAAGAAATAAAGAATCCCAAGAGCTTATCAGATTGCATAGAGCTCCTAGTTTAAGCATATGATGATCCGAACTTCATTAACCATCGATGAGAAAAGATTCGCCTGTCCAGTCCCGAATAGGCATTCAAACTGTCCTTCAATGTCCCTTGTATTGAGTGACTCAATGATCGCAAAAAGCTAATCTGTGATTTACCATTAAACTCCAACCCTAGCATATTAATTACCAAAAACCATCCTATACTTCATGTTAAAGAAAAGTAAGGCTATGGGATATAGAAGTCATCATTCTTATCTGAACTCTATGTGAGGAAAATGGGCTTAGCAGACACATAATTGGGAGTGCTGCTGAAACATGTAAAATGTGTAGTCCCAAGGTTGCTTCAAAATCACTACTTCATTATCAAGATTCTTGCTAAGCACGCCCACTTTAGGTGGCCACCGTCATGTCGCTGCCTGCAGCTTCAACTAAATCTTCCTTCGTCGGACTATTTATATGTCCAGTCGAAGGGCAAATTACCCTCGAAGCTTGACAGGACCTGGAGAAGTTGAGGATTGCACTAGGCATGGCCAGTGGTGTTGCACTCTTCTGCTCGATTCTCGTACTTTCATTTGTCTCTCCAATCTATTCCCTAAGTTCCAATTACTACGACAAGACTTGTCCCGATGCTGAGCTGATCATTGCAAATGCTGTCAAGAATGCCGCAATGAAGGACAAAACCGTACCAGCTGCTCTCCTGCGGATGCATTTTCATGACTGCTTCATAAGGGTAAGCAAAAACATGTCTATGGCTCTGTCTGTTAGGAGTTCTTACACGAAGCTTCCTTGTGTATCAGAAATTAACTGAAAGTGCTAATCGTGGCCAAATGCAGGGTTGCGA
Source organism: Rhodomyrtus tomentosa (assembly GCA_028455895.1). Taxonomy (NCBI): domain Eukaryota; kingdom Viridiplantae; phylum Streptophyta; class Magnoliopsida; order Myrtales; family Myrtaceae; genus Rhodomyrtus; species Rhodomyrtus tomentosa. The sequence goes on along the minus strand of JAPCWY010000009.1, from coordinate 33,253,947 downwards.
CGCTTCGGTGCTTTTAAACTCTAAAGGAAGCAACAAAGCAGAAAAGGACGGGCCTCCTAATGTCTCTCTGCATGCATTTTATGTAATCGACAATGCCAAAAAGGACTTGGAAGCTCTTTGCCCCGGCGTGGTTTCATGTTCAGACATCTTGGCACTAGCTGCTAGGGATGCCGTCGTACTGGTAAAATCATCTCCTCGTCCACTTTGTTGTGTTGTCTATCCTGATTCTCCACGACCGATTAGTCGCTCCATCATAGCTTGTCACTGAAGGTATCCTGAAAATCCGCCCTGACCCTGCTAAAGCCTAAACGCTGATGTCTAGGAAACATCTTAAGGCCAAGCGTAGGATTACTGTCCACTACCGGCCCTTAGGATTGTATGCTTGTGCTGCAAGTATTTGGGTAGACATATGCATTAACTAGGATTATCAGAATTCGCCCTATCGGAGGCTCAATCAATGCCCACTGAACGATTCCCTTCCTCTAATAGTAATTTCAGCTGTAATTTCTCGACGAGAAACTTTTATATTGCACAGCAAACCGCTTATCTGATTGTGATTTTCTTCATTCCTGATGCTCAAATGAAGTCCGATGGTCCAACTTGGGATGTACCAAAGGGAAGGAAGGATGGAAGAACATCAAAGGCCAGCGAGACGACGCAACTCCCAGCACCAGTTTTCAATATTTCTCAGCTCCAGCAGAGCTTCTCCCAGAGAGGCCTATCTATGGAAGATCTTGTCGCTCTTTCGGGTAAAACAAATAATCAAACAGGCCAACATGTGACAGTGTTTCGTTGACAGTTCACTCGGCCAGATTCATTCATTCGTTTGACTTTTTTATTTTTATTTTCCATTTGTGATGATCGTGATCAGTGATCTCAACTTCTTCCCATTTGCAGGAGGCCACACACTGGGATTCTCCCACTGCTCCTCTTTCGAGGGCAGGATCCGCAACTTCAACGCCACGCACAACGTCGACCCCTCAATGCACCCGTCCCTGGCGGCGAGCCTGAGGGGGGTGTGCCCGAGCAAGAACAGGCCGAAGAACGCGGGGACCGCCATGGACCCTTCCTCGACCACGTTCGACAACACGTACTACAAGCTGATCCTCCAGGGGAAGGGCCTGTTCTCCTCAGACGAGGCACTCCTGGCTGCGCCCAATACGAAGGGCCTGGTCGAGAAGTTCGCAGGCTCGCACGAAGAATTCACGGATGCGTTCGTTAAGTCCATGATCAAGATGAGCAGCATCACAGGTGGAGAAGAGGTTAGGAAGGACTGCAGGGTAGTGAATTAAGGTTTTGGATCACTTGCTGCATGATCTGGACAATCATATTTCTCTATTGAGATCAAGGCCAAGAGCCAGCTTAAGCTTATGTATAAGATTTAGATGGATCAGTGGCTGCATCTGTACGCCTGAAGATTAAAGGGCCTAAAGTTCAAGAGAAAGTGGAGAGTTTTCTTATGGACTGATGAACTTGATTAACAAATGACTCAGCAGTCAATCTTCTTAAGCGCTATAACTTCTTTCATACTGATGGCAAATAACACATCTGGATAGGAATTCGTGGCAAGAAAATGGAAGATGGGATCAAGGGTCGGCTGGAATCTGCCGGACCGTGACGCTTTCTTATGGTGTTGATGAACCTGATTAACAAAAACTCTGCAGTCAATCTTATTAAGCGGCTAAATTACACTCTAAGTGTCAAAACTTATGTACGATACTAACTTTAATACCAAAATTTTCAAAATGATCACTTAAGTGTCAATTTTTTTAAGAAAAAATCACTTAAATATCAATTTTTTTTTTTAAAACAATCAATTCAGTGCTATAAGAAGCTGCTACCCTAAATATTTAATATCACTGTTATTATTTTTGATCCCACGATTTTTTAATTAATGAATATTTTATATAAAATACACGATAATTATACGTGAATTTGCAGTAAAAAATAAATGGCAGTTCATGCCAAGAAAATGGAAGGTGGGATCAATTCGAGTCGTTCCATCTTGTACAGTCATTTCATCTGCATCAGGTCCTGACATCCTGTCTTGACACTTGAATTAAATCTCTTCTTCGTCTTTTTTGTTTTCTCTTCTGGAGTGGTCCATTCGAAAAAATTAGATCATTGCTTAGCTCATCGATGCAGACGGCCAGTCGGTCTTCGACAATTTTCTTCGTATGATTATCACTTTTTCGCATGTATCCTCTGCAGATCACGTGGACAAAGTGCTTCTATCAACTATCGTTGTCAACGATGACTTATTATTAAACATTTTTTTTCTCCACGATCATAATATTCGCCATTAATTTCATCTTCGTAAGTCACACAAGCGATCAGATTTAAGAAAAAAAAATTCTCCAAATTGTTGATATTCCACGAACAATCGCGCCCGAAAACACTTAGTTAAGTATGCTAGTAATTTCGACTAAAAAAAAAAGTGTGCTAGCAATAATGGGTGGATTTTCAAATACGCACCATGTAAAACGAGAAAATCCAGCATCATTTTGTTTGTAATTATTTTGGCAGGAGAAAATCCAGTACCTTGAAAAATGAAAAGTTTAATTACTTAAATTGGGTATCGTAAAAAATCATATTGAAGTAATCTTTCTAGGAAAAATAATCTTTGTCGAGGATAGTCAAATCCTCCTATTGAGCTATCAACTCAATAGTGTCGAACACTGACTTGTTCTCTTCCACCCCCATATTTCTCCACCAACGTCAGGTAGTTACAGACAAATCTTTCCATGGCTTTGCGTCCATGGGTTTGACTCTACATATTTCACTTACTACGGTCGATCGCATTAACACTGATATAATCTGAATCACCTTATGCAATTATCACGTTAGCCCGCGAGTAGTTACCAAATCGGTCCTAAAATTATTTGTTCGGATGTCAATTTAGTCCTAAGTTTTTCAATTTCATCGATTCAGCCCTAAACATTTATGCGAAATTATAACGTAAACCCCCCACCCAATTTTCTCTCGAAATCGCTGGTTTGGCGGTCCAATCATTCACCGACTGTTCTACGCTGGATATTGGCCGGAATGATGACATTAGAATTTCGCACTAAGATTTAGGATTAAATTGGCAAATTAAAAAGTTTGGAACATAAATGTAGGACTAATTAGATAATTTCTTGCAAAAACAAAGGAGGCCATAAACATAATTAACTTTAGTTTCGCATTTTCCGGGCAATTGCACTGTAACTTCATTAATCTACACTTAGAATTTCCCACTTTTTCCTAAAATTTAAATTGTTATTTTCCCATTAACTTTTTTCTGTTTCGTGATGGTCAAACCGTGTAGGAAACGAAAGATCTAGGAACTTTGGGCGACAATTTCGTTGCCCAATTGAATCGCAGCTATAGCTCTGCCGCTGACCGAATCATCCCACCAGTCTCGGTCAACTGCAAATTCCGGCAAATCCCTTTCCCCCACGTGGTCCGAGTCGACACGCAATTGAACTCAACCCAGATTCGCCTTGTCCTCACATCACAGCACACCACCGTCTTAATTGCTAAGCATGTGATTAGAGGCTGCATAAGCCCCATATCATAATCAAAGCCGAAAGCCCCTCTAATCTCGATTCCGCGAGGTTAGACCTCCCGCGAGCGTGCGCGATCACACGCCGCTTGATCGCTGGTCACGGCGGGAGTCGGTGTACCGGACACGAACTTCAGAAGCCATTTCCGAAGCGAGTCTTACTCTCCGGACGAATCCGGGGCCACCCGTTGGATTCAGCGTACGGCGGTGACGATGAGATCACGATGCCTATCGCACTTCGTTCAAAAATGAATTCGGCTTGCCATTTATTTTGAAGGATGCCCATCACTTCATTCCTTAAAAAGGAAAAGAGCCGAATAAATTTAGATAGATGCTCAACTACTCTTGTCAATAATAGAGCATCTAAATATGATTTGAAAGAAAAAACAAGTTGCCTCCAAAAAGATAATAAATTCCAACACACGGATGTCTCGAAAAATGAAATTTGAATGTAATTTTGAACACGTGATAGATTTTGAAATGTTAATAGGCATGCGGCTTTTTGATAAAGGAAACAGGGGATGAGAATGCTAGTATTATTAGTGCGGGATTTGGTAAAGGAAGTGAGGGATGAGAAACTAGTATTATGGAGCGGGGTTCGACTCCCACTCTCCGCAAAGAGTAGAATTAAATATAGGATAGAAAAAATTAAAATGGTACGGTTATTATATTGATAATGTTAACTTACATAAACATATTTGTGTAACAACAAAATCATATTTCGAAATCAAATCCGTCCATTCAGATAAGATAATATTCGATTTCCAAATTTTTCTCAAGCCAATTAAGTGATAAGTTTCTTGAAAATAAAAATCAAGATTTATGGTGAGTTTGCTTCTCAAAAACTGTACTACCTAAAAAAAAATTCAAGTTTCGTACCACACAAAAAATGAGTTAATAAAATATTTTAACATCAAGAGGAAGAGTTTTGTATTATTTGATTTTATATATTGATTTTATTCCGGTTTATATCACCAAGAATATGGGAATGATAAATAGTAAATACCGACTTCTTAAAATCATATGAGATTGAGTATAAAAATTTTATATCTAAATATTTAAATAGACATCTTCCATTTAATATCTAATATCGAAATAACATGACTAGAAGAAAAAAAAAAAGATAAGCTGTCCGCGCAATAAAATTTGGGCATTCGAATTTTAACTCACCTAAATTTGTTCAATATATTGTATTTATCAGAAATTTCTATATTTTCAATTTTATTATATATATATATATATATCAAGTGTGTCGATTTTAAAAGTTAAAAAAAGAATATTGCATCAAATCCACTCGGAGTCGGACTGGGTCGCAATCTTATTGCTACACGAATTCATCGTTCTACGTTGCAGTTCATATAAACCGACGAGGCGTGTTTCTCTCTCCTCGGCGCCTTCTCCTCCGTCCTTCTTTCTCCCGCAGAAGAGTGATCTCTGTTCTAGTCAGGGATGGCCGCGATCGCGCCTTCTTCTCCCTCGCCGTCTCCTGTGGCGGAGGCCGGGGGATCGGATGGCCGGAGCGAGCCGAGCGGCAATGCGGGGAGCGGCCCCGCGTGGAACAAGCAGTCCTGCGGGCCCGGGCCAGGCGGAGAGTTCGAGACCGGACTTTTCGGGTCTGGCGCGTGGCCCGCCCTCTCGGATTCCGCTAGGGCATCCCCTTCTTCCCCGTCGAAGTCGTCGCCGGAGTCCCCCGCCAAGGACTTAGCTGATGGGTTGTCGGAGCTGTCCATATCGAAGGTGATTTTCTTTCTTTTCTTTTTTTTTGGGCTTTTTCGATTTTGTTTTCGTTACTCTGGTCACGTAGGATAAGTTTTCATCAATCTGGACCTGATGGGATCTTCTTTCGCTACTGGATTATTAATGGAAAGTGTAGGAACATGATTGATGTATTTGATATCTGCTGTATCTTGTACGTCTTAAAATAGAGCATGAATGAACATTTAATTGAATGCATAGGAGCAGAGTAAAGGGGAGGTGCAATGGGTAGGAAATGCTACAGTTTTTTTTTTTTTCCTTTTTTCCCTTCCTAGAATTGCTTAAATATAAGCATAACCAAAGCTGTAAACTTTTTCTGAATTGTCTGTTACATTCTCTGAATTCTACGTAGAGTGTTGTTTCATCTTAATTCTAGCAATGTGTAATTATAGAAACAAATTTCTGCGTTTATGTAGGTGATGGGATGTATCATGTAGAAACGATATAGCTAGTTTATGAGGTCCAGGATTCTTTTATTTTTTCTGTCCCTGCTGTCTGTGTGTCCTTGTTGATCAGTTGTAGTCATTCAGGTGGGTTTAACTTTTGTCTAGTTGTATTTTCTGGTTTATTGAGTTAATTTTCTGCTCTTTTTGCTATAGGGAACTGAAAGTCATAAAGTCGAAACTCAAAACCACATAACACCCACACGCCAAAGATCAATGAGGCGTAATGGCGCATCGCCAGGCCCATTTGACTCTCGACAAACTAACCCAGCTTCTAGGAATGGGCATCAGCAGCTGCGGAGCTCTTCTTTCAGAAACCGTAGCGGTGGGCAACATGTTCGCGCTACTAATTTTCACCAACAGCGAGGAAATCAAGGGTGGCATTCTCCTCAACTTGGAGGATTTGATCCCAGGTTTATGAGACCAGTGCCGCCATTCCCTCTCCCTTGCCCTTTTCCTTATCCTTATCATCCACTCCCACCACAACAGGCATTTTCATTTGGTAATCCCTTAGTCTATCCTGGTAAGCCAAATTGACTGTATGTTAAATTGCTAGATTGCTAGATGTTTGGTTATTGATATCTTGATAATTTCTCAGAAATGGCTCCTCGTTTTTTCTCAACTCTACCTTCGGATATGCAAGCTGGGGGACCCATTCCGGTGCTGCCTCCTCTAGATGTCTATTCTTCATTGCATTTTGAGATACTGCAGCAAATTGAGTATTATTTCAGGTAGTTATATTTCTCTCGTTCATCATTTTTTATTGAACTGTATTTTTTTCTTTGTGACACTCTAAACTCCTATCGCCGTTCAATTCTGGTCGTACAGCAAGGATAATCTAATAAAAGATCTCCACTTTCGGAAGGAATGGAATGGACAGGGCTGGGTCCACATTTCAATAATAGCCGCGTTTAAAAAGGTAAGTTTATTTCAGGATGACTTAAGTGATGGCGTGGTTCTATATTGCATTTTTAGCTGAGTGTGGTCTTATATTGCTTTTAGATCCAATTCTATATTTTGGTGTCTGATGCATGGAGAAGCACATTGTTCATTGTGTTGTTTTGTTGGGTTTTCTGCAAATTTTTCTGTGTGTAGACTTTCGATTTTTCAGAGTTATGTGTAGGCAGATCGTAGGGAAACATAAGTAGCTACATATTTAACAAGAAAGAGCTTGACTTATGTGTGCACAGGTGCTTGAATGTGCCTGCTTCTGATAGTACAGTATGAAGTTACTGTCTTGTTCTTTGAACTTGTGGTTAAGTATAAGCTCTTTGGGACAAAAAGTTAGTTATATTTTAATTTCTAAACACACGCTTGAGTGGACAATTGAGATTTAAAATAAGTAGCTACGTATTTAACAAGAAAGAGCTTGACTTGTGTGTGCACATGTGCTTGAGCGTGCCTGCTTCTGATAGTACAGTACGAAGTTATTGTCTTGTTCTTTGAACTTGTAGTTAAGTTTAAGGTCTTTAGGTGAAGAAGTTAGTTATATTTTAATTTCTAAACACGCTTGAGCAAACAATTGAGATTTAAAAGGAGACATTCCAATATTGACAAGCAACTTTTGTTAGTCAGATTTGGATACCAGCGGAGCGACCCCATAGGTTTAAACATTATTCCCGGACGCTGCAGTTGCATTTTTACTCTATGCTTCAACCACATATTCCGTTGAATAACCCTTTTCTCGCGTACAAATTCCTTTTTACATTCCCAATCTTCACTTGATTTTAGCCATAGCATGTGATAATGTTGTAAAGTCGAGTGCGAAACTGAATCATATTTGTGAATGCACGAATTTGCCGGGCCCTGTCACTTGACATTCTGTTCCCAATACATTGAGTCAATAAATAGTATGTCCTGTGCCCCTCTATACAGGTTTCAAGTATGACGAGAGATATTAATCTTATTTTGGATGCCATACGAAATTCGACCATGTTGGAAATACAGGTATAATTTAGTAAACCTCTATGCATGAGTTGAGTCTGAATTGAATACATGTCTCGATACACATTGTTTTAGATAATTATGGATTCTTCTTTTATTCAATGTTGTACTTCAGGGTGAAATGGTGAGGAAGCGAGATGATTGGGAGAGATGGCTTGTTCCTAAGGACTTCAAGTTCTCCAGCGATACAAGCCCTCCAATCCAGTAGATGCACTGGGCATTGACAAAATCATCTCTCAATGATTTGGGCACTGACCACTACTGTGCTTGTAACATGCCATATCTTTCCTTGATACTTTTGTGGATAGATCCTCATTGTATGTTGAGATGGAAGTCAATTGTGGTCATCATTTTGTTAGATCCAGATTACTGTATTTTGGCTGAAAAAGGTGGTGCGCCGGAATGTGAGAGACCCAGAATGGAAGCTTCTTTTTGGTTGGTCTGGGTTTGGAGGAACGTGTTGTCAACGGAAATTGGCCACTTGGAGACAACCTTGCCCTAAGGGAGTGGAACATTCATTCTTGTTAAGCACACAAACAAAGGAATATCTGAGAAGGAGTAACAAGTCTTGCGAATTGTGGATCAATAGCCAATGGAAAGAATAGGTGGTCAAGCTGATGGCATGAGTGATGAGGACATGCATCAGGATAGTGCTTGTTGAAGTTAATGTGTAATCTTGGGACCTAGTTTTCGCCCCTTGGATGGTTGCTTTTGCTTGATCGTTGTGGCAATCTTCCTCCGATTTTGAAAATGAAGATACGATGCCAAAAGATGCAAGAAAGCAAACTCTGGTTGTTACATGCTTTTTCACGAGAAAAGGAGGGAAGGCACAGTTCTAGTTGATGCTGCAACTGGCCCACACGACTGCTGTCTTTGATCACGCGATGCCCTGTCAACTCACATTAAGTCTTCGTCATACCAATATGTTCTTTAGTTTATGATGTACACATATTTGCCCCATCTTGATACTTTGCCTGCGCAGAAGTTTTCTCGGCAGTGGAGTCAGAGGAAGTCATGGCTTTCTTTAGTGAAATGTACAGGTAACTGAACTCTGATGTTGTCGTCTTCATGTCCGTATATGCATTCATTTGTTCTGGATGTCGACTAGTTAAAGTTCTAGCTGATGTAAGTTGCAGGATTTTGTTTCGTCGTTTGAAATGTTCCCATGTAAGATCATCAACTCACTTGGGGCTGCTGGTACACTGCTCTGAGAATTGTGCAGCTTACATTGCTGAAATCTGTCAAGACGAAATGTTTTGATTACGAGACAAGGTGGCCCTTTCTCAAACCTGAGCAGAATCGAGGGCTTCATTCATGTCATTGCTTAGCGACAAGGCCCAAGCATGCAAGCTTAAAACAGCTCATTTTGCTGTTTGATTCAGCTCGGGATTACCCTGAATGAAATGTCCCTGTTTAGTCCCAAATTAGTCTCATTAATGTCAAGTAAAGATCATTTTACTGGAGAAAGAGAAGGATCGAAGCCTCGAATCTGTTTGAAATTCGAATTTGAGGAAAAATTCATACCTTATTCGAGTTTGAAGAGCTTGATTCTTGCACGTATTATTCACGACAAGGATGAAAACATGGTTTGCAGTACTTTTGATTTCAACTATATCTTTCAGAATCTAAGTTCGGTTCCTCATCAAATACAAGGCAAACATCTATTTAAAATGACTAGACCTTGTTTCTGGTACTACCAATACGTTATGTATGGTCGAAACGAATGGGCTTTCCATTTTGGCATGCCCATTCCTATCCATTTTTTCACGACAAAGTCATTAAATAAACTTACAAAGACAATATTTATGATCAATACCAATTAGTTAGTGTTAGTTATGGTTTAATTATAAGATAATTAGATTTTTCCCATTAATGAATAGTGCGATAAATATTAAATATCTCTCTGAGTAATATTAATTTGTTAATAATTATAACTTTGCTATTACAGCATCCAACCACTTAGAATTTTAAAATTATAGTTAAGTATAACATAACTATTGAATAACACGGTTAATGTAATGTAATTCATTTTTGTACTTAAGAAACATCGATTTTATACTTACCCTTTTATTGATAATAATTAATTAATATTTAATGATGAATCATTAGTTATTCTTTAGTTATTTTCTATGAATATAAATTATTTACTGTTAATGAAAATACAACAGAGAGAATTATCAAAAAAGTTCTAAACCTATTTTAATTGTGTCAATTCAATCAAAAACTATTTTTTTTCTATCAATTGAGTTTTAAATCTATTGCATTTGTGTCAATTCAGTCTATTCAGACATTTTTTGCAAGAAGTTACTGACATGGCGCAATCAACACTAATGTGAATAATTTTCAGTAATATTTTATGAAATACTTCATTTGTCTTTTTTCTTTTCTTTCTCCATTTTTTTCTATTTTCTACTCTCTCTCTCTCTCTCTCTCTCTCTCTCTCTCTATTTCTTTCTTTCTTTTCTTCCTTTATTCTTCCTCCAATTGATCGCTGAGTTTCGACGATCGGCCAGAGTTGATTGGCAAGGGTGAGGCTCACCCTACCATGGTAAGGCAGCCTACATAAGTTTTGAGCTTGGACAGTGAGATTTGTACTATGAATTTGGCAGACTAGGCATCTCAAGTTGAGGGAAATTGAAGATTGTGTTTTGGAGCCGTAATGCCATCTCTGGGCAAGGCTCAACCTGGTCGCTTCTAGGCAAGGTCTACCTCACCATGGTTGAGCAAGGCTCGACTACGCCATTGTCCAGCGCGGATGAGATTCGATAAAGGCCAGCGTGGTCTACCTTGCCGACCCTCTGCTTTGGCCAATCACTAGACATTGGCGACTAGGAGGGAGAAGAAAGAAAAGAAAAAAATCACTAATTGTCCACGTCAAAGTTGGATGCGTCGCGTCAACTTTATCTAGTCAAAATTGGCTAAATTGATTGAATTGACAAAATATAAAAAGTTCAAGACTCAATTGGTAAAAAAAAAATAGTTTATGACTAAATTAACATAACTGCAATAGGTTTAAAACTTTTTTGGTAATATTCTCAAGTATTATATATTTAATTTTACCAAAAATTGCTCAATCAAGCCTATTTTTCCCATACTTTTTGCTTACGACCAACCATAAAAGTTCTCATTGCATTGCATTCCCCCAATTTAGCAAACAAAGATATTACAATCACCACTGCATTCTACTCCCATTCCATTGTCTAATTCCATTCCATACGACCATACCATATACAACATTAGCTCCAAGGATCTATTTATTTTGCAAAAAGCAAATGATTTGAAAACTATTTTTCAAAAAATGATCAATTATATCGCTTATAAAAATGAATGATCGATCATCCACCAAAATGTTTATACAAAAATTATCGTCGATAATAATAATATTTTTCATTGACTAATTATTTAAGCAATATACGCGATCATTTTTTAAAAAATAATTTTCAAAAACATTTATTTTCTGTGAACAAACGGAGCCTAAGACTTTGTATTCGAGATAGATGCGCTTTATTTCGCAAAAAAAAAATGAATGATTTCAGAAAAAAAAAAATCTTGTACATGATTCTTTGTGTTGCTTAAAATATTAAGGTGATTGAAATTATTTTTATTATCAACAATCTCCCATGCCTATATATTCTTGTCAACTATGAAATATTTTCCCTTGATTTGTACAAATTATACAAGCTATGACTTTTAAGAAAATAATTTTCAAATACGACGAATCGAGTCATAAACATTGTCCATGTAGAGCTTCTTTTGCGAATCATCGTAGTGCTATAACAGAGTTTGTTTCTTTTCCGAAAATTGCTAATGTCGGTTTAGTCAACTTTAAATTTTGACCATTTCAAATTAACAGGAACTATCGACATTCTTGGGGATCCCGACTTTAGGTCTATTTATGTGTTAGCAAAGCATATATCCCACCATTGTTTGCTACTCAGCCTTAAAACTTTGTCTCGATGTTTAATACGATACCTGAATTTTTAATTTGTTCAGTGCAGTGCCTAAACTTTAGTCCAATATGTCATGTGATCCATAAATTTTTAATTTGTTTAATATGGTCCCTAAATTATCGGCACATATTGAATATTGTCCTTTCATTAGTTCCTATGTGGAAATCTCGCACATCTTTGATTAGCCCTAAGTAATTAGTGTTCATCTTTGATGTGCATGTCTTAGATAAAGGAAAATTATGGCAAAGTATCGCCAAAAATCTTAAGATGCCACACCGACGACGACGCCCCAGAAGGTACCCCCAAATTTTGACCGTGCTGAGCAAGACGGCAAGAAAGAGTCGGAGGCGCAGCTACGATTGGGATCGGGCCATGTGATCTCGTCTTGGTCAACCCCAACAAGCGACCAAATCGGGTACTGCCTTGTCCCAGGCCGATGGCGACGATTACTGGCAGATCTGCACCACTTTCACCAACAACGACTTGTGGGTGACTCCGTATAACGAGAGCGAAAAATGGGCCGGAGGTCGATACGTCGGTCAAAGCCGAAGGGATGATACTTCAGCTGCTCGGACCAAGATGTAAGTTCCGATGAATGCATATTTTACGTCCTTTGCTAATCACGATATCAGGGTTGAAGCGAGAGGTAACTTCTGCGGTTTCAGTATCTATGAGTGATTAATCGAACAGTTGATCAAGCCTTTTTGGTGAGGTTAGGACTCAATTACACGAACATCAAAGGATTTAGAACCTGAATTGCATTTTCTGAAGAGTTTAGAACAGGTTTGCGTGCATTATGTACTAATCATCTAGGACTTTGAATATAATTCTCCCGTTCCATTTAATATCGCCACTATTAATCTTTTATCTTAGTGACAAAGGTCGATTCATTTAGCCTCTGGTGTTTTGATCATGTGGGAACAGGAAGATTGAGAATGAGGACGCTGTGTTGTGGTACACGTTGGGCTTTCATCACGTCCCTTACCGAGAGCATTTGCCGATAATGCCGATGCCGAGTGGCGGTTTCGAGCTCCGGCTGAGCAGCTTCTTCGTCCGGAACCCGGTGCTCAGAACGAAATCCCCAGAACCTGTTATTCGGAGCTTCAAACCCTACAGATGACCCTTTCTGGAATTGGAGTGATCTTATCAGGGGGACTCTAAAGATTCTCAAATTCAAAAATTCTTGCTCGTCCTGGATAAAATAATATCAGTGTAGCATGTTTGCAAATGTATGATCTAATTCAAAGCTTACTCTTCAGTTTTCCTTATAAGGAAGAAGTCTAGAAAATTAAGCAATCCTTGAACTATGAAAATGAGCCAAATTACCTAAAAAATTCTCAAATCTATCCTGAATTTTTTTTGTCTCGAAAAATACTACCAACTTCGGGTTTGTTCCCATATTTGCCCGAACTTTTTTTTTTTGTCTCAGAAGAAATCATAAACTTTATTTCCAGTCCCAAATCTACTATAAATATTTTTTGTATGATAAAAAATCACCAATTTTGTAACCTCAAATTTGCTACTTTAAGCCTATGTCCAAAAAATCGACATTACTCATTCATAATTTTCATATCCTAAAATGGTTGTATTTTGGAGAACTTTTTTATTGGGGTGTATTCAATATCCACTTGGAAATATCACGTTGATCCGTACATATCACCCATTATTTTATTAATATGGGGTTTTTATGGACGTAGAAATGCCATGTTAAGTTGGGACCAAGCCACTGCATAGACTATAAAAACATTGAAAATTAAGATAAAATAAAATATGAGGCTGATTTGGGACTATACCTAAAGTTTGGGATCTTTTCGAGACAAAAAAAGTTCCGAGGTATATTTGGAATTGGACCTAAAATTTGGGGCCTAAGGTTCGAGGTAAATTTGAGACAGACCTAAAGTTTGGGATTTTTTGGGGAATCAGGCCTATGAAAATGTTTAGTATTGTACTTTTGTTTATTCAAGACGAAAGATAATATTGAACATTTACATGAAGTTCATATGTTATTTTGAGCAAATTAAAATTACATGGATCACATTACATATTGAACTGAAATTTATAGATCATATTGGATAAATCAAAAGTTTTGAGTATCAAATTATATATCGAGTCAGACTTCTGGAATCATTTTTATTGTTTTTGCTTTTATAATAAAAACAAAACACAGATAATTCCTGTCTGAGCGACAAGGGCAGAAGGGCAGGGAAGGGAAGGGAAGTTGTGTAAGAATCCGGTTGGTCTTTGGGAGGGGGGCTGGTCGTTAATTTTTACAATCCTCGGTTGAAATTGAAATGGATCCCCGCAATCTGTGTTGGAAGGAGCGCGTAGCGTGGAAGAGAGCATCCAAAGGGTCGTGAAGTCATGATCGGGGCCATTGTTGCCACCACTGGACCTGCCTGCTCCGGCCCCGACCCGCATCCGTGTATTTGTCCCCACGTACCATCCACAGCTTCCAACGATCAGAATCTAACCAACACACAACCAAACACAAATGCGGCCAAAAAAAAAAATAAACCAAACACAAATCACTAAACTTTGTATCCAGAATGCGTTTCATCAATTTTTAATTTATTCAATATAATTTATAAATTATATCCGAACGTCAAAATTGATCTTTGAACTTTTGACACGTATTCAGTGTAATCATTCCTCGAATACTATCAAATAATTTCATACGGTCTAAAGATTAAATTAAACATTTATCGAAAGTACATGGATTATATTGCACAATGAACTAAAGTTTAAAAAGCATGCTAAACAAATTAAAAATTCGAAGATTATGTTATATATTAAGCCAAAATTCGAAGGCTATTTGTGTCATTTTGCTCGGCTTTCTTTCTAGTTGGGCGACTCCTACATAGAAATCTCTCACATCTTTGACGAGCCCTGGATAATTACAGTTCCCGTTGATGATTTGACGGTTCAAAAGAAAATAATTGATCATAGACCATGATTTCAGTTAAAGTATTACGAATTAAATTTTTTTTAATCGTGACTTCATTTAAAATCTTAAGTATTAAGAGTAATTAACGGTTCAAATTTTTTCGGACCCCATTTACCTCACATACTTTATCTAAAAGTTTAAGCATTTAGAACAATTTACAGTAATTTCACGAAATCTCACAATTTCATCCAAGATCACAAAATATTTTATGTACATGTGTTCGATAAAAAAAAAAAAATTGAAAGGAAAGAACGATCGAAAATCTTAAACTATGCCCGCAACAACGTTGACACCTCTAGACCCTTTTTCCATATATTCAATCGAGACGTCGATACCCCTTTTGTATCACTATTGCCCCAAACTCGTACCAGTGAGATTAAAACCTTAGAGTGGTAATGTGACCGTGGGTGCAATGTAGAGGTTAAATTGACACAATATAAGTTTCAACTGTAGACATAGCATAGAATAGTTTAGTACGCACAAAGAGTTTGAAGTATGATATCATACCAAGTATTATCTAGGATTAACCCAAAATTTAAATTTTCACGTGTTATCATGGTTCAAATATTCATCTATAGTACCATTGTTGCGACCTGATTATCTTAATTCCATATATAATAGGTCCAGTTAGACATGGCCACATGCTGGTTACGTTTCACTCGATTTCGTCCCGGTTCCAAGTCGCCTAATAGCCGTGGGCTATTAGGCTTAAAAAAAAAAAAATGGGGAGGGGCGGAAGCTGTTAGACTCTTTCCCTCGGAACCCACGACTCGAATGGCCGTTGCAATTGCAATGGAAAATCCCCTAACGTTTTTTTTAAATAATTATAATCATTCAATTTCCTCCATTTATAAATACCCCTCGCCTTTTTCATTTTTTTTCCACAAATTCTCTCAATCTGTCTGCTCAATTGTCTCAATTCTCTTAATCGGCTTTCTGCTCAATTCTCTAAAAAAAATGGCAAGTGAAAGCAAAAATACAAGAAATAGCTCGATGGCGATATAGGAATCCAATTATCATCATAGATATGATTCTCGTGAGTATACTTGTTGGGTAAGCGAGGACAATAATATCAACGCTTTTTCCAACATCAAGCAAGTCCCAACACAAGAAAGTGTTCGTCATCTTATCGGTGTCGAAAAAATGTTGACAGCAAATGAGCCAGCACGGGAAAGTGCATCCAACATATGGTGACACTTAGAGAATTAATGTTTAAGCAGAGACAAATTTAAGGTAAAATGTAAATATTATACGACTACATAGACTTTTTCAGCTGGGGGCGGTTATGGAACATATGCTCGATATCTGAGAAATAAACATCCAATGTAAGCAAGCATCAATACTAAGCAACAATAAATTTTCGGGTACGCCAATCCTAACACTTCTAATTTATTTCATTACAATGATCAAGTTTATAAAAAAATATTAGCCCAGTGTGATGTCATTAGCCATTTATAGTTTAATATTAGTGAAAATTTTGATTATAATTTGTTTATAAACACTGCATATACTCCGCAAGTAAAATCCATTCCGAGAAATACTCTTACACATGAACTTTTGCTGCTTTACAAAAAAGGAGAACAGGCTTTGACTTTTTTACAAAATTCAATGGACGTGTGCATATAGGTAGCGATATTTGGAGTGATCCTTGGTAAACCCATTCTTATTTGGGTATCACATGTCACTGGAAAAATGACCGTTGGATCATTCAAAAAATAACTATTGCATTTCAAGTGTTTAATTAGAGGTATATGGCCAATAATATTTATAAAGTAATTCGACAAGTTTTAGAAGAATGTAATTTGATTAATAAAAATTTCAATTAATTTTGATAATGTCGTGACAAATATTGTTCATGAATTAGAAAAAGTTTGTAAAACCTCTTTTGGTAAATAATTTTTTCACAGTAGATGTGCTTGCCATATTTTAAATTTATGTGTACAAAATGGTTTACGAGCTCGTGATACTTTTCTCACCCCAATAAAAAAAGCAATTTGATTTTTATGGGGTCATCCCCGAGTTATGAAAGAATTGAGAAATTTTTATAAACAATATGAAATAGCACCAAAAAGATTTTCAAAAGATGCTCCAACTTGTTAGAATTCGGCCTACGAGTTGCTTAATCGATCTTTTACTTATAAAGATTTATTATGTTCATTTATTTTATATAATGCTTTCGAAATTAGTTTATTGCCGCAAGAGTGAGATATTTGCAAAAAAATAAATAAATTTTTTAAATTTTTTTAATGATGCAACTTATGCTTTATTTAGTATTTATTATCTTACTACGCATTTATTTTTAATAGAATGTGTTAATATTACTTCTATTTTTCAAGAATATAAAAAAGATGATGATTTAACTCCAACTATTATAGCAATGCGAGCAAAATGGATGCATTATTATACCAAAATTTCTCTTATTTATTTGGTTGCTTTTGCTTTCGATCTATGTACCAAATTAGATGATTTATGTGATTATCTGCATATGTATTATCAATGTTTACAATTGAACAAGGTCATAAATGTTGGGACTGCATAAGAAGCGATTAAAGACACTATAATAGAATTATATCATGAATTTTATAGTAAATATGATTTAGTTGATAGTAGATCTTCCTAACGCAGTGACGTACATAGCGGAGAGAGCAGTAAAATTAGTATAAGGTACCAAATGCTGAAGATATTAAAGAATAGGCGAAAAAGACATAAGGGAGTAACAGATAATATTTGCGAAAATTATTTAACCATTGCTTTGAAATTTGGTGATTCTGAAGACGACAAATATTTCAAAATTCTGGAATGGTGGTAGAGGCATTCAAGCCAATTCCCAGATCTCGCTCTCATCGTAAAACAGATTTTAGTAATCCCTTGTTCAATAGTTACGATTGAATAAACATTTAACTCTGGAAGATTAATTTTGGACAAACACTATTTAAGATTACATATGAATTCTATGGAGGTTTAAGCTTATGTCGATGATTGGACAAAAGCTAAATTTCAACAACAAGAACTGGATCGAAATATTAAAACTGAATTCTTCAATAATAATAACGGAGATACTACAGTCAAGGGTATCGAAACGGTTAGTGACGATTAACGACGAGATAAGTTGGGGTTATCAAATGTAAAAGAATTACACGAAATTTAATTCTTCTATCTCCAAGAAAATATGCAGGCGCTTAATGATTATTCATTAAGTTCAAGCCAATTCTCCCTTCATTTTTTTCCTCTAAAATTTGATTACAATATACAATTTGATTATAATTTATAATTGATAATTTGTTAATTTTATTTTATAATTAAATTTTAAAAATTTTCAAATTTTATTATTCAAAAATTATTTTTAAAGAAAAAATTGGCTCCGTGAACCGAAACTGGCCCTTGAACCGCTGGTTTCGAACCGGACTGCCGTTCAAAGAGGTGTTTCCTATTTAGCCCTGTCCACGAATCGAAACCGAAATTGACGGTTCTTGAACCATGGCCATGTCTAATTCATGTTTTCTTCACTCAATCAGCAGGCGTGGAAATAGTTTGTTAAAAACGGCTAATAAACTAATGCTTTTGTCCGGAAAAAAAAAAACACGCACACAATAAGAGAAAACTAGGGTTTCTGTCAAGAAATTCAACGAGGAAAAAGCGGCTAAGCTTTATCTTCTTGTTTTTTTTTTGGCCTTTTTCCATGAGCAAGGGAATTATCCTTGTGGGATTTCTGAAAAATAAAACTGCGGACGAATTAAGGCCACAAGATCTCTGAGTAGCTTCAACTATTTAGAGAGGACTCTGCAGAATCTGAGATGAACGTCAGTCGTGTCATCTCGTCAACATCCGAGAGTACTTCCGCTTCGGTTTCCGTCCAACAAGAACAAGACAGAGACAGAGAGACATCGTCCCAAGATCCTCTTACTTCGTTTTCATCCTGTTTCATGCCCTAGTTACTCTAAAAAGCGCAGTTACTCAAACCATTTCCTTCCCCCGTTTGTTGTTTTCTCCTGTCCATTTCCGTTTCCTGATATGGAAGAACCGAATTTAACCCATCAATCTTCCTTGTTTCTATCTGCCGATTCGTATTATTTTTTTTCCCCTCCTCCTCACTCCTAGAGCGAGGAAACTTGCGAGACTTAACACTTGATTCGGACGACAGTCAACCAAATAGAGCTCTCGGAACATGGGACGGTTCGCAGAAGAAGGCACACAAATGCACCATCCAACTGTTCGGCAGAATGGTGTTAAACGGTGCTGAAGTCGAAGCAGTGATGAGCACATAAATGCAGGAGCAGCTGCAAAAATCTCGTTCCATCAGAGGGTGTGGGAGGCTTTACTTGTTTTGGGGCTGGTTTCTGTACATTCATATCTAGTGAGCCACATGGAATTGTCTGCAGCTGGGTGGATACCGGACAGTGGACAGTAGACGGGGACTATGCTTTCTTTAAACGGTTGCAAAGTTCAAGAAACAACATAGGCCAAGGATAAAAAGAACTATCATGCTAGGTTTCCTATCGTGGCATAGGCGTAACATTAAGTTGGGAAAAAAATTTACTTTTGAGAAAAACAAATGAGGGCAAGTCAAAGAAAGAGAGAGAAGCGAGCGAATGAGTGAGTGAAGTGAGAACAAAGGGTTAAATAAATGATTGCAGGGAGAGGGAGGAATGGTTTCTCCAAGAAAAGAAAGTTGGGGATTCTGAGGAAGGACCAGAGCGGAGCAGCAATTTATCCCATGAACAAGAAACAGGTGCTCATGTCGTGGAGTGACTTGCGTCATTCAATTCAAATTTAAGAATAAAGAGAAAGAAAGCAAGAAAAAAATCAAGAAAAGGGTGGGTGGAATCTCTGTTATCTGATGGATTTCTTGCTGAAAAATCAGACCTTTGACGTAATCTTTTGTGGCGGCATTGCTCAGATTCTTCAGAACTCACTTCCCCTCCTACCCCAACCGATTCGCAATCATCTCAGCTTCCCAACATGTGTTTACCAATATGATTTTGTTTCCTCTCCTTCTCGGATCAGTCACATCGTACTCTCTCTCGACGCTTGGGGTGTGACATCCCAAATCTGAGACTAGTCCAGAGAAACCTTAATGAATGATCTGTCAGTGATACTTACATTCGAATAATCATCTGGGTCGCGTGATTAGTTTGAAAATTCGTTTTAGGAATCTGATCTTGTCCTATATTAAGGAAGAAGAGAATTCGTTCCGCTTCTTATTATCAAACCCGAACTCGGTTGCAAAGAAAACATACCCTCTTCCTCCTTAAAGATCCCGACAATGATCCTAGCTTTGCCCCGATGATGACCCGTTTCTCAGCTTCACATTGCGATCCACCCGAGACAAAATAGGTTCTCAACACATCCCCCGGCCATGCGTGTCCCGAGTCGTCGGATCCAATATGATTGGAGCAAAGAGTGGAGAGTCCAAACCTAGGCCAAACCGATGTCCTCTCCATCATCATGATATAAAAGGAAAGGCAAGTGCGCTTCGCGGTCGGCATTATTCTGTCATCCTTTTCCCTATTCAGAAGCAAAGATATAATGACAAAGGAAACGAGAAAGAAACCCTAGTGTTTCCTTCTCTTCTCAGCAACACCAGTAGGCCCTTTTTGGTCCTTGGACGACAAAATATGGGCTTCTCGGTGGGGGCATTAAGTGGTAAATTTAAGTGCATCGGCAATCGGCAATACCTACATTAGTACGGTGATAACATGTCAAAATGGAAAAATGACAATTTAATACCCATTTTATTGTGATTCCTATATAGTTAATCGTTGGCATTAGTATTTATTTATCGTGAATACTGCACTGCATACAAAATTTTAAATGGACCTATATTAGTACAATTGATGACTTGATGCCTCGTGCAATAACACATTTCCCATCCAAACTAAATCTAAATTTGTCGAAGATGCGAGATTTCGTATCAAGTTAAAAATGGAAAATTCGTCTTACTGTGCAGATTTGAACGTCTATCCTTGGCATTACTATTACATTACCTTATATAAGGGGGAGGAAAAGGCAAGTAAGACCCACTTATTCAACCTTCCCTGCCTTTTTTTTTTATAACACTTTAATCGATTTTATTTATTGTTTTAGCGGCATGACACGAGTTAAGAAACACACGATGTCATCTTCATTGGATGCGCTTCTTGGATTTGATCACATTTGGACGATCATGGTAGTCATAATGTATCTCCTCTACCTTAAATTGACCTAATCACACTTCTTTAAGGCACGAATATCACAAGAACACTAGCTGACACTACACCCAAACCCTCAGCCTTCTCAGCCGCCACCCTCCCTAGCTGCCGGTCACCACGTTCACCATCTCTGACCAGCCAAATGTGGCCCGACGACCTCGCGATGGTCCCCTGCCATTATGGCTGGGGATACAAAAGCCTCCGCAAAATGGCTGGGGATACAAAAGCCTCCGCAACTATCTTCTCATCTCTGCTCCGAAACTAACGTTTCTTCGCTCTCTCACAACTGCAGCTGGCCTAAGTGACACTGGTTACGATGCCATGGGCGACCTTGGATCGAGGTCCCCAAGCACGGCGGCACCATTTCAGACAGAGAGAGTGTGTGTGTAAAGAATTCAGGTTGGGTGCTACCTTGGAAATGGCGGAGGAGGTTGGGCGGTGGGCGCAAATGTTGGCGGCTGGATTACAGTGACCAAGCTAGAGTTTTGGATCCATGTTTTGCTGGAGGTTTGGATATGAACGGGGATAATTGTCTAAAAAAAAATTTAAACCTATTATACGGCAGAGATTCACCCATAAATTTTTTTATTGTGTCGATTTAATTGTAAACTTCAATCCAGTCATAAATCTTTTTTTAAAAAATCAAGTAATAAATATTTCAATTGTATCAATTGAATCCTAAATATTTTGACGATTTGTCAATTTAATCCTAAATTTTTTTATAACAAATATAGTCCTTCAGGCAAATTATCTAAATAATAAGTTTAGGATAGAATTGATGACCTTTCAAAAGGTTTAAGACTAGATTGACTCAATTGAAATGTTTAGAATTAAATCGGCATATTGATAAGATGATACGACAAAGTTGAAATAATCGAAATGTTTATAACTGAATTGGTTCTCGTATAATAGGGTTATGATTTTTTGAACAATTATTTTGATATGGACGGGCATGAAAAAAATGGTGGTAAGATATTATAAAAAAAGGATGACAATCTTGTAAATAAGTGCATAATTTTGCTGGAGCTCAGGTACGTAGTTTATAGTTTTTGAAAACACGGGTTCGTATTCAGTCAACGGTGAAAGATTCGTGACCATAAAGCTGTCTAATCCCCCAGTTGCCGCAAAGTATTACTATACCCAAAAAAAAAATACCCTAGATGATTACTTACCATATTTTCCTCAAGGGAAGGCTAATAACAACAAGATTCGTACACTAATTGATACAACAATCATCATAATGCAACTAAAATTCAGATAATCAAATGCTATATAGATTTAGATAGCCAACAAATTAGACTCACAGCTACTCAAGATACAATTTGCCATTTTCACGATGAAAAAAAGTATAATTGGATCTTAGATCTGAAATAGTAAGAAGTTACACTCGAGTTTTGTACGCCGGATTCTTGTCCTGCCTCTAGTAGGAACATCGGTTTTTTTTTTGTTTAATTAAGCCGGCGACGTGGATGCAAACTCCGATGATGAAGTAGCGCATTCTTCGCTAAACAAGGCCATATCTAAATGTTTGGGAAGAACTCCCCATAACATAAATGCGGAAAAACTTGTTCCAAGCGCTACATTATTTTTAGCTCGTTCATCTTGCTTCCGGGAATTTCTTTTCTACGTAGGGGCCATACCTAAGGTCTTGACTCGTGAGAGCATCCATTCAAAAAAAAAAAAAAATTTGGTTTCTTTTCCAAAGTGGGAGTACAACTTTTCATGATTAATTTTGAGAAGCGGCATTGAGAGCCAGAGCGGCTTTTCCTCTGTATTTTCGCAGGGATTGTACGTCCGAATGCATGTTTAGATAGAGAGCTTTAGTCTTATCGTTCCCGCTTTGCGCCGAGTCAGATTTGGAGCACAATAATTCAAAGGACGAAACCAGACTTTTGACCCTAAAATCTCCCCTCGCATTATGACCCGAC
Organism: Rhodomyrtus tomentosa; assembly: GCA_028455895.1. Classification (NCBI taxonomy): domain Eukaryota; kingdom Viridiplantae; phylum Streptophyta; class Magnoliopsida; order Myrtales; family Myrtaceae; genus Rhodomyrtus; species Rhodomyrtus tomentosa. The sequence continues at coordinate 33,231,251 of JAPCWY010000009.1, read as the reverse complement.
TCGACCCGACCCGACCCGACTCCCACCGCTTTTCTGTCAATTTTGCCATCACTCTCTCTCTTCCCCCCCGTCCCACCATATTTTTTCTCTTCAGTTGTTGAAATATGAGCGACACTGGGTGTTTGATTTCCGACAGTCTCCATCTCCATCTCCATCATCCTTGACTCTCTCTTTCTCTGATTCGAGATGTTGTCATCACCAGGTGGTCTTAGTGAAGGCAACACCAGTGGCTACAACCCCAAACTCACAGCTCTCGTCAGCAGACTCTCCTCCTCTTCCTGCCTCCTTCATCTTCCTCGGCCTCTTCTCCTCCTCCTCCATCCCGCGACCGCCGCCAGACCCTGAACCCGTCTTAGGATCATGGAGGAGTTGTGGAAGGACATCACCCTCTCCTCCCTCCAACCCCACCACCACCCCCACCACCACCTCAGCCCCTCCTCCGCGAGCCCCGCCTTGCGAGGGAACGGCCTGCAAGACTTCCTCGGGCGGCCCTCCCACGCTGACCCGGCGACCCCAGCCAACATCGCTCCCCCCTCTTCTCTCCCTCCTCATCACCCTCTCACCTTCTTGAGCCTCAACAACTCCGGCCCCGACTTTCACTTCCTCGACGACTCGAGCCCGCACGGGCCGAGCACCGCTCGGTTTAAGAGCCACAACAGGACCGGAATGGCCTGCTTCAGCACTAGCTCTTTTGAGGCTCTGGCGGGTTCTGCTGATCCCGGGAATCATGGCGATGTTGCCGCTTTTGGAAATATGAAGAAAAGGGTGTCCGAGAATGAGGGCGGCTCGGGCGACCGGAGGCACAAGAGGATGATCAAGAACAGAGAGTCCGCTGCGAGGTCTAGAGCTAGGAAGCAGGAAAAGTCTTTGTTTTTATGCGTGTTTACATAAAATTGCTCCTGACCTTAAAGTGGAGATTGTTGTGTTCGTTTGATCAAGACGGCGTCCTGTTTAACTGTTGTTGATGTTGCGTTTGTTGCTCCTTTTTGTTGGATGTCTGTTGATTCAATTTTCTTGCATCCGATGTTCTTGGTCCTGTTTCTCTCTCGCTCCTGATATGTTGCGCTTCTTTCCCTTTTCTGGTCGAACAGGCTTATACGAACGAGCTGGAGCTTCAGGTTGCCCATTTGTTGGAAGAGAATGCTAGACTGAAGAAGCAGCAGGATCAGGTAATGTCTTCTTCTTCTTTTTTCCCTTCTTTCTTTGTTTCTTTGCTCGTACGTTGTTGCAAGAAGTAGAACAATTAGTTTTTTTATATCTAGCAGACACAAGTACCATCTTTTAAAAAAAAAAAAAATCTCTTTTCCTTTTGAGTTGTTTTCAGTTTAGAGACTTACAGTCAGCTTTCTTTTTCTCTTTTACATATTGTTGTTGATTAGTCAGGCGGAGAAGCTGGTAGTTTGCTTTCTCTTTTTAACTTCTTGTGGCCGAGCCAAGTTAAAGTTGAATTATTTGGTCCATCTCATCTCTAGTCGACCTCAGTGTCGGCTCGGGTCACTTGCAGATATATCCACGCTGAGGGTTGCTTTACAGTTCTTGTTTACTTTTGGCATAGTTATACAATTACTGCAATGGCTTAAGGATACACTGATGCAACTTCTTGTTGTGGGTTTTGGGCAGTTGTGGGTGGCTGCAGCATCGCAACTTCCCAAAGAGCACTCGCTCCACCGATCGTCGACAGCTCCATTTTGAACGGAGCGATCCTCGCCCTTGACCTCTAACGATGCCGCTTTTCTTTCTTTCTTTCTTTCTTTCTTTCTTTCTTTCGGTTCCTATCTGGAGTTTAAACCTAAGGACAGTTCCTTTCGAAGTAGTTATAAAAGAAGGGTAGCGAGAGAAAGAGTGGATTTGGGGAGGGTCAGGAATCTTCTTTTTTTAAGATTGCACAGGTGTTGCTGTTGATGGGGGTTGTGGACTCTACTACCCTGCGAAGCCCCCCGAGTTTGAATGCTGTTTTTTCTTTATTGGTGAGGTGAGGACACGAGCGCCATTACCCAAAAAGCCCTTGTGCTTTTGTCTGTACGCCCTGAGATGCTGGAGCTCTGATTCAGCCTGCTGCTTTTGAGAGAGAGAACTGTGGTGGGCCTTTCCTTCTTTTGTTTGCTCTTTAGTAGTTTCTTGACTGACTTTCCTGAACCCTAGCGGTTCATTAAACGCGGGAATTGTTCTCACTTGTGCTTAACCCTGATGACGACGATATTTTGCCAACGTGAAGAGAAAGGGAGGGACAAAAAGAGGGTCTTTTTGCTTCTGCCTGTCTTTTGAACTTTCTATATGCACCCGAGTCGAATCGAGTCGGGTGGATCGGTGAACTTGCTGTATAATATCTCATTCCACGGACGGATCTAAAGGTTGGTGGGCTTAATCGTTGATTTGAACTTCTTTCGGATGCACACTTGTGGTTAGGAATAAGGTTAAAAAAAGAACCTCGGAAAGATGAGCTCAATCGAGTGCGTCTCCGTCTCCCCAAAGTGGCGTACGGTTTCCTAGTGAAATCACTAGCAGGCGATGACAAGACTGGGGAGGGGGGTCTCTGCTTTTGTTCTTTTACCTCCTTATCTCTGCACTCTCCATCACTCTTGCTGAAGCTGAAAGAAAATCCCTTTTGGCCTATCCTCTCTCTCTCTCGCCCCACCTATTATTGTCCAGAGTCAATGATGCCCCCACTTTTGTCGTTCTCCACGGCTTCGTCACGACCTTTGCTTGCTCACCTTGGAGGACTTTCTTTTTCGTTGTGTAGGATTCGGTTCGTGCGAGTGAAAGCTCGATTGAGATTTCGTGCGATTCAATGAGGTTTATGTGCTTAAAATAAAATAAAAAGTCGTCTGAGGAAACTTTTGAATCCCCGGAAAGGGGCAGAGGACAAAGTTCTGGTGGGGTCTCCACATGGTTGAGACACTTTCAATGGAGCAACCCGAGTTTTGTCTGTGGGTATGCGTTTCTGTTGGTTCGGAACGATGCATGCTAGAGGAGAAAAGCTATTTCTGTACGACACAAACCCTAAAAAAGCCAATGGAGTTGTACTAAAAGAATAGGGCAAAAGAAACTAGAACCGTTTCCTCAATGGAGTTCTCTCTTTGATCGGTTCTTCATTCTACACTAATCTTCCACCTACGACTAGCTTGCAGAACGGAGAACTCCTCCGGCGTCTATGTTTCCTCAATGAGTCGCCGCCCGGCCGCCTGAGGGAGAGCGGCCCACCAGCAGGCGGTCGCAACACGGTGCGAGGTCGTATTGTCGTCTTTTAGGGAGAGAGATAGAACTTACAAGTTAAAAGTTCAGGCTTTTCCGATAATTCTCTTGAAAGTCGGGGACATCAAGTTCTCTTCAGGTTCCTGCGGGCGTGGATTTCTTGACAAATGTGCGGGACATCAGATGGAAACACTGACGAGGACCTCAAACAACAGTTTCAATTCAAGACTTTTTGGCCGATTCAAATGCAATTTTTCACATGAAAACATAGACGAATGAGGGAAGATACGGTGTCGGAAAGCTGTCCGAAAGCAAGGAAGCCGAAAAACGACCGAGCAAGATCAAGGTTCGACGTTGCAGCCTCCTCAAACGCTAGGGCATTGGTCTTTCGTGCTCGAATCCGAACCTCATCCGACGATTCAGGTCAGAAAAAACATAATAGGGTTTTCATTTCCAGATGAATCTCTCAAGTTCAATATTACTTCCCATGGCAATCAAAGCCACGAGACCCTCCAAAAGTCAACATCAATCATGTAGATGGTTTTTTTTTTTTTTCCTCTTAGGTGATTTCAATGTTCCCGTAGACCTTACCAAAAAAAAAAAAAAATTGTTCCTGCAAGTAGACATAGCCACAGGCCATGAACTGGCGATTCCGATTCGTGGCCAACGTGGAACTGGTGAAGGGGCGATTCCGGTTTCGGATTGGTTCCTATTTTTAAATTTAATTTTAAAAATAAAAAAATTATGAAATAAAAAATAATCAATTGTACATTGTAATCAAATTTGGGGGGAAGGAAGGGGAAAATGGTTTAAAACTTAATGAATTATCATTAAGCGCCTACATATCTTTTTGGGATGAAAGAATCAAGCTCATGCAGATAGCCTCAATTTACTTCATCATCAATCGTCTCTACTTGTAGCAATATATCTCTAACATCATTATTGAAGAATTCGTCATAACCAGCTCTTGTTGTCGAAATCTAGCTTTTGTCCAGTCATCGACACAAGCTTGAGTTTCAAAAGCATCCGGATTTAATTTTGAACAGCGGACGTCCAAACTTAATACTCTAATGCTAAATGTTTGTTCTGAAGAAATGGTTACTCACATCTGTCTTGTGATGAGAGCGAAAACTAGGCAATCGGTTAAGTGACTCTTCCACCACTCCAGAATTTTGAAATCTGCGTCGTATTCAGAATCACGAGACTCAAAAGAAATGGTTAAATAGTTTTTTAATTTGCAAATATTACCGGTTGCTCACTTTTGTCTTTTTTTCCTACTCATGAGCAAATTGTACCCTTTACCAACTCTATCATCCTCCTTGCTTTGTGAGGCACTAGTTTGGGAAGATCCACTATCACCTAAATCATATCTACTATAAAATTTATTATATAATGCTACTATAGCGTCTTTAACCTCTCATGTATAGTTTTAATTTCTATATTTTTCATTCAAATATAAACAATCATAATAATAAACACAAAGATAATCATATAAACAATCTATTTCAGTATGTGAATCGAAAACAATAGCAAGCAAATAAATAAGAGGAATGTTGAAATAATAATTCAATCAGTTTTTGCGTAGTAGGATAATAAACACCATATAAAGTATAAGTAGCAACATTAAAAAATTTTAAAAAATCTATTTTTTTTGTGAACATCTAAATCTAGCGGGAGTAAATTAATTTTGGTAATATTATTCAAAATAAATGCACATAATAAATCTTTGTAATAAAAAAATTGATGAAACAACTTGTAGATAGAATTCCAACGAGTCGGAACATCCTTTGAAAATCGTTTTGCTTTTTTTTCCCCCATTTTCTTTACAAAATCTGCCACATTTTTTCATAACTTGGTCAATGGGCCGGTTTCGAATTTTCATGGAAGTAGAATCGACCCGTGAGGGGTCGGACCGATTCTAGTTGATCAACGGGCCGGTTTCGGGCTCAAACTGGCCCGTGGCCATGTCTACCCACAAGTATTTTTGCGTGGTGGAGTATTTAACTGGAGGGAAAAAAAAATCCAAACTTTACTCAACTCGAGCAGGGTGAATGCGATGAGTTGATTTTTGGAATCGGCTTTTACGGAAATGCGCTTAGATCTGCTCCAAATTTGAGATTAGAAGAGGGCTAACGAAAGGAAAGGGAATTGAACAACGAACGATAGACGGGGACGAGGGGTCATGCAAAAGCCGCACCGACTTCAATTTGGACGAACGCGCGACCGATGGAGGGAGAATCGGTAATACTATAATAAAGGAGGGAGGACGCCATCATCAACATTCATTCCCCTAAGGTTCCTTAAAGTACATACATCGACAAGGACATTCAAACAAACGACAATTGGCAGATAAAGGAGCGAAGGAGGGAGGGACAAGAATAAATTTATTATTTTACAATTCAAAGCAAAGATATCCGTTGTCGTCCAGCGGTTAGGATATCTGGCTTTCACCCAGGAGACCCGGGTTCGATTCCCGGCAACGGAATGTTTTGTTTCTCTTTTTGCTTCGATGCACCGTGCCAATCTCGATCATGGAACCATAGTCGTCATTTTCGCCCTCCTTACGATTGAAACAACGAGCGATCACGAAGTATTAACCCCCCTTTTTTTTTTTTTTTGACATTATAGTCCTGCTTGAGCCATTCACCAACAAAATTTATTGGGTGCAATGAAGGAAAAGCTAATCTTAAAGCATTACACAAAAGCAGGATCGTGTTAATGTCCCGCATGGAAAAAAAAAAAAAAAAACACTTTTGTGAGCCCGGAAGAGCTGAGCGATAATGTAGAACATATGCACACGTTTTGAATCCGAGAGAGAATGTGTTTCAGAACCCGGCTGCGTGGAAAGAGGAAAACCAGATCACCATCTCTTCGGTTAGCTCCTCCCCTCCGCGGCACCCTCCGGCTCCTCCTCCTTCCATTGAAAACCGGCAAATCGGGCAGGTCCTCCGGCACGCGTCGAACCACCTGTCGACGCAAGCCTTGTGGAACTCGTGCATGCAGGGGAGCACCCGCAAGCCCTTGTCCTCGCCCTTGCCCTCAGCCCCCTTCAATCTAGATAAGCACACGCAGCAGACCTCGCCTCCGAATGGCCCACCCGAGCTCGACCCGACGGGAGATGTCGATGGGCCTGCCGCCACTTCGTCAAGCGTGACCGCCGCGTACGTTGGCGCCGGTTCCTTGATCCTCGCGGGCCGTCGCGGGGCAACGTAGTGGCATACGAAGGAGAATAGTTTGTGGAGTACCATTTGGTGTTTAGTGTGGGATTTGCATGGGGGTGGGTGGGGGTGGAAGGAATTTTAATGGCGATCTCTGATGGTGGTTCTGAAGAAAAGGTCAGTGCATAAAATGGTCTTTTGATGATCTGCGTGGTTTCGAGGGGTGGTTAGATACTGGAGAGTCTGATCCTGAGTGCCCATCACAAAGCTGTTGTACCTAAAACAAGAGGTTTACGCTTGACCAATTTAATTTTAACTCTTGATCCATTTGGTTTCTACCTACCACTCGTAGATCAAACATTCTGTACCTGTTGTTTTCACACGTACAGTCTGATCTCACGCTCAAATTCAGATCAAATCCCGTCTAATTTGAGTTCCAGATAGACTTTTCGACCCAACTGTTGCTTGGAATTCGATTGCCGGGGGATCATATCGACATACGATTGAAATTTGAACCTCGCATATCAAGATCTTGCGCGCTACTCCGTTAAGGGAAACTGGGTAATCTTGATGGGTACAGGTCAAATCGTTATTTTTCATCTAGTTTTTTTTTTTTTTTTTGGTGATCCTTGGAATAGCTTTCGGTACATGTGCGATGAGCTTTGAAAGCAGGTGCATTTTGCATGTGCTGCGAAGAATGAGCATTTAGTCCCTAGAAGTTGAAACAAACACTCATCATGCCAATCCTGTGATGTGGTTGATACAGATTCAGTCTTACCAATTAGGCATGTATGGTTTAAGCAGCTAGCAGCGTCACCGGCACGTTGTGGCTTGAATGCGACGAAACAAGCGGCAAAGCACAGTGCTATTTCAGGGTCATTTATATTCACATCAGATGTTATGTGATCTGTTGTCAAGCAGAAAAAAATGAAGACGACTTGGGGGTTTCTGGGATAGAGAATTTAACAACACAAGCATGGCGGCATAAACACAACACCAGGCAACGGGCAGCAGCTCTTCTCGAGGCGTGCTCGCACGGCTCCAGCAAGCAGCTCGAGTCAGCAGAACAAACCCATCAACTGCAACCCTGTTCCGATAACGATGTTTCGAAGATTGCAATTAGAGAATAAGGAACCTCACTTCACGGGCCACCCCTCATACCAAATAGAGCTACGGCAGTTCTTATAAAGCAATGAACACAAATCATGAAGAGGAAGCATCATCTCATTGAAAGTTAATGACACAGAGTATGATCAATGTCTAGCAAGACAGCTCCAGTTTTTACATTGCATTACACCAGAACATGGCGATCACTTGAACTTGCCAAGAATACTTCACGAAAGATGCATGAATTAGACAGAGATGTTGTGAGGATAGTAACTGTCGATGTCGATGAAAACAGCACAAAGTCAAACGCACATGAACAGACCCCTCACCAAAGTAGAACAATGATATCAGGAACTCGCACAAATTAGCCAAGAACATATTTCGCCATGCGCAGTCTCTCTCAATTCTTCAAAACAGACACCCGGACCATGTCCTCATGAATCCCTGTTCCCGGAAGCCAAGTCTGCAGCATCATCGCTTCCCAGGATCTTGCCATCCTTTGGCACGAGGCGAGGGATCCCATTCTTTATCTGCGGGTGAAAAGTGTTAGTGGGAGGTAAATAGCAAATCGATAGGCATATTCCGGAAGAGAGGTGAGAATTCCCAGTGCTCGAAGAAACAATGTACAAGGCAAACGCAGACAGTGACAAAGATTATTTTTCCAAAGGCAGTATCACTAAGTCAAGATGCCACTCCTTTAGAATTCTGAAATCAACGCTCCCCCGCGGGGATTATTCAGCAGGTCTCTATAGACGCTTGTCTTTAGCAAGTCTGGCGGTCGAATCCAGACATGTCGGCATAGTTCATCGCGAATGAGGAAATCATTTTGACAGCACAAAAAATTTCCTAGTAGACTCTGGGGAATTGACAATGTAAAAGACTCGACATTCAGCTCTCACTTGCTCCCTATCTCCCGAAATCGATGGAAACGATCATTTGACGCTTCCAAAAGGCAAAATCCAACCGATTGCTAAGAACAAAACGAGCAAACTCACGGGGAAGGAAACGCCAATGGCGTCGCTGATGAGAGAATTCGTCTTTTCACAGTACCTACAAACATCAACCCCATCAAACAATGTCCGGCCGCCGCACAGAGAGAGAGAGAGAGAGAGAGAGAGAGAGAGAGACCTGAGGGGTTGTTTGGAGACAGGGCAAGCAAGAAATTCACAGAGAGACTTGGCGAATCCAGTTGACACAGCAGCGTCTTTGAGAAGAGTGAAGCTCGCTCTCACCATCTTTCAATCTCATTTCCCCAAATTCGATCAATTTCTCGTGTAGGGTTTTTTTCATTTTAGCGGGGCTAATTTGACCGGTGGAAGATGACGAACCACCGCGCTAAACGACGTTGCTCCAGGGCTTCTCGGGGGAAACGACTGGCGTTTTGCGGTTTTCGCTTTTCTTCTTTCCCTCCTTTTTTTTTTTTTGCCCTTTTTTGGTCAATTCTTAGCAAGAAGTAAATAACCAATGCAGTTAATTAAATCTTTGTTTAGCAGGCTCTTCAAGAGTAATTTCTAAAGCTCAGTTATGGATAACCATTCTCTTATCTTGCAACCTCCGAAAATTACATTACGTTGATTTGTCACGTCATTATCATCACACTCATTAATTTTATATATATAATTAGATTGCTTCGGAACTCAATAAGAGACGCGGGTAAACGTAGAGTACCCTGCCTATATATAATTTGATTGGTAGATTTTTTATAGCTTCGGAGATGGTCAAGGCAGCTTACTTCCCGGCCATTGCACTAAATGCGCGTGTAGTCATAGTAATTACCAATAAATTGGACTTTGACAAATAAAAAAAAATTGGGCACTCCAAATTTCCAATTCATATTTGTAGGATCAAACCAAATACGTCATTTGGTTGGGCCTAGTATGTTAATGGGCCTGAACTAAAGACGGCCCGGCCCGGACAATTCAGTCCACCAGCCGGCGACACACCCTCTCTTTTCCTCTACAAAACGCACGTCGCCATGGCATCGAGTCGTCGTCAACCCCAACAGGTTTCGAGCGCGGCTCAGTTCCCTCGGCAGCACGAACTCCAATTGTTAATGGCGATGGTGGTCACACTCTCTTCTCACCAACCATCAGGACCCGCCGCCAGATGAATGGCAAGAGCCGCTTTGCGAGAACTTCTCCTTCTTAGAAGCACCGCTTCCACTTCGAGGTCGAGCCTCAGTCTCTTTTGCTCGCATTCATGTCAATCTTCTTCAGTTGAGAGCAGGGACAATTCCATATTCGATTCGAGCCTCCAGCTTCTCGAAACCTGTCGAAGCTCTCGAGAGCTGCTTCAGATTCATGGTCGGTTGGTCACTTCAGGCCTCATCCGCAAGGCAGCTCTGTCGAGCAGAGCCCTGAGGATGCATCTGGAGCTGGGTCACGTTCAATACGCGATCTTGACTTTTGGGTGCATACATTCTCCTAGTACTTTCTGCGTCAATACCGTGGTTGAAGCTTACTCGGTTAGCTCGGTGCCGATTGATGGGGTTCGATTATATTTTAAGATGCTGAGGCGCGGGGACTTTGTCCCGAACAGCTACACTTATGTGCCGCTCCTCGGTTGTTGTGCTAAGATTGGTTGTGCTGGGACCGGAAAGAAGTGTCACGGGCAAGCTGTTAAGAACGGGGTTGACGGGGTGTTGCCTGTGCAGAACTCGCTGATTCACATGTACGGCTCTTGCGGAGTTATTGAGATTGCTCAGATGTTGTTCGATGAAATGCAGCTGAGGGATTCGGTGTCTTGGAACGCTACTCTGTATATGTATGTCAGAATAGGTGATTTGGTGTCCGCACGCGACATATTTGTCGAAATGCCTGAGAAAAATGTGGCTGCATACAACATCTTGATTGTTGGGTATGTGAAAGGCGGAAATCCTGGGGCTGGGTTAAAATTGTTTCGAAATATGATGTCCGAGGGGGTGGGAGCCAGCAGTAGGACTATGGTTGGCGCAGTTATGGCTTGTGGAAGGTCAGCCAGACTGAAAGATGGGAAATCAGTTCATGGCTTTCTCATCAAGAACTTCTTGGAGTCGAATATCTCGATAGACACAGCTTTGATAGATATGTATAGTAGGTGTGAACGGGTGGATGTGGCGTGCAAACTGTTTGACAAAATTGAGGTAAAGAATCCAGTATGTTGGAATGCCATGATCTTAGGGCATTGCATCCATGGGCATCCAACCGACGGAATAAAACTATTTGAAGACACATTAGATAGACTCAGGTCAGGCAATTCTGGCAAAAAGAAGAGGAAAAAACGGAAAAGAAAGTGGTTGGTGATGTCGAAAAGGCAAGAAGTTTTTCCAGATGAAGTTACTTTCGTCGGTATTTTGTGTGCTTGTACACGCGCCGGACTGCTCGAAGAGGGCAGAAACTACTTCAGCAAAATGACCAGTAGTTTCGGAATAAAACCCAATTTCGCACATTACTGGTGCATGGCCAATCTGCTTTCTGCAGCTGGGCTTGTTAAGGAATCCGAGGAGTTACTGAGGTTCATGCCTCAGGACGACGACGGCATGTCATCTCAATCTTCTTCGTGGGCTAACTTGCTGTCCTCGTGCCGCTTTAAAGGCGATGTGGCGGTGGGGGAAAGGATAGCACAGTCGCTTATTGATAAGGATCCTCAAAATTTCTCGTTCTACCAGCTGCTGCTAAACGTATATGCAGTGGCTGGTCGGTGGGAAGATGTTGGCCGGTTGAAGGATGTCGTTAAGAAGAAGATTGGAAGGATACCACAGTGCGGTCTGGTAGACCTGAACGATATTGTTCATCGGCTCAGAGTGAGTGATGTTTGGCAAGAAGAGATGCAGATTGCACAAGGGTCAAATTAAGGAAACAACTTCCTCAGTGACCTGATTTTGAATTTGAGCGGCCACAATACAAATTCTGTAACGTACATTGAAGCGGCATTTTTCCATACCATAGGAGACCCATCTTCTGACCTGACGGAACTTTGGATTTATACAGGTGAAGATGAAATCACGCCCTCACGCTACTTGATACGTGTCTGCATTCATTCAAAGCAGCTTTCCTATTAAGGTTTTTCGTCTCAAGAAAGTTTTGGGTTTTGGGTGCAAGGCGTTCTATCCGGACAACGAGATACAGAAAAGCGTTCCCCGTGCTCGATTGAAAATCTACACCGACTGTACCCTTTGTTCGCCCTCATTTTTCACTCATATATTTAAGAGTGGTCCAATGCAATAAAATTATCCTTGGATTTCTTTTCCTTGGTGGTATGGTTTCCAAAATTGAGTGTGGCTCATATCGGGTCAAGTTTATCGTATTAGTGACGGATAGGAGGTGACAATTTGGGTCCTTTGAATATGAAAGTGGTATCCGACCAAAAAAAACCATGAAAGCGGTAAAATACATAAAACAACAGAGCCGAAAATTAGACATATCATAATAGACATAACCAGTGGGTCCACAGCACGTGTAAGTAAACAGAACAAATACCACCGCATTCCTCCAGCAAAGGACATGTTTAATTTCTCACAAAAGAGTAGCATGTTCAGCGCATAGTCTACAACTGCAGATTCCGATTAACAGAGAGAACCACAAAGCCCGACTGCAGATTCTAATTGACAAAGAGAGGAGATATCATTCGAAAGCCCACTGATTCTCGCGGCGAACCTCCTCTTCTTCCTCGGGGCTGAAGTCATTCTTGATGTTGAAACTCTTACGAATCTCCTCCGGAGTCTTCCCCTTGATCATGTCTGCCACAGTCTGGCATGTCAGATCCAGCAAGCCCTTGATGTTCAGATAGTTTGCAGCCTGGTTTAACAAAGAGCCACACTTTCAGATAGTTTGCAAGCCCTTGATGTTCAGATAATTTGCCGCCTGCCTATTCTAGACAACATTTTTCAACTATGAAACATCCCAACTTTAATAACTTAAAATTGGAATCAAGAATGAAATCTATCAGCATTAGAAACCATCTCCACAATACATACCAGTGAAAAAATATTCAGAAACATCTTCTGAGTTACTCCAGAACTTTTAAAACAGTAACCAATTTCATTTCTAAGATCACCACTGGAGGCCAAGGAACTTCGAACAAAATAAAGAAAGGACATCTCATTCAATCTTAAAACTCCTCTGTCAATTGGCAAAAGAAAGGATGAGTACAGCCACTAACTCTCTTATTAACCAGTAGGACACGAGAAAAGATGCTACTCCAAAACGTGTATATTTAGTTGGCTAATGGGTAAGTAGAAAATGTGACCGACTGATGAGCTTTTTGAGTAATGGACCAGGAGAGACCAAACAAAGATACTCTTCTAGCTGAAAGAGATTGTTTTGTGCCTGAGATATTAGAGGTGACAACTTGAAATGAAACCTAGTGAACAAATCCTAGATTCCACACCCCCCCTCCACCCTTTTCTTTTTCTCTCGAATAGACATGGGCAAGTAGATCGAGAACTTGTTAGTTCCTCAGGAATTTAAGAAGAACCTCCTCTTGGAACCTGCCTATCTGTAAGTATAAGAAAACTTGTTCAATTCTTTTTACAGCACCCTAATTATGTTCATTGACAAAGCACACAAGTTGCACCACCAGTTTGTCTTCAAGACAACTTATCAAATATTACACAACAAAGCCAGAGCTAATGGTGGATAACAATCGCACTAAATTACTTACACCTTAACCTGCCTAAAAATCAATACAGCAATATGATAATTGCTACCTAGTCTAGTGAAACCTCTTGTTAACTTCCCCTTTATTGTCTGGAGACACAAATCGAGGTAATTTGGGATACAAACCACCAAGTTTAATTCAAGTACATAGTGACGTATCAAAAGACTTTCAGCTACAACAAAGAGGAGAAACATAATCCAAATGCGTATTAATAAAAACTCACATAAACCTGAAGACACTTCTAATCGCCAATCAAAACATTAGAAAACTGAAAAAGGAAGCACAAAAATTGCCTGAGGGGAACATGGCACTGATCAACACCGCATCACCAACACAGAGCACTTTTAAGTAAAGAATTATGCATGAAAACTTAAGAAAACCAAACCAAACATCAGCAAACACAGGCATGGTTCTGCGGAGACCAATAGCCATCGACTGCTTCAGCAAAAATCGGCAGCTTATGCTAACCAGACAACCCGTGATGCAAATTTGAACATAAGGAAGGTATATTATTGCGGCAATTGGTTTGACAAAGCATAGACACTGCTTCTCAAAACTTGCAACGGCATATTATATCATATCCAACAAAAGATGAGCACAATCATCAAATAACAGGATGCGTACGCATGCTCTCTAACGAGAGGATCATCACGGGGGTGTTGATGCAACTACTGCCCGGGTGTTAACAGGAGGTGACCGCGTGATTCACCAGAATTTTATCAAGGCCTTAACGTTATCCCCTCCGAGCTAAACATACTACGAACCAGCGACTAGGGCTCAAAGGATAATCACCGCACTACAATCGACGCCTGGTTCGGATCCGAAACTAATCACACGGGTAAGAAACTAACAAGCCGTTCGAAGAACTAAAGAATCGACTGACCAGGATGAGATCAAAGAGAGTGGCCTGGTCGACTTTGACGAACTCGGCGTCCCAGGCCTTGGGGTCCTCGTCGGTGGTGCGATCGTCGGACTTGGCGGACTCGACGTGCTTCTTGCAGTACTCGATGACCTTGGCCAGAATCCTGCTGGTGACGTTGGGGAGGGGGATCCCGCTGTCGGCGCAGTCGTCCTCGATCATGTGCTTGATGGTCTGCGACTCGAGGGCCACCGCCTCGTCAACCTCGAAGGACTCCCCGTCGGAGCTCCGGAGCGTGATCTTCTTCGTCGAAGACATCGTGCTTCTGCTCCGCTTATCCGGTGCGAATCTTGCGCGTGGTGATGGTGGTTGCTCAGATTGGGATCGCAAACCCTAGACGCTGATTTCGTCTTTCATGTAGAGAGAGAAAGAGGATGCGGCTAACCTTTATTTGTTGTTTCTGGAAACGGGAACGAGTAAAATCTGCTTTTATTTTTAAAAAAAATTCTATTTCGGAGATAAAATCTATTAAGAGCACGAGTGGGCTGGATACACGTGCGAGTTATTCACCACCCATGAATGCTGAACTAAGGCTGCGTTTGAACGTTCCACTAAAATTATTTCTCTTCCAAAATTGTTCTCGAAATACTTTTGTAACATAAATACGGGTGGTTTAAAAATATTTTAAAATTATTCTGCAAAATAATTTTGTGTCGAAAAATACTTTAAAAAAAAAAAACTTACTTGTGAGTTTTGAAATAATTTTGGAATCACCACTCACCACCGCCAACGCGACCACTATCCGTCGTCCACCATTGTTGTCGGCCACAAACCGCCCACTGCCGCCGTCGGTTGCTAGCCGCCGCAGCAGATCACCGGTTGCCAGCGACCACCACAGGTCGCCGTGTTTGCTTGTCGCCCCCACCATGTGTCGCCCGTTGATTGCACCGGCTGGCGTTCAATAGAGGCAGCGAAAAAAAATGTTTTTTTACTTACCATATCCATTTATGTTCCTAAAAATCGTAACTGATAACAGAAATATTTTTTTTTAATTCTTGAATATTTATATTTTTTTATTTTTTTTTCTTTCTCTGCCGGACACGACGATCGATCACAAGCCAAGGACAAGCTCACCCGCCTAGCCCTCTTTTGAAGGTGTTTTTTTTTTATTGGTTTATTTCTGCTAACCAAATGCCGAATAATTCAAAAATTATTTTTCTATAAGTTAATTTTTGTGAAACAAGTGGACTCGTAATATATCAAAAACTTCTCTCATTGTCAAGAGCCATGTGAATCCGAATATTTAAATCAACGTGCAAATCATGGCTTTTTTTGTAATTCTATCCATTTAGTGGAGAGAAAGGAAGGCAGAAAGAGCGAAATGAGCGGTGGGACCCACAGGCACAACATGGAAGCTGCGAATCCAGGCACGGCATTAACATGTTGATAATTATTTGATGAAGAAAATTATTGTAACCTTTGAGACGAATAACTTACTTGACTAATCCTAACGCAATTTTCTGTTGTTACCCATCGGTCCAATTTAACAAATTGGAAACCCCATCAGCAGATTCCGTAAACTTAAATATACAAAAGGACGATATCAAATATTTTCACGTGATACGAGACTATACTAAATATTTATTAATAATTTATGGACTATCTATTAACAATTTAGAAACGACAGCACATATTTAACCAAAGTTTAGGGATCTTTCAAATCGCTCCCCAACCGGCAACACCCACAAAATGACGATATCGAATATTTTTCACGTACACACAAATTGTGTTCCATTATGAAGGTATGACAAACACCAAAAAGAAGAAAACATATACGCGTGTGTTTTGTGAATCTATGCGATCGTATGACAGTTTTCATTTTTCTTATCAGACTCGGGCATAGCTTGGTTTACCAATGGTGTCTTATTGTTAACGCTAACTTTTTAGGGCAAAATCGGTTGTTTTTCCGAACGCAAATGTCTCAACAACCCGGCCAAAACAAATTGCACGCCTGTCGTATACACGCAACATAAACATCAGCATTCTGTCGGCCACATGGAAAACATGGGTGCATTTTCGTGTTGTTACAGTGTCGAATACCATCGGCAACTCATTATTCCCGCAACGGTCCGGGCTACTGCAATGGCTCCTCGATAGAGCACGCGAGGGTGATGCTTGAACCAAGCTTCGATCGAGAAAGCCGAAAGTGACAGCCATGGCATGCGAATATATCTGAGTAAGCCGTGTAATTCCTCATCGCGAGCCTAACGAGAGATCAGATGATTGGTGGGTCGTAATTGAAACCGTGTGGGGCAGGCGAAAAATTAGCAGTATAAACCCACCGGAACGTAGGAAAGCCTCCTAAACGGATAAGGCGGGGCATTACCAAGGAGAAACAATTGCCTGAAGAACACGAGAGCAGCCGATCGCCGTCAATATATGAACAGGTATCTGGATCTATTCGTAGTTCTAACAGGAGAACAGCCTGAATAAGAAAGGTAAAAACCACTATTTTTGAACAAGATATCCTTTCCATGTGGTTCATGAGAAACAGATCATGGAATGATGAAGAGATACTCACTACTCAGGCTATCCTAGGCACAACAGACTCACCCTACACGAGGCACCCTATGAACTAAGGAGAAACAATGGAAGCAAACATTACCTCTCTATGTGTATATTAAGACTGTATCGTACTCAAAACTTCCGCTTAATGTACAGTGGTTTCCTCCTCCCGCTTTAAGATTGCATGTACTGCAAGGGCGGAGCACTGGTTTCGGCCTTCAGTGGACCTACGAGGCGTTTTTTTTTTTTTGTTTCGAGTGAATCACACATCCAAGGAAAAACAACTGCTGTTCTAAAAGCATCATGTAAGTGCTGTCTAGGCACAAAAGAATCGGGTAGGCCGAATTTTTCATGCTAGAGTTTTATGCGAAAGTTTTACCTTTTATCCCGCGTATCTCCACTTCCCGCCATTCTTGGACAAGGGCACAACAGCAGCACAACAAGTGGGAGAGGAAATCATCAACCCATCCTCCCTGCGGTACAGTTTGAAATGAAAAATAGTGATGAGAACAGCAATAAATAGAGCAGAGCGCTCTTTGTTTAACTTCTCTGTGGTGAGGATGCTAGTTAAAAAGAGCTAAGAGAAGACCTAAGAGGACTTTGAAAGGACATTACAATAGAAATGACAATATTCTTATCGAGGATTTGAAAACGAAAAATAAATAAAAATAAAAATAAATAAGACTACCCATGTATCTCACCACTCACGTTGTAACAAGTACGGTGGTGGTAGGTTTTCAGTTCCATGACGACCCTAGGTTGAACGTCTTTTATGTAACACAAAAACGACACGACCTAGCTCTGCATTTGAGCACATTCTCCTGAATTTCATATTTACTAAAGTCATTTAGAAGTTCAACTGGTATCAAATAGTTTCAATTTTCCAAACAATTAGTGTACAAGAAGGCTGATCTGGTGGCTATTTTCTGGCTGCCATCCCTAGCCAAGTTCTCACACTTTCACACTTTATAACCCCCGTAACCGGAGTTGTAAAAAAAATCTTTGTTTCAGAATGCCTATTGTTTCCTCCTCTCCAGTTAAACAGGATGACGAGAGGATCGGCTGAAATCATTTGCTTGGATGAGTTCAAGTTTGGACTCAGCAGAGCAGGCCCTACTGGTCTGATTCCAAACTTAGAACAGGATAAAACTACAAAAGTGTAATTTCTTTTCTGGGAAGAAACGGCCGCAGGGCCCAAAAAAGATAAAGAGTGCTCGTGAAATTGATACATTGTTACTCAAACAAAAAATATGTGTAGCTGGCCAATCCTATTACCTTGATGTTCAAAAACATGCGAAGCCTCCTCCTGACACAGCAAGTATAGCAACAGCATGATAACACCAATGAGTAAGCCATCAACTCGTTACATGCTTCTGCCGAGGCTGATTACCATGTGACAAAAATTTCTCGTAAGCATTTCAGAGCATCGAACCAGAGACTTCCAAAGAAAAAGTATTCATTTATTCAAGTAGTAACTGTAGAAATTTAGATCATAAGAAGGCATGCATTCAAATGCAGATTTGTCCCATAATGGTGACACAATCACGTTTTCAGCAAGAAATTCAGCGACAAGAACATTGAAAAGTCAGGATCACTGGATTAACCAAGCAACTACTGACCTGTACATAATAATAAATAAAATCATATGAAAAAAGAATGTGAAGCTTCTTACATATGGGCCTGTTAGATGCCACAGTAGCAACCCTTGAAAATGTGCCACAAGGGAAGAAGAGTGTTTTCACACCTGCAAACCAAATGAGCAGCATAGAAGTTCATTTACATTAATAGGATTGCGTTTTGAATAGCAGAACTTTGTTCAATAAGATCAATGCATTGTACTCTGCGACGAAACAATCGTCCTATCATTCCTTAGGACAGATTTGCAATGGTCCATACAAAGACATTCTAGGTGATGGCCAGTAACAACACAAGCATACCAAATTCACACGTTTCGTGCACACATAAAGCTGCTCCACCACGCCAAATTTTGAATCATGCTAACCACAATTACTAGAGCTATCGGTTATTGTTCTCTTGTCAGTGACCAGGTAAAGGAATATGTTGAGCTCTGATATCCTAATATACATCGAACACTAGTTGGCCTTCCACTCCGCCTATCTGTTGGGCCAAGCCAACTAAAGTACAAAGACTCACTGCCAAGGGCCATCTTCAAAGCCTTGCCACCTATCTTATGCTACTCTGCATAATATCTCCTCAGTCCTCCCTAACAATCTCCTCGTATTAAACTCATTGGTCAAAAGGAACATCTTTTTAGTGGGCATGTCTGACTTTTGTGCATAAAGGAAACATATGCCCAATCACCACCTTTTTATTAGAGAATCGCACTTCAACTATTTCTCTCGATTGAACACTAACCGAGCTATAATAGACATTAAAAGGAACAGTAACAAGACAGAATTATGGATTTTTTTTCTTCATGGCAATGGACTAGTGAGACTGACTACACCACAAGTAATAGCCTTCCATGAGATTAATCATGTGACTAATTCACCACCAAAGATGTACACATTTATGTCATTTGATCAACTGAATCATTTCTTGAAAATTGCTATGCATCAGTTTCATTTCTTATAGCTCTAGGGTTTCATGGAATAAGAAAACATACACAGAAGTGGCTCTGAACAACAGTCAAGCAAGTCAGCATGCCACTCTTCATGTTGATGCGAACCTCTAACTGACAATGCTTCATGGCCACACATGATAGCAGGCACTTTTCTGTACAGAAAAATAGGGAATCAGGTTTTAGAGCACGGCCCAAACTACAGAGGACGGATGACACTCGCAGAGAATTCTAATAAAAATTAACATAATCACGTCTCTTTAAGTGGCAGCACATTAATCATAACGCATGATGGAAAAAGCTAATGTGCTGATGCATCTACCTCGCAGGGAAAGAGATGGAGGAAACATGCGGTTTCTGTGACTTCTACACATGCATGTACCATGGTTCTTCTTCTATGAATTATAGTCAATCAAAGCACTTAGTCACACAAAGTCTAATGCATGGTGATTTATTGTTGGAAAATCAAAATAACAAAAGCTACCTAAAATACTAAGTGACTTTTCTGAAACAATCACAATTACAAAAATAATCCTAAACTTTCGCCTCATTTGATTTAGTTTACTCCATCCTGTATATGTTTAAAGAGTAAAAAGCGTCCATCCTTGGAGCCTATACATCATCAGCCAAAACCAAGCTGACATGGTTTGAAAAACAAGACTTGGAAAGATCCTTAATTGTACTGTGAATAAATCTACTAAGGATTTTGCAGATTTCTTGATCATGGCTTAACAGAAGAACTTTATAAGTTTCCAGAACAGATCCAGTGGAGACGGAGCAGGGCCTGTAGCTCAGAGGATTAGAGCACGTGGCTGCGAACCACATTGTCGGGGGTTCGAATCCCCAAGAAGTATAGGCTTCCTGCGATCCACACCAGAATAAATGGAGTTTTCCGAAAAAACCTGCTAGTAGAGGAACAAGAGGGATCCACCGAAGAAGATCCTTCTCCTTCCAAAAACAAAACTTGGAAAGATCCTTAATTGTACTGTGAATAAATCTACTTTATGCCGCTAGTTTTACTCGCAGTAAGCTGTTCCCACAATAATAAATGTTACATTTGAGCTGGGGCCTCATCAACTCTAACAACAATATGATATATTTTTGCAACTAATATTATACCAACCAATGTATTTAACAAATTTATTCAACTTCAGCTGAATTTGAGCAGAAACTACCTTGTAGTTGTAGAGCAATCACTTTTCTTAGAACGGTTTTCATCTGATGGATGATTCTTTTCATTATTAGCGTCTGAAACATTGTTCATAACTCCTTTGGATCCTACGGTAGGGGAATTATTCTCTGACACCATATTCATTGTAACAGTTTCCGTGACATCAATCAAATGTTGAATTACTTCGCACTGGCTCACATCCAAAGTAGCTTGAGACCGTTGTAGTTCCAGCTGAAGCTTCTCATTTTCCTTTTGCAGCGCCTCCCCAAATCCAAGATTGGGGTAGGAACAGGAAAGAGATTTTTTCAACAACATGGTGTCATGCTTTGATGGTTCTCGTTGCAGGATTATATCCTGCACCTTCCTGTCATCTTCATCTAGTGAGTACTCACGTTGATCCTTCTCGATAGCTTCCATTCTCTCCTGTATGTTGCTAAAATATTATTCCTTCAACTTAGAGCACTTATCTATGAGGGAAAGACCATGTATATGCAATCAACCAATGTTTCAGTTTGATAAAATTTTCATAAATTGGAGACAAGACAGTTCTTTCCTGATGCTGCTTATATTCATCAAAGGGTCTCGATATTTCACCATGTTTTGAATGATACTTTCAATGTAAATGTGATGTCGAGAAACGTGAAATGTTTAGCGTTTGCACTTCACAGCAGACACAAAGAGAGAGAAATTCGTACCCGAACTCTAGCATTGTCCACAAGAGTGATGAGAGGGATGATTTTCAAGTATTGATCAATCTCATTCTGGGCTCGCCTAAAGTGATAAACGATGTTCCAACCCATAGCCAACAAATAGAAGTAACTCCGTTCCTGGCAGCTGTTGACCAGAATGTAGGACCTTCTGAGAGCATCCTCGAGCTGCTCCAAAGGCTCCCTTGTCTCGGGGTACTTCTTTAGCTCCGATATCTTTAGTTGTTGTAACAAGTTACCAATCAGCTTCAAGTGCTGAGCAAATTGCCGACAGTTCCTCTTGTGCAACCGTGCTGTGTTCGCCGCTTGCACTATCATTCCAATTAGTCGAGTTGCGTCAAGCCCCGTGAGTTGGGCTATACTAGCGGCCTCCCCGAAAAGATCCCATGAAAAGGCCATCTCCACCCCTCGAAAAAGCACAGCGCTAGCCTACTATACCCGCTCTCAATCTATGACTACAGACAAAGACTAATAAATGTGCGCCAAGTTATACTGCACTCAAGAAACATGCTTTCAACAATCCAGTGCCATCACTTATCGCACCCATCCACGCATTCGGATCGCGGACAGAGAGAACTAATGATGATCTACATTTAGCGGCATGTTTCTCCACCGCATTATGTCAAGAACAAGCATAGACTGAGAGTCGCCAATCATGAAGAACAAGGAGGCGATACCGATGATCTGGCTTTAAGGAAAAACGAGAATGCTGCGCATGATACTCCCCATGTAGAGCAAGGAAGTTCCAACCGACTGCCAACATAAAAAAAGGTCACAAAGCGAAATGGGATTGTGGAGCTTTGGAAGATCATTGAGCAAGCTCATTGACCAACTTTTCAACGATGTAACTTAAAGGCAGACAAAGGAAAAAGAAAATAAACAAAGCAATGATGGATGATTAGCTTGTCTCTCGGACTTCAAGTAGGCAATTATATTAAACAGAAAAAAAAAAAGGACAAAAGACACCTCCTCCGCTGAAACCGCCGCGAATTCGGACTGAATCTCCTCGACCGCCACAACAACCACCGTACCTCGCCGCAACTCGTGACTAGAAATCCGACAGAACTTCGAGAGACAGCGACTCAGCCATTAACTCGTCTCCAGCGAAGAAACTCGGCCAAATGTGATCCGCCCCCAGATCTCGGTCGCTCCAGCAAATTTAATGCGCAAGGAAGCTGTAGCTACGCGGTGGCCATGGTGGGAATAACCGTACAGAAGTGACACGGACGAAGAAGAAGAAGAAGAAGACAACGATGAGTGGGTGGAGAAGCATTAGTTTCAGAGTCTGGCAGACATCATTTCTTCTTCCTCGGCCGCAGCCCCCGCAAAAGCTCCTGCTCTGCGTGAATGTGGGCGCATGTTGGGGGATGCACGAATCGGTAGAGAGAGAGAAGGGTGAGCGAGCGTCGATTTCTGAGTGGCTCGCTACCGCGTCGGTGGAGTTTGTTTGGTCTCTGTGTTCTGGTCGTCTTCGTCGTCGTCTTCTTCAGCTTGTGCAGGTGGTGGCGCAAGGGACACTTCACCGCGGCACGCGGACCCCACGCAACGCAAAGCAGCGAGTCAGCGACTCTCTCCCCCACCGTGCTAAATTACCTTGTTGCCATTGTCCACGATGGACAATTACACTCGTACCCTCTTGCAAAATAATGATTTTACACGGACGACAAAAATTATTGCCTATTGAATCATAAGATAAATTCCGACCAAAAAAAAAATCATAAGATAAGGAGATTTCTAAAATTCCTTTCCCTGATACCACGATAAAAATCGAGCTAATAACTTTTTAGCTTATAACCACTAATTAATGTCCAAAGGAACATAATTAAAACTCGTTTATCTTTACCGAAAAATAACAAAAATATTATTTTATCGTTTAAGCAAGAAGACAATTAAGGTTGATATCTTTTCAACTTTCTACAAAGTGACAAGGCATCATTCGGACCAGTTATTGCAGATAAATCAATTTTTGTCCACTCTACTTTGAATTGTATGTAGATCTTCATTCGCCCTCTCTGTTATTTTGTAAAAGTCGAATTTTTTAAAAAATATTTTTCTTAAAAACGACCACTCATATTACTTGAAATGATTAGTGAATATTTTCATTATAGACAGAAATTGATATATAAACAACGATGAGAATGTTCTCATTAATTTATTTTTGTAAGAGAACAATACAAGCAATCATTTTTAGGAAAATATCCTCTAAATTTATTTTTCACTAAACAATCGGAGTATTAGAAGAATAATACATAATATTATGGCCAAAATTTGCTTCACCTTAATATGATAAATCACACAACAAAGGGATAATTCGATATGTAATGTGGTCCATGAACTTTTAATTTGTTCAATATGATCCCCGAATTTTGATCTACTGTGCAGTGTGATTCTTAAATTTTTAATATATATAATATGATCCCCGAATCTTTGGTGCATACTCAATATAATCTCTTTGATCCGGTATTCAATATTGTACTTTCATTATTGAACACTATTAAATAGTTTAATGACTATAATGAATGTGTATTAAAAGTCTGGGATTACATTGAATAAAATTAAAAGTTCATGAATTATATTGTATATTGAATCATAATTTTAGATTTATAGCGAATAAATTAAAAGCCACGCACCACACCATATATTAGGTTAAAGTTCAAAAGTAATTTGTGCGATTTTTTCCACGACACATTACCTGAGTTTGGGGGTATTTGGTCAATTCACATCTATTTTGTGGGGGCGAAATGTGTTCTCGAACGGGAGGAAGTCACGTGTCATGGAGGGTCTCCTCTCCTAGACCTTTGGGCGCAGAACATCCATTCTCGGCGCTGGTCACGAGCGTGGACCCCACCATTTGTACGAACCCGACACACGGCCCACGAAGCAAAACCAGCATCAACTCCGGTCATTTCCCTTTTCCTTTTTCTCCGACGGGGACTTTTTTTTTTCCTTTGTACGGTCACGTGGTTTCGGCCTGTCTTTTCTTTGCTCTTTTTATTTGTTTGAATTTTATAACATTAATTGACTGAGATTTTCACCATACTCGAAGAACTTTTTGACTCTGTGTTGCAAAGCATGGCAACGATTCTAATTTTTAACTATTGTTCATTAAAAAAAAGATGCTAATCGTGTTTAATAATGTAAGTGATTTTGATTTTAATTATATTCTCGAAATTAATTTTGAAGAAATAATAAAAATAAAAGTTGATAAATACTTTTGAAAATCACAAAACATGATGAAGTATTCACATATATCATTTTTTCCTTTCAATTTATTCGTCACTTTTTACTTGACGTAAAATAAAACGGGGTCTCATTTTCAAAGAAAAACATAAGAGACAATAAAAAATTGAAACATTTAAAAAAAAATCCCTAGAAGTAGAAGAAACTTTAAATTTGACTAGTTTGATCTAATTTTCATAAATTTGTCCCTATGTTCCTTAGATTTTATTCTTTTTTAGGAAAATCATCAATACGTTTGAAATCAAATCTCAATCGCATTTGTCTAAGCCCTTAGAGCATCATTAGGATTTTGTGATGCAATTTATGAACGCCATGATTTCTTGATTGCACAATTGATTTCATTGATTTGATTTGTCTAGGTTTAGGTTCTTTAGACTTAACATAATTTTAAAAAATTTAAAAAAGATAAAAACAACTTGCGTGAACACTTAGCATTGGTTTATCTCGTAGGTTTAAAAATGAATTAAAAATTTGCATAAAACACATTTAGAAAATACTCAATTTCATTGCCGAAAGAGCTTTGATGGAAACACCGATGCAACCAAGTCCCGGAACTTTAGATTTCTCTGATTGCGTAGAATAGAATGGTTTCTCCCGACCGCTCGATAGGATTTTTGGTCTACCTTTGAGACTGTTGGAGACTCTATTTGCATGTACATGTACACATGACATCGATCGCACTAAAATCGAATCCAATATTACTTCGTTGCAATTTAGTATACATCTGAGAGTAGACATGGCCACCGTTTTGGTTTGTGGCCAACATTAAACCAGAATCGGCCCTTGAAGGGGCGGTCCTAGTTCCCATTTGAAATCGATGGTTCAATTTCGATTTTTAAATTTAAATAATAATAGTAATAAATGATAAATTATAATTTATACAATTTGGGGAACTAGTCCCTACTTGGCCACGTGAGTGCCAAAAATTTATTTTCTAAACTAAATTTCATCCGAGCCATTGAGCAAAATAAATGACTAACTTCAGCTTAGTCAGCATCTTAAATAAGCATCTCACTCGTAAATATCATTAAACAATTGATGTGGAAATCCTTGTTTAATCCTTCGGCCCTCATCTTAGTTCATTAAAAGAATTCTCGTGTGTCTCTCTTTCTTACCAAACAATGTGGGACTCATCCCTCGTCTTCTTATGATTCATAACTAGCATAAAAGTCCCACATCGACTAATAAGTGGAGGAAAATAGGGCCAACATCCTATAAAATGGCGGCTCAGTCATAGTTTTTATTAATTAAGAAAATGAAAAAAAGGGGGGTGCCGCTTGCTACAATGGCTATTTCCCCAACATTTTTTTAAAGGCCAAATAGCCATTGGAGTTAGGCCCAACGGCTATTTGGCTGATTCGAAACCGGTCCTGAACCGTTGATTTTGACATTTTGTTGAACCTTAATCGGTCCGTGAGGGACGAGCAGATTTTAGTTCAGAACCGACAAACCCGATTACCGGGCCTATTCCAGTTGATCAATGACCGGTTCTAGGCCCAAATCGGCCCTTGACCAAGCTAATTAGAAATCACACACTAACCTAACTCTCTTTCTATGCTTAAAATGGCTCATTATGATACACCAATTAGGTGGAATAACACGAAAAAAAAAAATATTACATGCAATATGTTATATAAGATAATCATATGAATTAATCTTCAATTAATTTGAAATGTAAGATGAAATTTCACAGAGTGATTACATAATAATTTGACTTAAATGATAAAAATTTAGAAGAAAAATTATTCCCAATAGCAAAAAATTTGTGCAGTTACCATATACAATTCTACTCCACAAACAAAAATAAACACGTTCTAATTCTTTAAAGCTCGTATAGGGAACAAAATCAGAAAAAATCAATTCTGATCAGAATTATTTTTTGTATTAGAATCGTTGTTATACAAACCCTTAGAGCGAGTTTGTCAATAAATAAAAATGTCGTAACTTTTGTACACATTTATTTTGGCATAAAAAGAATTCATCGGATCATTTTAATATCGCTTAGGAGAAAAAATAATCACTTAAGTGCCTCATATGAAAAAATTTGAAAAAATATTTATTATGATTTTTAAAATTAAATGTTAAATATTATGTCGCTTTACGTGTTAAATTTGACAAAATATTATATATATATATATATCTCCACATCTAAAGGCGAGAGGGCCTGGCGAGATCGACAACGGAAAAATCGCACTCTACATATCTCATCTCGAGAAAGTATTGTGTGGGCCAGAGCCAACAGCTGTCCATGCGTCTCGACCAATCACGAGAGGACATCTGTCCCTTCGTATTTGACAGATGAGAGAGACAAAGAGGAGAGAGACAAACATAGAGAGGAGAGAGAAGGGCACGAGAGGACACCTGTCCTCTTGTGATTGGCCGGGGAGCATTGACCCCTGCCCACCCAATATTTTTCCATCTTATATCTGTTATCTCTTGCTTTGACTCGTCGAGCTGGAATTTCTTACTTTCTTTTTTTAGATAATAACAAAAATGGTCTGTCAATTTTGATTTAATGTGCAATGTGGTCATGCTTTTAAACTGTTCAATGTGATTTGTGATTTTTTTTGTAAATGTTTAAAGTCCATATAAAAATATCTAATATTATCCTTTCATTAATTTAAGTTTTGGGATAACATTGAACCGTTTTTGCATAGTTCAAATATCGAATTTGAATATGTATCAAAAGTTTAAGAATAACATTGAATAAATTAAAAAGTTCAGGACAATATTGCACATCGAGTTAAAGTTCATATATCATACTGAACAAATTAAAAATTTAAAAGTCACATTACATCTTCAATTAAAGTTTAAAGAACGTTCGTGTCACTTTCTTGTTCTTCTTTTTTCCCTTCGTACTTTCTGCATGTTCGCGAGGGCGAAATTAAGAAGTGAAAAGAGATGAACACCGCTTATCCCGAGCCACCACGACCTCCTGAATCCCGACATCCGCCACCACCGCGGCAAGAGTCAAAACGCCTGCCCCTTCCATGGTCTTTGCCATAACCAGACCCAACCTCGAGAAGCCACCTCTCTCACTTCGGGAGGAACTCTCAAAACAGTTAGCATATTTCCAGTCCCGCTCAGAGAAGAAAGTGGATCAAAGAAGAAGGGGAAATCGATTTGTTCAAATTAGGGTTTAAATTTGGAGGAAGAACGATAAAACGTCGTTCAAGGCTACTAACGTTGATTCGGAGTGCTCGCGAACCATGTCAGCCGGAAAAAATTGATAAATTATTGTCACGTCGGATTTTCAGCGTCTCAAGTCGATGATAACACTTTAAGTAATCGCTTTTTAACAAATGTGGCACTAATGTGATCCAAATACTCCGTTTGTTTGGTGAAAAAAATGTTACATTTTTTAAAAATATTTTTCAGGAAAAAACACATTATTTTTCTGTGTTCGGCCTAAGCCTAAAGATGAATTAAACAGTATTTTTCGTCATTTGATATGAAAAATATGATTTGATTTTTCATAAATAGACATACGCTATTTGGGCGCTAATAACTTGCACCTGGACCCGGTATGGGCACTTTGAGTCATTGGTTCAGCACTCGCTAGACCCCAACCCCAGTTTCACAAATCGATGCACAAGCACCTGGTCTCAAGCGCAACATCGTTGAGCCTCAGCACGCGTGGCCTCTATTGATCCAGGTACGATGTTTATGAACCCAAGCCCAAGCATTAGGGATCCAAGCTCAGGTATCGGGATTCGCACTCTGCATTTGTGGACCCGAGCCTAGATGTCGAGGCATAGGGCACCGGCACCAAGGCTTAGGGCTTGGCCTCCGTGGATCCAAACACAGGCACTGAGAGCTCGGGCGCAGGCAATGGAGACTTTTCTTGGATGCCAAGGCACGAAAACCAACATAGGAGTTTCTGTGTCCAAGAATAGAGGTGTAGAGTTTCGGGCCTAAGTATCATACCGAGTTATATTTTAGAAAATGATTTTGATTTCTTAAAGAAGAAATGATTTTCCTAAATTTAAGCATATGATTTCCGTTAACTACAAAACATTTTGCCTTGACTTGTTTTTTTAAGCAGACCAAACATCTCAAAATAAGAAAAAACATTTTTTTTCCCACAATACGAGCGTTGCCTAAAGCAAGCATCATACTAAAGTAATGACAATTCCAACGTAATTTTTTTTTAGTTTTTTAAGGACATATTGGATATGTCCAGACCCGAGCCTGGGTGTCGAGGCATAGGGCATATGCAACGGGGCTTGGCCTCAATGGATCTAGACGCGGGCACCGGAAGCTCGATGGGCGCTGGAGACTTGGTCTTGGCCACCAAGGTCCGAAAATCAGCATATGAGTTTTCATGCCCAAGAATAGGAGTATAGAGTTTCGGATTTAAGCGTCGATACCGAGTTTTATTTTGGAAAATGATTTCAATTTCTGAAAGAAGAAATGATTCTCTTTAATTTAAGCATTGGTTTTCCATTAACTAGAAAACATTTTTCTTTGACTTATTTTCTTAAGCGAACCAAACATTTGAAAACAAGGAAAACATTTTTTCCCTGTAAAACAAGCATACCCTAAAGCGAGCATCATACAAAAATAATGATAACTCTAGCGTCATTTTTTCGAGCTTTTTTAAGGACATATTGGATATGTCCAAAACTATTATATTTCTTAATATTCGTGGTTTTTTTTTTTTTGGCTAACTCCAAGTTTCGAACTTGTTCGTCGAAAAAATAAAGAAAGGTTTCGAACTTAGAAAGCATCCCTTAAATCAACCATTTTCATTTTATATCCAAATCTTAATTCATCCGAAAATCGAATTACATCAAACTTGATTCAATCGCTCGGACTGCTTAGAACTAGACTAGACGACCCAGAACCAACAGGTCCCAAGGGAATCAGTTCGATTCCCGATTCTAATAAACTGGAACAAGTGGGTACAAGGCTTATTCTAGGTTTGGAATTGCCCACCAGGACCAGATCGGTAAAAACATAATACTTATACATATACAAGTGTATATACACACACACACACAAAAAAAAAATCAATACCTGTCAATCTTAGCTGCAGTCGCCGGCGAGCCAGCCTAGGGTTTGATTTTATTTTAATAAAAAACAATGTATTAAAACATGTTAAAAAAAACGTTAGGGGCAAAGTCGAAATTTAAAAGAAAAAATGGGGATAGTTTTGGAAGAGAAAATCTTAGCTTAGCATTTGGCCAGATGTTGAGCTTTCATCTTTGCCAATGTTAACTTTCATTTAAAAACCATCTGTGAAGGGTTGCCAAACGCCCCATATTTTCTTTGAGGGGCTTTGAGACCCTAATGAGTTTTGAGAAAGCTGAACCAAACCCACCTTCAGTTTGATTCCTGACTCCAATAAACTGGAACCAATGGGTACTAGGTTGGTTCTATGTTTAGAATCGCCCACCAGGACCAGATCGGTAAATACTTAATACTTTTACATATACATGTGTTTATGCACAAAAAAAAATTAATACCTACATTTCAAATGTCCCTCGCCAGTGGTTTCGTCGCATCTTGGTCTCTCTTACCTCAACTCTCTCAACCAATTCTTAGGGAATCTTTGTATCTCTAATCTCAACTCCCATCGACTCGTGGTTGCGCCTTCGGCCATTCCTCATAGACACGACTCACAGCCTTGCCTCCCTCCTTTGCTCTCGGTCGCCTCCCTCTCTTTCTCTCTCTTTATCGCCTCCATTTGCTGTAAATTGAAAACCCTAATAGCTGCAATTTTTCCTTTTTTAGTTTCTTCAATCCACTCAATTTTTGAAGTAATGGGAGGAAAGTGAAATATTCTTTGCATGTGTTTGATTTATTTATTTTTTACAAACAATAAGACCATTAAATAACATGTCATTTTTTTTTTGCTGGAAAAATAAAGAAGTTTGGTGGGACCAGTTCATAACTTGTTAGAAAACAAGCCATTGATCATGTGAAGGTTGGTAGGATAGATTTCATGGATCCACTCAAAAATCGAACCCAGCCGACAATACTGTACCAGGGTTGGTCCATACGACTAACAGGCGATTCTCAATTCTAATTTTTTGGGATCTGTTCTCAGTGGGCAATTCTTGGTTCCAGGGCAGGAACCGACCATCCTGGAACTAATCACTCCTCGTATGGACTCCACTGTTATGCCTCCGCCTGTCCGTAAGTTTCGGGTCAAACTTTTTTGTATAACAATAATTCTGTAGCACAATTACTGTCTTTTTTACCCATGGGCCACAAAGCCCACCGTAGGAGATCGAGCTCATAGGCCCAGCGTGGATATTACGGCCCACGGGCCTTTTGTTGGCCTTCAGATGTTGCTTGCTAGATGCTGCGTGTACTATTTTTTATTCATCATGAACACAATCTTTCCGTTGCTTGGGAAAGCCAGAAACTAGATAGAGATAGACAGAATTAGAACGATTCGACCGCGTGGCAATTAGAGCACGCACGCGATATTATCAGAATAGTTACTGCGATATCTATTAAAAATAAATATATTACGTGACGACAAAATACTAAAGAAGATTCACATATTCTCTCCGCATCTTTCATAAACCTCTTATCTCAAAATAACACAAACGTGGTGAGATCGTTGAAAGTCTCGTCGTGTCGGATTGCTTTTGATGCTTTGTGAGGTATTAAGCGAGATGAAGCACATGCGAACTGAACTGAGGAGAAGTTTCGATTAATGCTTTGACCATTAATTAGCCAATATTAGTGTACTAAACATATTTCACAATTGACCAGAGGTCCTCGTGTCCAGTAATTAAGGCATATTCCCGCGCCTTCAGAATTGGCAAAGTAGACGGGTCAAAAAGACCAAATACATCGGATCCTCTCAATTCCACCCTCCCATCACGTCGTGAGCGGTGCGCCACTCGCGCATTAAATGGCAAATTTAAGAGGTCAAATCCGTCCTTTCACGCGTCGAGCCATCATCACGTGAACTTCCCCATGTTCCATCTGCTCGCTTACGAACCTCTCTCCGAATTACCCAAACTGCCCCCCCCGCCCCCCCCGGGCCCTGGGGAAAGCTATCTCCCAAGTTCGCCCTCCTCCCAAAAGGAGGAGGAGGAGCCGTCCACCGGCGTTTATTAAATGGATCGTGACGACTGACGAGGCCGAATCCGTCATTTAATGCCCTCCCCACACGAGAATTCCCTGATTATTATTTTTTTAATCTTTTCCCGCCTCGGCTCATTTTGATTTTCAGGCCCTCACGAACCCCCTTTTTTTTCAATTTTTCTCTTTTCGAATTAGCTCTCTCTTAACTATTCAAAAATGTATTTTCTCCAAATTTTCACATTTTAAAAATATCTCAAAAAATCTGATTAAAAAATAATAATCTCATAAGGTCTCGACCAAAAATATATATATATATATATTTCATAACATATAAATTTTCGATTTTTTCCGAGATATTTCGTATCGAATAAAAAAATCGAATATATAGTGACAACTGGATATTAAGTGAATATACCAGAAAATCCCAATCTAATCACGCTATCTCAGCCGTGTAACGTGGTCTGCACGCACCAATATATTTCCTCGTTTGAAAGCACCTGCCTGGCCCCACTGCAGCGAACGTCGACCAATGGGATAGCGCCACGTGGACGGCCAGCTTTACAATTTTCCGAAAAACGCGTGAATCTTTTAGGAAGTTTTTGTTTTTCCACTAAAAAAAAAGAAAAACAAAATTGCAGCAACGGTTGCTTGTAAAATTTTGGCGGGCAAATTCGCCTAATTCAAATAGAGGTCGAACCCTAGTTTTGCTTCACATCTTACCTCTCTCTTTCTCTCTCTCTCTCTGGAGATTCTCTCTCGATCGAACTCTTCCAGGCTTTCGCTGTGCAGATTTTGTCTTGATCGAGCTCTTCCAGCATTGCTTTCTAGGGTTCGTATCTCGATGCTCTCCAAGATGAGGTAAGCTTTTTATGCGATCGGTGGATTAGATATGTCTATGGCTTCTGGATACGCTTAATTGTGATTTCTGATTAGATATGGCTTCCGTCAATTTCTACTGTCCTTAAATAGTTTGTTTGTTGATGCGCGATAGACAAGTTTATTCGGCTTGCAAACTCTCTATCGTATTGATTTTTCGGTGACGTCGCGACTCGCGATTTGCTCTAGTTTCGGAAATATCAAGAAAAGAGGATTGGGGATAGCTGTTCCTCGATTTGCGTAAGCTTTGGAGAAGGCTTATTTCTTGTGCGTTTACTCTTGCTAATTTTCGTACCTGCTCTGGCGATTTGGTCGCTTGAACTTATGTCGCTTCAAATGTAAAGTCTTGTGCATAAGTGGAAGTAAAAACTTTCCTTTTGCTTCAGAAACTGGTAAACGTGCTGAATTGGAGGGGATATTGGATTTTTCTCAAGGGAGAAGCAGAAGAATTGAAGTGAGGAAATAAGACAGGTGGTGGACATGGGCAAAGTATCACCGAAAGAGAGGGAAACAAAGGGTACGAGGCAAAAGAGGCGATTGCGTAGCTCAAGCAAGAAGTATCTTAAACCCGGGGCTCTAGCTCAGCTCCGGTACAGTAGAGGCTCGGTAGCCAAGTCCTGTACTGATATTGGGAAGAAAAGGGTTGCTGTTCTGGATGCTAAGAAAGCTGAGAATAACGTGCTCCTTGAAGATAAAGCAGTTGACGAGAGCCCCCTTCTGTTGTCCCCTGTAAATTTGGTTATGCCAAATAACTTAACGTGGACACCAAAGACGCCTCATGACAATGATTGTAAAACTGAATCCAGGCTTGAGGCTCTCCCCACAGATGTGCTGGTATTGTTTACTATCTTCTTCTCATCTCACAGAGATTCGCTTTCTTTATTTTTTGTTATGTCTGCATTTTCAACATATTCTCTAGTCAGATTTGAGCTGCGGGCTTAAGAAAAACTTTCTTTGCTTGTATTGCATGTTTTCCTTGATCCGGCATTTTGCAGACTTTGAATATGGTGCATAGAAAGATGATAAATTTGCGTTTTAAGGATGGCAACACGTAAGAAACTATATAGAGAAGGACGTAAAGTGCACTAATAGCTTGTTTTTCTCTTTTTCTTTTGTGGGTTTTCTTGGGGCTGGGGTGTCTGTATTGCAATCTCTGTAACCATTTTTAGAACTTTGTCCCTTCCCACTTAAAGTTTACAAGCCTCCAGTAAATCACATACCTACCTGTAAATAGCTCTTGTAATTAGGTGTGGGAATTAGACAAGGGGAGTTCACAAGATCAATATTATTTTGGTTGTTTTGCGAGTACTGACTTCCACAGGAGTAAAGGTAATAAGAATTCCGGCTGGAAGTTCATATTAATGTCTCCTGTTTATTCTGGGATAAAGTGCAGTTCTGCTTTGCCCTCGCTTTTGATGGGATGAGTTCTTCCTATTGCTGTTTTATTTTTTCTTCCCTAAGCTATACGCTTATTTCCTCAAAAATCTTATTCTTTTTCTTCTAATTTTAAGGTCAAAATACTTTGTCACTTACATCATGACCAGCTAGGGGCAGTTTTCCACGTCTCTCAAAGGGTTAGGAAGGCGGTGAGTGTCCTATACTCGGTCTATCTCTCCCGTTTATGTTTTTGTGTCTCCTTCATACTGTCTGTGTGGACCAAATTGAACCTATATGAACCTATAGCTTGACTTGATGGTCCCTTTTGATCATTGCTATAGGTCGTGATCGCAAGGCAGTTTCACTTCAACTACACTACACCAGATCGCTCACGACAAGAAATGTTAAGGAGTATGACTCCTCGTCCAACAGAGCACTGGCCATTTAAAAGGTATAACTCATGGTTTTCATCCTATTGTGACTGATTTTTATCTTGGTTAAACCATGAATATATTTATGCATACTGAATAAGACTGCTTCCACCAGGGGTGACGGGAAGGGAGTTTTCATGCCGAGTCCTCATACTCCCAAAGCACCAAGGCAGGGTCCACGGCCACCTTCTCGTACTAAGTTGGCTGAGATGCGGCAGATCGCTGCTGTGCTTTTCCAGGAATCAACATTCCCTTCCAGATGTATGGTACCATCAGTTTTAAAGAAGCCTCTATGCAAGTCCGTGGCATCAAATCGGGCCTTATTCTATGAGGAGGAATTATGTCAGGCTGTGGCTCAAAACAAACTTCGTTGATTCTTTCCTGTGGCTTTTGGTCACTTGGTTTTATCATATGTATATAGTTCGTTTTGCCTCCCTCTCGGTGTTCTTAAATAGGATGCTGGATGCAATTTTGTAGTTTCGTTGGATGCATTAGCTGTTACTGTGATATGAACTCCACCGGTGCTTGATATTAAGCTGATGATTATCTGGATGTGGTGGTTTGAACTAGTTATTGTATACTTACACATAGTGCAGGATTTAGTCTTTTTCTTTTTAGCAGTATCTGTTGAAGTTGTATTTGCATTCAATAGCACTACGTAGATGTGCGCGTGGCTTTTCTAGTTCTGTTCCTGGTAATGCGTGCGTGGTGTCGCCTTTATGGAATAGTATCCGATGATTTGATGTGTCAATGGGATGGATATTCTTGTCACCAATTGTATGCATAACTGCATACATATACGAATTTTTTGCCTGTCTAGAATTTCCTGAACTGGTCCAGTAATTTTCAATCTGCTGTGTTTAGAAGGCTCCGTAATGACTAATATGTCCTTGTTAGTCTCATCAGAACTTTTTAATACGAATTCTCTCAATGTCATTATTTATACAGTTGCTATAATAATTAAACTGGTCGTATGCCTCTTGTTATGAACTTGACGAGATAAAATATTGTGGGATGTAGAGAAGTGGTAATTGGCAATCAATCCTTCCTGTCTCAGACAGAAGAACTCTGGTTCTGTCATCTAGAATATTAGAAAGCGTTTTGACTCGTTTACTGCATATTCCGTGGGCGCTCCTCCGTTAGGGAGTGGCTTGAGAAAGAAGTTTTTTCTTCTTTTATACGGGGTACTGCCACTGGGGTTCCGATCTGGTTCTTAATCACTTCATTTTCCTTCTGTCCGGCCAAGTTAACGCGGAATATGGATTGCAACAATGACCACACAGCTTGGCTGGACAATGGAAGATTGATATTTTAGCCGGAGGACCAGCGTGGAAGGAGTAAATAATAGAATACGTTAAGATAGTATCTCACACATCCTCTACAGTGTCAGAGCGCCCAAATTAGCCTTGGCACGAAGATAAGAAGAAAACATTCAATTAAAGTACCATCATCGTTTCAACAATGGGAGAATTTTGAATGAAGAGTTGAACGTTTCACGCTATCGCCGAGAGAACAAAATGGATAGACGGCAGACAGACAGTTGCAATTTTCTACTGCCACCGTTACAATCTATAACATGAGGCAGGGACCTTATTGAAACTTCGAGGCATACTTGCTTACTAATCCAATTCACCGTGCAAACAACTAATGATGCCCACAGAGAAGCTTGTCGGCGTACTCTCTGATCACTTGGTCCGCGATGATCTTGTAAGTCTTCTCTGTCGGATGGTAACTGTCCCAGAAGACGTACTTCGTGTCGTCTTGGCACGTCTTGAAATCCTCCAGACGGTTACACAGTATGCTCACTTCGATGTTCCCTGTGCCGCAGCACCCTTTGTCCGCCACTTCAAATCCTGCGCACATATAAGACACAACCAAGCACGAGGATGACCAATGGCATGGCGATAGATATTCAAATCCGAAACCTGAAACCTTGCAGAAAAAGGAGAGGGGGGGGGGGGGGTGTTATAAAGAGGCGAAGTCCCGTACCGTGTTGCGAAGGGTTTTGGATGATGGAGAGCAACGAAGAGTAGATGTCTACATAGACTAGATTGGAGCCGTGGAGCTTTCGGTTGAGGGAGTCTAATTCTGAGGAGAGCTTGGAGTTGAAGAGGATCGCTGCTTGATTGGCAGGCTCTGAACAGGCTCTTTTCAATCCTCCATCAAGTGTTCTCCGTGAGGGCACACATCCGATCGGTGGTAGGCTCAGGACTCCAATTTTTCTTGCGCCTAATCCGTAGAGCTCCTGCCATATCATTCACTTGTCCTTCAGAATCAGCTTTGTTTTGCAATTCAATGCTTATTTTATGTCTTTCAGCTGTTTTCTCTGTCGTTGTCATCTGTCCGTCCGTCCGGACGACAATGTTTCTCTTCCCGGGGACTTACCTGAAAGAAGCTTGAAGCCGAACTGATCATGAGATCGGTGTAGGCTGGTATGTCGTACTCCCCTTTCCTGAATGGAGTCGAATAGTATGTGTTGGCAATGTCATCGCTTCCGCACACCACTACGTAGAGGCTGTTCGTGACAATGTTTGATGCCTTCTCTTCTCCGGCCCCTGATTTTATCTTGTTCACGTACTCCTTGAACAGGTCTAGTTGATCCGATAGCGACAGGACCGACTGCCGGTATAACCATATTACAGAATAAATTTCAGGGCGATTCCATTTGAATTCAAGAGATAGAGCTGGGGTTAGCCAAGCTCGAGCGGTCCGTCAGGAGCCTGGTGTTTATACACAGTGCGCGCGTGCTCGTGCACCGACACTCCTCGGTGTCATAACAGCTAATTCTTTCACATGTTTCGACACATAACGCAAACGTGCAAGCCCAATGGTCAGATGGAAGAGGAGAGAGAGAGAGAGAGAGTTTACAGCGACTTTCGAGGTGAGAGGATCGAAACCGGTTGCGCCGGAAGCGAAGCTCACGCCGGTGAGGAGGTCTTCCAATTTGAGGCTCGGGTCCAAATAAGCCGGCAAGTACTGCTTAGATCCAAGTGCTTCGACTGGGGAATTTCGTTCCAAGATTCATAAAAAAAATTGGGTTAATAACGTTGTAGCCTTAATCAGTATGATGGAAGGTTATGTCTTAGTTTAGGGTGCAGTTTGCTATGGTAAGCGTTATTAGCATTGTCTTGTATTTAATTACATGATGAAACGTCCTAAAGTCGCAATAATATTGTGCTCTCTCTACCATAGACAAGACAATACCCAAAGAGACCGGCGACAAATTCCACACAACCAACTTCAAGACCGATGTAATAGAATTTGCATGGGAATTGGAAACAAGTGATGTCTTGTATAAAAGCGCCGACTCTCCACATTTAAAAAAGTCATAGGATTAAAAATAAGAAGAATTTGATATTACGAAAAACTCTCTAAATTAATATGATAAATTTATCTCAAATTAACTTTTTGGCCAAAAAAAATTCCAAATTAATATCCTGAGATAAATTTTACCCTCTTTTAATTTTCGTTAAATTGTCGAGTTGAATGACACGTGGCAATTGACGAGTGATCAATATGAGATTTTACCCTTTGTTTGTCGTATCATATACGTGTTGAATTTTTCGTGCTATTAGTTCAATTTAACGAAAAATTAACTGGCAAATTTATCACAGATGTATCAATTTTGAATTTTTTGTGGTTAAAAAATTAGTTTGCAATAAATTTTTCATAAGTGTATCAGTTTGAAATTTTTTTGTGATATTAACTCATGAAATGAAAAGAAATAAAAACATAAAAGGGTTTAAAGGTGAGGGAGGAGGCACAGGTCATGCGTCTATGACTACAGGCGAAGACATTCCTTACATCAGTGACGAAACGAATTCAAGAAATCAATTTTCCGCGATTGACTAATGTCAATAAAACCAGTGCAAACGGACGGACTTAGAAATTTGCGCGACGACATTACCGATCATGTCCGAGGGGACCTTCCCGTTGGAAAACCTTCCGGTCGGCTTCCCTCCCATGAAATCCCTCCCGTAAGGCGGGAAATCGCACTTGATTATCGTCTTTATCCCATTGTTGTTCCCGGGATCGACGATCGAGTCGCCGAACACGATCACCGCCGGCACGGGCGGCGCGCCGCAGCTGGTAGGCACGGAGGAGGCGGCGAGCTTCCCGGCCACGACGAGGGCGAGGGAGACGAGTATGACCACATTTATGGTAGAGGGTAAGCAAAGAAACTTCCCAAAGGTTAGCATCATCTTTGATGAGCACAGGAGGAGGAGGAGGAGAAGGACAAGAAGAAGAAGCACTCGTCTCGTCTAGACTAACCGATTTTTCCTCATGTGAACATGGAAAAGGCAAGGCTATTTATTGGCTCTCCAAAGGCTTGGCAGTAGTTAAGGCATGAATTTTCCAGTCTAGCAATTGGCGTGGAAATTTTTAAACCGAGGAATCAAACGATAATCTGAAAAGATTTGAACTCGGATCATTTTAAGGGATCACCGTTAATTATTCTAAAAACTTAAATCGTTAGATGAATACGTAGTTTCGTACTTAATTAACTTATCGGAAGCGTCCGGGAGAATCAATTTCTGATTTTTTTTTTCCGGGAGTCTAAATTAGATGACGAGTTGAGGAAGCTTATAGATTCTCCATCTATCTCCATTATTATCATCATCGTCTATGAAGGATTTGCGGCCCCTCCTTCCTCCCAATTTTACGGTGAATAAAATATGATATACAAGACAATCAAATTACAGAGGAGAAAAAGAAGAAGAAAGCGAAGTGATGGCCAATTTAATTCTACGTCCCACCTAAATTGACGAGAATGATTTTAGGCTTTTTAATTTTCGTGGGATGAGTCATATCATATCTATCACGTGTCGCGCTTCATCTCCAATCCTTTGCCCAGGACATCATCGTTGATGGTGGCCAGTAACCCGAGCGAAAATTGTCCAAAAAAGAAATTTTAAATTTATGTTATTTTTATCAATTCAATTTTAAATTTTTTTAAATTAATTAGTAGTGGATCGATCTCAACAATCCACCACGTCGCCTTCGGGACCGGACCGTGCGGAGCAAGAAGCCAACTTAGACACACGCACAGAGAGAGAGAGAGAGAGAGAGAGAGAGAGAGAGAGTACTGTGTGACCAGTTCGGTCGGTCGTTCATTACGTTCGTCGCCTCGTGTTCTCGCGCGAGCGGTTCGACGGCGTGGCGAGGACGGTCTCGATGCTTCTGTCGTTAAACTGCGCTTACGTGTCCTGAAGAGAAGCACCATCTGGATTAGGTACAACATCTTTTTTCACAAAAAAAAGAAAAAGAAAAAGAAAAGAAGAAGAATTAGGAATTGATGCAACTGGTTTTTCTAGCTGCCATCTGTCGCACGTCACAATAATTGCCAATTTTCCAACTGCAAACCCCGTCTGTATCATTGCTCTCTCAACCGTATCCTATTATTGGATTTGTTTATGATTGAAAGCCTTTACTAAATTATGTAGCGACGATATCGATCCGTGGCTATTGAATCTGGAGTTATTGGTAATACTAATGTTGGGTGATCGGTTCTATTTCGTCCCCAAAAGCTAATTTCTTAAAAGGTAAAATTTTTCATCCACACTTATAAACCGATTAATCAGCACATTTCATAAACGACGTGAGATAATCATAATAGAATAGAATTAATCCCATCACGTCGTATAAATGGGTTACTGTGATTTTATGTGCCGTTGGGTATTATGTTTTTCAGAGTTAAAAAGATTGCATGCAATAACGAGGTGGGGTTTGAGACGTTGTTGGATTCAACTGAGAAAAGAAAGTAAGAAGTGATGGAGTGGGATTAAGTGTTATAATTGTAGCATGCTAGATTCTGTACATTGATTAAAGGGATAAGCGCCCTATAAGTCCTAAAACTTGTCATATATATGTAAATGAGTCCCAAAACTTTCAAAAAATTCAATCAAGTTCTAAAATTTATCATGAAAGTGCATTCAAGTCCTAAAAGTTTCAAAAAATACAATAAAGTCTTAAAACTAGTCATAAAAGTGCAATTGAGTCCTAAAATTTTCAAAAAATACAACCAATGTGTTTTAAGTTATTTTATTATTCATCATCATGTGTGAAAATACCTACCATATTACTATGTACTCTATTCATTATTATAAATATGAGAGCATGTTAACCTAGAGAGTTAGACAATTTATTCATATCATTCTTATCTTTTCTTCTTCTTCAGACATGGTATTAGAGCCAATCTTAGTCGTTCCAACCTAAACCCTATCCAACACCTACTATCAGCGCAACCACCATCTAGCACTTGCTTCTCTCTCTAATATACTCTCTCGGCCAGTTTTTTCGGCCACGTCCTAGGCTCTCGGCCAGGGATCTTAGCCAACTTGGCCGGCCACATTCTAGGCTTTCGGCCAGCTTGGCCGGCCACGTCTCTGGTCTCTTGGTCATCTTGGCCAGCCATGACCCAGGGCTCACGGCCAACTTGGCCAGACATGTCCTAGGTCGTTCGGATTTGATTTATATGTCGATGTCTGATTAGATCTAATCATATCCATGAAACGGTGGAGCTTGTGACTTTTTGATTAATCTAGTGTCTAGATTAAGTATTCGTCATGAGTAAAATAGACATTCAAATAACTGCTGCTAAATTCGGTGAGACTGGATTAACCATAAATAGATCTGATGTGACTGAATCTAATATGGTGCGATTACAAGCTCCGACTTTTATATCTACTTCATTTAAGCTCGTCGAACGTATTTTGAAGGGACAGTCTACGTACACACTTTAGAAGAAGAATGTCTTTAAGAATTTGCATGGACAGCAATTATCTTATCATCTTACCCAACTTACTCCCAACGAGAATGACCCAACTTATGATGAATGATATACCGTTGATTGTCGTATTTATAGTCAATTGTTGAATGCTATGAATATTTCTATTCGGGCTGTTGCTATTAATACTTATACTGTTAAGGAGTTATAGGATGCTTTGGTAGATTTATACTGCTATCTGAAAGATTTTTCACGACTCTATGATGTCGTTTGTGGGTTATTGAAGCCAGCTCCTGCTGGTCGGCCTCTGAATGGATATTATAAGGAATTTAAATCCTTTGCTGATGAGTTTGATCGGTTAGTCCCGTTTACATTTAATCTGGCTACTTTTCAAGAACAACAAAATCGATTTCTGATCACTTGCTATCATAATGGAGTGGGAGCTCAGTTTGATACTGTTCGATCATAAATTATTTCAGATGCTCGAGTACCTTCTCTTGGAGAAGTTCATTGCTGTGTTCTTCGTACCGAAAGTCGTGAGGAAGTTAGATTTGCTCCTTCATAAGTTGATGAACAGGCTGATGCTCTATATATGAACAAAGGAGGTGGTCGTGGTAGCGGAGGCCGTGATTGAGGGGGAGGTCGTGATGGCATTGTTGGTTGTGGTCGGAAGACTCGTACTTGCAATTACTATGGTATTGTTGGATATCTTCGCAGCTATTGCAGAAAGTTACAAGCTGCACAGGCAACTTCTGGTTCACGGACCACACCTGCTCATGTTGCATCTGAAATTGTGCATATGGACAAAAAAGTTATCACAATGAGTCTAGATGAGTATGCTCGATACTTAGAGTTTCAGACCTCAGGGAGTGGAACTACATATGTCTCTGTTGCGAAACTACAGTAGTCATCTGATTATTCCTTTACTTCAGCATGTGCAGCTCATCTTTCTGTTGATTGGATTATTGATTTTGGTGTTGGTGCTTATGTGACAGATAATAGAGGTATTCTTGCTGCATATAAGTCATCGTCTTCGTTACACCATATTACTATTGCGAATGGGTCATTCGTGACAGTTCAGGGACACGAAATTGCACGAACTTCCAACGAGATCTCTTTATTTTCTGTTTTATATACTCTTGGCATGCCATTTAATTTGTTATATATTGGTCGTATCACACAAGATTTGAATTGTTCCGTTACTTTCTATCCTGATTATTGTGTTTTGTAGGATCTCTTGACGCGGAAGACTATCAGTAAGGAAAGTGTCAATGATGGGATCTATCAGCTGGATGGTACTTTCATTCCAGCTGCACTAGTGAAAGAGACTGATGTTTTAGACATTTACTACCGTTTAGGAAATCACTCTTTGTCTATGTTGCAGTCATTATTTTCTCGTGTTCGTTCGATATCTACAATAAAGTGTGAGTCATGTCAGCTTGCAAAGCATAGTCGTGTTTCTTTACCACTAAGTGTATCTCAACAAACAACTGTTCCATTTGCCTTGGTCCATTTTGAAGTGTAGGGACTTAATCCTATTGTTTCAGCCTTTGGTTATCGTTACTATGTTCTCTCTGTCGATGATTTCACAAGAATGCCATTTGTTTACTTAATAAAAAAAACGTTCTAAGTTATTTTTCTGTATTTCATGAGTTTTATTCTTTTGTCTACACTCAATTTTATTATAATATTCAAGCCTTACAATTTGATCGTGGAGGGGAATATGTGTCGGATCATCTCCATCAATTTCTTCGTTCTATCGTCTTTCATGTGCTCGTACACCTCTACAGAGTGGTGTTGCTGAGTGGAATAATCGCCATCTTATGTATACTGCTTGTGCTTTTCTTATAAAAATGCATGTTCCACAGAAGTTTTGGGGGATGATATTCTTACAGCATGCAATCTCATTAATCGCATACCTCTTTCTTCTCTTGGAGGCAATACATCCCATGGGCTCCTCTTTCCTAAACGCAGTCCCTTTCCTCTTTCTTCTAAAGTGTTTGTGTGTATTTATTTTGTTCATGATGATCGTCCAAGTGTATCAAAATTAGATCCTCGTGCACTGAAATGCGTTTTTGTTAGTTACTCACGA
The DNA here is from genome assembly GCA_028455895.1 of Rhodomyrtus tomentosa. Lineage (NCBI taxonomy): Eukaryota > Viridiplantae > Streptophyta > Magnoliopsida > Myrtales > Myrtaceae > Rhodomyrtus > Rhodomyrtus tomentosa. Next base: position 33,188,484 of record JAPCWY010000009.1, on the reverse strand, counting down.
GTGTCAAAGGGTTATCGTTATTATTCTCTTATCTTAGGAAGAAGAGTCACGTCTCGTCATGTTACCTTTATAGAGTTTCAACCTTTCTTTTCTGCATGTGGCTCTAGTTCATCTTATCCAATCCTGTAATTGTCCGAATCCACATCTTTTGACCCTGTCCTTATTTATTCTCCACCAACGGTCTCTCATCCAGTTATCTCTCCAGTATCTTCACTAGACAATGCCCCCATTGACAATTCTCTTTCTATGCCAGTCTCGTGGAGGATCCTCCTACTGAGATGGTCTCTCGTGGTGCTGACCCACTTGAGACTGATACTACCGAACAACCTATTGCTCTTCGTAAATACTACTGTGCCTGTAGAGATTGCCCTCTTTATACACATTCCTACAAAGGTTTATCAGAAAGTTTGTCGGCTTTTGTGGCTAATATTGATGCTGTTTCTCTACCTGCTTCGATTTTTGAGGCTATTCAGCATGCCGGTTGGCGTTTAGCCATGGAGGAGTAAATCAGCGTCCTTCAACGCAATCAGACTTAATCCTTGGTTAATCTTCCTTCTGATGCTCAGGTTATTGGCTGTCATTGGGTGTTTGCCGTGAAGGTCAATCCTGATAGAACTGTTACTCGTCTGAAAGCTCGGTTGGTTGCTAAAGGTTATACTCAAACTTATGGTCTTGATTACTTTGAGACATTTTATCTGGTTACAAAAATGGCCTCTATTCGCATAATCTTATCCCTTGCAGTTGTGCATTCTTGGTCTCTCCATCAGTTGGATATCAAGAATGTTTTCCTTCATGGTGATCTTGCCGATGATGTTTACATGGAGCAGCCCCCGGGGTTTGCAACTTAGAGAGAGAAAATCAGTAATCTTCGTCGCTCTTTGTATAGTTTGAAGCAGTCCTCTCGAGCATGGTTTGATAAATTCAGTTCAGTTGTTCGGAATTTTGGTTTGCTTCAGTCTCAAAAGGATCATGCAGTATTTATTGACGTGCTGCTACTGGGTGTATCTTTCTAGTTTTATATGTGGATGATATTGTCTTGACAGGGGATGACGAGCATGGTATCGCTGAACTGAAAATATATTTGTATACTCACTTTGAGACGAAGGACCTCGATGATTTGAGATACTTTCTTGTGATTGAAGTGGCCCGGAAGAAAGAAAGTATCTCTTTGTCACAACGTAAGTATGTTATGGATATTTTAATTGAATTTAACATGCAGCAATTTTACTCCGCAGAGTCCCCTATGAAACTAGGATTAAAGTTTCTTCCTGATCAGGGTAACTTATTTGAACATCTTGAAAGATACCGGCATGTCGTTAGTAAACTAAACTATCACACTACGATGATTAGGCTTGATCTTGCATATTCGTTTAGTGTGGTTAGTAAGTTTATGACAGCACCTAAACAACCACATTGGGATGTTGTTTTGAGGATTTTAAGATATCTTTGAGGTAGCCCTGACAATGTAATTATTTTCGCGGCTCATGGTCATGCTTGCATGGAGTGTTATACTAATGTTGACTGGGCTGGTTGCCTTATTGATAGGCTGTCTACCTCTGGATATGCTTTGTATGTTGGTGGTATTTTAGTTTCCTAGAAGAGTAAGAAACAAGATATTATGGCGAAGAGTAGTGCTGAAGCAGAGTATCAAGCCATTGCTACAGCTACTGCAGAGATTATGTGGACTATACATTTTCTAAATGAGATTGGATATGGATCAAGTGCTACTACACCGTTATGGTGTGATAGTAGTTCAGCAATTCACATTGTTTCAAATCCTGTCTTTCATCAGAGAACAAAGCCTATCAAGATTAATTGTCATTTTATTCGACAGGAGCTTACACGTGGTAGTCTCACTCTCTCACACATACGCACTAGAAATTAGCTAGCAGATGTGTTTACTAAACCTTTAGCTGAGTAACGGGTTCGCTTTATATGTAACAAGCAGGGCATAATCGATATCTACGCCTCAACTTGAAGGAGGGTGTTATGAGTTATTTTATTATTCATCATCATGTGTGGGAATGTCCACCGTATTACTATGTACCCTATGCATTATTATAAATATGAGAGCATGCTAACCTAGATGGTTAGACAATTCATTCATATCATTCTCCTCTTTTCTGCTTCTTCAGACATAATGAAAGGACTTGATTGAATTAATATGACAAATTTTAGGACTTGATTGTATTTTTTAAAAGTTTTAGGACTTAATTGTACTTTTTGAAATTTTTAGGACTCAAATGCACTTTCATGACAAATTTTAGGATTTCCGATACACTTTTCCCTTGATTAAATATTCTCAACAATTAGGTCATTTTTGCTAAATATATCCCAGATCTACTCTTATGGCAACTGGACTGCGCAAAAAGTTAATGCTCTAAAAAAAATAATGCAGTTTTAATGAAACACTTAATTCCCAATCCATGGATTAGGATGGTTGCCCGCTAAATTGTTATTTTATATGACATCTTTCTAATGGAGAAAAGTACATTGTATGTGTCATAATTTTTGTATGATGATCCATTTAGTGCAAAGTGCCACTAGGGTTGTGAGCGTTCACTGGATCTCAATCCGCTTATTTCGAACCTCGCGCACCGATGATACATGTGTAGTGAATGAAAGAGCTAGGTTTTGAGTTTGTCATTATCCAACTAACCAGGAATTAACGTCACGAATCCTTGGACGCCAATTAACATCGACAAAAGACCCAATTCGTTACGTGCGGATAGTCAGATTCCATCTACTTGAAAGCAATTTAACAATGTTTTTTCGTGATGTTATCGAGATTTTTTGTTTTTTTCCCAGGGATCGCGATTGTGGAAAATCGTTATCTGTGAATATGTCAGATATCTGCGACTTTCCAAGACTCAGAATAAAAAACGAACCAATTCATTTTCTCCCCCTTGAGATACCATCCCACTACTAGCTTACGAAACTAGTCTCAACCATATCTTCTCACACTTCAGTTCACTCTAAGACGCTGTCTCTCCACCTAAAAATCGCGATCTAGATCGACCACAGCGATGATGTCTCTCGAGTGATCCGAGCACATTAAAACTCGAATTAAATCGACACTAAATATAGAACAGGAAACCAAAAAAGAGAGCTAATCATATGAGATGTAGGGCAAGACATAACTAATCGTACCTGGAAAGGGAACAGCTACAGCGGTGTAACGAAATAATTAAGGAAGGCCAACAAAAAAAAGAGGTGGAAGAGACCTCATGCAAACATGTTCGTCCACGGATGAGCAACGAAAGCATGTGGCCATTGCTCGTTAACAGGGGGGATGGGGTGTGCAGTACATAAAGGTCAGGAGCTAATTAACACACGAGCCACAACCCAAATAAAATCCCACGTGGCGCCCAGGGATTGAATCTGACAAAGCCATTTATCAGCCAACCATACCGGCAAGCGACATGGACGGATGGTTATCGTCTAGAAGCGTCGAGAAAGGATAAAGCAAGCAAAGCCAGCTTGCTCGATACATTTTAAAAGTATGCCTCATAGCTTGTACGCAGATTTACGTGCTTTTTATATACGCACGATCTTTGTTAAAATTTTCGAATTTTAAGTTTTGAAATCTAATGTTCCCACAATGATCGTCGAAAGTTCGTTGTCGATATGCTATATTGCGTCAATGAATCACGATGATTTGAGCACGCCAAGATAAAACTGGTTTGATCTTGTTTGTGTGCGAGAAATAAAGAGATGACTAGTTTGCAAATTTAATTCACTAAGGGTCGAATTCGCCTCGCCTTTCTTTTCCCCCGGCTGAGCTGCATATGTGCTCATTCACTATTCTTTCTGTTTCATTCCAGTGGGTCCTTACCGATTTGATTTTGAACTTGCTAACCCTTCCTATGTCCAATGTAACCAAAATAGCCTTTGTAAATGGGTAGAGGGTTGCTCCAGTTGACCTGCAGCTCCACATAGAAAGAAGAGGGATCCAGACAACAATGGGAATAAACGATCGAAGGAGCAAGAAAGAACAGCAAGAAGCACATTGAAATGGAGAATAATTGCCAGAGAAAAGGGCCACGCAAGAAACGAGCAAGGGGCGATGTCATCGGAAGACGAAACCGGTGGTCGACATTCTCACGGGTAAACCGACAAAAGAATAAGGCATCGATGGTTCGTCGTGGAAATTTGAGTAGTACACACCTTGTATGGTTCGTGAGGGACCATAAAAGTTCCCAATTGACACAGACTCTCAATCATATGTTTAGGAGATGATGGTGAATCTTTTATTTTGGTCGGGAAGTGCCCACATTTATTGTTAGATGCCAAGTGGATTTTGTACCCCATGGGATAAGATGAAGCTGGTCCCCTAACCTCTAACTAGCAATCGAAAATGGAATTTTGTTCTTATGACAATGATGCGTCAGCACTCAAGTTGTTCAGTGAAGGGAGAAGCGAGGAAGACGATGCGAACCAGTCCACATCGTGCTCATCTTGGCGTACATAAAAGGTTACGCTAAGCATGAGCAAAGTGCCTAGTAACGTTACAACACGCGTAGGTTAAGCGTCACTCCTCGCTTGAACTATAATAAATCTAGGAATAGAATGGTCATCCCGGAACCTTTTCATCTCGCAGCACGTTGACTACCCTCTCTCACTCTCTTCGGTTTTTCCAGTCATGATGCACTGACCTCTGACTTTTATTCCTTAGTGGGCCGCCATTGTGTGTATATGAGAGAGAGAGAAAAGCTCAACAAATTCCGCACAAGTGACGAACAAAAGACAAGAAGGAGCCCGGACATAGGCAAGCCTTGCCAAGGAGTTACCGAGGGAGACATATACCCGTTCTTTTTTTCGTTTCCTAAGTGGAGCCTCATAAATAGATACTTAGCGTTATAATAGATGAAGCAAAATCAGAACTAGCGTTAAGAAAAGAGTGGATAACACAATGATGATGATTGTAATTAGGGATCATGACACCAATAAAAGTGTACCCAACAGCACCAGATGCTCACTGAGAGGACTTGAGTTTTGTGTTAGTTGAGACGAGGAATGGCCCGCAACAAAAGCAGCTGCTTACCAGTAGAACGAACAAAGAACGAGAGGAGAAACAGGCAGGTCGGAAAAGTTGTTACATCTCTTTACACCTAGCCTCAATCACAATATTGAGCAGGCTTTTTGTGCTTTGCTCTTCTTTTTCTTCTGTTTTGGCGGTTGAAGCACAACCCTTATGGCTGCGTCAAAGACGCCCTTCACATTCTGCACTCAAGATATGACTTCACCTATTAAGAAGGCTGGCGTCTTTAAAAGCACAAGTAGTCCTAATGAAATATCTGGTTTAAAAATTATCATATACCTGTTGGGTTTTCGAACTGCATTCAAGGTATGCAGGAGCTCCAATCAGCTTCCTTAATTCCTCCCCCTAGAAGAAGTAATAATAAGGTTCAGATGTGAATATAAGAATCATAGGAAACAACAGAACTATTCATTTGGCTTAAAATGAATAATGAGCAACAATCAGTACCTGCTGGGCCGTAATAGGCACTGAACCAGGATGGTCTATAAAGAACTGCTTATCATCTCGCAAATCTGGATCAATTATCATTAGTAGTCAGCTCATTTAGATCGAGGAAGAAGATGTACACATGTGGAAAGGGAACCGAAAGAGTAAATGTATTTGAGTCAAACCCAAGTTAAGATCACTACAGTTGTAGAGATATCTGCGAACAAATTAAAACTTGCAAATAATATTGGCAAAAGAGAAATCAATCATGGGGAAAATTTATTGATAATTCTGAACACTGCTTAAACTTGTTAACTGCAAACAGTGCTATGTAGTTCGACTATTAATAGTTGACCATCACATCTTCTTCCAACTTGCAAATGGAGTACATATTGACAAACATGTATATGTCAACACAAAAAAGTCACAAAAAACATTATTGAGAAAAAGAAGGAAAGAAGCTAAATGCCAATTGAATGGAGAAATTACCCAGCTTGGTTCCCACGAGAATTATTGGCACACCAGGTGCATAATGCTTTAATTCCGGAATCCACTGGAAATAATAAGTGATAACAAAGATATCAGCATACAAAAACATGTACGAAAAAAAAAAAACCAAAAGCTCCTTAAATACCATCAGGCTCTCCCACCTTCTTAGAAACATTTTCATAGCTGGCCTTGCTTATGAGAGAGAAAGCAAGTATGAAAACATCTGCTCCGCGGTAACTTAGAGGTCTTAGTCTGTTATAATCCTCCTGTCCTGTTCAACAGAATAAAAAACCAAAGTAAATTAGAAAGCCAAATCAATTGGGAAACTCGTGAAAAAATAAAGAAGTAAAAATTACCAGCAGTATCCCACAATCCCAAATTGACAGTACTTCCATTAACGACCACATTTGCACTAAAATTGTCAAACACCGTTGGCACATAGTCCTGTTTCCATCGTTCGGCAGTAAAATCATGAGAAAATGTCCAAATATTGAATAGAAAACCCCTTGACATCCAACCAATCAATCAAACACAAATTTCTAACGCAGACTTAACAGGAGAAACCAAACAATTCAATAAAATCATTTGCTGCATTAAACTCATAAGAAATATAAGAAAAATGCATAAACACATTTACCTGAAATCAACAACTGGAACCATATCCTTACAAAAAAAAAAGAAAAAGAAAACAACTGGAACCATATATCGATAGAAAGAGAAAATGACAGCATAAATCCTGAGATCCGCTAACACACTTAAATAATTGAGTCCCCAAAACTATCAGCTGTCGTGCAAAGCACTATGGTTAGTCTAGTAGACAACAGGATGGCAGGCCAATAATAGAACCGAAAGGGGCATATTCTACAAACAGAGAGCCAGCCGGGTATGATGTGCACAATTGGGACGATATCTTCAACCTTTCAGTAGACATAGCAAAGAAAGAGCAATAATAACACATAATAGCATTTCCTCATAATTTAGCAAACCAGAGAACAGAATGCATCAAATGTTATTTGCTGCATTTCCAAATTGAGCAGCACAATGAAAATAAGAGCCATAGTGTAGAACACCAGGACATCTATAACCCGTATCAGCATTCCAGGCAATGCTCTACAGATACGATGCTTAAGCCTCAAAGATCTGTTCTCAATTAGGCGAGGAAAGAGAGACGAACATAAAAACATAGAAAAAGCAAGACCTTCCCTTCACAAATGTTTTGCTCCCTGAATGGTAAAAATCTAACAAAAACATCACAAGAATTCGCAGCGAGTCAAAGCAGATCATCGGGACAATCCTACATAAATCCAATCATTTGCACGACCGAGAAGCAATTTGCAAGAACACGCAAGCGCCAAAACCCACCGCAAACGCGGCCCGCAAAAGGCACACGGCCAAAGAAGGCTATCAAAGCACTCACCGTGGGGAAAGTGTTGCTGGTATAAGAAATCAACAAGCAAGTTTTACCAACGGCACCGTCGCCGACGGTGACGCACTTGATGAACCGCGATGCACTCATTTTCCCTCCTCCAACACCTTCAGATCTTCCTCAAGCCGAAGACCTGATCACAATGCCGCCGCCCGCTGCCCCCCAGCCGCCGCCTGATAGCTCCGGCGATTCAACTGCGCATCTGGCACATCGCGAGCACAAGTCCGGAGAACGCAAAGGCACCAGATCTCAGAAGAAAGAAAAAACGAAACCTAGAAAGACGGAAACTCAAACCCTAGAAAAGGAGAAAAAAGAAAAAACCAGAAGCACGGGTGGGGGTGCGACGGGGAGCAATGGACGAGAATGTGGCGGAGCGATACGGCGAGGGATCTAAGCAAGAAGCGATGGGAATGCGGATCGAGGCAGGGGATGCAGATCGAGGGCAAGAGAGAGAAAGAGGAGATAGAGTACCATTTCTGAAGCCGGAAATTAGTGCCGTTGAAGCGTTCCTGGAGCGAACCGATCTTCGCCAACGAAACCAACCTGCTCTTCGTTCAATGCCTTCCCTTCCCCCACCCGGTATCCAAATTTCGCTATTTATCTTCGTAATTTTTTCCCCCCAATCTTTTTTGATTTATTCGATTTTTACCCTCGTTTTCTTAATTGGGTTTCGATTTTTGAATTTGAGCTGTCCCTTTCCTTTATTTCGAGACTTCGGATTAAAAACGAATTTGAATCGAACGTTGAGCCCAGCGTCCAGCTCGGCTCGTGGCCGAGAATAGGCGGTTGCGTTTTATTTTTTATTTTTTATTTTTGGAACGAGTCATGCCCATAGCGTGGCAGTCATTTTCAGTTTTTTTTTTTTTTTTAGATTTCAAAATTCACCACCAGAAGGAAGAATATACAGGAAAATTCATCATATTTTCGCTTGTCGCGAGCAGTTTTGGCCAGACCACTACGGCATGGTCGCAGAGAAATTGAACTTTTTGACTTAATGGTGGATTCAAATAGTAAATTTTTATTAATACACAGTCATCACCCGTTAAGAGCAGAGTGAGCATGATTTCAGGTGGAACTTGAAATCTGTAGAATCGGACCGATCTAGGTTCCAAAAATTAGGGAAACTGCTTTGACGAGTGAGTTTCAGGTTATAGGTAGGTGGAATCTGGAATCAAAATCTGAAACTTGAATCAAGTTTTTATATTTTTTCTTAATATATATCTTCGTTTCATTTTGAGATATTTTATAAGGACGATTATGTGTATGTAATTTAGAACTACTTTATTATTGAGACTTTTTATTTTGCTATTGTTCCATACTTTTCGTGTGTCTAAATATGAGTTGTGGTTAATAGATATCAGTAGCAAATAGTGATCATTAAATGTAATTAATTCGCAGTAATCATTATACTAAGATTATATCTGGAGCCTCAGTGAAACTTAGAACGGACTCTGGAACCTAAGACGAGGTGGGTTCTAAGTTCTTGAAAATGAGGAATATACATAGACAAGTAGGTTCTAGGCCGCCTATCCTAATTAAGAGTAACTCGATCTCTTTCCCTATAATTTATGAAGTAGGGGGCACGTCATTGTTATACATGAAAAAACGACATAAATGACTCCTAAAACTATAAATCAACGTGAAATATCACCTCTAAATGTTCAATTTACTGATACGCTGCCTGAAATATTCACGAGTAACCTTTTTGTTGTCACCGCCCACCGCTCAAGCTTAAAAGATTGAAAGTCAGGTTAGCAGATTAAGACAGATATAATCAGATCGGGATTTTGGCCTTGTGAAGGAAATTACTCCGTTAAGCGATCAACAAGTCATCGATGGATTCAATCAAGCAACAGGAACAGAGCACGCCGATAGATCATCAATATCTTTATTTTGTTTCGACGATCCCGTCTGTCTGAAGTAAAACCTTCACCATGAACAAGATATCACCAACTGGATCTAGGCTGACAGATTCAAGGTGCTAACAATTGCAACACTGGCTTTACCACACTACATAAGCTCCACATACATATGCTGACAAAAGAATCGCACGTATCTCTGACCGAAAGCTCCCCTGCATCTGTTCCTCAAGACTTGGTGAATGCACGGAGAGTCTCATCGAGGGACTTCCTATTGTAATCACCCGTGAAGACGCAGTTACCGAGAGGCCCTTTCAGAAGGATGAGTCTTAGCAACCCGTCGGCTACCTTCTTGTCGACCTGCACTTCCAAAACACGTATCAGCACAGCACCCATAAGACGAGATGGAATTTTCAAACTCAAAGGATCGTATGGATGAAGCTCTCTTACCGCCATAACGGACTTAAACATCTCCACGGTCATGGTTTCAGGAGGGAGGGTCGGCAATTTAGCCTGCTTTAGAATCTTGTCAACTCGGGTCACAATCGATTCATCGATCCAACCGAGCCGGTAGGACATATCAACAGCCATAACCTGAAGTTCAGAGACTTCGTTCAGCATTATAGGGAACTTTCGTAAAAACAAGGAAAGGAAAAATATAGAGAACATACGATGCCTGCCGCAACTGCTTCTCCATGCAGCCATTGACCATACCCGAAACCGGTCTCAATAGCCTGAAATAACAGAAGTACATATTACACTGTAAACCAGAAAGGATGGACATAAAAGAAAAACACAGAACTGTTGGTAAATGAGAGAGCCATTAGCCATATGATACTATCGTCCTAAACAAGTCTTTTATTGGCTACATACGACTTTATGGAATCATTCAACTTCATTCTCCTTCGACCAAAAAAAAAAATCTTCATTCTCCAGTATATCTTCGGTTAGGGTTAGCTGCAGTTTTGAGCATGAGTCTTTTTTTTTTTTTTTTGGCAAGGGTGAGCATGAGTCTTTGATCTGGTATAAAGACAAGAAAGCAAATGGAGAGAGGCTTTTCAGAAAGTCAATATAAATGCTTTGCTATTTACAATTTGGATATACAAACCTAAATGAGAAAATGATTGAATATGCATTGTGCTGCAGATTCCATCAAGAAATGCTGCAAGAAGAGCTCGTTATTTAAAATCACAAAGTTAATGCAATCTGGGCTGATTAACAGATGCAACAGCATCACCTTCCCTTTGCGAGGTTCCTTAGCACTAACTTATGTCATTCTATAACAGTTACATAATTATGCTTACCCCTCCACGTCTTGCTAGAGAAATGAATTTATAATATGCCTTGGGGATGGAAAAAGATCCCAAATTTCATACTCACAACAAAATCCCAAATGGATATGCCAAGGTCAAGAAAATGTTTTGACAAGCTGTAAAAACAAACGCCAATTGCTTAGGCATGAAACTTACATGGCCAAACGTGTGTCCCAAGTTCAATGTTGCCCTCAATCCACTTTCTTTTTCATCTAAGGACACAACCTCAGCCTTATTTTCACAGGAACGCTTTATGGCATATGCTAGTGCTGATGGATCCCTGTGATGAACCAACTCATCAACTTTTTGCACAAGAACAGCAAAGGATCCTAGCAAACGAAAATATTACCTGGCCATTAAGGCATGCATATTCTTTTCCTGCCACTCGAAAAATTCAGCGTCCCTTATAAGCCCATACTTAATAACCTCAGCAAGGCCGGATGCTAATTCCCTATCTGGCAAGGTGTTCAGAGTGTCAGTGTCTATAAGCACACACTGTGGTTGGTAGAAGGCACCAATCAAATTTTTCCCGAGGCGGTGATTTATGCCAGTCTTTCCCCCAACAGAAGAATCCACCTGGGGCAGAAATAAAACAAGGACGATCCATCAGCGTGCAGCACAGGAGATGAGGAATAAAGAGCCAAGTTGATGATAAAGAATTCAGTAGTTCTCAGTGATGAGAGACCTGAGCCATAACTGTCGTGGGAATCTGAATGAAGTTAACACCACGGAGGAACGAAGCAGCAGCATACCCACACATGTCACCGATCACACCACCGCCAAGGGCAACAAATGTGCATCGGCGGTCCAATCGCGACTCAATTGCTTTATCAAAGACTTTCATCAGCGTGTCCTGATCAAAACAACCTCTCACGTCACTCAGAAGTCCGCTCCACCAGGCAATTAAGTGGTTGAAACCCTGGATAGAAATCTCTAGAGACTTACCATGTCCTTGTACTTCTCACCATCTGGCAAGATCACATGACCGACAGAGACATTCGGGTTTCCCTTGGTTAAAGCTTCGACAACTTTATCCAAGTAAATTGGCGCCACGGTGTCATTAGTCACCACAAGAACCCTCTTTCCATGAACATGCCTGGTATAAAGCAAGCACAAATACATTTTTACCAAAGGGATCTGGAAGCAACTCTAGAGCTAAGCAGCCATTTGAAGTTCAGGGACACTCTGTAAATTCATTTCAATCCAATCCTGGACCATGTTATTCAATCAGATCAGGCTCCATTCGATAGACTTCACAATTAAAAACATCGTAATCAAACTCCCCTGAAGATTCTCCCATCAATCGAACTCATATAAAACGAGATTGAAAGCATGCATTCCAACAGGATAGAAGATGACCTCTGCAAGAGCTCGGGCTGGTCCAGGAGTCCAGACCCGATGTAAATCGGGTAGCTCCGGTTCCCCAGGTCGACCTCGACGATGGTGGGAGCCTTGGAGCCGGCCTCGCTCGCGGACTTGTCCATGACCTGAGTCGCGCCCGCGCGGACTCTGAACCTCGCCGCGCCCGCGCCCGCGCTCGCGGAGCACGCGCAGCCGCTCCGCCTCAACCGAACGCCGCCCGTGGAAGAGCAGAACGAAAGCGTCTCCGGCCGGACGAACGCGTTGGCGGAGGCGTTGGCGGCGGGCTTCGGAGAGACGGAGAGCCTGAAGGCGTTCGCCGTGCAGGCCATGGGCTATGGATCAGGTCAGGTCGGGCAGTGAAAGAGATAGAGAGAGAGGGAGGGAGAGATTGTGTCTGTGTTTTGGGGGGGGCGGTGGGGTGTGGGGGTGAAGGCGTGTGGTTTGGTGAGAGGAATGGACATTGGCGCGCATGCTTGGTGTGTGAGGAAGAAGAAAGAGAGGTGGTGGTGGATGTGGGGTTAGGTGAGGAGGATGCTCGGTACTGGAAATATTGTCGGGAACTATCATTTTTCTTTTATTTACCTGAAAATTTTACATTTCCTGAAAAAATACAAAAATAAGAAAGTTTTAAATAAATGCCGGAAATTTTTTAAATAAATACCTGAAGTTTCTTGTTTTCTTAAATAGAATATTATTTTAAGTAAAGATACGAAGTGACTTCATTATTTTAAAGAAAGGTATGAAGTGACAATAAAGTCTCAAAAAAGGGCATATTCTAAAATTTATTTTTCTTTATTTTTTGCTTTTGATTTATTAAATTTTTCTTTATTTTTTAATAAAAAAATCAAAATTTTTTTAAAAAAAGACATGGGCTGGACGGCTACCCTCTTGCGTTTGGCCGTCGTCCCACCATCGATGGGGGGTTAAAGTAGGCCGATGTGATCATCGGTGTCTCGGCAAAGGCTGCGATCCCGTCGACCAGAGATAACGGCCAAAGTTGCCATGGCTTGGGCAAGGGCTTGCAAGCAAGGGTTGCTGGCCCTTGCACAGACCAAGGCAATTGTCTTGTTGAGGTGCAGACTAATCCACCAGCCTGTGCCGATCCCTACCGGCGGTGGGGTGGCAGGCCTAGCGGCCACATGCAGGAGGGGTACCCCCATGTCTTCTTTTTTTAATTTTTTTTAATTTTTTTAAGAAAATAGGAAAAAGGCAAAAAAAATGAAGAAAAAATAATAATGAAAATGTCCTTGATACCAATCCCTTTTTTGAGACTCCCTTTAGGCGTTTATGAAATAAAGTTCATTTCAGGTCTTTATTTTTTAAAAAAATGAGAGTACTTCAGGCCCTTTGGTGAACTATCATTAGTTGGATTGCTTTCGTGAGTTATCATAGTTGGATTGCTTTCGTGTTACCAAATCATCTCAGATAAAGAATTTTGACTAGCTGGTGAGCAAGTGACTATTTCGACCGTCGAAAAAGGAGTATTTTAATTATAAAAAAAATACTACATACAATTTTTTTTTCGTTTTCCCTCTTCCAGTCGATGTTTTGTGGAGGTCTTTAGCCTTAGGCAAGGGCCGTCTATGTAGTGTTTGGGCGATGGGCCGGCGAGAGTGGCCCTTGCCTAGGTTTGCCGGCCATCAATGAGGCTTGGCTTGGGCGGCATATGGAAGAGGGAGAAAGGAAAAAGAAAAAAAGAATAAAAGAATAAGAATTTTAAAAATATAAAGGACGAAAATGCCCTTTTATCCATAGCTGGTCCGGATACCTCGGTCATAAAAAAAAAATTTCCCTTCTATCGACGATGTTCGACCCCTTTTTAAAGACAGATATGGCCTAATTAAGGCCCTCATTCAAAAGCTTTTTATAAAAAAAAAAGTACATTTTAAATTCTTATTTGAATTTTTTCTATGAAAAGAAAATTTTAATGGAATGTCACATTTTGATGGAGAATTTTTGTAAAAGATAATGAGGTTGAGACTTCAATATAAGAAAGTCATTACGATGTCCTCATTGAGAACTTTTACCAGAATAATACATGTAACATAGCTGATGAATAAAAAAACGAAACAAAAAAAAAATAGCAAATTCCTAAGTCGATTTTTGAATCTCGAATAGGCCAGTTTCAAAAAATAAGAATTGAAACTTGTCTATAGTGCCATACTGCGTGCGTTATGTGCCGTGTGCAAGTTACGAAATTCTACTATTTTCTTACGTGTCCTCACTCCACTCCCGTTTAAGGTAGGGATTCGAACTCCTCATACCCTATTTTCCTAGATATAAATGGGAGGAGTGGCCACCAGAACAATCTCACGTTGTAATTAAAATCGAATTTGATGGAGTAAGTTATGTAGGTTTGAAAATTGGAATGTGAGATCTTTAGCGGCCACGCAGTTTGTCGGTCATTTAGTCCAAAATGAAGCTTAATGCCAATTTAGTGATTAGACAGTCATTTACACACGTTTGAAAGTTCGATGATAACCAGAAATATTGAACCCCCGATTGTCAGATGAAGGCCTGTTCAACATGCAGTCAACCCTTTTTGTGGTCGCAAACGCAACGCAGCCTATCTGACCGACCGACCGACATCGATACCTCAACCGTTGACTCGACTTTCTGGACCGCCTTTTCTGGTTTTTTTTTTTTTTTTGAAAAATTCGTAATCAGTAATCCTATTGTTCAAATTGGTAAATTTAACTAGATTTAATACGAGGAGTGTTTGAGCTGACTCTTTATTTTCAGTTAATTTGAATATTTCACCAATTTTTTATTTTTCGACATTTTGATTTAGTTTTGAATCGCCCGAACGCGCGGAGCTGCGATGAGCTCTAGCTGGTCAAGGGTGAAGGGACCCTTGTCTCTCTCCGTCTCTGCCTCCACGTCCTTCGGGATAGTTGGTGTGCAGTGCAGTGGTAGCTGTCCAGCTTCTCTTCCTCTATCGATCCATGCGCACTTTTCCGAACGATTTTTCCTTTCGGCAACACTTTCTAGGTGAACCGATTAAGGTGTATCTCCAAACCGCGCGAAAGGGTTAAGCGGTCGCCAGCCTGCTAACTCCATTCGACTTGCATCGTCGGATGTTGCTGATCCTGGGACTAATCATCTGTACAGAGGTGCTCATGACGTGTTTAGGTGCTTTGTGTCATGAATGGTAAATGTAAACTAGCCCTTGAACTGGCTCGAGCAGCTGTGGATACAGCTCCATGTCTCTTAATTCGACAGATTTCAGCAGGAGTTGCCTCGACGGCTCGGGAAGCCACCGTCATCTGCGGTTCCAACTTCTCTCGACCTGCGGTTCAGTTTTTCTTGGTCCTCATGCAGTCGGCCATCTTCAGCTCCTAGCTTCCCCATGCTCCATTTTAAAAGTCCCAGCATCCTAAGACATGAATTCCGTCGCCCGGATAGACCAGAGCAGGGAAAAGTGTCCTCTGGTTGCTCAATATGCACAGTGTCATTTCTTGTCCATGAAAGATAGTTGCTACAAGAAGAGAAAAACATTCTAGGAAACCCATGTGCAGTCTCGCATCTTCAAAACCATCGAAGTTTTCGCCGGACAAACTGTTTCTCAGCAGTCACTCGCTAGCACGTTGGAGATTCATGTGAATTTCCTTACGGCTAAATCATCTTAAATCTTGCCGGGGACGTGTCGACCCTACTCCTAGCAGTAAATGTTCAAGAGCAAAAGAAACACGAATAACAAGATAAGATCATCGAAATAGAGAGCTACCTTGACCTCCTTGTACAGCTTTCTTTCCCAAAGCCTATAATCTCTCAGCAGGAGAACAGTGGCTGCTATACACAAACCTTCCATTGCAAAAATTCTAATCGCTCAGTCTTTCCATTCGTTTTGGAACTGGTCCATTCCCATGTCCGCACCGAGGGACACAGATTGCACATACATATGCAGTGGAAAGTGACAAAAAGAGAACTGCTCTGGCCAAGAAAAAGCAAACTAGCAAAACATTGTCAGGCTTCATTTTACTTTCACCATCTCATCCCATGGTTTCTTGCACATAAAAGCGAAATATCATGCTAATCGTTATTTTTTACATTGCTGTAAAACAGAACTGACCCAGAAAGAAGAGTGAAGAAAAAGAAAAGAAGGCTTAGTCGCTTATGTACTCTCTTTGCTTTGGCAACAAAGAGCAGGGCTTGAAACTTCAAGCGCCAATGACAATTGAGCACCGGAATCAGCAGCATCCAGAAAATACTTAGATGAATTTAACTAGATTTGCTACGAAGCATGTTTGAAATGATATTGCTCCTTTGTTAAATTTAAGGATTTTTTCTTCTTTTTCACACAATAAGGCCTGTGCTCTCTCTCTCTGAATTAGCAATCCAGGCAAATCTCAGGACTTTCTAATCAAAGATACCACATGACTGAAATGCTCTAATTCCTTGGTATCCCCAGCCATGATGTCTATGGACCTCTCAAACAAGGAGTCCAAGATTTGACCCCCCAAAGTGGCTTGTGATCATGGACTCATTCACTGCCCTTATGGCCTTTGCCATCATCTCAGCTGTTTTCCTCCTCTCATACTTGTGCCCTCCATCCACACCATCTGTTGGAGCTGCAACGATCTCTAGCCTGTCAAGTGTGAAGGACCCTTCTCTCTCTATCTCTGCCCTCACATCCTCCACATACGGCTCGTAGTATGGCGTGTTGCAGCTGTCCAGCTTCTCTTCCTCTACCAATCCCTGCGTTTTTTTGGAACAAATTTTCTCTCTTAGTAACATTTTCCAGGTAAATTGATTGAGGGGTACCATGAGAAGACCAGCTTTTTCATGAAAGCAACGCTGTTCTCCGCGCGAAAGGGTTAAACCTTTTCTAGCCTGCTAACTCCTTTCTACTTGGATCATTAGACGACCAATCCGATCACTAATCATCTGATCAAAGAGTTACAATGTAGCCTAGCCCTAGAAGTAGAAGACTGTTAGCTTTCATGATTTCAAAGCATCCATTAGTCAAATGGTAACAAACAGCCAGTCCAGCAACTTAGAGCTGACTAGAGAAAGCCAAGTTGCACTCTTCAAAGTTACTTTATTTAATTCAAGTAGCCAAGTGACAGGTCTTTCAAAATGTGCAAGGTTATACACCAAGACTGATGTGAGGACATGTCAAAAGTGACCTCCTCCTCTAGTGATCCAGAAGCAACATCGGCTAAGCAAAATCGATTTAGTGACTTCAATTTCAAAAAAAATCCCTGGGACCGAGCCTTGCATATGCAATGACTAGAACACATGCGAAGAAATATTGTTGGAGCTACGCTTACCTGTGAGACCAACTCCTGAAAGGCTAGTCCTAAGTAGTCCCAAAGCAGACAACTTTCATCCAGAGATGGGTCTGGCGTCCTCCGGCCCATGAAAGTCAGAACCATGCGTCCTCTGGGGGCTACTTCTTCCGATCTCGACTTGAGAAATGAAGAGAAGTCCCTCTTGAATTGGTTCAAATAAGCTTCCGCAACTTCCGGTGGACTCGTCCTAGAAATATAAATTTTCCCTTTATTTACCAGTGCTTCGTTAGTCGGTTGCTCAGCTCAAGAGGTACCTGCAGGAGGGAATTTGAGGTCAGAATTCTCCTAATTGAAATGTTCTTCCCTTTTCGCTTTATCAAGCTGCAAACCATTACAAGTTATTAAATTCTGATGAAATGCTCATACAAATATTCGAAAGCTCAAGACTTTGAATGGTTATAAGTTGAAATTACAATCATCTTATAGTAAGTGAAATTGGAATTTCTATTTTAAACAGGGTGAGTGCTGACCTGGGAGAGCCAATGGAGGCTCGTGGAAGATTGCACGAAGTGCAGGCTCTTCACCAGGAAAAGCCTATCATAGAAGGAACCTGGAACTCCAGCGATGCAACATGGTCCGAAGTCCTGGCCGTTTTCTTCTCTCATCCTCTCCTGGAACTTTGGGAGGGACTTGAAGACCGTGTTGAAGTCATTGAAAGGGAGGTCATTCAGGAACACGAGGTACTGTGCCGGTGAGCATCCGAGTTGGCAGCATCTGTCGTGGATGATGCCCCTGCTTTCAGAGATCGCCTAGAGAGTATTTCGCCCAGAAGAGCAGCCTAGATCGGCGATCGTGACAGTAGCAGGAAGTTTCTTGGTACAGAAATCCAGTAAAGCTGCTTGCAACACCGGCATTGTCCTGGAAAGATATGCGGTCTAGAGAAGAAACAAAAACTTCCATTTACATGGGCCAAACATAGTATTAAGGGAGACGTAATTACTCAATGTCAGTGCTCAATGAATTGGATGATGATGTACGCATGTAAGACAATAATTTTTTTTTTGGCCATTTAATAAAAGATTGACCTTGTGGAATTAAAACTTATTACTTTGTAGTAGAAGTTTGTTTATGGCCTCGGCTTGTTTATCAAAACCAAATTCATCAGGATGCTGGAGAATCTCTGCTTCATATTATCCCATAACGAACTTTGCCTCGGCACCCTTCTCTATTTATTAGGAGACCTTTATGAGCTTCTACGAGCACTTTGCATACTGAATTAAGGCCTCTTATGAGATTGAGGTTTGATACTCCTCATCGGAGACTGATATTAACCCAAAAAACTGCCGAGGGATTGACATAAAGGGGCCGCGGACATTGTGCGAGAAAACTATGGCTGTCATATTGGAGAGATTTTGCCGCTTGTCTTCAACTTCAATGATATTTGCTGGTATTGAATAAGAGGAGAGAATATGGAGATAAATCACTTCCGTAATCACATCTCTGTGAGCCAACTCATGGCTTTGACTTAGAAGAATATCTGTTAATAGCTACTTCAACCTTAAGTACTAAGGACCCTCCTACAGGAAACACTGTTCTAGACGAGCATTTAAGTGCAATCAGGAATGTGCGCCTGTATTTTGGAGTTCTTGGCATAGCTCTCTTCTCTGCAGCCACCATTTATACTCAGAATCTGCTCAGTTTCCATGCTCTGTCGCCCCATTGCTCTCTGCATATCAAAACACGACTGTATTTTCGTGGGACTAGACAATCTGCGTTCGCACTCACCCATAATCAACATCTGCAAGCGTTAGACACTGGCATGAACTAACCTCTAATGCCGTTGACGAGAAACAAGAGGAACAGCTCGACTTATCTGCTTGTCTTCCATGGATAAGTAGCTGGATTCTTAGGATTGGGTCAGGATCCCCTGCCCTACTGGCAGGGGTGCCCTGCACCCATAGCCATCAGATCATCCCCCTATTTAGGGGGGGTGATCTGATGGCCACAAATGGAGGGATCCCCTGCCATTAGGTCAGGGATTCAGATCCGGATTCTTAGTTCTTGTTTGTGTGGACACATCCTTTCGGGTAAAAATCAATCCTTCTGTGATGATCTCGTTTCCTCAGTTTGGCTGTTATTTTTGGTGCTTTTGAAGCAGTTCCTTGATGGATAGCAAAACAAATTACTCGTGCCAAGTTGCCTACGGACAAATATTCCAGGCTGCAACCAGACAAAGATTCCCCTTGCTATGAATTGTCCTGTATGTGATACAGACAAAGATTCTCCCGGTTCCTACCAAAGGTCTCTACCTAAAAATGTCATTTTTGTGTTAACACACGTGAGTTTTTGGTCTTCACACGCTGTCGTGTCTCATAACAAATCCTCGTTGGTTCGAACTTCAATGTTCCTAATTTTTTCCTTTTGATGATGAAATAACTGTAATTCTAGGTTTTGTTGGCTAAGTTACAATTACAACTAGGATGCAGCTGCAGTTACATTCACAGAAGCAAACCATTTCATGTGCAGCTGCCACATAGTGGAAATTGCGGTTTGAATACTGAAAGGCGAAAGCATCCAAAATCATTCCTGTAACGGATAAACAACTCCCAACATCCAACTCCAGTTTCTAACCTCCTCTCATTCTAATCTAACTTCACCATACTGGGTTGTCTGCAAAAGTAGTAATACGTAATAAGATCTTCTCCATGGACAACCAAGTTGACACAAAACTCTATCCTATATACATCGGTATGAACATTCTTCTCTGCGTCCAATCGATCCGCATGGCTACGCCGCAATCAAGGAAGAAGCCTCTTCAAATCATGCTCTGATTCATTGTTCTTGGCTACATTGTATAACGACTCGAATGCCTGCATGCACACGCTAGAAAACCCCACAATTGCCTGGAACACATGCGGGAAACCCATCTGTAAGTTATTCAGCGTCATTGCTCTGGTTATGCTCACCAATTTGTCATGTTTCAACTTCTCCTCCTCAGCTTTGGCTCTGAAAACTGCCACCTTGGCTTGCTTTTCCCCGACAGGGTCCTTGCTTCTTCCAGAACCACGAGTCTCGGCTGCACAAAATGGACCCTTCTTGCTCTCCAACGACCTGAGCTCAACCGTCTTCTTCTCGAGCTCTTTGAATGCGCATTCTGATCTTTTCTTCTGCTTCTGCTCCCCCTCTTGTTGAACCACAACAGAATGAATTGCGGTCAATAGGCTGTTGATTCCTTCTGATGCTACTTTGTCAGGGATCCGGTCGACGGTTTGTTGCCAATCCTCACAGAGTGAATAAATCCTCGACTCTTCTGAGGTTCGAGATAGTGTGCTCTTGTTGAACTGGAAGAGGCTGAGGCGGAGCCATCCTGTAAGTGACTGAATGTAATCTCGTTGAGCCTTGACAAGACTGCAGAAGGAGAGATGCCACTGCTGGACCTCGAGCTCGAGCCGCAGAGTTGACTGTCGGTGAATCTCGGATGTGGGTTCAGCTGATGGAATGATGTTAAGGTATCTAAGCTGCTGGACTATGTGGGTCTGGACCTGGTGGCACTCATACATGCTTCTCCACATGCACATCAATCTGCATTAGCAAACAGAGGGAGGTAAAATGCAATCGCGCAATTCTTTAAGACATAACGGAGAGTGCATGGATTACGGAAAGAGGGAAAAGTATATAAGTACATTTCTCAAACAGAACCCAGATCGCGTCATTTTGTGCATCGTAGTATGTGACAAGCCATATGTTGAAAAACACATCAAATTCTTAATTAGTTGCAACTTTTGATTTTGAGCTATACAAAAGGGATTGTGACATGTTTAAATTTCTACAGGAAAAGTAGCCAGCACACTAACTCTACTGAGCAAGAACAACAAGAGCAGCATGACATGGTTGTGATTATTGAACCTTTATTAAATGTTCTTCCAAGCCCCATTTTCAACAACGATATATTTGATACATTACATGCAATAGTTCTTTACTCTCCTCGACAATGGGATAAGTGCATGGGAAGTCCTAATACTTGTCATGGAAGTGCAAATGAGTCCTAAAACTTTCAAAAAGTTCAATCAAGTCCTAAAACTTGTGTGAAAGTGCAATCAAATCCTAAAACTTGCAAAAAGCGCAATCAATGGATCGACTCGAATAACTCCATGATGTAAGGTTCAAAACATTGTACTAACCCTCTTAGGAATGAGAAGAATGTGGGACTAAAAGTGAAAAGAAGGGACAAGAGGGATAAAGAAGCATAAGAAAAGCATTCAAAAGCAATTGCTTGCACGGTACTAGGATGATTTTCTCTTCTGGCTCAAATGTAGAATCTGCCTTTCACTATAGTAACCCGATGCATTTTACTTCATTTTGTGCTAGATATGACTTTTCTTTAGTGGTTAGATGTGAGCATCCTAGTAACCATGGCCATTTTCGTAAGAATTCTCATACAGACATTTCTAAAGTATTGAACCATCTTAATAGGTAATACTTGTAAAAGTGACACGCTCCACATGATCTAGCATGTGTCCAACTAAGAAAGACCATGCAAAATCCAAACTTTTCCGCATCGCAGGGCCAGTTTATTAAACATTCATTTGGTACTATATAGATTAGGAAACAGAGAAACATAATGAGAGAATGTTTAGGTCTTTGTGTCATGCATGGTAACGTAAAACGAACCCTTTAACTAGCTCAAGCAGCTGTGGATACAGCTCCGTGTCTCTTAATTTGATGATTTCAGCAGAAGTTGACTCGACGGCTCGGGAAGCAACCATCATCTGTGATTCCAACTTCTCAACCTCCTTTTTGGTTTTCTCAGTCCTCATATAGTCAGCCTGCTTCAACTCTAGCTTCCTCAATTGCTCCACCCTCTTGTCATGCTCCACCTTAAAGGTCTCAGCATCCTAAGTCCAATATAAATAAAATCATATAAACTTGGTCGTATGGGTAGACGAGAACAGGAAAAATATCCATTAATTGCCCATTATGCACAGATAGCAGAAGAGAAACATTCTAGGAAGTCCATAAACAGTTACACATGTTTACAATCATCAAACTTTTCGAAGGAGAAAACTGTTTCCTAGTCGCCACTTGCTAACACATTGCAGAATTGTGTCAATTTCCTAACGTGCTAAATTGTCTTATATCTTGTTGAGGATGACAAGAGCCCAAGAAACACAACGACAACATAAATAATTGAAAATGACAGCTACCTTGACCTCCTTGTACAGCTTCTTCTCCCATGCGTATAACCTGTCAGCAGTAGAACAGTGGCTACCATACGCAGATCTTACATTGCCAAAATTCTGGGCACTTATCCTGCCAAAGCCGTTTGATTTGGGACTGGTGCATCCCCTCGTCCACAAGGAGGGACTCAGATTCCAAATATAATTATGAACTTTACCTGCCAACACCAAAGGATTCAACTTCAAACATATACATATGCAGTTCAAAGTGACAAAAGAGAACTTCTCTCGCTCAGAAAAACATTGTTTTACTTCGATGGTTTCTTGCCCATAAAAGCGTAATCTAATCAAATGGGCAAATTTCTTTTTTCTTTTTTCCGACAGATCTGTCAAACAGAATTGACACATAAGGGAAAACGAAGAAACCAAAAAGAAAGCTTAGTGGTTTCCGTACCCTCTTTGCTTTGGCAAGAAAAGGCAGGGCTTGAAACTTCCAACGCCAATGACACATCAGCACCAGCATCAGCAGCATTCAGAAAATACTCATCAAGCTCCTTGATTATCCCCGTCAGATCTTTCCCACTATTCCTCGACACCACCATTGCAAGCTCACTATTGCTGTCCTTTGAATACTCACTGAGCACCGTCATGGAGGCCGCCGGCGGTGCCGCCAACTCAGAAGCCGTCGTGGTTGCCTCCCACTCCTCCTCCGTGGCTGACCTCGAGGACGACGGCACGAAAGGGTCCCAGAAATCCCACCCCGAAGCGGCGGGCGGCGGCGGCGGTGGAGGGGGTGGGGGCGGCAGGGGCGAGGAGGCGGTGACGGAGGTGGAGGTCCAGGTGTCGGAGCTGGGGCTGAGAGGGGGCGGAGGAGGCGGCGGGGTAGGAGGCGGCTGCGGCGGCGGAGAGGGCAGCAGGGGCGACGAGTGGAGGCGCCGGTGGTGGTGGTGGAGGTGGAGGGTGGTCTCGCCGTTGGCAAACTGGACGAGGGCGGATCCGGTACTGCGCAGCGCGCGCAGGTACATGGCGTGCGAGACCGAGAACACCTGTCTCGCCTTCACGAACTGCTTCATGTACTTCTTCCTCGCTCTGCAACGAGACACCATTTCTTCTCTCTCTACTCTCGAGTAACAACACCCCATCTCTCTCCCTCTCTACAAAATGGGATAAAGGAAAGATCTCTCTCTCGTCCCTCCTCTCTTCCTGGGCTTTGCTTGATTTCCTTAAGCTGCTTCAAGCTTCATCAATGGCGGGCATTTCACGGCCTTTAGCTCGGCGCTGGCATTTTCAGAGAGGGCTCAACTTTCGCAGCAGCACGAGTGACAATAGACTGCAAAGTTAAGACCCCCCTTTCCCTTTTTTCCCCCCCTTCTGGCTCACAGACGCAGCTTTCTTGATCACAAACTTTGCTTCATTTCATCTGGAACAACTTCGAAACCAACAAAAAAAAAGGAAAAAAAAGAAATCTCTTTCCGAACAAAAAGAAAAATGGATGTGGAGTTCTCCAGGTGTGTGGTTTTGGAATGTGGGTGTAGTTTCTTTTGGCGGAGAACAGAGATGGATGCAGAGCACGAACAGGAGTGTTGAGATGCAACGGGGACAATGTGTCTTGGGCAGAGAGCCCAGCAATTTTTATATTCGAACTCGAATGACTATAATGCCCTCGCTGAGTGCATTTAATTACTCCAACTCGGCCTTTGAACATGCAACACACTCAACGGTGCTTTTTGTTTTTTTTTTCCCATCCCTCTCCAAAACGGATGGTCTTTTTTCCGGTCAATTAGAAAATAAATTATTAGTGGGTCATTAATGATAATCCTTCCTAATTAGTAATTAGTACGTTACCCGCGCCTCTCCGCGGTATAAACTTTTTTTCCTTGAAAATCGAGTTGTTATTCTATCTAATTAGCCAAAAAATCAATTAAGTGCTAAATAGCAAACCCTTTTTTTCATTTATCAATTAAAAAACACAATCTAGCTACATCATGATAAAATAGATAATTTCATTGAAGAAAATAACTTAAAAAAAGCGCCCGAGTGCTCGTCGTTTGGCATATGATTTATAAATGTCATTCCTAGCTACATCACAATAAATTCACCTGAGAATTAGTTAAGCTCACTGAGCGAAATAATCAAAAAGCGACCGAGTGTTCGCATTTGGGGATATGATTTATAAATAACAAAGGAATGTTGTTGTCTCGTCACAATTTGATAAGTTTGTGGGTTTTTAATTATCTAAACATATTCAACCAAAAAATTATCTAAATATAAAATTCTCAATGATTTCGTGAGAAACGAGGATTTGCATATTAGCAAATAATTGGAAAATGCGTGTATGTGTACACACGCGGGCACACAACTAAATCATTTTTATTTTCTTTTGATATATTTTTTTAATCGTATGGAATCATTTTTTAGATTTTATTTCATTTGCAATAAAAGTAAAGAAAAAGTTTGAGATTATCCATTCATAATTCAACTGTAAATCAATTTTTTTCAAGGTAAGATTTAGTCGTAATTATTTTGAAAAGAACGAATTTTAGGAGAAAAAAGACACAAAATATACCGATATAATAAATAAAAGAATACTAAGACTCTGTTTGTTCTGAGGAACATGATTGATTCAATTTTTTTTTAAATAATTGATTTTGTATTTCTTGAAACAATTAGTTCATGAAAAATATTTTCATTACTGATAATAATTTGACTTTTAGTAAACGATGAAGAAAATCATGTTCATCCATTTTGTGGGGCTCTTTTTTTCCCTTCAAAACATGGTTAAATTCTTTTTACCAATTTACGTCATTTTTTTAAAAATTACCCATTTAGGAAAGGTGCACACCCCTTGTGCTCATTTTTTTTTACTTTCTTTTTAAAAGTAGCCTCACAATTTATTTTTTTAACTTTTTTCTTTTTATATTTATAATAACGTCTTTTTAAACCTTCTTTTTATAATTTACTTATTAAAAATTAACTTAGAATTTATTAAGACATATAATTAATATACAATTTAATATTTACGTGATTAATTTTGTTAGTATGTGAATAATTAATAGATATAGACAAAATTGCTAAAAAAATAAAAATAAAAATACATAAAATAAATTGGTAAGATACATAAAGACGAAATATCCATATTAAAAGAAAATGCAATAGTAGATAACAATCCGTGAACTGGTAAAAAATCCGAAAAATAAACAATGTAATAATAGATAACAATCCATCACCCAAAAGTATCACTGATGATGAAGTCGTTCTCCTACGTGGCCTCCTAGTCTACAATCGGATTGTCTTTGTCGTTTGGCTGGTCTAGTGTTGTATCAAGGACAAGAATCGGGTTCTAGATGAATAGGGAGTGTAAATGACAAGGGCATATTTTGTAATGGGAAGGGTGGCTGTGATGTGGAAGCATCATCAAAATGGGAAAATAGTCCTTACTGAGACGGTACATATCCTACTGTAAGAGGAGATGGTAAAAAGGAGAGAAATCCGATGACACATCTTCTCCATAGGAACTCTAAAAGTCATCATACGCTCATCAAGTAGAGAAAATATTTTGAACGGGAGTCTGGGACTATTGATTATCATGGAAGCCAAAAGCACATCCCTCATAAAATTGGCTACCGAACATAGAAAAATCTGTCATGCTACTAGGACTATAAAATGTGACTATGTATGATGGTCTCGTCCCCTACCCCGTGGCCTATCACACACAGTCACATTTAAGCAATTTTATCTAATCTATTAATTATTCACATACTAAATAAATTAATTACATAAATATAAAATTATATATATTAATTACATGTCTTGATAAAATTTTAAATCAATTATTAATAATTACGTTAAAAAAGAAGGGTTAAAAAGACATTATTATAAATATAAAAAGAAAACAAGTTTAAAAAATAAAATATGAGTCTACTTTTAAAAAGAAAGTAAAAAAAATTTAAGCACAAGGGTTGTGCGCCTATGTCAGAGGCGGACATGCCCTAAATGGGTAAATTTTTTTAAAAAATGACGTAAATTGGTAAATTTTTTTAACCACAATTTGAAAAAAAAAAGACCCTATTTCGTGGGTGATATGAGCAATGATTTTTAGAAAAAATATTTTACAAATAACTCATTTTTCATGAAATAAAACGCATGATACATTTTTTAATAAAAATTGGAAAATAATAAAATCTATGGTATAATGGAAAGCATCAAAAGAGGGAGGAGAGATATGGCAGGATTTCTGCAAATATTACACACATATGTGTGTGGCAGAATTTTTCTTTACTATAAAAGTGGGGAAAAAAAGAAAGAGCAAAAAAGAGGGGGGGATCGATATCCATGCTATGCACGGTCATGCATAAAGACATAAAGGTTAGTGAACAATTTCTAGTGTTTGAATAAAAATCAAAGATAGCCACCAGGAGATTGTCCTAGTGGCCACACTTTTTACTTAGGAATGAGAGGTGGGGGTTTCGAATCTCCATCTATCAGGGGAGTTGGGGGTATAGACGTGTAAACATGGAGCAAGATTTTGCAACCTGCGCACACGGTGGCATTTAAATAGAATAGGACCAGATAAAAAAAAAATTAAAATCACAGATTATTTTTAGTTTGCTAGTATTAGTAAGCTCACAATTTAGAAATAATGTAAATAATTTTTCCCATTAAGATTAATTGCTTTAGAGGTTAACACAGCTACTAACAATTTATAAAGAAAAAAAATCCAATGTTACTTATTATTATTATTATTATTTTAGAATATGCATGGGAACGCATAATCAAATAGCCATTAAATGGGTCAACAACAAATTTTATTGAAAGGATTAAAAAAAATGCAGAGAAGAAAGAAAGCCATTCGAATTGAGAGGGGACAAGGCTTAATAAGGTACTCGTAGGCCGGCCAAAATCCCACCCTGATCATGACATAAGGAGGGGGAAAAAAATACATCAAAAGCTTTTTAGGCTGTGTATGGTAACATTTCTATTCATGAGAACATATTTAGAATATAAATATTTTTTTGTGTTTTTATTCCCGGTTACGATTTTTAGGGAGATACGCGTTCGGTAAATAAAAAAAAAAGTAGTGCGGATTTAAAAATTAAAAATTATGGAGAGGTGTTGACATTAATCTAAATGGTTCAAAAGTACCCATGTGCTTCTCTAAAGATGAGGTATGTCGAAATTGAATTAAAATGTTTCAAATGAGGGGGAATATGCAAAGTCAAAAACATCAACGTCGGAGTCAATCATTGCCTCAAAGAAACCCAGGTACAATAATTGGTCAAACTTGTCATGACCTTTGACTCTACCTTTGAAGGGACGAGCCTCCATGCTTATTTATTCCTCATTTCACCACCCAACTCCCAAGCCTTCGGGTGGATTCTCACTTCATTTATTGCAGGTAAAGATCGTAATTAAGACTTATGATGGGTAAAGATTCTAGGGTTTTTTTTTTTGCCCTTTCTTTTTTGTGATCTAGTCAAATTTATACCCAACTTATTTTATTTTCAGAATCTTTGAATTGCGCGAGCAAATTCCAGCTCTTTATATTTGCGTAACGTGATGTTCTTATTGTCGTTTAGAAATCATTTCGCGCCATGCGGTATACAAAATATCAGCGAGAGTCCCTCCCCCACGTTGACTTTTGAAAGAAATTCATGTCTTGATCAGGATTGTGCTAGTGAGTATTCTAACTTTTTCTTAAACGAAGGAGGAGGCAATGGCAATGGGATCAGTCATTTCTTGGAGCTTCCATGCCTTTCTTCCAAATTACAAAGCATATGTACATTTCTTCACTACTCTTTCTTCCTTGCTTCTCACTTATACCATATCACCTCTCCCTCTCTCTCTATAACATCATGCGAAATCGAGGAAAGCCAGTTTTGTTGCGATTGCTTTCGCCGCCGTCGCCGTATTAGTTCTTTCGTGGGCATCGACGGTCCGTTTTCCTTATTCCTCGGCGAGTTTTGCTCGAATGGCGCCGGAACACGAGCACTCAAAGCAAATCAAGGAGGCTCGCAGACTCCTGCACGACTCCATTTCGAAAGGAGAGCACGCCGATGTGATGCTTCGCGTAGCGTAATTATTCTCACATCCTTTCTCTTCTGTCTTGTTGGGCCTTTCTTTTTTGGGGCAAGGTAAAGTTTGTTCGGAGGTTGGGGGAGTTTTACGAAACTTGTTAGATTGAAAACGACCGAGAGCATACACGGCGCCTTTGTAGCGTTTCGTTGCCGATTTAGGACTTCTCAAGTTGTGTGGGTGCGTCATGGTTATGAAATCCGCAGGGGGCACAAGGCGGGAACTAATGATGCCGGAGCAAAGGACAGGAGGGCCCGATGAATCCGATCCAGCAACTGCCCGTAACTTATGTGGTGCGCTTCCGCGGCACATTCACGAGTTCATTCTGTTTTTCCTAGGAACATCTTTCTTCAAGTCTTTCTGCTTCTATTTTGTTTCAGAAGAAGCCCACGATCGTTGTCCGCAAATTTCCTCCAAAATTATTTACGAGGTAGCCGTGTTTTTTCATGGATTTTTCTCCTTCTTGGTTTAGATTAAATGATCTCTCAGCTTGATGACACAAAGGCCGCAATGTGCATGTAGAAAGAAATCTTTTGGACCATTGATGAACCCTGAACTGCACAAAATCCATAGCCAGATCTTAGTTTCAAAGTTTGCTACTTTTGTTTGTAGAAAAGAAGAAATCTGGAAGGAATCAACTGTGATTTCTATTTTCTTTCTTTCAATTACAAGGCTATAAGCACACTTATATATAGAGGAGATAACCAAACCTAATTGACCTACAAGTCAGGGGATATACATAGAAACATAGGATATACACAAGAAAAGTATAAAATAAGAATATATCTTCCTATTTTCAGTCTAATATACAATTCATGGAAACACTCCCCCTCAAATGGGTGAGAAGATATCTTTGATACCCAGCTTGACTAGTGAGCAATGAAATGCTTAACTTGAGCAATGAAAGGCTTAACTTGATAAGGCCGTCGTAAGAATTGATCTTCAGATTTGACAAATGAAAATTTTATTTGACAAATAAGAGACTTTCAGATGTGTTGTCTAAGATGTTAGAGAGGGTTAATGCATCTGTCATACCATGCGACGAAACTTAGCTACCCTTACTTTGTATGAAGAGGTCGTGTTTCTCCCATCAATCATAGTATCTCCAGGGACAGTGTCCCTCCAGTTGTTTAATGGTTGTGAATGGAATTGCTCTTTATGATAACTGATGAGCAGATAGGAGGATAGTCAATGTGAATTCAAGTTCAAGACTAGACTTCTCAGATGTCCTGAACTCAAAAGTTCAGCCATAATTTGCTTTTCAGCTCGCTCAGGAAGTCGCACTTGAGATTAAAAGACGTCCCTCTGACGACTCCTCCCCTGGAAGAAAGGATTCTTGAGGGCTAATGGTTTATGCATCGCTTATAACGACTGATTCGATTCTGTATTAGGATTCCATGGTGTCTCCAGAGGAAGGCCATCCTAGACTTAACGAAGCAACCATGAAGGCTAAAACCAAGGCTGAAGGAGGACCTAAAACTAAAACTAAGAAGTATCTAAGGCTAAAGCTACAGAAGAAATCTGGGACGCATCGTCTAAAGGGGAGCTTACTAAAACCATCGTTGACCATCAGGACTCCAGTCTGGGAGGAGGTAGAGCTCAGGGGGTGTCGGTTGGTGTACAGACAGAAATTGAAAGACACCATCGTCACCAATCCTGATGAGTCAGTCATGCTACAGGTTTTCAAGAACGGACAAGCGCTGAAGGACGAAATGCGTACTCTGTGTGCTGAATTTAAAACCTTGCGACTGAGTCTGGATCAGCAGCACGGAGACGCGAAAGAAGTGAAGGATGCACTGAAGAAATCATCATCTGATATGGATGAGCTTTCGAAGAAAGTTGACTATATAATTAATCAGCTGTGGTAATTCCACCTTGTTAGGGTTCCTTTCGACCTCTCAACCGATCCTCCCACGTCACCAAAATGAACTTCATTTTCACTCCACTTATTTCTGATGATTTTTGTGTCGTTGCTCTATTCGGTGTGATGTTGTTTAAGTTCTGGTATTGTTGAACTCTTATTGTGTTGGTACCTTCGTCAGTTGTTCCATGAGGTTTAGTTCTTATTGCATTACTGGTATTGAATTCTCACCCATTACTTTTTCATGTTGACAAAAAGGTGGAGAAATGCGCAAAGAAAATTCAAGCAGTAAGCAATTCTCAACGCTAGTGCGCGCCCGCTCTAGTAGAAACAAAGCTTTCAAGTTCTTCTCGGCACAAGAAATATTTCACAAACTCTTTTCATGATAAGATGTTCTTAAATGTGCTTGGAAGGTTTTGTCATCACGAAAATATAGGGAGATTGTTGAGAAAAACTATTTTAGATTTTGAAGTTGACAAAACTGCTATGATATCTTGAAATGACTTTGTGTGGTACTTTGAGGACATCTTCTAGATATATTCTTGTGTTTGTTTATCTGCTAAGGTTTATGTTCTGAAAGAAGCAGACATTATCAATCATTTATAGGAGGATATATTCTGAATCTTCATGAGATCCTCAAGGATTTCATATACTTGATGATTTTATATTAAAATATCCCTTACTGTTGCGATCTAAAATTTCAATTTTAGGTTAATAGACTATTAGATTAATTAAATTAACTAATCTAGCTTGAGTTCTCTCAAATGATTCAAATAATTAATACGCAAATATTTAATTCGGAGTCACCACTAATCATATTCGATTAACTATATAACTAAAAAAAAGAAGAGGTGAAACTATTTTATTTATACGAACCGCATATTAAGAGTCCGGGACTGGATTATGCTAGATTACTCTACGCCCTTTTGGTACCATTTTATTTTATGAAAATCATTTGAGAATGCACATTAATTGATTTTAACCTAATCACTAATTAAACAAAAGTTATCATATGGGTGCACAATCAATGAAATGAACCTCTAGAATCAATATAACATAGGGAGCATGCGTCACATAATTAAAAATGTGCTACATAATTAATTTTTATTGTTTTTTATGAAATAGAGAAAGACTAAATTATATGCAATGCATGAATTTATTCTAAAAAAAAATGCAATGACATGAATCAAATGCTAAACTAATCTAAACATGCATAATTAACTACATGACATACGGATTAATTAAAATCCTAAACATGCAATTCCATAGGCAATGTGATCTAAATACGACCTATATGACATGGCAAAGATGATTTTTTTTATTATCTGATTAATTCATGATCGAGTAAAACTATGCCAAAATAACATTTATCTTTAAACTAACCTAAACTCTATTTTAAGCAAAAAATTCCTTCGGCAAAAAAAAAAGAGCATAAAATTCCATTTAAACATGCAATTTTTATTTAAAAGTGCAATCTAATCTAAATATTTTACCAGAGAGATTAAATATGCAATTATCTACATAGCTTCTATTTTAAAATGATGCAAACTTATCTAAACATGGAAATTGATGAATGCAATAATTTTAAGATTTTGAAAATTTACATCATGCAATGGGAAGATTCTAAAGATAACAATCACACGGCTAACAAGTTCATATAAGAAAAAATATGATATGCCAATCAATTTGAAATTTCGCGATATCTAAGTCCAATTTTTAATCCGAAATCTTACATCAAGATATTGAACTTAAATCCTTGCCTAATCAAATATTCTATCTATAATTCTATAGATAGACTTTTTTGATTATGCGACAAATTGCGGATTAGGAAAAATGTCCTAATCAAATGTGCATTGTTAGAATATGCAATTTATGCTCAGTATATGCGAAATGTGCTACTAGATATGCAGGAGATTTCAAATAAGGCAAGTGAATATTCAATTAGAGGTAGAAAACTATGATAAAAATTGATTTCCTAATTTGAAACTTGCACCAAGCTTGCGCTCCAAGCTTGATGATTTGAACCGACCGGCGTGGAGTCTCACGAAGAGCTAGGCGGCGGCTCACGGCTTGAGACAGTGGCAGCCAAGCGGCGGGACGGCGCGGGGACAATCGGGGTAAAGGCGGCGAGACAGCAGCGTGATTCAGTGTCTCGTACAGTGGAAACGACGGTCACCGTTCGTGATTTGGCTCCGCCAATGGTGGGGAAAACTCTCGGCTGATTCGTGACGCAGCTCACGGTGATGGGTAATTTTTGCAAAAAAGCCTGCAAGAATAGAGCACAAAGTAGAGATCTCGAGCAAGAATGGGGGCAGTAGGGCGAGCCTTTTATGGGCAATACGAACATATGTCACCTTTGCTTCCTTTAAAATAAATGAAATATTCTATGTCATTCCTTGATCAAGATTATGAGTACCAGCGAGACCATCTGTCCTTAACTGAGTATACGCCTTTATATAATTTTTCCTCAATATCGACTGCTTATGTGCCCAAGATTATTGATCTCGTAAATCATCCGGCAGAACATGATAATTAATGGGTAAGGTCGAATTTAAATCACCGTATGCTTATCTTAATTAAGTTCAAAATATTCAATTGAGTCCATCTGCCACCGGTCCAATTTAAAAAACGTAATGCGATGCTTGCATGCTACGAATAATGTGAAAAAATGAGTTAATTATTTACCAGGAACTAAAATTAATTCCTATTTTTTTTATGCAAAATAAACGAATGAGAAAGAATAATAAAAATTTAGGTGTCAACACAAAAAATATACCCAAAATTTTGGCCATATAAATGATGAATGAATTTTTTTTAGGGATAGCTAATCCCAACTTTTATGCAATAAGTATGATGCATGTTATACTAAATGCTGACAATAAATAACGTATACCAAGGCTTCTAATTTCCTATGGAGCAGTAAAAGAGCCTTGCATACGGATCGGATGCTGAAACATTTAGGTTTTTGTTCCTAAACACTTTGTAATGCTGACAATTCCCTTGATCTCTAATTATTATTATTATTATTATGTGAAAGAAAGTTTCAAGGTATAGATTGCCTGTATGTTACTTGAGGTTTCACGCGGATGCGAAACAGCGCGAGATATTTGAAAAATTTTGGAGGACCAATTAACCTAATTAAGTGTCCAAGCGAATTGGGCAAATCACAAAATTGGAGCATGGTACCTAAGCTGATTGGGATAAACGCGAAAAGGAATGTGGCTCCGAGGCCAATTAGGCAAACCATGAAATAAAGTCATGGAAAATACTTACATCTACCGAACTGTGATAACCATATTCTCCGATATCGACCTCCAGCAATGGGTTTTGAGCCTCTACCGACTTGCCATTTTCCTTGATTGACGATTCTTCCCATTCTTCAATGCAATTTGAAGCTTCAATGCTTTGTTGGGCCATCTTCGCCAAGTATGCAAAGTACCTTTCACAAACTTCTTGTAATAAGGACCGGCTTTCCATAGAAATTGTGTGGTTCCTCTAATTCTAAGCTAGACTTGTATCCACTCAGTCTTCCCATCCCCAAAGCGGCAATAAGCAAATGACTGTGAATTTGTCTTTGGTGGTTCGACAACTAGCTTTCCACATTGATGATCTCGATGCTCTCGATGAATCTCAGTCCAACCTATTGAAGTAAGTCCTGCATTTACTTCAATGTTATTCTACTTTTTCGCTGTTCCAAAAGGCTAGTACTTGGTGAAGGGTTGAAGGTACACATTGATTAGAATATATCCAATCTCTCCCAAGCAGCAAATTGTATGAATCATTTGACTCTATTACAAAGAATGTGGTCTTTGATGTTCTAGATCCTATAGTTTGATCAAGCACAACTGCCCCATTGACTTTGGTAACTTCTCCAAGAAAGTGAGACAACTAAACATTTGACAGAATTATGTTTTCATCATCTTTCCCCAACTTCTTGAAGTACTTGTAAGATATAAGATTCAAGGTTGTTCCCGCATCTACAAAGATCTTACCGACATGACAATCATTGACCCTGCCTGAAATAACCAAGGATCTCAAATGCTCAGCTTTGTCCAATGATACCTTATCAAACCTGATGTCCTCTTCATCAGAAAATTGGAATTCTGCCATTGTTGTCTCTTTCTTTGATATGTGCTTAAGATCTTCTTCTACTATTGAACGTGTTTCGTATTCAAGCGGGAGCTTTGCATGAACCATATTGATCCTCATTGAGGAACGATACTCTTTCGGCATCTTGGAATAACCTGCTTGACAACCCTTATCATCCTCTTGCGGTGACCTAAGGTTCCTTCGTTCTACTTTTCCTTGATGCTTTGGGTAAAGATCTACAGTGAATTGCCCAAAGTTAATCATTTGGGATGCATCTTGGACTTGCTTTTCCTTTTTCAATTTAGAATGGGAACAACTTCTCAAATCAAATGTGGAGATTCTCTGTCACGCCCCGAATCCAGCGAGCACGCGAACATCCTACCTGGCCGTTGATCTTCAATAATCTCCCAAGATTCCTCGGCCAATTAATCTCAACTCCAACATAATACAAGGTCACGGAAGCAATTAAACAGCTCCATACAAATACACAATCAGATGACTTAGGGCAAAAGAGTATACTTCTAAATTTAATAAAATTCTCCTCAGAAGTTATCGCAATCAAGTACACATAATTCAATTTTCTAAATCTTCAAAATTCAGATACAATCCCTAAGGCCACAAAATACATAAAACTATTCATTCCATTACTTGATCGAAAGTTCATCCTCATCTTGCTTGTTTTTCCATCTTCAAAGACCTGAAAAAAATTAACACCCTACTGTGGTGAGATATATATATCTTAGCAAGTGAAACCTAAACCTAAACCTGAACACCAGTCCCCCCAGACTACAATCGCACTTGCTATCAGATGTATGCAATCAACAATAGCACATGACATCAAACAAACAGGAATATCAGCAACCAAATATGGATGAGCTATACAATCAATCACATTCAACTTCAGGGTCTCAATATGCAAACACATGCACCACATACACCGCAACCACCACTTTCTCATCCACTCACGTACTCCTCTGGCAGTCCTACCACCTGACATCACCGGGGTTTTCAGATCAAATGATGTCCACGTGCCACGGGGGTCATCCGACCTATCGGTACTCTCCAAGCTTACAGTCATTTAATGCCACCAGGGTCATCAAACCAATCGGTATTCTTATTTTCATTCAATTTCATCACCCTCCGATACCACCGTGGTCATCAGACCAATCGATATCCTCATCATTGTTCACTGTAAAATCATACTCGATATCACTAGGGTCACAGGCCAATCGGTATCATCAGGACATCAAGCCAATGCGATCTCCGAGGCCACAGGCCAACGATCGCGGGGCACTACAACCCGTTCATATAACATAGGCATTATAACCATTTATATAGCATAAGCATAATAACAAGTTCAATAACAGGGCATCATAGCCAACTTAATAAACATGGCATTATAGCCAAACCATCTTACCAAACCCAATAGGCATGATAGCCATTTCTTATCACTGGGGCTCTCTAGCCATTCTAAATCCCAATTACCAATCATAATATACTCACTACATAATTGCACCAGGCAATTTAAGCCATAGACTTCACCAATCAGTCAATTCATTCCACCACTTTATTCAGTAGTGTCCTAATGCTCAAGTAAGGGTTTAAGAAATACTTACCTCTTCAATTGAGCTAGAGTTTCCACTCAAAAAGAGCCTCCAAGTTCAGTCCATAACCTACCAAAGCAAAGCAAGTGTACGACCTTAGGAAAATCCACAATACTACCATTAAAACTATTCCAAACCCAATTCTATCAAGTAACCACCTCGGTAACACATTACATTATGTTCTAGGATGTCTTACCAAGATTTTATGGTAAGGCGACGCTTCCATGAACCACTAAAGGGCTCGGTTCACTCGGTCCTCAAGCAGGGAAGAACCGGTCCTATATCAATCACACCAAACGACCCTTAATTCACTTCTATACTCCATTTCCTCATGCACACATCTTGTCAACACTTCACTATATGTTCTTAGGTGTCTCACCGTGAATTTTAGAACAAGATGACTCTTCAATGATTCTCAAAGGGCCTTGGTTCCAACCGGTTTGCAAGGGGACAGATTCTGCCCTTTGTAATGACATGTAATTTCAACCATTAAACCCATTTTAATACCCATAAATCCTCAATCTCAACTTGATAAACTCTTATACTATGAGTTTAGAAGAGCTCACCGAAAATATAAGGTCATTTGGAGTCCGGAAGCTCCCAAAAATGCAGTCTCTCCAAAACCGATTTAGATTTTGACCTTCGCCCACTCAAACAGACCTACGAGAAAAACGGCTGGGCCAAATGAAGCTCATAATACATTCCTAGAATGGAAAGACGATAAGATTTAAGATGTGGTGGTTTTACCTCAATTCGATGTCGGAAGACCAAGTTATGACCGGAATAGTGAACACATTTTTCCTTGTCTGCGAGAAGCCTTTCTCGATCAAGAGCAAAATTGAAAAAGAAGAAGATGATGGGAGATGGTGGCCGACCAAAAATGAAGAGAGAGAGCTTTTTCACCCTAATAATACACTTCGGTCAAATGACAAGATTGGTAGGTGAAGTTTAATTAATGCTTAACCTCTCTAATGGTGACACTTGGTAAGCTTCTATTGGCTGCTTCATTGACTTTGACTCCCCTTGACCACATCCACACACTCTTTTCGACAACCATATAGAGGGTTAAATGACTAAAATGACATATAAATTTCTTAAGGCAAAGCCAAAGGTCGAGGGGCAAAATGGTCATTTAACACTTTTTGTCTGAAATTCTATTTTTTCAGTATAAACCACCCTCGATGAGGCGACGTCCATTTCAATTCAAATATTCAAATTCCTTAATGTCCAATACCAAAATCTCGAGGTCCAATTTCATGTCGAACTCTCGTCGACTGTAATTTCAATTTATCTTAAATTAACGGGCAACTCTTGT
This sequence comes from Rhodomyrtus tomentosa, assembly GCA_028455895.1. Taxonomy (NCBI): domain Eukaryota; kingdom Viridiplantae; phylum Streptophyta; class Magnoliopsida; order Myrtales; family Myrtaceae; genus Rhodomyrtus; species Rhodomyrtus tomentosa. Next base: position 33,151,216 of record JAPCWY010000009.1, on the reverse strand, counting down.
AGGCGCTACGCGTATCGACCTTGGGATTATTCTTAAGCTGTGGCGACTTTAGTTGTCATGTAATTGTGATGGTTTATCGTTCGTTCCTTCGATCCTGATCATCGAAACCCAATTTAGGAAATTCTTGCAAATTATATTCTGGTTAAGCGGAATTACTCGCGTCCCAATGTATAACGCTAGCAAGACATTCCATGATCGTCCTTAGATTGATCTCTACCGGCTCAAGATATTCCCTCGACAATCTTTATGGTTGAAGTGTCATTTCTCATTCAACTTCTCTAGGTCTACGTACCCGACTCCGCGTCAGTCTTTCCCTTTTGGTCAATTAACTCGGGAGTGATCAACTCCGAGCGAGTTACAACTGAAATACATCGATCGATATCCTTCCATTCAATAGCCTCGAGAAGATCGAAATTTCGAATGTTACAATTCTTCCTCCTTAAACAAATTTCGTTCTCGAAATTTGTCATTTTTCAATTATCCAATCTCATGGGGCACAGATGCCTCATCGCATTCTCATTTTTCAAAATAATTCCGTTCCTTAACAAACCGTTGCAATAATACGTTTTTTGGCACTCTTGCCATTTGACGTATCACTCCCTTCAAATGTTCTTTTGTACCATTAGAGATTCAAGGCTTTGTCAACTTGCCCTTTCTCAACTAAATCGAGTCATAACTCTTTCGACTCCTTAATTAAGCTCATGGTTACTCTCGTAGTAGCTCACTTTCGACTCCATTCGACGATTTCCAACAATCGTAGTAATCCATCTACCTTCAAAGTCATGTCTCTCTCTCTCTCTTGTCGGCATGTTTAATGCTCGACCACACGTTAGACTAATTCAGCCTTCAATCTATATCATCGATAGTGTTAAGACAATCTTGGCACACCTTTGTGTCATCCCAATGACCACCTTAATTCTCCATATTCTATTCATTTCCATACCCCTTAGACATCGGGGTCTAATCATGGCAATATTTCAATTCCTTTCTATCTTTCAGGCTTGATATTTCAGGTAGCCATCAATCTAGCCACGCGGCGAACTTCCAATTTAGAAATTGAATCTCTTATTTCTCGAGAGAAGATCTATCCCTCTATCACTGATTACACAATGCTCAAATTTCAATTATAAGCATCCGTTAAATAATTCATCATTCCTTAGCGATATGGATATCGTTGTAACAACATTTGGGCGACCTCTTCGTTCCACATGCCTTTTCACCAATTCCCTTTAGGCATTCGATGCTCTCAACTTCTTTTAGTTCACATAACTTTGAGGTCTTTCTTTAAATATGCTACATTCTCATATTTACAAGCAGTTTTACGCATCAACGTTGCCTCTTGTTCAATTCTTCTTGGGAAACTGCTACATTATACTCTTGTGATAGGTATAGTCTTGAAACATTCTTTCACCCAAACAATATTCTCCAACTTTATCACGAGGACACTCGCAAACCAATTCCAATCATGCTCTAAGCATTTCAACTCATATAGCATCATTGTCACGGCGTATTCACGCAATTCGTATCAGTTTGCCATGCAAAGCCTCAAATTCCCTTCTTATGCCATGTCATTATGATTCTTTTGACTGTTTTGATTCCAAACAGGAATGCCATTATCAGCTTAGTCGTCAACTTAACTCAAGTCCTCAAAGACTTATCTTGTTCATTTACCCATTTGAGTTACATTTCGTCATAAGTCCATTTCATCAAAGGACAGCTCTCGTGGGGAATCCTCCCATAATCCGTCTATAACAATCCATCAATCTCAGAAAACTTCAAGTTTCAACAACTCACATCGACTCTAGTCGATTCATTACTCATTCCTGTCCTCAAAGGCTCCACAGAAATTTCATTTCCCATAGATTTCAGAGCCAAAAAATCTTACCTTAACAGGTCCGCAGTTCGTGCGCCTTACATTTAGCATACAACGAGCATCTCCTTAGAGTTCATAGGATACTCTCAAAGATGTTCATGTTCCTCATGATTCCTTAAATGAGTTCAATCATCGCCTCTCAAGATAGTAACAATCCATCCAATTATTCCTTGGATACTCAATCAGACTATCATTAGTTTCTGTCTACAAGGTGTCGAATCTTCCAAACTATTCCTCACACTTTTCGCTTGAGAGCTCCGACCTCGACTCTCTGTTGCCACGGGTCTCCTTTAGGATCACACAACATTTTGTTCATTTTTTGTCATTCTTCTTTGAGGAAGCACCTTATTTTAACCGTTGGTTTTCCTAACCAGTCAATGCGACTTTATCTCAATTCCATTCGTTCCATTGACCGTCGACATTATCTTGGAATATAATGTTGTCTACAGGATAATTTCTCGTATTTCACTTCCAGAAATCATTTAAGTTCTGTGTCTTTTTTCTCAGTCTAGACGCTCCATCTTGATATCAAGACAATTAAGACTTTCTCTTCCTTTTACACTAGGGTCTCTTACCCTAAGAAGGAAACCATATACTTCTGTGACATTCTTTTATTTCGATTCTACCTTGACCTTCCCCTTCCATAGGACGTCAATCCTCGGGTTTGTGCAAACGACGGTGTTTTACTCCAGAATGTAAATGCCACCATGCTTTCACATTCTCCTTCCCATAACTCAGTCACCTCAAGTGACAATATCCGTTTGTCCTTGGTCTCCATCAGTTCACATATCGAATACTCAATTTGATTACCTCAAATCACTTTGCAAGTATTTTCTAAGTGCTCTTTTTGCTTACTAAATCATTCGCTAGAATTGCAACCAACCAGGACAATCATGTTAGTTCACTTTTATTTTCATCACCGACCATTTCATGGTCCAATTGCCCTTTAAGAACAATGTCCTATTTTTTAGGGAACAACAACTCATGATTTCATTTCTCATTGTTTCAGTTCAATCAACCGATCCCAAGAAATCATTAATTCAGGCAAACTAACATGTCAATTTTTTTTCTCGACTCCTTCCATAAAAGAAGAGACGGACTACCCATTTTTCATCATAGGTTTTACGCTAAGGTAATCAACCATTTTTCGTAGGCACGTTCCATATTTCATAATGAACATCTCTTTACTCGTAATCCATGAGCAGGAGTTCTCTTATTCGTAAGTCTTCCATCATTCTCTTTTTTTACTGAGTCACATTACTATTCCTCAAACTCAGGAATAACAACTAGCCATAAGGCTTTCAAATTTCAGTCCACTTAGGGACTTCACGTCTCATTCAAAGGGTTCTTGACCACTTTCAGTACACTTAGACAACCTGGAGGACTCCGCCTCACGCTGGTCGTTCATCATCTGATCTTTGCAAAACTATCATGATCTAAACAACCTTTGCTCTCAAACAATCCCAGGAAAGTACTTCCATTAAACAACTCAACAGGGGTAATCTAGGCAGATATCATGCCTTCGAGGAAAACTTTTTCCTTGGTGACCTTTCACCAATCATCAATAGTATCGTAAGGTTAATACTGCGAGGGTCACTTTCTTTTCTCAGTGTATCCACAATCTCTAAGGTTTCCTTATCAAGATCCCCAACCCAGAGAGAAACAATTTCAAATCTCATCCCTCCATCAAACTCAGTTAATCTCAACCTTATGCATAACTTTACAAGCTTTTCAAAACTCTCGTGGTTCTTCCCATGCATTCAATTTAGAAAGGATTAACTCAGAGTCACCTTTATGGTGATTTCTATCATTTAACTCATCAACACTAGCATCTGTCACCACAGTGACTTAGGTAATCATGGCAGCTCCTCACGAGCCTGCCTACCCAACAAATTTTCTAATTTCCATTTAAAGCTCTCACGACCCGTTCAACTCTTGGGTCTCACATGATTAGCAAAATCGAGCCATCCACTCTACTAATCCTCATATTCCAGTCGCTTATCTTTACTCAATTCTTATTATCCATCTCAGTTCTTGGATCTTCCCATATCTTCCATATTCGAGCCAAGTGCTCATCTAGCGACCGTATCTTGGTCGTTCAACCTTATTAGGTTCTCATGTTACTTGAACTACTATGATTCCCTCCAAGAATCAAAGACTTAAGTCATCAAGGTCTAGCAGTCTCAGGCTGCTCATCTCATCATCTTTCACCATTAACCATCAGTGGTTCCCAAACAACTCTCAACTAGTTGTTCATTATGCAAGGATTCCAAATCATCATCAGTCAATGACTATTCAACTGGCCAGCCTCAACAAGACGATTTCTCAAGTAACAACCATTATTAGGCAAGCCTCAACTAGGCTAAAGCTTAACTAAGTCAACACCAAGCAAATAATCACGACATCACTTTCATGAGTTAAATTCTCATACTAGAAGTATAAGGCATCTGCCACTCTATCATAAACACGACAAGCTATCTCATTCTCAATAGGCATCAGTTCAATGGGTATAAACCTCACATGCCATCAAATCTCTCAGTTAGACCTTGGCCATAAAATTCACATGACACCAATAATAAAACACGCCTAACACTCCAATAACAAACATCAATTTTTTATTTCAAACGGCATCCTCTGCCAAGCACGAAGCTTTTAACCATGCCAATCACAAGCGTTATTGTAAATGCAATGCCACTTTTGATCATTCATTGGGGAATCCATCTCGTGCCATATATGGCTTAACCACAATTGGACTTAACGTGATACCTAGACTTTTCCTTTCAAGTTATGGCTTGGGTCATTCCTGCCTCTTGCCATCTTAGAAGCCTACCAAGAGCCACTCTTTGTTCGAACCTTTCTGTCCCGGCGATCACTCCCCCTCTTCATCAGATCATGGTCATTACAGGTTGTCCCAAGTCATATATCTACAGAGAAAGCCCCGTTCCACACGTCCCATACCATGCTTTATTATAGTTTATAGGTATCCCATCCACTTGTCTCATACCAAACGACAGTTTATTAAGTCCAACCGCAATAAGTTCATGCATGCACCCTCATCAACTTTCATTTCATAACCACAAACACATGCACAACATGTTCGTTCTCACCACTTGTCACACCACAATTGTTTTCACATCAAGCCTCAATTATAAAAAACCTCTGGTTCTACTAATGACTATCATATCTCACAGATCAATTGCCTATATACAACCATATACCTCAAGTTTAATGCTATTCAAGCTAGATCCATATGCATTCGATCACAACTATCCTTTAATCACAATTTTCCTTACACGCTTTCCTGTATACACCTTGTCTCATACCATCCAAGGCTGTCAATAGCAATCGATAACTAAATCATCAAGATACAACGGAATTCGACTTTAAATTTGCTAATGCCAGTCGTCTCTTTATAACTCATATTCCCCAATTTGGGTCATCGACAACCACGATCACAATCATATACTCCAATTGACCCTTCATTCATCAGTTATTCTCTAGCAACCTCAAGCACAATTACTATCTCAAAATCCATGCTCATGTCTCTTCAATTTCTACTTGCTTCCTTGTGAACCTCAATCACACAATTACCCAAGATCATCGATTAAAATCAATACTAGAACCATTAGAATACCTCATAAGTTTAAGCCTATAATCCTCAAGATTTAGCAATACATGCTTAATCTTAAAGGTATCACTAGCTAATTGTCCCCAAGTTATCGCTCCTTGTCGTTCCAAACCTCAATCACCATGGATCGAGTTGACTTTGCTCTGATGCTACTTAAACGGAGATGTCACGCCCCGAACCCGGAGAGCACGCGAACATCCTACTTGGTTGTTGATCTTCAATAATCTCCCAAGATCCCTCGACTAATTAATCTCAACTCCAACATAATATAAAGTCACGAAAGTAATTAAACAGCTCCATACAAATACGCAATCAGATGACTCAGGGCAAAATGGTATACTTCTATATTTAATAAAGTTCTCCTCAGAAGTTATCGCAATCAAGTACACATAATTCAATTTCTTAAATCTTCAAAATTCAGATACAATCCCTAAGGCCACAAAATACATAAAACCATTCATTCCATTACTTGATCGAGAGCTCATCCTCATCTTGCATGTATTTCCATCTTCAAAGACCTGAAAAAACTTAACACCCCACTGAGATGAGATATATATATCTCAGCAAGTGAAACCTAAATCTATACCTGAACACTAGTCCAGCTAGACCACAATCGCACTTGCTATTAGATGCAGGCAATCAACAATAGCACATGGCATCAAACAAACAGGAATATCAACAGCCAAACATGGATGAACAATATAATCAATCACACTCAACTTCAGGGTCTCAATATGCAAACACACGCAACACATACACTGCAGCCACTACTTTCTCATCCACCCACATACTCCTCTAGCACTCCTGCCACCTGACATTACTGGGGTTATCAGACCAAACGATGTCCACGTACCACAGGGGGTTATCAGACCAATTGGTACTCTCTAGATTTACAGCCACTTAATGCCACCAGGGTCATCAGACCAATCGACATTCTCATTTTCATTCAATTTCACTACCCTTCGATACCACCGTGGTCATTAGACTAATCGGTATTCTCATCATTGTTCACCGTAAAATAACACTCGATACCACTTGGGTCACAGGCCAATCGGTATCATCAGGGCATCAAGCCAATGCGATCTCTGGGGCCACAGACCAATGATCGCGGGGCAATACAACCCGTTCATATAACATAGTCATTATAGCCATCTATATAGCATAAACATAATAACAAGTTCAACAACAGGGCATCATAGCCAACTTAATAAACATGGCATCATAGCCAAACCATCTTACCAAACCCAATAGACATGATAGCCATTTCTTATCACTGGGGCTCTCTAACCATTCTAAATCCCAATTACCAATCATAATATACTCACCACATAATTGCACCAGACAATTTAAGCCACAGATTTCACCAATCAGTCAATTCATTCCATCACTCTATCCAACAGTGTTCTAATGCTCAAGTAAGCATTTAGGAAACACTACCTCTTCAATTGAGCTAGAGTTTTCACTCAAAAAGAGACTCTAAGTTCAGTCCACAGCCGGCCAAAGCAAAGCAAGTGTACGGCCCTAAGAAAAATTCACAATTCCACCATTAAAACTCTTCCAAATCCAATTCCATCAAGTAACCACCTCGGTAACACATTACATTATGTTTTAAGATGCCTTACCAAGAATTTTACCACAAGGCGACGCTTCCACGAACCACTAAAGGGCTCGGTTCACTCGGTCCTTAAGCAGGGTAGAACCGGTCCTAAATCAATCACACCAAACAACCCTTAACTTACTTCTATACTCCATTCCCTCATGCACACACCTTTTCAACACATCACTATATGTTCTTAAGTGTCTCACCGTGAAATTTGGAGCAAGATGACTTTTTAATGAGCCTCAAAGGGCCTTGGTTCCAATCGGTTTGCAAGGGGACAGATTTTATCCCTTGTAATGACATACAATTTCAACCATTTGAACTCCCACAAATTCTCAATCTCAACTTGGTAAACTCTTATACTATGAGTTTAGAAGAGCTCACCGAAAATTTAAGGTCATTTGGAGTCTGAAAGCTCCCAAAAACCCAGCCTCTCCAAAATCGGGTCAGATTTTGACCTTTGCCCACTCAACATATCTACGGGACAAATGACTGGTCAAACTAAGCTCATAATACCTTTTTAGAATGACAAGATGGTAAGATTTAAGATGGCGATGCTTTTACCTCAATCTGATGTCGAAAGACCAAGTTATGACCGAAATAGTGAAGACATTTTTCCCTGTCCGCGAGAAGCTCTTCTCGACCGAGAGCAAAATTGAAGAAGAAGATGATGTTGAGAAATGGTGGCCAGCCAAAAATGAAGAGAGAGAGCTTTTCCACCCCAATAATACACTTTGGTCAAATGAGAAGATTGGTAGGTGAGGTTTAATTAATGCATAACCTCTTTAATGGTGACACTTGGTAAGCTTTCATTGGTTGCTTTATTGATTTTGACTCCCTTTGACCACATCCACGCACTATTTTCGACAGCCATATAGAGGGTTAAATGATCAAAATGATCCTCTAAATTTCTTAAGGCAAGGCCAAAGGTCGAGGGGCAAAATGGTCATTTAGCACTTTTCGTCTAAATTCTATTTTTTTCAGTATAAACCACCATCGATGAGGCGACGTCCATTTCAATTCAAATATTCAATTTCCTCAATATCCAATGCCTAAATATCGAGATCCAATTTCATGTCGAACTCTCGTCGTCTGTAATTTCAATTTATCTCAAACTGACGGGCGACTCTTGCAGGCGCTACGCGTATTGACCTTGGGATTATTCTTAATCCGTGACGACTTTGGTTGCCATGTAATTGTGAGGGTTTATCGTTCGTTCCTTCGATCCTGATCATCGAAACCCGATTTAGCAAATTCTCGTAAATTACAAACTGGTTAAGCGGAATCACCCGCGTCCCAACGTATAACGCTAGCAAGACATTCCATGATCGTCCTTAGATCGATTTCTGCCGGCCCAAGATATTTCCTTGACAATCCTTATTGTTAAAATGTCATTTCTCATTCAACTTTCCTAAGTCTACGTATTCGACTCCGCGTCAGTCTTTCCCCTTTGGTTAGTTAACTCGGGAGTGGCCAACTCCGAGCGAGTTACAACTGAAATACATTGATCGATATCCTTTCATTTAATAGCCTCGAGAGGGTCGGAATTCAGAATGTCACATTCTCTCCAGCTTGACAGGTTCTTTCTCAAGGGGACTTCGCCTCTAGACCTAATTGTCTTTCTTACCAAATGGTCTTGATGTTAGTGTCTGTGATGCCAAACCTTCTGCTCGATCATCCTTGAAGTTCCTTTGGTTGCTTTTCATTAGCTGAAAACGTCTCTTAATGGTTTGGTAAGATGCTTGACCAGGCAAGTTAGTTACCGACCATTTCTCCTTAAGAGGATTGTATGGAACCTTGACCGTCTTTTTCTTTTACATATCCTGTAGAACTGGATCTAGTGGTGGTTATCAAACTCATCTCCCCAACCAGTTAGTTCAAATGGCAATGATGGAGTCAGATGTGTCTCCATAATACACCACACAATCAAACTTTCCGCTATGGGATCCCTTTCTTGGTATCGCTGCCATATATTCTTCTTTTTCCCAGGCTTTCACGGGGTCTCATCTTCTTCAAAAGCTTGACTTTTGATCTCATGATCCGGAGAATCTCGCTTTGGTTGGCCAAGGTAAACTACCTTCCTGCCAGTCAGCTCATCATTATCTTTCTTCTCTGGCACCTAGATTAGTTGTTCTGGTTGGACTTTGTCCCTTCTCAATTGCAAAGAAGAACGCCTAGTCGATACTACCTTAGACCTTATCTGTGGTTGACCTTCTCTGCAAGCGAATGATCCTGATCTATTTCTTCCTCTTGTACCTCTCAAAAATTGAAACCTTAGAGCTTCCCGATCCTGGTTGCTCAGTTCCTATTGACAACGAGGACAAAGTCTTTTGTCATCATACCTTGATGACTCATGGACATTAATCATGTCGATCATCTTCGGGAAAAGGTCTGTGTCTACTTCTATTGGAGCTTTGTCTTTGTATTCAACAAACTTAATCTTGCCTTGGCGAATTATCTATTGGATTCTCTTTCTAAAGACAAATTCACCATGTCATGAGTAATAGAATGATGTCATTTGCAGTACCTTTTACCTGCCAACTCCTCTTTGGATGGGATTGCTTGCCCTTCAGTTAACTTGAGTAGACCATCTTCCAATAACAAGTCAAATATCTCATCTTGCTTAAAGATGTCAAATGAGTAGTTATTCTCTCTTTCCCCTTAAACTTGGATATATCTCTCACCTTTACTGGTTTAAGAGCTGGGCACACATATGACTTCTCAAGTAACATGGTTGCTGCTGCTATCTCATTTCTTCTTCTGCGAGATCGTTGAATTCGGTACTTTTAGCAAGTGCCACTATTTGGCGATTATCCTTCATCGGTTTCTTCAACAAATGCTCATATATAGAAACTCGTGTAGTTAACTGAAAGAGATTATCAAAAACTTATCCCTCAAACCTCTCCTTCAAATTGATCTTTAGCCCATTAAAGGCTAAATCAGTGAGTTCTATCTCAGCAAGAGAGGTTAAACATATGTTTCTGGACTTCTTAAAACGAGCAATAAATTGATCTGCCGTCTCAGTGTTGCACCGATACATCCTTCCCAAATCGGCCACAGTTATCTCTAGTATCGATTGGTAAAATTGAGAATGGAACTATCTCTCTATCTAAGTCCATGTTTGAATGGAGTTCGCAGGCAAGCTCTTGTACCAAGTAAACGCTGTTTTCGACAAAGATAATGGGAACAACCTCAATCTTAGATATTAATTGGTCTCAGCCTCTCCACATTATGCTAGGAAACGACCCACATGCTCCACAGTTGATTGATCTTCTTCTTTTGTGAACACAACAAAGTCTGACATCTTGAAACTCCTTGGGTATGGGATGTTATTAACCCAGTCAAGATGTAGTTTCCTACACACAAGTCTTAAAGCCCTTCTTTCTGCTCCCAATTATTGCATTACCAACTTAGCCACTTGGTCTGGGTTCTATGGCCTTGTTGACCCATCCAAGGATCCTTCCCCTTAGGGTCAGCTTGCTGCGGTCTATTCATCCCTTGATAGTCCACATTTAAGTTAATGGGTGGTGGTGGCCTGTAGAGAGGGTTCTCTACAATGTGCGGATATACTTGGATTGTAGGAGGCCTCATAGGATGACATTAGACATATTCAGTAGTCGTGACACATTTAGCACTGCTTGTGGATTTGGAACAATGGATTTAATCACATTAACTTTAATAGTAGCAGTTTGAGGGAAATTTAACCACTCACTCTATTCACTAAATTTGAAGGTGTTGAATTCTTTGGCCTTGGTACGATTCTCAAAGGGGATTGTAAGTTCTATCCCCCACCACTATTACGTTCAACATTAGGAGACCCTGATGCTGGGGGAAATGGTATAGTGCTTAAAGAACTCATATAAAAAGGAGGAACTTGGGATGACGGACCAGGATGATATTACCTCATTCATGATATTGATCATCATTGGCCTTATCCTATCGGTCACATGACGCACCATGTGATTCGCGAGTATGTTTTGTTGTTCCTCGAACATCCTTTTCATCGTAGCCATGAATGTTGCGTCGAGTGTCAACACACGAGTTTGTTCCTCAGTTAACTACTGTGGTATGTCGGCATTACGAAAGGGTAGTCTTCAGCCTAGTTGGCAATTGAATGCTCTGATCGTGCACCCTTGTATGGATTGTTGACATTGTCAACTTGTGCTCCTTATGGTTGATTTCTCGTTCTCACGATTTCTCCAAACCACGATGGTCCCACTAGGCGTGCCAAAAAGCTTATTTTACAACAAGAAAATTTCATCGAAATTAATTCACTGATTTTTATTAAGTCGGTCAGGTGACTCAATTCTCAAAGAAGTTTTGGATGCATAACATATCACAAAGAGAAGGTATGTAAATGAGTGGAAATTGATAGATTGAAGGTAGATTTGAGATCAACAAAAGAGTTTGAGTTACATTACAATACTCCTAAGAAAACTGTAAATGACTGGGAAATAAACGAGGTTGTAGAAATAGAAAGTGCAGGGAAGCTTAGAGTACGGTGAAATCTAAATTGCAAGGGAAATTAAGTGTTTTTGCATGTGTTGTTCATCTGTCTCTTCTTTTCATCCTTTGGGATATTTATATTTCATTGCGTCTTGCAACCACTTAGTCAGTTGTCTTTATGTCTTCAAATCTTTGAATCTTGACGCCTTCAATAATTGCCCTTTTTTGCCCATGTTCTTCATTGCTTTTGTCCGCAAAATTGATCTTCAACTGCTATGACTTTGAATTTGAATATTCTAAGCAACTTCCCATGATCTGCTCATGCCCATCACTTTCGCCTCCTAATAAATTCCTAGTGATGTGGCTAACTTCATAACTTACTACTGACGTCACTAACTTTTTTGATCCATAGCCTTCTTTATGCTTGCAACTATTACTGGACTTCTGTGATATTTTAGGAAGTTTTGGAATCATGACTACTTACCGAACCTTGAGATTTAATAGCCCTGTTATCCACTTCCCGAATATCAGATTCTTGCAATTTTCAGCATGTTGCAGTCAACTTGCCAAACTTGAGGAAGTCATTTGCTATTTTTTATTTTACCGAATCAAGATCGAATCGAGATTTAATGACCTCCATGCCTGCTCTACGTATGTGTTTATTAGCTAGTGTCAACATGGATCTTCAAATGACTTTGTTCTTGAGGGACATTCCTGCAAAACTTTTATGTTGAAACTTCCTCTTTTCCTTTTTCTTCTTTTTCGAATTGGGAGCATTGCTTCGATGCTCATTGAATGTCTTGTTCGCTTTGATAACCTGTGATATAGAAAGAAATGCACTCCGTCATATGAGCAGACTTTATCTATAGTTTACTTTTTAACTTTCCATACGAGGTGTCTTGATTGATACACAATTACCTCGAAATAATTTCCTTTCTCAGAGACTTAATTTATGGATTAAGAATTTGATTATATGAGTGAATAAATCTTCTCAAATCTCCGATCTTTCAACCTCAATAGCTCAATTGGAAAATTTTACTCAAAGGAAAACAAGCGTAAAGAGGATATCAAGTCTTTCCAACAATCGAAAACTTTTTGTCAGAATGACTTGATACATGCACCCTTCTGACACGCCACCCGGGAATTTTTTTTTTTTGGTCGAAGGAAAGATTCTACCATTAATAATAAAAAGAGTTACACAAAATGATTTCAAATTCCTAAAGACAATAAACAAAGTAAATTATGCGGCTAAGAGCATACTCTCACCCTCCAAGACTAGATTTGATACCAAAATCTTTCGGCGGCCAATCACCAAAGGCACACACTGAGACCTCCAATTACCGAATGCAAGAGCTTGCGGTGCACGTCCAAAATTGATGACTTCACCATCAATGCCGAGCAATAACGCCGACGGCAGTATGCTAAGAGAATATGGGTCATAAATTTGCAGTAAACTCTTAAATTTATACCTAAATATAGATCGGGAGAGCAAAATAGTTAGATCTAGATTTAAATCTAAATCGGGATAGAATAGTAGGTTAAATAGCTACAGAAAATTATTTATATCCATAAACTCCCAAAACATAGTGGGAGAGAAAAGACTAGCATAAAAAAACCGATGACATTCGAGGGCTTCAGCTTGACGATATGCTCCTGGAGGCCGACGAACTCTTGAACAGGGGTGCATGAACCAGATTAAGCTTTCGAAACACACCCCACTAAGAAGAAAGAGGGGCTTTTGTCACCGAAGCGGAAACCAAGACCCTTTGTTCAGCTTCGTTCCCAAAATAAATGTTAGTCGATGGAGAGATTTTTGCCGCAAAACTGACCCATGAGAGTTGCCGTTCCACGAGGGATCTGTCCTTCTCTGCAGGTCGCCGAAACAGATCGAGGAAAATGGTTGAAGAGGAAGAGAGGGGGATAGTTGGAGGTTGGGGGTGATGGCGAGGGGAAAGGGAAGCCCAGTAAAAATAGACCAGAGGAAGGGAGGGAGGGAGAGAGCTAGTAGAAAAAGGGAGGCGGCGCTGCTGGTAACCGTAGGGAGCGAGGGGAGAGAAAAAGGCTATTCAAAATTAGTAAAAACGCTTTTCGCCACCCTCAGATTCGCTTCCGAAAGTTTTGCGTCCTAAAATTACGCTCGGTAAATCTTGCACCGCAAAAAGATAATCAGTACTATTGGCCCAATGGGCCATCAAGCCTCCCCTCAGGCCCAAGCATTCAGCCTTGTAAAACGTTGCAATGCGCCTCTCTTTATAATAAGCTTGCCATTACTTTCTTTGATTTTGGCTGATGTGGGATAAGATTTTTCTTTCACTGCAGCAACTTCCAAACAGTGCATATGAAACTTTCTATCACTTTCTCTATTTTTTTGCTCCCACCGAATATGTGATGTTTAAACGTATATGTGATGTTTGGATTTATAAAAATGACAATTTAAATATATATATATATATTTAATATATAACGTATTTCAGCGTATCGAAAATCTCTATTTTTTTTTTAGAAATCACTTATCGGCGTATCGTGTCCCGTATCATATCGATGCTACATAGGTGTTAGAGAATAATGACATCGACACAATATCTTCGAGTCCCGTTATAGGCAACCATATCCTTGTTAATCACTAGACAATCTAGAATAAGGGTCCATCTCTATTGGAATCAAGAGCTGACTTGAGAAGTGTGAAACAAATTTTCTGCTAAGATAAGTATTGTAGATCTTAAAAAATTATGGAGAGATATTGACATTAATATAAATGATTCAAAATACTCATGCACTTCTTAAGATTTTGTTCAAATTGAATTAAAATGAGTCAAATTATAGGGGGGAATATGCAAAGTAAAATTCAAAAAACATCTACATGGGAGGGAATGGTGTAAGTACTTCCAAAGGTTGTGGGTATGCCTCAATCCCATTGAATATATGGTCAATAAAAGCCACGTTGGCTTTGCCGAGAAACCCAGGTACGATGATTGGTCATACCTGTCATGGCCTTTGACTCACCCTAAGCTGAGACGAGCCCATTCTTATTCCCCATTTCACCCCCCGAGCCTCTTGAGATTTACGGATTCTCAGTTCATTTATTGCAGATAAATCCTAATTAAGGCTTATGAAGGGCAAAGATTATAGTTTTTTTTTTTTTGTCATCTAGTCAAATTTACGCCCTACTTATTTCCTTTTTTCCAATCTATGAATTGTGCAGCGTAAATTCCGACTCTTTTTTCGATCATATATATATATATGTCGACCCTTTATATTTGCGCAACATAATGTTTCGATGATTCATTATAAATTGTCACGGGCCGCGCTATTTTGTGACGCGACATATAAAATGTCAATGAGACTAGAGAGTCCGTCCACGTGACTTTTCAAAGAAATTCATGTCTTAATCATGATTATGTTCGTTAAAATATTGTAGTTATTCTTAAACGTAGGGGAAGGCAATGGCAATGGGATCAGTCATTTCTTCGAGCTTCCATTCTCTCTCCCAACGTACAAAGCATATGTACCTTTCTTCGCTACTCTCTCTTCCTTAACTTTTCACTTGCCTCTCTCTCTATAACACCCTGCGAAAATTGTGCAAAACTAGCTTTGTGGCGATTGCTTTCGCCACTCCCCGTCTTAGTTCTTCCGTTGGCATCGGCTGTCCGTTCTCCTTGTTCCTCCGTGAGCTTTGCTTGAATGGCGCCGGTCGTGGATGCGGAGTACTTGAAGCAAATCGAGAAGGCTCGCAGACTCCTCCGCGCCCTCATTTCGAGCAGACAGTGCGCTCCCATCATGCTTCGCTTAGCGTAATGATTCTCACGTCCTTTCTCTTCTGCCTTGTTACGCCTTTCTTTTCAACGAAGTAAAGTTCGCTTGGAGGTTGGTGAGTTCACGAAACTTGTTAGATTGCAAGCGACCGGGCGCATACACGGTGCCTTAGTAGCGTTTCGTGCATATTTCACCCATTTAGGACTTCTTCAGTTGAGTTGGTGGCTGATGGTTATGAAATCGGCAGGTGGCACGACGCGGGAACTTATGACGCCAGAACAAAGACGGGAGGGCCTAACGGCTCGATACGGAATGAATCCGAACTGAAACATGGCTCGAACAATGGATTAAAAATTGCTGTTGATCTATGTGGTGGGCTTCCGCCGGCACATTCATAATAAGTTCATTCTACGTTTTTCTAGGGACTTTCTCTCTTCAAGTCTTTCTACTTCTATTTTGTTTCAGAAGAAGTCAAGGCTAGGTGTCCGCAAATTTCCCACGCAGATCTTTACCAGGTAACTGTCTTTTTCATGGATTTTTGCCTTCTTGGTTAATAGCTTTGTATGGAATTGCTATTTATGGTAACTTGAGCAGATAGGACAGTCTTCGTGAATTCAAATTCGAGACAAAACCTTTCAGACGTTGCGAACTCACAAGTTCAGCTATAATTTGCTTTTCAGCTTGCTGGGGTTGTTGCAGTTGAGGTCACAGGCGGCCCCTCCATCGCCTTTGTCCCTGGAAGAAAGGTAAATCGGCGGAAAGAATTCTTGAGGGCAGATGATTTATGCATCGCTTATATCAACTGATTCGATTCTACATTAGGATTCTATGGTGTCTCCAGAGGAAGGCCGTCTGCCAGATGCTGCTGAAGGTACGTTATAATCAGCAATTCTTAAGATCGTTCACTAAAAACCTTAGGTTGAACAATTGTATGCATCAGTTAGCAGAGATCCTAAGATTTTCCGCAATGCTCTTGATTTATTCCTTGGTCATCTTGACACAGGCGCATCACATTTAAGGGAAGTTTTTTATCGGATGGGCCTGTCTGACAAGGATATTGTAGCGTTATCAGGAGGCCATACCTTGGTAGATATCGCAGAAGCCCTAAATCCAGAGTTCTTCACTGTGGTCCTAGCAGTTTGTACATGATCGAATGTCCTGTTTTTTATTCTTCTCTGAACTTGTAGGGAGGGGCACATAGGGATAGATCAGGCTTTCATGGACCCTGGACCGAAGAACCGCTTAAGTTCGATAATTCTTATTTTGTGTAAGAGATGATCATGCTTTGATCGCACAATTCTCCATTCATTCACCCTCCACTTCTGCCAGATGAACTTTCTAGCCAATCTTACCTGGCATTGTGACTGAAATATGCAGGGAACTTCTGAAAGGAGACTCAACTGGACTTTTGAAACTTCCGACAGATAGGGTTCTAGTGGAGGATCCAGAGTTTCGTTGCTATGTGGAGCTCTATGCCAAGGTACTATTGATTAACTGGGGGACCTTCGGAACATCGATTTTGCATGTGTTATTAAGTTGTGCTGGAAAAGGGCAATGGAAGTTCATTCTTTGATTAGCTGGGGGCCAATGGAATTTCATTCTTTGTGAGAGTTCTTCTTTGTGTTCTCTTTTTCATTTTTCTGCACGGCACGCAGGATGAAGAAGCCTTCTTTAAAGACTATGCAGGGTCGCACAAGAAGCTGTCTGAGCTAGGCTTCTTCACTCCGGCTTCCTTGGTCTTAATGCTACTGGTGAAGCTGAAATCAGGATTTGTTGCAGCCTGTTCTTGGAAAAGTGAAATGAAAAAGAAACAGCAAAATGAATAGCGCGTGGTTTTTCATTGTAAGGGTCGAAATGTTGTCCAGTTCGTTTGATGTCGATTTCTCACACAATTCAGGAAATGCATCTGTTATTATTCAGAAAAATATGTGCCATTTTATTTGACAGGCTTACATAAAAATTAACAGGGAACAGTTCAGTGGGGAGAAGTACTAGGACTCTGCCCTACTTCTTCTGCGTTGATACCAACTACAAGACGGTACTAGGACTCCCCTCCTCAACTAGAAGGAATGAAATTTAATAGGAGAACAAGTTTATCTCCAACCTAAAATAAAATTATATAAATTAATAAACTACGACTGAAGCTAGTTAAGTCCTCTCTTTGTTCAGGCCCTTGGACTCAGCGAGAGTGTAATATCCTGGAAAACCTTGAGCCTAGTTAAGTCCTCTCTTTGTTCAGGCCCTTGGACTCAGCGAGAGTGTAATATCCTGGAAAACCTTGAGCCTCTTGTCTATCTTCTTGGGGACATTCCAAGCGCTGTTGTTGTTGTTGTTGCTGCGGCTGCCATTGGTCTCTACCGTCTTTCCAGTTTCCTTACTCTGACCTAGAACTGCAGCAAGAATAGCCTCTTCAAAGTCATCATTGTCAGGCAACAACTCCATCAGATTCTCCGACTTCTCCTCGGGCGAAGCGGACAGTCTTCTAGTTCTCGACTTGTTCTCTGTTTTCTCGGGCTGCCCCACGAACGGCCTCGCTGCTTCGCCGAATCTCATGCCGTTCGCCGCATTCCCAGACCTCGTCCTCTTGAGAGTCTCATGGTTGCTGAACTCAACCCCAAAGGCCTCCTTTTCCTTCGCGGGTTTCGTCGAATAAAACGGCGGGGCATCTTTGTTGAGGGAATTCAAATTCCCATTAAATGTCAGAGATTTCATGAATCTCTGCTGCCCCAGCCCTGTCGTCTGGTTCGTAATAAAATTAGTGTCGATATTCTCATCCCCGAAATCGTCTTGTGATTTACTTGAATTGGCGTGATGATGATCCTTGCAAGGCTGAGGCTGCCAAATCGACGACGAACCAAGGAACGCATCAAATAACTTGCTCTTCTCGACCCGGTCTCCTCCTCCCTGGTTCATCAGATCGGACTCGAGGTCTTTGAGCATCTGCTGTGCCCTTTCATAGGCTTTCAGGTGCGAATCAACACCTCGAGGCCCATCAGCCATGGCCGGTTTCACCCGCCGCAGATTCTCTTTAGCTTCGGTAATCCTGCCTTGTTTCATCAAGCAGATGCCCAAATTGCACATCTTGTTGTTGTCTGGCGCGATTATGAGTGCTCTCCTGTATGCATCTTCTGCTTCAATGTAATTGTTCTGCTGCATTAGTGCCCAACCCAAGTTCCCCTAAAGCCAAAAAGACATCAGTTCCGTTCGAGTGCGATGAACTTCAACATGTTTGACCTTGCAATGTCGCGAATTGACAGTACCCTAGACGCAGGATCTGGCATAAAAGTAGAATTTGACACGCTAGTGGACTCTTACCAGCAACCGAGTCGCTTCCTGCTCCACGGAGACTTGAAACTTTTTGCCTTGAGAACGAGCAGTTTTGGTCCGCTTCCCATTGAAGGCAAGCCCTTGCTGAATCAAGTACAATTTATGCTTCAGAAGTGCAATTTGATCATCCAATCTCCCACATCTCTGTCAACATTGAACACAATTGAAGGACGTAAGATATTAAATTGCTAGCTATTAATGTCCACTGTCAAGAGCTTAGGAACTATGCGGAACTGTGCGGTTTTTGCTAAAATGAAGTGATTATAGACCTTGTAAAGATCCAGTAAGATGTTGTCGAGAGACTCCTGAGCCTGATCCGAACAGCGACACCGCAGTGATTTGATGGCTTCAATTGCTTCTTCAGCCCTGTTCTGTTGCTTCATCACAATGGCCATGTCCTTGAGAGCACTGTCCACTCTATCTCCGGCGTTAATCGCCGCCCAAAACAGAGGTATCGCCTTCTCTGGATCCTTATCCACCAACTGACCAATAAAAAAAAACACAGACAAGAAAACCCATCAAAACAAAACATCCACAAAAATTGAAACTTCGATGAATTTCTGAGGTGAGCCAGATGCGTACCTGGACGTTTTTGGCTCTAACATAAGGCGTGTCGCCCACCGGGACTTTGTGGGAGATGTGGAAGGACTCGGACCGGGTTCGCGAGACCCCGAGCGGCTTTGCGGGCGACGAAGGAGCAGATTTGGTGGGTCTAAATCCAGGAGGAGCATTCCGCATATCTTGCAACATCTTTTTATCAGAAAAAGGCTCTTTCGTTTTGTTTTCACGTTTTCGCAGTTGCGGCAAAGTTAAGATTCACAAGACGAAGCAGATACTGGAATGCTTCTGAGAGAGAGAGAGAGAACTTCTGAAGGAGATCAGTAAGTGCAGGGGGGAGGGAGACGATGGAGAGAGAGTTTGGAAGGATGTCCCATATAGAGGAGAGAGTTCCCTATTTTGAAAGATTTGTGACCGTTGGAGTGACCGTTCGCGGAACTAGCCGTTGCGTTTTGGGGGCTCTTTAGTCTTTGACTATCATTCTTTTGCTCATTATTTTATGACGCCGAGGAAGATTAATTATTTGCGTTGATCGCCTTGATTTTCGTAGACATGTGAAATTTACCCCCCCATATTCTTATGTTATTCTCTGCCTTTTCTTTCTGCTAGCAACCTGGGATTGTTTGTCTGAAAGCCTTTATTTCGGTTTTGCTATTTTCCCTTCTTGACGGAAAAAAAAAGGAATTTACGTGGTAATTTTTTTTTAGCAACGATTGAATTAGGCATTTCATTTGATCAAAATTTGACCAAAAAAGAATTAGGTATTTCTTTTCTGGAAAAAAAAAGTTAAAAAAACGTGGTTTCCTCTTTTTTGTTTTTCAATAGAAATAATAAGAAACCATAATATTGAAAGAATTTATATTACTTGCTTCTGTTTTGAATCGTACCAAGAATAAGAAACTAGAGTCATGCAAAATATGTAATTTGGAATTAATGTGTAAGCACGTTCTTAATATAAATATGAAAGTCGAAAAAGAATAGTTTACTCCATACATTTTGTCTTTCCCTATTTAAGATGAAACACTGTAAAAAAAAATTCTAAACTTTTTGTAATTATGTTAATTTAATTATAAATCTTTTGTATTTATAACAATACAGTCATTCTGATCAATTTTTACTTAAATTACTGATGTGGTGTGGCAGGTGTTGGCGTGGCCAAATTTTAATAATATTTTGATAATTTTTTTTTATCTTTTTAATTTAATTTATGTTTTTCTTTTTTTTTGGCACCTTCTTCTTCCAAGAAGAGAAAAAAAGAAAGAAAGGAATAATTAATTTTTTTTGGAAATAATAAAATATTATTTAAAATTGGCTAGGTCAGCGCCGGGTCGCGCCATGCCAGTAATTTCCGGCTAAAATTAATCGAAAGGATTGAATTGACACGAATTCAAAAGTTTAGAATTGAATTACAAAAAAAAAATCCTAGCATTAAATTGAGATAATTGCAATAGATTTAGGAATTTTTTGGTAATTTTTCACTATTTAAGATATTCCTCTTTCTTACCAAAAAGGAGGTTATTACTATTTGTACAACTATGGGTAGATTAGTTTTTTTTTTTTTTTTTTTTGGGTACAATGTTGATTAACTAATTTTACTAGAAGCAGAATTGACTTTTACTTCTGATCTTATGAAATCTAAGTCTTGTAGTTACATACATTTCGATTTCGTGCAGATCTGAGGTTTCTAACACCCGACTTTGACTCTCAAATCGAGCCATAACATTTTCATAATTTTCAAAAACTTGAATAGTATTTTTAATTTTGATGGGATTTTTTGTTTTTTAAATTTTAACGTTCAAGTCATCCTGTATAAAAAGTAACACAAGACAGGAAAAGCACGCGCAAGCTCTTTCGCGGTCTACTCGACAAGGGATTTCCACACATCCCCCGGCTTTCCATCGTTCCAGTAAGTTAAAAATTCCACCCGAAGGATGGTGTAAATCCGTCCTCATCTTCGGTATCAACCCCTCGATAGCCACACACTCGTAAAAAAGCGCTCAGATCAAAGGCACGTAGGCGAGAAAACCAATTGATTCATCTAAGAGTCCAACCCGGAATTAGTGTCTACAGAAAACAAGGGCTGTCACATGGGCCAGCACCGGACGGGCTGGCCCAGCCCGATTTTTTTTTTGAATTTATGGGCCTTTTCGGGCCGGGTCTAGTGCTCGGGCCGGGTCGGGCAGACGCCAAACTTTTTTAAATATTCATTTTTCTTTTACATTTAATTTATTTTTATACTTTATTTTAATATTTTTTCATTTAATGGTTTGTTAATTAATTTTGATTAAAAAAATTTAAAAAAAGAAAAGAAAAAAATAATTCGATCCGAATCTGACCCGGCCCAGTTCGGGCCAGCCCGAGCATGATACTGCTCAGTTCGGGACAGCTCGGGCTAGGTCTCGACCCGGCCCATTGACACCCCTACAAAAAACTTCATGGACGCAGCTAACGGCAACTTGCAGAGACTACACCAGCAAAGAAAACAGTGAAACCCAGCTGAACCCTATGCTTTTGAATCAGGCCCCAACAATTCCTCCAAGTAAGCAATATTTGTGACCAATAATGACCAATAATTCGAGACTAATTAGGTTAAGAGAAAACATCAAGGAATTTTCTCTCAACAGAAAACAGAAGTGAGTAACAAATGAACCTCTACTCTTACTTGTCACCCACGACACATACGAGAAAACCATCGAGACCTATTGTAGGACTGCCCACAACAAATTAATCATTTGGTGAATTAAATTAAGACAATCAGCCCGAGAAGTGCTGCGAAGAGCAATGGCCTCGCTGCTAGAGTAGTTTCAACTAGCTCCATATGCAATTTACAGGCTGCAATCCTATAGTGCTATATATCCCACAGATAGCAGCAAGATTGTCGCTTCTTATAAAACTGATTTACAGCTAAATAAGAAATTAACAAAGCAGGTGCATAGATTTATATCAACAGAGATCTCAGCACATGATATTTCAGCAGCCATAAACATCTCCCTCCAGAGAAATCTAATACCCACAACTTACTGCATGAGGTAAAAAGAATCCAAGACTGATGATAGTTCAACCTGCATCTCACATGGGAAAATATCGAGAAACACTGCTTCAGATGACCTGTCAACTATAGAGCTCGAAAACTGTCTTGCTTATCGAGTCTGGCTGTCCCGGAGCTCGACGATTCACCCATGGCATCGGAGTTTGCTGGAGATTGGAAGGGCTCCCTCTTTAGAGCAGTAGGCAGCCCAGAAATCTCCTGGACAATTCCACCAAACAGAAACAAAAGAATGAGACAGAAATTCGCCATTTGGGATCCTAATTCATCAATCGACGGAGCAAATCTACCGTGTCCTTGCACCACGACTCTGTTCTAGTCCAGACACCAATCGTATCCGTGGAAAACACGATCAACCTTACCACACTCTAGAATCTACAGAAGTTGGTACCTTCATCAGATGCAGCCTCAAATCACAAGGTCGAACTTGGTTTCCGATGCATGCCAGGACAAACTTGGAGTACTGATCGAGCACATCTGCAGCGGCCTGCTTCTTCTCTTCGACCTGAAATCATTCCCGGGTTCTCGTGAGCTAGAACGTCAGGAGAACAAGACGAGACCCTTTGATCGGGCAAAAATCACTGCTTTGTGATTTTAAAAGTTCAATTTCTCAATCGAGGAGATACTTGCACCGATTCCAGTTTTTTTTTTTTTTTTTTGGGGGCTCCCTCATTTGCAAATTGCCAGACCCAAATAGACGGGAGATCATCTCAACGACCGAAAACACTTTCGCACTCCCCAGTCCCTCAAGACCAGTAGAACCCTAGAATCCAGGAAAATTCCCTTACCAAACCAAAAATCGGGGTGATTTTTCAGCTAAAACTTTGTGGTACTTGGCCGAACGACTTGCGGGCAGCATCAAAGGGGCAAACAGAAGGAGCTGAACACCAATTACACAGTCGATTCGGGGCGCGAAACGAAGCGACAATTCAAAGAAGGAAGAGGGAAAGAATCGAATGACCAATAGAACGACCGACCTCGTAATCTTCTTTCATGGCAGAAACTGCGACAGGTCGTCCTCACTCCGTCTTCCTCAGATGCCAAAGCGATTCCTCAGCTCCTTTGCTCTGCGCTTAACGAGCGCCAAAATCTGATAGTGCTGGCAATCTAAATAAATTCATGATTCGACCAAAAAACAAAATAAAAAATAAAAAATTTAAACATGTGTTTTTAGCAAAATTAATTAATATGAAAAGAAAACAAGAAGGCCTATTAGCTCAGTTGGTTAGAGCGTCGTGCTAATAACGCGAAGGTCGCAGGTTCGAGACCTGCATGGGCCACATATTAATTTTTTCTTAATGTTCCCTGTTGTTTATTTTTTAATATATATATATATATATATATATATATATATATATATATATTTTTATGCAAACATCTGGAGTTTCTATTGCCCCCTACCTTAATGGTTTTTTTTTTTTTAACGACATTCGCTGTCAAACGTGAGCTGCCTTTCCTAGAGTTCAAGAGCCACGCGCTGTATATGTTCATCTTCTGATCTCAGAAAAGCAATCAAACTAAGCAACCGCGCACGCGGGCTTTAAAGACAGATTTCGTGGAAATGGTCGGTGGCGGGTGATCATTAGCTCGACGCGTTCCGACGTCCCCGTTAGTTTTAAGCAATGACAACTGCACTTGATGTTTTCATCTTGAGCTAAATGGGCACTGGTTGACATCTTTATTGGAAAAAAAAGTATGGGGATGTTGGATGTTAATAGATTACATGAAAGGAGACATTATGTACGATCGAAGCTTAGAATTTCAGCAAGAAAGTGCGAATTTCCATGGGACCGAGCCCGACAACAAGAGCCGAGACGTCGACAGGGCCGCCTCTTAAGGGCGTCGATACCTCTGCGACCTCCCCTTCGACTTTCCATGTCATCCGCTTCATTTCAGACTTCTCTTGGTTCGCAGACAGGCTCATTTCTTTCACTTCCTTTATCTGAAGTCACGACCATATATACCGATTACCAAACCATGTCCCTCAGTATGATAAAACTACCGTGTGCGGTTGGCACATACTGAAGAAGAGCAATGAACATTAGTGCAGTAAAAGCTTTTCTTACCGTCCTTCCGGCGAACATCTTCTTCAGCTCGACTTTAGCCAAGGTCGAATACTCCGCATCTTCACCAGGCTGGACATATTCACAAGAATAAAAATGGAAATGAACACTATGTGGCAGATATCAATCACCTCTCTTTGATTGAAGTTGGACTATTGTCTCTTGTGGGTTTGTAAAGATCCACAATTCTGTTGATTCTAGAACTCATACGGAGTTTTATACGATAGCGTCCATGACATCGCATTCAAATGAATTAGATTGATGCAGCTCTTTCTTTTTGAGCTGAAAGGGCAAACAAAGTTCTTTTCTCACCTCATAAAGATGTGCAAGACGCAGAAGTGCCCTTCCATCATCCAATTCCTGCAAAACAGAAAGCTCAGTTAATCCCAAAGAGAGGGAGAGTATTTGAGATAATACTCATTTACCTGCAGAGTGATCAAAGCCACATTCTGAGGTAAAATATAACTCGAATCCATAGTAGTCGCCCTCGTAACGTGAGAAGCTGTCCAGTCCTCCATCTTCTGCAGGGTTATTATCTTTTGCTCAGGTAAAGGCTTAAGCAAGGACCCAAAAAAAAATAATAATAATAACTAATGCATTCAATCCCTACCTCATGTGCAAAAGCCAAAACTAAAGGCGAGTACACTTCTTGGCCAGTAGTCCGACGCCAGCGAGCTCCGGTCCCGCGTTTGTTGATGCCTATATAGTAGTGTCCTCGTACCTGAAAATACAACATAAGTTGGGAAAAAAGAACGAGGAAAAACAATTCTTCGTCCACGGATAAATGTAACGTACCGTTAGTCCTTTGCACATGCTATTTCCGATGCAAACCTTCTCGTCGAGAGGTCCGACCACACCTGTGTTATCAAAGGGTATTCGCCTGGTGCACGAAGCAAGAGAAGGTAAAAGATTTCTAATGCGAAGAAAAGAAAAAAATCATAACAAGTGGAGCATGGAAATGAGGTGCCGAACCTGTGAAGCATCAACTCGATTTGCCCGTCGTTGATACTGGCTCCTCCAACAGCACGATCCACTAAGACCGAGAATTCGGTTTCGTTGTCCGTGGTGAAAATTGCGAGATTAATCTTAAGGCATAGTGTTGGAGGAGAGGACCGTTTTTGGTGAAGAACATATTCGTCAGTCTATGCTATAATTTTATGAAGTTTCATCTATTCAAGGACAATATTATCACTTGCTTTGCTAAATCGTTAAATTGAGGAACTCACAGGATAGTAATTTCCAGAAACAGGTTGAGTAACAGTGAGGGACCAATCTGGTCTATAATCTCGCACCTGCACAAATGATTGTAAGCTTTTTGCATCAGCCTAGGGCCATTGATGAACTAGCAAGATGGCTGTTTTATGAATCAGCACTGGTGTACATCATTTCGATTAAGATGTAGTTTAGCGGATAACGAGAATGTAGATTCCTGGTGCCGTCTTTCAATGATAGGTGCACCTACTTTTCTTTTAAACGACATTTGAAAATGGAAAAACTCGAAGTACATCATCTATTTATAAGTATAACACAAGGATAGATGTTTCCTAGTGAAGTGAGTTCGAAAACAATATGAGTCTAGCAAGCATTGCACTCCATCTGCTAGTACCAATATTCAGATTATCTACCATGAATGTTGATAATTTCAAGAGATAAGGAAACGCGGCATCGGAAGATAATGTAGGGCTTCAGAATTTACCCGTTTTATGAAATCCCTTCCATTAGAATCGGTGTAGAAGGTCTTCTCGGTGGCCATATTTGTCGTCATTTGTGTTATCACCTCCTTCCCGACTCCATTATCTGTTGGAATCGGTCCAATCTTCAAAGTTCAAAGGAAGAAGTCTTAGTTAGGATTTTCTTGGAGAACTGAAGAGGCTAAATCTTTACTACCGAGACACTGTGACAATAAATCCATTCGACTTTGCATGCTAAGCATGGAAGACTCAATCAACTGTTTTGTTGGGTTACCCTGTCATAGTAGAATATCAGTCTATAAAGCAAGAAAAATAGGGAACGGCAAAACTCACCGTGAATTCGACATCAACGTGCTCTTTGTCCTTGTGTAATCTCGTGACCTAATTAAGCCAAAAAAAAGCAAAATCAGATGTCTGAAAACCAAGCCATTTGACTCTTATTCTGCCATTATGCTGGCACAAAACTTCATAAGATATAGCACTTCATTAGCAGCAACTCATACCCAATGAGGGCAAAAGGTTTTTCAAGAATGTCATGATTTCTTGCACCAATAGTTCTGGAGTGAAATTAGTTATTTGACATACAGGATCTAGATTTGCAATAAAAACAGGGCATAATAGAAGCAAATTAATTTCCAGTTCTCTGATACCAAATCAAAATAGTTATAATTGTTTGTTCGCTAAGGGAGCAGCGTTGACCGAGGTCAAAACCAAACTGAATTCCTGAACATGTTCACTTGGATCGAACTTGAAAACTTAAGCTATTAATGCGTATATCCAGCATGCAATGAACAAGTTCCACTTTTTACCGGATCAATGGCTCTGGTTAAATGAATGACATTTCTGATTAGTAGCTTAGCTATTCAAGCCAAATCTCAACTACTATGGTTCTGTCTAAATCTTTGCTTTGGTTTTTTTCGGCCGAAAGTGTAACTCTTTGTTGAACTGTCTACATTCTGGACATTTTCAGTCTTTCAAGTCACTTGAGTTCTGTAAGCCAATGGGAACTAAATCCCATAGGTTCTAAATGAGAAAGTTAGAGTAACAGCTAAACAAATCCCAACATTAAAAAGATTAATGTGCTTGGACTTAATTCATCAAACAGATAACCTGATAGATCCATGAACTGAACTGCTGATGCACTTCATCGACTAGTGGTCCCCGAACAACCTTCAGGGGCACCTGTGAGATTTGAAATAAGGGATGAAACTCCTGTGTCCAATCTTCTTGTTGAAAAAGATTTAATGTACGATATGACTGCATGTCATTTGTTAAGGTATAAGAGTGAGTTAGAGCATATACAGCTGAATAATGACAGGCTGCTTACTTTGCTTGGAACAATAGTTGGATGAGCTCCATTTGGACGGAAGACGTACAGATTAGAAGCCTGCAATAAAAGAACTCTGCTGAGCACTGGCACGTTATCTGTCTACCAGTCCTTGGTTTGTGCTGTGAATAGGTCCACATACCGGTCTGCATTGTGTCACAAATCAAGCACAGAAAGATTTACCGGATAATCATCTGTATCGCCGATACTTGACTCATAGTAGAGATAGCTTTGCTGTACTGGTACATCAACCTGGTAAATTTGCGTCGGTCAACTACAGATTCTATGCAGTGAATTGGGATAATCTTAAAGGGGCATATATGAGACACTTGTAAATGCACTGCAAGGTAATCCGATAAGTAAAAGTGACGGAAGGAGATGGAGTGTTATAATGTAGGACATTGAACCCTTGTCAAACCCTGAAGAAAAGCAAATGTCGTTATATGAATGGAAACATCAAAATTTTAGAAGATGTTCTCATCATTTTTTCGCTGTTGCCACCATAAATGGAAGCTTGCTATTTGCCGATAAATTGTTACATGACCGTTCAAACTAAAATTACCCTTTCGTTTTAAGTCCACAGAGGACAAAGAGGTGCTGCAAACATTGTAATAGGACAGAGATTAATGAAGCAGGTTAAGATGCCAACCAAATGAGACCCAATCCAAGAAGCAAAAGGAAAGACAGAATATGGAGATGGAACTAATCGTCCGAAATTAAAATTTGGAAGATGTGATTGAACCTAAAAAGCTGAAGCAGCCAAGTGGTGTACATATAGTTTTTAGATTCAGCTAAGTGAGATGTTCATAAACATGAGATTTTCATAAAAATACTTACCTAGAGCCAGTTATTTCGGCCTGTACAAAATCTTTATAAGGAGCAAGTTTTTTTCCTACAAAAAAGTTGCAAGTTTGATTCTGGTCCAAAGAACTTTGAAGAAGTGAATGTGATTGATAACTCAATGCATTGGTACATGCATAGTGAAATGGTAACAGAACGGTGAGCAAAACTTGTCGCTAAATAAAAATCTATAACTTTCTCTAGACTCACCCCCGTCTTAGAGTTGAATATCCGGATAAGTTGCCCGGAGGTTGACGAAAATAGCATCTTCAGATCCCCCGGCCCAACTTCTATGGTATCATCCTGTGGATTGCCCAGTGTTGAAAGGAAACTAGTTTTACTTTCCCCTGCATCATTTTGAAGCCGGGATTTGGAAAATAGGTTTAAACGAGTCAACATCGCTCACTAACAACCATGAAGCTGTGTTGAATTAATTGTGCTGAT
The DNA here is from genome assembly GCA_028455895.1 of Rhodomyrtus tomentosa. Lineage (NCBI taxonomy): Eukaryota > Viridiplantae > Streptophyta > Magnoliopsida > Myrtales > Myrtaceae > Rhodomyrtus > Rhodomyrtus tomentosa. Next base: position 33,122,620 of record JAPCWY010000009.1, on the reverse strand, counting down.
CGGTTTTACGGCTTCATACCCATGCGCTCCAAATGGATTCCTAATAGTTTTGGAGAATGTCTAGGCTCATCTCCAGTCCTCCATGATGCAGTTTACCTCAAGCTGATTAAAGGGTTTGAATTTTGACTCATTATTCATTCTGCCTCTTGTAATCTACTCTAGCAAGCCTTGGCAGATTATATAATACCAATCATGGAGGCTATCAAGTACATAAATACCAACCTTCTGTAGCCGCCTTAGAAATGAAATATGTGTTCCAACCTAACGGCGGTAATGAAACTTGAAATAGAAGCCAGTACTTTGGGACCTGCTTTGGCAACAATCCCAAGTACGCTTTCACATAGTACTTCCTCAAGTTGATCGTAGCATTATCCAAATCGACAAGTTGCGCTTCAACAGTATTTCCAGAGGAGTCACGGACGACAAAATTTGAATCAGCAACCTGGTAAACATTGTCATTGCCACATTATATTGAGGAGCTATAGTCGACCTCATGATGCATAAACTGTTGGCACAACAGAAAAGTAGTACATACTTACGGGGATCCTTATAATATCAGTTCGATTCCATCCGAGTGAATTATATGCTACCACAACCTGATGAAGAAAAATTATATTAGAACGTACAAATTTCTTTGAGGAGTCTATAGCATAATACCCGAAAAGTTACCAGACTCTTTCCATCCGGAATGTCTTCCTCTGTTGGTGGACAGAAACTAATATTAATTAGTTGGCACTGTAAAAAAAGGGGAATAAGCAAGAGATGAGTACAGCAAATCTTGAGATAGTAAAATATTTAGACTTCAGACCAAATTTAAGTCCGAATGAACTGATTTTGCATATATGGCAGTTTGAAGAAAATTTACAAATCTTTTTTGTTGGAAACTGAAGAGATTGGGTGAAAACTCACTTGGCTAAAGTTTAAAGCAGTTGATGAGCATTGACCACCTGGTTTCTTACTAACTAGGCACGAGAGAGCATTACCGATGACAGCTTCTGCCTAATTGATTTTAAAAGGCATTAGAGATTAATTTGAGATTTGAGAAAAAAATACCCGAAAGGACAAATTCAGCGACACTTCAGTTTGCAACCTCAGAAGCTCCAATAGCTAGGCGCTTCTCATAGTCATTTGTTGTGTGCTGTTCAGCAGTGCCGGTGATAGCATCATGATGTTGTGCTATTCCTAATGCATCTCCAAGCCCGTAAGTGGTAGGACCACTGAACCTTTGCCCCACAAGGAATTCAAGCTGGCGCGCTGCCTATATAGAGAAAAGAGAACGCTATCATGGCAATGTTTAATGGTGCTATACTTATGTGGGACAGATGATATTAATCATAGAAGCCAAAACTCAATATCTTGTCAGATACTCCTTTGAAGAATTAACTCTGCCCATCGCACATAAACAGTTTGAACAAATCACAACTCGTCCCTCCAGAAACTTAATTCAGATGGAAATAAGCACACACTGAAGACAAAATCATTTAAGTCGTGTGCTTTCCACTCGGCTTCAAATAGAGCAACAACAGAAAGAGATATACTGTCATCAGATATTGCATGAGCTCCAATAAAGAGAAACAATACCAAATAGTATCCACTTAGCATCCTAACAAATCTTTTCAGGGCTGGCCGGCTAATAAAGTAACCAGTCCAGTAGGCATCTTTTCTATCTGCATACCTGTACACAGAAGCAAGTGTCCATGATATATTTAGTCGATGGTGATTAAGATAGATATAGCACATAGAGTCAACTGAGATGGGTAAAAAAGAGATACTTACGGGAAGTAATCGCCGGTTTTCGAAGGCCATGATATGTTTTCTACATTTTTGGCGTCGACATAAATAGATGGTGTAGAGTATAATGCATTCACCCGACCATCCTGAGACAGAAAAAATTTCAGGAACGGAAAAAGAAAATTAGGGCAGATGCATTGGAAGAAAAGGAAAGGGCAAAAGCATATCTCCTCTCCAGAGTAAGCTGAGAAAGTTTTGCTCTAAATTAATTATAGATCCTTCTGGGTTACATCACAAAGAAAAAGTTATAATGGAAAGTACCATGTCCTTGGAGCCTAGGGAAGTCTCCAAATCATCTGGGACTGGCAATGAGTTTTTTCAAAACTTCGAGTGTTATGAAGCATAACCACTTGCATATTACAGTCATAGAAGCAAATACTAGAGCAGGTAGTTTTACCTTGTTAACGTAATGAATTAACTTGTCCATCTGCTTGAACCAAGACTCGGCGTATTGGTACTGAAAATCATCACCCATGGTCCACATAATGTGATTTGTTCTTGTAACATTTGCCTGTTCACTGGGAAAAATGAGTTCCTGAATGTGTAACTCTATAATGTTTACTCATATAATTACTTAGCAATGGTCAGTCTCGGTCGTAGACAAACCAAGATACAACAAAGCTGTTCCCTGCAAAAAGCTAAGAGTATACCTGTGTCATTGCAGCACTAATAAAACCATTCACTCTTTTTTCGACATTGTAGTCATATAGGAGATTATTATCCTGCAGTTTGAATATCTCAGTTGTGAATCTGTCTGCCGGAAAAAGAAAAAAGCTTGAAAGTGATTAATTTGGTTGAATAACAGCATGCACCTGAACAGGCTCAAAATCATTAGACACTTCAAAATCGAAACCATCCGGTGGACTATAGTGGATGGGAAATGTATTTGCGAAAATCTGCAAGGGCACAGACAAGGGCGTGATATTTATTTGGAGGCAAAGTAACCAAGAAAAATGAAGGAAATGAGGTTGCTTCTATTTCAAACCTGAGATGAGGAGCCAAATGTTTTAGACCCACGCCATATAACCTCAAGAGATTTATCATTCTTGCGTTTCGCTCTGTCTTGGTAATCGATCCTTGCAAAGTGCATGGAATCAAATCCAACCTGCAAATATGGTGATGGTCCTTTCATGGGTATTGCAACACTAAGCATGGAAAATTCATTGGGAAGAACAACCATGCTGAGCAACTCTTTTTCCACTCAAGGACATAGAATGTTAAAGACGACATTATACTTTTCAAAGTCTAATGGTTGCATCTTAGTGTGCAGACATCAAACCGAAAAATAACTCGTAGCTACACTTAAAGACCGATTAGAAGGTGGAACAGAAAAGGTTGACATTGAGAAAACCTTAGACAGAATCTTCTACCTCAGCTCCGAGTAGGTAAGCTTGCACGGCAGAATGTCCAAAAGGATCAATTTGCCATCCAACTCGAGGAACTTTGTTAAATTGTGACTTTATCAGGCCATGACCTAGAGTTGTTTGGTCAATCATGTCGATGTAATGAGTTGTTGCCTCGTCGTGCATACACCATCCGCCATTTCTGCAAATTGCCAGCATTACTGTCAGGACAGTACTATTGCAGAAATTGCCATAACGCATTTAAATGCTTACTGGCTGCATACATGAATTCCAATTGGCCACCATTCACAAGTTTCCTCACTTGTTCTTGTGTTTCTGGACGTTGCTCGAACCACCATCTTTGGAAGAAAGCCTATGATTTTCATGAAATTCGTTAGTGAGTGGATCAAGCTAAGCTCGTTTGTAAGTGGACGGCAGGCAGAATGAGCGACAGTCTGAAACCGCGATTATTCACAGTTTGTCATCTCTCTCTCTATCTTTAATGAATTGAGAGTACTAGATGAGGGCTTTGAGAATAAGCAATTAAGGGGAATAAACCAACACTGATAAGATTTAGTGAACTAGTATGCAAGTCCATGAGAATATAAATGCAAAAGGTGAGTGCGGTTCCAAAGGTCGCATCAAATCATTCTTCTGTTTTTAGATTATTGAATGCGAGATGTCTTTACTGCACAATAACAACCAATAATCGTGGGAGAAAAATAGCGACATGTACTATCAAATGTAGTGTTCCTGGAGCATAAAGGACAGAAAGCATGCGGTGGCACAATCCCAAAGGTTCATCTTGCCAAAGTATGTCCTTATTATCAACATGAGGATCATGTAATGGCCATTTTCATGTTAAGTGGGATGTAATGCTGAACTTTCCATATCTTCTGTCTAGTGTCTTAGCGGCATGCCTGAAAGTTCAGTTACTCTTCTGATGCTATTGGATTGCATCATTGCACAAAGATTTTAACCTCTTTTAAGGCCAAAATCATCGGTACCTTCATGTCAACCATAGTGGATTTGCAGATTTGTTGGTTACGAATATGAATTGGATTAACATCACAATGGCCGATTGGATTGATGTTCTACCACACTGCTTTAGACTAGAGGAGTCAAGCTGATCAACTAGATTCAGGCCTGATATAGCAAAGTTGACTGATTGCAGAGAACTCAAAAACATGGTTTGAAGATGATCAAAACAAAAATGAGCCTTCAACAGATATGCATCAGAAAGAGTCTAAACTTAACAGAATTTTACCATCTCGGCGTACACAAACTTCCTATTGGAATCTCGTGCCAACGCCTTGACGACGGAGTCAAGCACATTCTCGACGCAAGCGCCCTGCACAATCGGTAACACAAAAAGCCATTTTCCCATTCGCATAGACTCTTAAGTATTCATCAACCAAACAATGTAGCCAAACTTCAATATGCTCTTCAATCGGGAATACATAAGGACCTGGATGGAGTTATTCGAGCCGACATAGTACTGATCGACGGTCTTCAACCATCCGACATCGTCATGTGAATGCGGGACCAAATGCACGTTCAACTTCTCTGCCACAACCTCAGCACCAGTGTTATACTTTATGTAAGCTCCATCCACTCTTCCATACAAGCATACATTCTCTAGAGCCACAATCACAAAACAAGAAGCCACAAGAGTACCCATTCAGCCGCAAGAACTAAACGCACACGCTCACTCACTCTCTCCCCCCTCAGTATTACTGTTGACCTAGACGATCGATAAACGGAGATCACCAGAGAGTTGGACCAATGACGGAGTGACTTGTGGATCTCCGCCGGTTACGTTAGACTTTAGCGGACGGCCTGTAATTCGTGGGTGTGTGTATGATATGATATCGACTCTTGACTGTGACTTGGCACAGATTCTGCTATGGAACTCCATTAAAGACCAATTCTTTTTGTTTCATTCTCTCATTAAATAGTTGGAAGTGTGAAGTTACTTTCTTTGTGTTGGTGTAGTCATTCAATGATTGAGCAAACTGAGTAATTAAAACCTAGTGAGGCCAAAGTAAGATTGCTAACTGCTGGTGGATACAGTTGTTTACTGCAAACCGGGAAAAATAAAACCTTCTTCATGATAAAATGATTCTGTATGGTTGTGATAGTCGGAAGAGGATCGACTCCCTTGAGGGAATCGGGGCAAGGCGATCCGGGCAGCCCATGAGAAAATGGACGGCCCAAATTATTTTTTTTTTTAAAAACTCTTTTATTCCCTCGTTATATCAAAATATTTGGGCCGTTCAATTCAACAATCTAAATGCAACTAGGGCACCCCCGCCCAAAACCCACTAGGGTAAGGGATCCGAATCCGTGATAGTCGGACTTTCTCTTTGTAAACCTCGGAAAAAATTGAACACGTGCCCATCGAACTTCATCTCTATCTACGTGTAACTTGGACCGTACTTTTCAGGAAAAAAAGGAAAGCAATCGTGCCAGTTGACTTTGTGCTACGTCGGTGGGGGATTTTGTCATAAAATTCTTAAACCTTACATTTTTTTTTCAATTTAATCATAAACCTTTTTAAATTTTTCGTTAGTTCTATTGATCAGAAATCGCTGAATTAGCCGCTAACGGTTCTATTAGCACGACTGGCGCTGACGTGTATAATATTTATAATATTTTTATTAATATTTCTATTTATTTATTTATTCCTTTTTTTCCCATTTATGCCGGATTGAGCTAAGGTCGCTCGCGCCAAATCTAGAGCCTGATCCGGCAAGGGCAACCCTCGGTTGAGGCCGGGCGGAAGCGGGGAAAGAAGAAAAGAAAAAGGAAAAACATAAAAATAAAATAATAAAAGGTTATAAAAAAAATTGTCCATGTCAACACTCATAATTGCTACATAGGATGACTGGCATCTACATCGGTTCTTTCCGATCAGCATGACTGAATTGGAAAAATGTCAAAATATTTAAGATCGAATCGAAAAATTTAAAAGTTTTCGAATTGAATTGGCAAAATACAAAATACTTCAAATTTTTTTGGAAATTTTATATATATATATATATATATTTTTTATTGTGAGTGGATGGGAAGGCTTGTGGCATTTGACGTGATCCTAAAGGGGAATCTTCTATAATTTCGCATGAGAGGCATTGAGACATGCAAAGGGCGAAAAGAGAAGTTGCGAGGTGACTCATCATCCAAAACCAAAGGGACCCGGACGAAGCGGGCCAAGGAATAATGATAATAAAAGGAAAGAGACGAATCGTGAGGGACGGCGTTGAGATTCTTGTCTGTTTCCTTTCGGGGCTGGACGATGATATCGATTGGTTCATTGATAAAACGGGGGAAGAAGCCAAAAATCAATGAGATATTGCCACGTGTAAATGTTGAGCACTTATCTTAACGTGGAATGACACGTCGGTTAAACAGCATCATCGGACGGAAACTCGACGGTGGCCGGATTTCGGAACCAAATAAAGGTCAATGTCTTTCCGACCTAAAATTGATGCATTTTTCTAAGGAATTGAGTTCTTATACTTGACAATGGACTTCCCCACGTCCCCCAACTTCAGCTTTGTTGGCAATCCACCCAAAAAGCGCTCGGATCGAACCCACAAAGGCACTTAAGTAAGAAACCGATCGATTCATCACTGAGAATTCCCGTCGGAATTTTCCCGTCTAGACAAAACAGGAAAATATTGTCCAAAACACCCTTGCTTGCTACGCTTTTATCAATTGAATGATAAACCTTTTCACGTTTGTCAATTACATCCATCCGTGCAATTGGGCAGGAAATCGATGACATGAAATCCGACCATCTTACGCGACATGGCTGGTCCTGACGTAAAAATTTTAACGAAATTTTAATTTTAATTTTTTCCCTTCTTTTCTTTAATTTTCTTCTATTTTCCTTTTCCCCTTTTTCCCTCCGCCGACCATCGGACGGAAATTCTGCTCGATACAAGAGATTAGGGAACCGGGCAGAGAGCACGTTGCATGAGATTTCGGCAGCCATATACATCTCAATCCGGAGAAATTTGACGCCTTGCAACTTGCTGTATGAGCAACTCAGAAATGGCGAAAAAGAAAGAAAAAAAGATAAAGAAAATCGCAGAACCATGAAGATGCAACCTGCTTCTTACATGGTAAATTGTAGAGAAACTCTGCTTCAGATGACCATTGACTACAGAGCTCGAAAACCGTCTTGCTTATCGACTCTCGCTGCTCCGGAGTTCGACAATTTCACCCGTGGCGTCCGAGCTTGCCGGGGAATGGAAGGGCTCCTCCTCCTCTTTTAGAGACGTGGGCAGTCCAGAAATCTCCTGAACAATTCCAACAAACAGAAAGAGAAAAGGAGGAGATGGAAGTTCGACGTTCCGGAAGCAAATCTACCATGTCCCCGTTCCGGGTCCAGGCACAAATCTTATGGTGGAGAAGACAGACGACCCCACTAAACTCTTGGTGCCTTCGTCAGATGCACCCTCAAATCACAAGGTCGGACTCGGTTTCCGATGCAGGCCATGACAGATTTTGAGTACTGATCGAGCACCATCCGCAGCCGCCTGCTTCTTCTCTGCGATGAAATCATTTCTTGGTTTTTCCGTGATCTAGAATGTCAGGAGAACACGGCAAGACCTTCCGATCGCACACATACAGGAGAACAAGACGAGACCTTCTAATCTCTCACTAGTGATGCGGCCCGGAGATGGGCACTCTTTGCGTAGCCTAAAGCAGAGAAGAAAACTGCCAATGAAGGACACAGTTCTGTACATTTGAACCGGCGATCATCCGAGCAAGTACTCATTGAAGAACATCTTTGACAAGTACTCGCCGATAAACTTGTGAAGGCCATTGCCCGGTCGCTTTAATAAACTAAGCAAGTAATCAAACAACCATTCTTCTTCATTGGAACTGTAAGGGCACTTGTTAGGGAAGCCCAAAAAAAAAACTGCGCTTATTCGTTTCATCTTGAGCTAAATAGAACCCTTTGGGGGCACTGGTTAACATCTTTATCGAAAAAATGTATGAACGGCACTTTGGAATTTAATCGGTTACATTAAACGAGACAAATGCTTAGAATTGGAGCAAGAAAGTACGAATTTCCATGGGACCGAGCTCGACAACGAGATCAGAGACATTAACGGGGCCCCCTCTTAAAGGCGTCGGTTCCGCCACGACTTCCCCTTCGACTTTCCATGTCATCCGCTTCAATTCAGACTTCTCTTGGTTCGCAGACAGGCTCATCTCTCTCACTTCCTTTATCTGTGATCATGACCATACATATATCAATAACAAATCATGTCCATCAGTATGAGAAAGTACTTCGTGTGGCTGGCAGACCCTAAGAAGAGGCTCGGCGTTAGTGCAGTAAAAGCTTTACATACCGTCCTTCCGGCGAACAACTTCTTCAGCTCGACTTCAGCCAGGGTGGAATATTCGGCATCTTCACCAGGCTAGAGATATTCATGACAAGAATGATGGAATGAATACTATGTGGTGTATATCAATCACCTCTCTTTGATTCAAGTTGGAAAAACTGACTTATTAGGATGTTGAATTGAAGGAAAAATGTGGTGGTGAGTGAATAGCCTGATAGAGTTAGCTTAGTCAATCCACGACCATGCCTCCATAGTTGCATTACAATCTATTGTCAGTTTGCCAAGATTCATAGTTCCGTTGTTCCTAGATCTCACTTGGAGTTTTTATCACAGCCCCAACGACATCGCATTCAAATGAAATGGATTGACAAAGCTCTTTCTCTTTGAGCTAAAAGGGCAAACAAGGTTCTTTTTTCTCACCTCATAAAGATGTGCAAGACGTAGAAGTGCACTTCCATCATCCAACTCCTGCGAAACAGAAATGTCAATAAATCTGAGAGAGAGAGAGAGAGAGAAAGAGAGAGGGGAGGGAGGGAGTATTTGAGACAAATCTGAATAACCTGCAGCGTGATCAGAGCAACATTTTGAGGTAAACTGTAACTCGAATCCATAGTAGTCCCAATGGTAACATGAGATGCTGTCCAGTCCTCCATCTTCTGCAGGGCCATTATCTTTTGCTCAGGTAAAGGCTTAAGTATAGACCACAAAAAGCTAATGCAATCAATCCCTACCTCATGGGCAAAAGCCAGAACTAAAGGCGAGTATACTTCTTGGCCAGTAGTCCGTCGCCAGCGAGCTCCCGTCCCTGCTTTGTTAATGCCTATATAGTAGTGTCCTCGTACCTGGAAATACAACATCACTTGGAAAAACGAACGAGGAGAAACAGTTGGTCGTCGACAAATAACTTCTGGCAACATGACGCACCGTTAGTCCTTCACACGTACTATTTGCAATGCATACCATCTCGTCAAGAGGTTCCCCCACTCCTCTGCTGTCATCTTTAAGTATTCGCCTGGTGCATTAAGCAAGAGAAGGCAAAAGATTTCTAACTCGAAGAAAGGAAGGAATCATATGGGGCAGAGCATAGAAAGGACATGTCGAACCTGTGAAGCATCAACTCTATTTGCCCGTCTTTTATACTGGCTCCCCCAGTGGCACGATCCACTAAGACAGAGAATTCGGTATTGTTGTCCGTGGTGAAAATTCCAAGATTAATCTGACAGCATAGCATAGGAGGAGAAGATCATTTTTAGGGGAATAACATATTCACGAGTCTATGCTACAAGCGGACAGAATTTCATTTGTTCAAGCACCATATTATTACTCATAATCATTTGGTAAGTCGTTGAATTTAAAGAACTTACTGGGTAGTAATTTCCTGCGACGGGTTGAGTAACAGTAAGGGACCAATCTGGTCTATAATCTCGCACCTGCATGAACCATAGTAAGCTTTATTGTGTAATCCTAGGGCAAATGATAAACAAGCAAGAAGGCTGTTGTATGAATTAACGCCATGACTGGAAGAGTATATTGCACATCATTCTGCTGAAGTAGTAATTCAGCTGATAATGAAAATGCAAATTCCAGATAATGTTTTTTTTTTTGGGGGGGGGGGGTATGGACCAGATAATTTTATTTTATTTTTTTGGGTAAGGAGCAGATAATGTTTTTTTTTTTTTTTGGTAAGGACAGATAATGTTTTTTGATGTTAAGTGGATCCACTTTTCTTGTAAAGGACCTTTGAAATGTGAAATATTCGAAGAACATCATAAGCTATAACTATAGCACTATGATAGATGTTGCAGAGTGGCGTGAGTTCACTCACAAACAATAAGTCTAGCAAACCTTGCACTCCATCTGCTAGTACTAATATCGAGATTATCTGTCGAGAACGTCAATTATTTCAAGAGACAAACAAATGCGGCATCTAAAGGGAATGTAGGTTTCGGAGTATACCCGTTTTATGAAATCTCTTCCATTAGAATCGGTATAGAAGGTTTTCTCCGTGGCCATATTTGCCGTCATTTGCGTTATCACCTCCTTTCCAACTCCATCATCCGTTGGAATTGGTCCTATCTTCAAAGTTCAAAGCAAGAACTTTTTAGGAAGATTTTCCTAGAGACTGGAGGATATATCTTTACTATGTAGACATTAGTGACAGAACAAAGATCTACTTTGCATGCAAAGCATTGAAAATTCAATAAACTGTTTTGTTGCTAAATTTACTATTTCTGTCACTTGTTGAAAATCATAGTTTACAAAGCCACAAATATGGAGAAGGGCAACTCACTGTGAATTCAACATCAGCCTGCTCTTTGTCCTTGTATAATCTCGTGACCTGATTAAGTAAGACAGCAAAATGAGATGTCTGAGAATCAAGCCATTTGTCCCTGTTTCCTTTGCGCCAGTCCAAACATCATAAGATATAGCACTTCATTAGCAGCAATTCATTCCTGATGGGGCCAAAAGGGTTTTTCAAGAACGTCATGATTTCTTGCTCTAGTATTATGGAATGAAGTTTGTTAATTGACATACTTGATCTAAATTAGCAATCATATAGGGGTCATATAGAAATAAATTACACTTCTGTTCTTCCATCAAATCAAAATCCTCCTTGTTTACTGAGGTAGCAACGTTGTTCAGATTACAAAAGCAAACTTAAACTTTGATCGAACTTGAAAACTTAAGCTATTAATGTGAATGTGCAACATACAATGAACAAGTATAACCTTTTTGTGGGTCAAGGATTATGGTTAAACAAATGACACTTCTGATTAGTAGCTTAGCTATCATGCCAAATGTTGACTACACTGCTTCAGCCTATATTGAGATATCTGCAGTCAGGACATCTTTGGGTCCTTTTTAGTATGTCGAGTTCCATAAGCCCACAGTAACTAAAACCCGTAGGTTCTTGAATAGAAGGAGAAATAGCCAAGCAAATCATCGGGATAAGGAAGAACAGTGTGTGCTTGGGCTTAATTTATCAAACAAATGACCTGGTAAATCCACGAACTGAACTGTTGATGCACTTCATCAACTAGTGGTCCCCGAACAACCTTCAGGGGTACCTGTAAGAGGTGGAAATAGGTCATGAACTCTTATCTGTCCAATCTTGTTGTCAGGAAAGATTTGACATGCAACAGCACCGAATACTGAATGAATAGTTTCAATTAATGTTCCAAGATTTACTTAGAGCATGCACAGCTGAGTAATACAGGCTGCTTACTTCTCTTGAAACAATAGTTGGAAGAGTCCCATCTGGGCGGAAGATGTACGCACCAGAAGCCTGCAATAAAAGAACTCCGCTGAGTACTTGCAGTTATCTATCTACCTTTCCTGGGTTTTTGCTTTGAATAGGTCTAGATACCGGTCTACATCATGTCACAAATGAAGCACAGAAAGAGTTACCTGAGAATCAACTGGATCTCCCACACTAGAGGCATAGTAGAGATAGCTTTGCTGTACTGGTACATCAACCTGGTAAATTTGAGCCAGTCAACTAAAGATGCTGTGCAGTGAATTTGGCATAGCTTCACAGTAGCATATAAGAAACCCTTGTGAATGCACTGTGAGGTAATCCAACAAGTAAAGCAACGGAAGGATGAAGTGTTATAAAGTAGAACATTAATTTTTTTTTTTTTTGGGTAAGGTGAAAGTAGAACATTAATTCTTGTTAAAAACTGAAGAAAAATTAATGTTATTGTATCAATTGAAATGTCTCAATTTAGCAGTAGTCCTCATCAAACTAGAATCACACATTCATCTCAAGTTCTAAGAGGACAAAGAGGAGCCGTAAACACTGGAGCACGAGAAACACTAACAAATAGGTTAATGTTAGAAAGTCCAACCCATCCCCTCTCATGTGGAAGACGGATGAAATTTTGACCGCGCACATCACCTGGAATTTTGACTGCGGTCATTTGAGAAAGGAATAGCACTGGCTATGATATCATGTTAGAAAGTCCAACTCAAAAGCTTAAGCTGATAGGTGGAGGAAAAAGATTGATTCAGCTGATCCTCAGTTGACAGTGAAGATATAACAGCTACATCAATCAATTAAGTGTCCAAGATTATTATTTGGACGATGTGATTGAAGGTAGATAGCGGAAGCACCCAAGTTGCATTCCAGAACCCATTTTCATGTTCGTAACTTGTTTGGATACCCGATGTCCTTGTCAAGGAGCAACACATTTCAAGAGATACTGGTGAGTGAAACTGGAAATACTTGAACATAGAAGCTCATAGAAGTTTAAGAGCTCAGCACTTTAAGTTATCTATTTGCAGTTGCAATCAATTTTATCTTTCCAGCATTCTGGCTGAGCACATTATCTATTGTGGCTGTAAAAAAACAGCCCTTTTCTTGGAGATACTTATATCGGGTTGTACAAAATCTTTGGAAGAGCGACTGTTTTCTACAAAAATTTTGCAAGTACGATTTTGGTCCAAAGAATTCATGGAAGTGACGGAGATAAGATTGATAATTCCAATGGATTTATCCATATATAGTGAATTGGTACCAGAACAGGTGAACACACTTTGAAAGAAAATCTCATTGCTAAACAAAAAAACAATGACATTCACTAGACTCACCCCAGTTTTAGAGTTAAATATCCGGACAAGTTGCCCCGAGGTTGACGAAAATAGCATCTTCAGATCCCCTGGTCCAACTTCTATGGTATCATTCTGTTGATTGTTCGGTGTAGAAAGGACACTAGTTTTACTTTCTCCTGCATCATTTTGAAGGCCAGATAAGGAAAATAGATTAAAACGAGTCAGCATGGCTAACAAACATCTATGAAGCTATGTCGAACAACTGTGCTGATCGGATTTACGGCCTCAGACACATGAACTTCGAATGGACTCTGAATAGTTTTGGAGCATGTCTAGGCTCATCTCCACTCCAACATGTGCAGTTTACTCGTGCTGGCTTTGGGTTTGAATTTTGACTGATTGTTCATTCTGCTTCCTGCTCACGTAATCTACTCTAACAAGCCTTCGCAGATGACATAAATATCAATCTGAGAGGCTCGAATGATTGCCGTCGAGAATCAAGTATGTAAATACCAACCTGCTGTAGCGGCTTTAGAAATGAAGTACGTGTTCCAACCCAATGGCGGTAATGAAACTTGAAATAGAAGCCAGTACTTTGGGACCTGCTGTTGTGACAATCCCAAGTAGGCTTTCACATAGAAGTTCCTCAAGTTGATTGTAACATTATCCAAATCGATAAATTGCGCTTCAATGGTATTTCCAGAAGAGTCACGGACGACAAAATTTGAATCAGTAACCTGGTAGACATTTTCATTGCCAAATTATATCTAGGAGCAATTATCAATCTCTTGAAGCATAAACTATTGACTCAAAGTTGACTTTAGTGGGGGTCGCAGCTGGTGGTTGTCGTGCTAGTCCCCCCGAGACATAGTCGAGGTGCGGCAAGCTGGCCCGGACACCTCGGTCATAAAAAATAAATAAATAAATAAAGTATTGACGCAAAGAAGTATATACTTACTGGGATCCTTATAATATCAGTTCGATTCCATCCAAGCGAATTATATGCTACCACAACCTGATAAAGAAAATTTCAATGAGAATATTCGCATTTCTTTAAAGAACTTATAGGATAAAAACCAAAAAGTTACCAGACTCTTTCCATCCGGAATATCTTTCTCCGTCGCTGGGCAGAAACTTATATTGAGTAATTGGCACTGTAAAAAAAGTAAGATAAACAAGAGATGAACACAAGTCATCTTTCCTTACCAAAAAAAAAAACACAAGTCATCTTACCCTTTCCAAAAAAAAAAAACACAAGTCATCTTACCTTACCCCCCCAAAAAAAAAACACAAGTCATCTTGAGTAAGGGAAACACTTGGTCTTTAGACAAAATTTAAGTCCCAATGAACAGTTTTGCTTATATGATAATTTGAAGAACGTGCACAAATCCTTTTGGTTGGAACTGCAGGGATTAGATTAAAACTTACCTGGCTAAAGTTCAAAGCAAGTGATGAGCACTGACCTCCTGGTTTCTCACTAACTAAGCATGAAAGAGCATTATCGATGACGGCTTCTGTCTAGTTGATTTCAAAACACAGAATTTAGATGTTAAATTGAGAGTTGAGAGCAAAAAAAAACCCCGAAAGGAGAATTCAATGAGATTTCAGTTTCCAACCTCAGAAGCTCCAACAGCTAGGCGCTTCTCATAATCATTTGTGGTGTGCTGTTTAGCTGTACCGCTGACAGCATCATGATGTTGCGCTATTCCTAAGGCATCTCCGAGCCCGTAAGTGCTAGGACCACTGGATCTTCGCCCCACAACAAATTCAAGTTGGCGCGCTGCCTAAATAGACAAATGAAGCAGAGTCATGACAATGTCCAATGGTGCTATACTTTGTCTATATGTGGAATAGATGATGTTGATCATCAAAGGAAGGGGGGAAAAATATCTCCTCATTTGAAGATTTAACCCTTCCTGTGGCACCTAGACAATTAAAAAATATCGCAACTCATCCCTCCAAAAACTTAAGTCACAAACATGTAAACAAAGAGTGAAGGAAAAATCGTTTAAGTCATGATCGTTCTACTCGGATTGAAATAGGGCTACAACAAGAAGAGATATCTTGCGTTCCGATATGAACTCCAATAAAGAGAAGCAATACCAAATAATATCCACTTAGCATCCTAACATATCGTTTCAGGGCTGGCCTGCTGGTAAAGTAACCAGTCCAATAGGCATCTTTACTATCTGCATACCTGTACATAGAAGCAAGTGCTGGTCATATATGTAGTTGCTGATGATTAAAATACATTGAGGCAACTAAGATGGGCGAAAAAGCGGTACTCACGGGAAGTAATCATCTGTTTTCAAAGGCCATGATACATTTTCTGCATTTTTGGCATCGACGTAAACAGATGGTGTAGAGTATAATGTATTCACCCGACCATCCTGAGAGAGAAGAAATACGGGGAATGGGCCAAAAAGATAATAACGGCAAATACATTGAAAGAAAAGGTAAGGGAAAAGGCACCTCTCTCCTCTCCAGAGTAAGATTAAACGATTTTTTCCAAAACATTGAGTGTTTTGCAGCATAACAGCTTGCCTATTACAATCATAGAAGCACAAAGTAGAGCAGGTAGTTTTACCTTGTTAACGTAATGAATGAACTTGTCCATCTGCTTGAACCAAGACTCGGCGTATTGGTACTGAAAATCATCACCCATGGTCCACATAATGTGATTTGTTCTTGTAACATTTGACTGTTCATTGAGAAAAATGAGTTACTGAATATGTGCCTCTATAATGTTTACTCATATAATTACTTAACAATAGTCAATCTCGGTTGTAGACAAACCAAGATACAACAAAGCTGTCCCCTGCAAAAAGCTAAGAGCATACCTGTGTCATTGCAGCACTAATAAAGTCATTCACTCTTTTTTCAACATTGTAGTCATATAGGAGAGTATTATCCTGCAGTTCGAATATCTCAATTGTGAATCTGCCTGCCCATATAAAGAAAGGGAAAAAAAAAGGCTTGAAAGGGAAATATATGGTTGACTAACAGCGCGGACCTGAACAGGCTCAAAATCATTAGACATCTCAAAATCAAAACCGTCCGGTGGACTATAGTGAATGGGAAATGCATTTGCGAAAATCTGCAAGGGCACAGACAAGTGCATTATATTGATTTTTGAGGCAACGTGACCAAGAAAAATGAAGGTAATGAGGTTGCTTGTACCTGAGATGAGGAACCAAATGTTTTAGACCCACGCCATATGACTTCAAGAGATTTATCACTCTTGCGATTTGCTCTGTCTTGATAATCGATCCTCGCAAAATGCAGGGAATCAAATCCAATCTGCAAATATGTTGATGACCCTCTTATAGGAAATACAGCACAAAGCATGGAAGTTTATTGAGAAGAACAACCATGCTGGGAAACTCCCTTTTCATTTAAGGATGGAGAAAGACAACATGATAATTTTTAAAGTCTAACGGTTGCATCATGGTGTGCAGAGATCAAACCCAAAAAAAATCTCAGAGCTACATTTAAGACTGATTGGAAGATGAAAACAGAAAAGGTTGACATAGCGAATTCCTTAAATAGAATCATCTACCTCAGCTCCGAGTAGGTAAGCTTGCACAGCAGAATGTCCAAATGGATCAATTTGCCATCCAACTCGAGGAACTTTGTTGAATTGTGACTTTATCAGGCCATGACCGAGAGTTGTTTGGTCAATCATGTCGATGTAATGAGTTGTTGCCTCATCGTGCATACACCATCCTCCATTTCTGCAAATTTCCAACATTGCTGTCAGGACAGTAATAGTGTAGAAATTGCCGTTGGCACATTTAGATGATTACTGATTCATACATGAATTCCAATTGGCCAGCATTCACAAGTTTCCTCACTTGTTCTTGCGTTTCTGGGCTTTGCTCTAACCACCATCTTTGGAAGAAAGCCTATTATTTTCATGAAATTCGTCAGTGCAAGTATCAAGCTAAGCTTGTTGGTAAGTGGACAGTGGAGGGAATGCGCAAAGGCCTGACGGGAAGAAGCTATAGCATAAGAACAACTGTTTGTTCACAGAAACCACGATTATGTAACAACCGTGAGCAAACAATTTCTGAGGTACACTTCCAAAGAAGCAGAAGTTAGCTATGATCCACATCAGATAAACAAATATCACAATTGCAATGTCTTACAAGAATAACAAAGTACACAATTTCCAGCATAAATGTTTGACAGCTTAAATTTATTTGGTTACATCAAAGTTTCTTTCTCTCTCTCTCTCTCTCTCTAGTGGGTCCTGGTGGCATGCCTGCTAGTTCAGTTACCCTTCTGATCCAATTGGATTGCACAATTGCACAAAGATTTCAACTTCTTTAAAGACCAAAACCCACCGATATCTTCATGTCAACCATAATGGATTTGCAGATTTGTCCAGTACAAATATGAAAAGGATTAATATCACGACGGACAATTGGATTGAAGTTTTACCACAATGCTTCAGATCAAAAGAGTCAGGCTGATCACTTACTAGATTCAAGCCTGAGAAAAATTGACTTGATCGCAGAAGACTCAAAAACAAAGGTTCGAAGATGATCAAAACAAACATGAGCCTTCAGAGATATGCATCAGATAGAGCCTAAAATGAACGGAATTTACCATCTCGGCGTACACAAACTTCCTATTGGGATCTTGCACCAACGCTTTGACGACGGAATCAAGCACATTCTCGACGCAGGCGCCCTGCACTTCCAATGACACACATAAGACCAATTTCCCATTCACCTTACAGCATAGCCATACATCAAAGAAGCCACAGCCAAACTTCACTATGCTCTACGATCCCGAAAAATACAAGGACCTGGATGGAGTTATTCGAGCCAACATAGTACTGATCGACGGTTTTCAACCATCCGACGTCGTCGTGGGAATGAGGGACCAAATGCACGTTCAGCTTCCCTTCCACGATCCCAGCACTAGTGTTATACTTCATGTAAGCTCCATCCACTGCTCCACACAAGCATACAATCTCCAGAATCACAATCACAAAACAAGAAGCCACGAGAGTACCCATTTCAGCAACAACAACAATAAGAAGAAAAGAAAGCGCTCCTAGTTCATTTCGGTAGACCCACTCTCTCTCTCTCTCTCTCTCTCTCTCTCTCTCTCTCTCTCTCTCACGGCGGCCGTGACTTTATAGGATTTGTAATTGGTGTGTGGATCTCCGCCAGTTACATGGGGCTTTAGCGGACGGCCAGTAATTCCTAGGGGGCGTGCAGGATATCGAAACTTTGGCACAGATCCTGCAATGGAGCTCCATTAAAGACCTACTCCTTTTGCTTCATGCTCTCTTTTAAACAGTCGGAAGAGCAAAGACGCCGCCTTCTTTTTAGTTGGCGCAGTCATTCAATGATGGAGCATTCAACGAGGCCAAAATCAGAATTCTGTGGCGCATACGCTTGTTTTGGCAAACTAAAAAGGTCAAAAAAATATATCTTTTTCGTTGAAATGATCGTGTCCGATGGTTAGACTTTCGTTTTATGAACCGCCGCAAAAATTGACTACGTACTCATCCGACTTCATCCCCAACCTCAAGCAAGTCGGACCGTACTTTCTCAAAAATGGAGTACGTACTCATCGGTTCGTTCGTGTTACATGAGACTGAGAGGAGTAATGCCGGGGGCCTCGAGGATCGAACGATTTGATTCTCGAGACGGGTCGTCGTCTTTCAGGAGCTTTTCGGTAACTTTCACTTGGAAGTTTCATCGTCGTTGTCATTCGTACTGAGGGATCTCCATGGAAAGTCAAACTAAAGTTGGATGACTACTTACGAAGGTGATATGCAAACCATGATCCGACAAAAACCAGAACAACGGTGATCAAAACGAGAATTTCACTTCATCCAAAGCCAAGAGAGGCCGGCCGGGCCAAGAAAGAGACAAGAATAAAGACAAATCACGAGGGACATTTCGCCGAGATTTTTGTCTGTTTTTTTTTCCCTTTTTTTTTTTGGGCCGGACGAGAATAACGATTGATTTATTGATGGCGTGGCTAAGCAAAAGTAAAACAAGACGACTATCAAGAACACGGTATTCCTTAGACTATTGGGAAAATTAAAGGTTTCTTCATTGGTTTTGGTATTGTCTCGGATGAATGCCTACAAATTCAACTTTATTTCTCAACGAGCCCTAAACACCAGGGGTGAGCATTCGGAATCATGGAATCGCATTAATAGGAAACTATCCAGCTTCAGATTCCAATATATGAAGGGCAATTTATAGGTTTCAAAAATAGAGAAACATGTTTCGACTGGTTGGTTTCAGGCCCTGTAATGTAATCTGTAACAAGTTCAATCATGCGGTGCTCCATGACATTCGATGATAAGTCTGTAATTTGGAATCACTAGTTCGAGTTTTCATTTTCGATGATACTTATTATTGAGAATTTTACTTCGTTAATATTTCGTATTTATACATGTGCCTAAATACGAGTTGTGTTCAGTGGATTATAGTAGTAAATGATGATCATTAAAAATGATGTTCACTATAATCATTCAATTAAGAATATTGGCGGAACCCCTATAAACCCTAAAATTGACATTGTCACAGGAATATTGGCGGAACCCCTATAAACCCTAAAATTGACATTGTCACAGGTTCCACGGCATGCAGGTTAAGTTACTAGTTTGAAAAAAAAAATTGTTATGATGGGTAGGCTTCGAATTTCAGGTAGAGCCCATGCGATACATGAAACTGTTTAACCCTACTAAATACATATTTTGATGTTTGGCACCACAAAATTCGAAGCATCTGAGATTACATGCGCAAATTCAAGTTTAAAATGCAAGTTCTTTCGCCATGTACTTGGATGCAAATACCTTAAACGGGTCCAATTCCGGCCTGGACCCTTTTTTTTGTTTTTTTTGGGGTCTCATAAAGAGATAAGCACTTCAGTAGGTAGCCTCGTCAAGTTCCGTCCAATGACGCTGTTAAACGTTTCGACATGTCATTCCACGTGTACATCACTCTCTCCCTCCATGAGGTTAGGTAGCCACGGTCCTCGCGATGAATAAGGATGAATGAAATAATGGAAGGGGAAAAACAGAGGTAAAATATACAAATGGTGTGAAAATGACACTCCAAATTTTGGATAGAAACTTGCGCGTGCCGTAGCCGGCAGCACTTGTGCCCGGGTCCATCGAGGCAGGATCCAAGTTCATTGGAGGTCAGGCCGAGGCTGGGATCCAACTAGACCGGGTCCACGACCTCGGTGCCCGTGCTGCGATTACCGAAGCTCTTCAAGTCTCGAAAATTCAAGGATCTGGATGGTGCTACTCGAGCCGACATAGTGCTGATCGATGGCCTTCAACCATGCGATTTCGTCGTTGTGGTCGTGGGAGTGCGGGACCAAATGCACGTTCGGCTTCCCTTCCACAGCCCCAGCACTAGTGATGCACTTCACGTGAGCTCCATCCACTGCTCCATACAAAGCCAAAGTCTGACATAATCACAACCACAAAACAACAAGCCACAAGAAGTTCCCCACATCAACAACGGCAACAACAACGACAGGCGCACTCTCTGTCTCTTTAACGTGGCCGTTGAATTTTATAAGACTGATGAATGGGCGGACCACCAAAGAAATGGAGTGATGACAGGTGGAGTTCGTCTGGTTGCATTTGGATCTCAGTCGCCAAGCTGTGAGCGGTACGGTTCTCGGTAGTCTATTTGATTCTTGACAGTGATTTTGGCGCGGGATCATGCACCGGAACTCCATTGAAAGACCCGCACTTTCTGCGCTTTACCCTCGCTTACTATTCCTATGGCTAAAAGTGCAAAGCCACTGATGACGCCAGTGCGGACAAAGTGAGCAGGCTGATCACCGGAGGGCCGGATCCCCTGTCCTAAGGCATGGATTTCTTGAAATCTGAGACTTCCATTAATTTTCTGAGAACCTAGATTTCCGGAGATCCCCTACCAGGACAAGGAATCCGGATCCTAGTCATCTGTTTGACTTTGTGATGTGACCAACAAACGAGAATGGATGAAGGACGTCCCCTTGATTAAGTCGCCTCTCCGGTTTTGTCCTTTGGTGCACACGTGGACATGTTCATGAGAGATCGCACATCCTGAGAGTTCTCTCGCTTGAGTGCCGGTTCTCAAAGCTAAGAGCCACTTGTTGCGTCAAAAGGCATTGATTTTCAATTTTCATATATATATATATATATATATATATATATATATATATGATGTAGAATAGTTGTTATATGATTATCTTGAAAAATTATATCATCAGAAATCGACACAATTTTATCGGTAATTCTGATTTTAGGTCAAATGATTTCGGATTACGCTCAAAATTGATCGGTTGAAGCGAAACGTCCTGATTGTTTTGATGTACGATGAATTTTAGCGTTTCAGAGTCGTTTAAACCACCTTTCGGCAGTTTTTCGATTTAGGTAGTTTTGAATTTTGGATAATTTGCAATATTTGACTTGATTACTTTTAAGATTAGATTAGATTAGATTAGATTCGTTTTAGTGCTATCTTGGGTAATTCTATTTCTTTTAGGAGTTATATCTATATAAAGTCTATCTTTTTGTAATTTAAAAAATTTTATCAATTGAATTCAGAGTATATCTCATGTTCGCTTTCCCCACGTGGTTCGATTTATCGCTTCCCTTTCACTATCCTAAAACCCTGTCAGGAGCCATTCCTTATCCAAGCCCTTCGACCGGATCATCACATGCATAGCCACCGGCTATTACCTCATGATTTGTTATATCCACATCGCATCAAAAGAGATCTTGGTGTTTTTCTCATTTGACCGGTCCCTTCGTGCTAGAGGGTCCCTAGCAGGGGAGGAATAACGTCGGGTCCTCGAGGAAAAAGAAGAAGAACATTCATTCGGAGTAATTCGTGCGACGAGGTCGATATCTTAATTTTACTATAAGTCCCTAGGTTTTTGTCTAGTATTTGTGAGGTCATTGTTCTTTCAAGATCACATCTTCCGACTGCGTCATGGTCATTGTCATACGCATGAATGGGAGAGATGAACCCGGAAGAGAAGCCCAAGCCCAACCCATATCTCCAAAAAGCCCAAGCCCAACCATTTTACTTCCTCCTCAACCGATGAACCGGGAAGGGAAGCGCTCGCCCGTGAATGGGTAAAAGAGGAAACTGACGCGAGAGAGAGAGAGAAAAAAATCTTCGAGCGTAATCGGTCCGGATAAACTCCGAATTGCAATGCTCGGTAAGTATTCAAGCACATTATTCGTCTAATCACGGTAATTCCAATTTCAAGTGAGGTTGTGAATCGAAAATTACGTCAATTTTTAATTGAGGCTCGATTGAAGAGTTCTCGAGCTGTGATTATATATGGAAATGATAGTTTCGGGCGTTGTAGAGCTATGGGGTTCGATGAAAATTGATTCCAAAATACGGATTGATCGGAACGAATTTCTAAAGTTTCGCGTGCGAGTTGTGCGTAACGGACAAAAATGATCATTTGTCATAAATGAGTTTCTGCGTTAACGTGTAGGAGTCGTTCTATCGATGATCAAGTGTATTATTTGAACCGTGATATCATTTCCGGACTAATTGATGGGAATACGAGTTTGTAGATTCAACTAACCTTTGTAGGTTGATTTTCAGGTTTTTTAGATGAGTGCTACTACTATCTCTTTTATAAATTTAAAAACTCATATCTTGAAAGTGGTGCGGGTAGGAGTTATGAAAGGGCATATTTCTTACATAAACGGGATCGATCTTTTATTACATTTTTAGTTGGTTGACAAGACATTATTCGAAATGGTTTGAAACGGTCATTTGTGCACGTCTTGATTAAATGCTTTATGAAAGGAATTGCCAAAAGCTGCATGTATTGATTTTTGACATGAAACGTATTCAAGTTTATACGATTTGATTTGTGAAACCGGAATGAGATGATATCTGATTCGACTTGATTGAGATTGATCAAATAGATTGTACCGCTGATGGTTGATTGGTTATTATGAGTTGATTGTGGGTTGACATTACGCATAAAGAGTTCAATGGAAAATACCTCTTTTGATATTTTACTTAAGTCAATGACTCGATTTATAAAGATGCATACATAATGTTTGATCCACTTAGGAAAAAATATATCATTCACTGAGCTGTGGTTCCTTGTTCCATTCATCTTACTTGCTTTTTAGGTTTTTCATCGAGCCGCAAGTAGGATGAGAGCGTTATTTTTATTAGGATGACATTTTGATAACATGGATTTTTAGGTTTAAGCTGTCTAATGCTATTATGAGATTATAAGTTGTTTGGTGGATTGGCGTATATATCATTTTGTATCGATAACAGACATTTTGATATTGCAACGAGATGACTCTTTATGAAATACATATGGATGTATATATTTCAATACCACGTTAATTTATAAATACGTGTTACACTGCGACTTTTGGGTGAAATGATGGTATTGCCTGGGCGAGGATGGGGGCTTGGTGGAATGCCCGGTAAACTCGGGCTCGGCTTGCCTTTGCCTTCATTTCTTCTTGTAGAGCAAGGAGAGTGAGACTGTTGACGTGACGAAGCAAAAGTCAACAAGAAATTGTCACGTGTGCTAGAAAGAACGAGGTACCTCAAACTATTGGAAAAAATTATATGTTTCTCCAATGTTTTTCATAGAAAATAAAGTAACTCCCTAAGAAGTCCAATTTTTATTTCAATGAGGCCTAAATATATAAATTTCACTCTTTGGCATGGCGAAATTTGAAGCATATGAAATTACAAGAAGTTAAAAAAAAAAAAGTACGTTCTTTCATGATATACTATGGCCCTAATTTCTTGAAAAATACCAACTTTAATTCGAATCTAAATTTTGGCCTAAGTAGAACGCCATGCCCATGCCCGAGTGCCCCATGCCCAAGCTCAAGTCCACCAAGGGAGGGTCTAGGTCCAAGTCCATGGAGGCTAGTCTCGGGTCCTTAGTGTCTGTGCTTAAGTCCCCGACGTCTAGGCCTGGCCTCGATTCACCATGTCCGTGCCTAAATTCTCCACGATAGTCGGGGTCCATCGAGGTAGGGTCCAAGTCCATGGAGGTTAGGCCTAGAATTAGCGGTGTGCAACAGGACTAGATTTACCCGCAAATTGGATTGGACCACCCAAAAAATATATCCGAAAATCAATTTCTATTCAAATTGATCTGGAAACAGGTTCTAATTTTTGGGAATCGGTTGAAACAAACCCGGTTCAGATTCCAAGTGAAGAACTATCATGATCGTTTTTGGAACCGGTTTTTAGCTAGTGTTTAAAAAACATCCTAGTCTTGTTTAACTCACCTCATATGTTTTTTGTGTATTGTAATTTATATTGCTCATATTAGGAATTGTTGATTTCAGCGGATAGTGAGTTTTATTATTCATCTTTCCTTTGAATTATTTCATTGCTACTCCTACTATTTTGCTGGAAAAAATAAAATTAGAAAAAGAAGCAAAAGAAAAATAGATTCTCGAGTAGACCCTAAAATTGGACACACACAAAAAAAGAGTGGGCTCTAAGACAAGTTCCAAGGCAAAAAAGTTAGGTTATAGATTGGAAAAACTAGAACCGATTTTGACAGGGCATATTTTAGATTCTAGCACTGAAATCTATCCACCCGAATCATGTTCACCCCTACCTAGATCTTAGGTGCCCATGCTCAAGTCCCGAGCACCTTCACTCGAATTCATCTAGGCTAACTCCGAGACCTTAGTGCTTGTGCTCAGATCATTGGCATTTGAACCTAGGATTACAGAGGCTAGTCCCTGGTCTATTAAGCCCGAGCGAGGAACACTCTCGTGGACCCGGGCTCGGCCTTGATGGACCCGAGCTCAACCTTAATTGACCGAGACTGGTCTCCATGACACGGGCAATTGGGTTCCCAAGCCTAGCGTTCATGGACTCGAGTCCTACCTCAATGACATAGGCCAAGTCGTCAGGGACCTGTGCAAAGGCACCAAAGTTCCGTACCAGACCTCCATGAATAGGGAATCAAGAGCTAGGAACCATGCATGAGGGTCAGGGTCGCAGGCTCGGCCTCAAGATCGATTACCCGACCATCCGTTCCTCGGTCACTGGTGCCCAAATAATGCATGTCTATTTCCGAAAATAAAATTTATTTTTCCATTTCAAATATCGAAAAATGTAGCCATTTTCCCGAAAAATTACCTCTTGAATTTTTCAAAAATACTGAATTATGCGTGAAAAAAAAAAGCCTCAACTACTGTTCTTGTTCACTCAAACTGTGAGTGCACTTAAGCTAAAAATCGTGCCCCTTTGCGCACAGGTTGATATCTTCACTATAAAATGCATGAAAGAGACATTAAAAGTTAATTGATTACATGAAAAGACACAATATGTACGATGCTTAGAATTTGAGCAAGAAAGTGCGAATTTCCATGGGACCGAGCTCGACAACAAGATCCGACACATCGACAGGGCCGCCTCGTAAGGGCATTGGTTCCGCCGCGACTTCCTCTTCCACGTTCCATGTCATCGGCTTCATTTGAGACTTCTCTTGGTTCGCAGACAGGCTCATTTCTTTCACTTCCTTTATCTGAACTCACGGTCATATATATCAGTGATCAAATATCATGTCAAACAGTGCGAGAAACCACTTCATGGCAGGCAGATACAAAGAACTGTTAACAGCTTTACGTACCGTCCTTCCGGCGAGCATCTTCTTCAGCTCGACTTTAGCCAAGGTCGAATATTCGGCATCTTCGCCGGGCTAGATATGTTCACAACAAGAAAGATGAAATGAATGCTATGTGGTATCTATCAATCACCTCTCTTTCATTGAAATTGGACCAAATGGTTAATGAGTGCGTCGAATCCGTGTTAAGTGTGGTAGCGAGTTGAATAGCCTAAAAGAGTCGGTTTAGCCGATCAACGAGGCGATGCCTCCATAGTTGGACTACAGTCCCTTGCGGGTTTGCCGAAGCTTCACAGTTCTTGTTGACTCTAGATCAAACATTAAATCATAGACCGAAACATCGCATTCGAATGAAACAGGTTGATGAAGCTCTTTCTTTTTGGGCTAAAAGGGCAAATGAAGTTCTTTTCTCACCTCATAAAGATGAGCAAGACGTAGAAGTGCACTTCCATCATCCAACTCCTGCAAACAGAACGGTCAATACATCTCGGAGAGAGAGGGGGAGAGGAGTACCATTTGAGGAAATTTGAATTACCTGCAGAGTGATCAATGCAACATTTTGAGGTAAACTGTAGCTCGAATCCATAGTAGTCGCAGTGGTAACGTGAGAAGCTGTCCAGTCCTTCATCTTCTGCAGGGTCATTATCTTTTGCTCAGGTGGAGGCTTAAGCATAGACAACAAAAATTAAGCTAATGCATTCAATCCCTACTTCATGTGCAAAAGCCAGAACTAAAGGCGAGTACACTTCTTGGCCGGTAGTCCGACGCCAGCGAGCTCCCGTCCCCGGTTTGTTGATGCCTATGTAGTAGTGCCCTCGTACCTGGAAATACAACATCACTTGGAAAATCGAATGATGAGAAACAATTGGTCGTCCACAGGTAACTTCTGGCGATGTGACGCACCGTTAGTCCTTTGCACGTATTATTTGCAATGCACACCGTCTCGTTGAGAGGTTCCCCCACTCCTCTGCTGTCATCTTTAAGTATTCGCCTGGTGCATGAAGCAAGAGAAGGTAAAAGATTCCTAACGCAAAGAAAGGAAGGAATCATATGGGGCTGAGCACGGAAAGGACGTGTTGGACCTGTGAAACATCAACTCTATTTGCCCATCTTTGATACTGGCTCCTCCGACGGAACGATCCACTAAGACCGAGAATTCGGTTTTGTTGTCCGTGGTGAAAATCCCAAGATTAATCTGAGGGCATAGCGAAGGAGGAGAGGATCATTTTTTAGGGGAATAACATATTCACGAGTCTATGCTACAGGTGGACAGAATTTCATATGTTCAAGCACCATATTATTACTCCATCATTTGGCAAGTGGTTGAATTTAAAGAACTTACTGGGTAGTAATTTCCTGCGACAGGTTGAGTAACAGTAAGGGACCAATCTGGTCTATAATCCCGCACCTGCACGAACCATAGAAACCTTTTCCGCATCAGCCTAGGACAATCGAGCAAAATTGCTGTTGTATGAATTAACACGGTGACTTAGCAAACAATGGAAATGTTAATTCCAGCTAATGTCTTTCAATGATAATTGATAAGTTAACCAACTTTGCTTTTCAAACAACATTTGAAATTTGAAATACTCAAAGTACAGCACAAGTTATGACAATAACACTAGCATAGATGCTAAGTGGAGTGAGTTCGAATACAATAATATGTCTAGCAAACTATGCACTCCATCTGCTAGTACCAATATCCGATTTGTCTGCTGAGGCGTCGAAAATTTCAGAGAGAAGCAAAGGCAGCATCAGAAGAAAATGTAGGTTTTAGTGTTTACCCGTTTTATGAAATCCCTTCCATTAGAATCGGTGTAGAAGGTCTTCTTCGTGTCCATTTTCGTTGTCATTCGTGTTATCACCTCCTTCCCAACACCATCATCTGTTGGAATTGGTCCAATCTTCAAATTTCAAAACAAGAAGCCTTATGAGGATTTTCTTGGAGACTGAAGAGGCTATGTCTTTACTCAAATACATTTGTGACAATAAATTGATTGACTTTGCATGCAAGCCAATGTTTTGTTGCTAGATTTACTCTGTCGTATGTTGTAGATTATAGTTTAAAAAGCAACAAAAGGAGGGAAGGCAACTTACTGTGAATTCGACATCAGCGTGCTCTTTGTCCTTGTACAATCTCGTGACCTGATGAAGTAAAAACTTAAAATTAGATCTCTGAGAATGCGACGTCAGCGTGCTAAGCACGATGCTTCAGTCAAACTCTTTGTGGACATATCTACATTCTGGACATTTTGGTGTCCTTCAAGTATCTCGAGTTCTGTAACCCATGTAAAACTGGAACTAATAGGTTCTTGAAAGAAAATTAGAAAAACAGCTACGTAAATCACTGGGAAAAGCAAGAATAATCTTTGTCTTGACTAAATTTATCATACAAAAAAGACCTGGTAGATCCATGAACTGAACTGTTGATGCACTTCATCAACTAGTGGTCCCCGGACAACCTTCAGGGGCACCTGTGAGAGTTGAAATAGTTCATGAACTTTTATGCGTCACAATCTTCTTGTTACAAAATATCTTTTATATGACATCACCAAATCGACATTTCTTTTCTCAATATTCGATGATCTAGTTAGAGCATGCAGAGCTGAGTAACGACAGGCTGCTTACTTTTCTTGAAACAATAGTTGGACGAGCCCTATCTGGACGGAAGATGTACGCACCAGAAGCCTGCAATAAAAGAACACTGCTGAGCACTTGCCGTTACTGTCTTCTATTCCTTGGTTTGTGCTGTGAGTAGGTCAAGATATCGATCTGCATCGTGTCACCAATCAAGCACCGAAATAGTTACCTGAGGTGCCTCTTTATTGCCGATACTGGAGGCATAGTAGAGATAGCTTTGCTGTACTGGTACATCAACCTGGTAAATCTGTGTCAGTCAACTAAAGATGCTATGCAGTGAATTTGGCATGGCCCCACAGTAGCATATTAGAAACTCTTGTGAATGATCTGAAAGGTAATCCAATAAGTAAAGTAATGGAAGGTGTTACAAAGTAGGAATATTGACTTCTCGTGAAATCCTGACGAATAGCTAATGTCATTGTACTAATCGAAACATCTAAAATTTAAGAGTTCTCATCGCTGTTTTGTTTTATGCTACTGTAAATGTAAGCTTCCCATTTACTGACAAGTTCTTACATGACCCTTCAAACTAGAATTACACATTCGTCTTAAGTCCAAAGAGGACAAATGGGTGCGGCAAACTTTGAAATACGAGACATATTAGCAAAGTAGGTTAAGATGACAAAAACAGGATACCCAACCCAAGAAGCAAACGAAGAGGCAGAATATGGAGATGAAATATTGCTCTAAACAGAAAAGATTGCTTCATCTGAGCCTCAGTGACATATGACATAACAGGTGCATCAATCAATTAAGCATGCAAAATTATTATTTGGAAGCTAGAAAGCTGAAGCAGCGAAATTGCATGCCGGAGCACATCTCATCGTATTAACTTGTTTGGACACCGTGTGTTTGTCAATGAGCAACGCAAACAGTGTACGGGAGTCCAAGAGAAACTGGTGAGCGAGATGTTCATAATCATACTTTTCGCGGTATACAAAATAGCCCTTTCCTTAGAGCCAGTTATTTCAGCTTGTACAAAATCTTCGTGAAGATCAAGTTTTTTCCTACAAAAAAGTCGCAAGTAGATTCTGGTCCAAAGAACTATGAAGAAGCGAAAGAGACTGATGACTTGAGTGGATTCTTCCATGCATAGTGAAATGGTAGCAGAACAGTGAACAAGCTTTTGGAAGAAAATCTCATTGATAAACAACAATCAATAACTTTCACTAGGCTCACCCCCGTTTTAGAGTTGAACATCCGAACAAGTTGCCCGGAGGTTGACGAAAATAGCATCTTCATATCACCTGGTCCAACTTCTATGGCATCATGATAATGACTGTGGAGTGTAGAAAGGACACTAGTTTTTCTATCCCCTGCATCATTTTGAAGCCCGGATCAGGAAAATAGACTTAAACGAGTCAGCATGGCTTTCTAATACTAATGAAGCTATGCCGACTTAATTGTGCTGATCGGTTTTACAGCCCCAGACACATGCACTTCGAATGGATTCTAAAATAGTTCTGGAGCACGTATAGGCTCATCCCCACTCCTACAAGATGCATTTACCCTCATACTGACTAATATGAGCTTGAAATTTGCTTGGTCGTATGTTCTACTTCTCGTTCGTGAAATCTACTCTAGCAAGCCATGGCCGATGATATAAATATAAATCTCAGAGGCTTTAACAATTGTTGTCGAGAATCTACTATGTAAGTACCAACCTTCTGTAGCTGCTTTAGAAATAAAGTACGTGTTCCAACCTAATGGCGGTATTGAAACTTGAAATAGAAGCCAGTACTTTGGGACCTGCTGTGGCGACAATCCCAAGTTGGCTTTCACATAGAAGTTCCTCAAGTTGATTGTAACATTGTCCATATCGACAAATTGGGCTTCAATGGTATTTCCAGAAGAGTCGCGAACGATTAAATTTGAGTCAGTAACCTGGTAGACGTTGTCATTGCCAAATTACATTGAAATGTAACTATCAATCTCTTGATGCATAAACAATTGGCGCCACAGGAAAGAAGTATATACTCACAGGAATCCTTATAATATCAGTTCGATGCCACCCAAGCGGATTATATGCTACCACAACCTGGTAAAGAAAATTTCTATTAGACCATACAAATTAATGTAAGGAATTTAGAGCTTAAAACCCGAAAAGTTACCAGACTCTTTCCGTCCCAAATATCTGCCTCTGTTGCTGGGCAGAAACTTATATTGAGTAATTGGCACTGTCAAAAAGTGACGTAAACAAGAGATGAATATAGGTCATCTTGAGTAAGTGAAATAGTTAGTCTTCAGACAAAATTGAAGTCCAAATGAACCGACTTGCTTATACTACAGTTTGAAGAACGTTTACAAAGCCTTTTGGTTGGAAACTAAGGGGATGAAATTAAGACTTACCTGGCTAAAGTCTAAACCAGGTGAAGCGCATTGACCTCCTGCTTTCTTACTAACCAGGCAAGAGATAGCATTATCAATGACAGCTTCTGCCTGAACAATTTTAGAACAAAGATCATTTTGAAATAAATTGAGAGTTGAGAACAGAAAAGCACAAAGGGAAAACACAACGGGACTCGAGTATCAGACCTGAGAAGCTCCGACGGCTAGGCGCTTCTCGTAATCATTAGTCGTGTGCTGTTTTGCAGTACCGGTGAGAGCATCATGATGTTGCGCTATTCCTAAGGCATCTCCGAGCCCATAAGTGTTAGGACCACTGGACCTTCGCCCCACAAGAAATTCAAGTTGGCGCGCTGCCTATATAGACAAAAGAGAGCCCAACCATGGCAACGTTCAATGTAAGCACAAACTGAAGTCAAAATCATCAAGTCGTGGCCCTTTTACTCGGAAATAACAAGAGGAGATATACAGTGCTGTGGTATAGTATGAGCTCCAAGAAAGAGAAACATTACCAAATAATATCCACTTAGCATCCTAACATATCGTTTCAGGGCTGGCCGGCTAGTAAAGAAACCAGTCCAATATGCATCTTTCCTATCTGCATACCTGTGCACAGAATCAAGTGCTCATTACGTATCTAGTCGACGGTGATTAAAATAGAAATATCACATAGAGGCAACTGAGATGGGTAAAAAAGTGATACTTACGGAAAGTAATCATCGGTTTTCAAAGGCCATGATACATTTTCTGCATTTTTGGCATCAACGTAAATAGATGGTGTAGAGTATAGTGCATTCACCCGCCCATCCTGAGAGAAGAAATACCAGGAAAAGGAAAATAAGATTATGGGAGTAATGCATTGAAAGGAAAGGAAAGGGCAAAAGCATATCTTTCCTCTCCACAGTAAGCTTAGAAAGTCTCATTCTGAACTAATTATAGATCCTATTGGGCACATCTCAAATTATCTGAGACTGGAATGAGTTTTGGAAAAGAACTTTCGAGTGTTTCGAAGCATAACCACTTGAATATTAAGATAATAAAAGAAAATAATTGAGCAGGTAGTTCTACCTTGTTAACATAATGAATGAATTTGCCTATCTGCTTGAACCAAGACTCAGCGTATTGATAGGCAAAATCTTCACCCATGGTCCACATAATGTGATTTGTTCTTGTAACATTTGCCTGTTCACTAGGAAGAATGAGTTCCTAAATGTGTACCTCAACGATGTTTATTCACGACTAATTACTTGATAATGGTCTGTCTCAGTCGGAGACAAACCAGGATACAACAAAGCTACTGTCTGCAAAAAGATAAGAGTATACCTGTGTCATTGCAGCACTGATGAAATCATTCACTCTTTTTTCGACATTGTAGTCATATAGGAGAGTATTATCCTGCAGTTTAAAGAAACTCAATTGTGAATCTGTCTGCCAAGAAAAAAAAAACATGAAAAAAAAATGAAAAACTTGAAGATGATTTATTTGGTGAAATATCAGTACCTGAACAGGCTCAAAATCATCATCAACTTCAAATCTGAAACCGTCCGGTGCACTATAGTCAACGGGAAATACATTTGTGAAAATCTGCAAGGGCACGGACAAGTGCATGATATTAATCTTTGAGGCGAAGTAACCAAGATAACTGAAGGTAATGAGGCTGCTTCCATTTCAAACCTGAGATGAGGAACCAAAGGTTTTAGACCCACGCCATATGACCTCAAGAGATTTATCATTCTTGCGTTTCGCTCTGTCTTGGTAATCGATTCTTGCAAAATGCAGGGAATCAAATCCCACCTGCAAAAATCGTGATGGTCATTTTAAAGGAAATACAACACAAAGCACGAACTATTTATGAGGAAAAACAATCATGCTAAGAAACTCACTTTATTTAAGGACATAGAAAGTTAGACAACATGAAATTCTCAAATGTGTAAGGGTAGCCTCAGAGTGTGCAGACATCAAACCACAAAATAACTCAGAACTACACTTAAGACTGACTGGAAAGTGAAGAGGGGGAAAAAAAGGACGACATTGAGGAAACTGAAAGAGTCTTCTACCTCAGCTGCGAGTAAGTAAGCTTGCACAGCAGAATGTCCAAACGGATCAATCTGCCATCCAACTCGAGGAATTTTGTTGAATTCTGACTTTATCAGGCTATGACCCAGAGTTGTTTGGTCAATCATGTCGATGTAATACGCTGTTGCCTCGTCGTGCATACACCATCCGCCATTTCTGCAGATTGCCAACACAACCGTGAGGACAGTAATAGTGCAGAAATTGCCAGACACACATTTAAATGCATACTAACTGCATACATGAATTCCAATTGGCCTGCATCCACAAGTTTCCTCACTTGTTCTTGCTTTTCTGGAGTTTGCTCTAACCACCATCTATGGAAGAAAGCCTGTCATTTTCAATGGAACTTGTTAGTGACTGTATCAATCTAAGCTCATTTGAAAGTTGACAGTGGTGGGAACGAGGGACGGCCTGGAGTCAGGAAACTAGCATAAAAACGACTAATTGTCCACAGAAACGGCAATTCGTGAGCAAACAATTAGCGAAGAACACTTCACATGAAGCAAAAGTTGGCTATGATCCGCAGCTATCACGATAAACAGATACTTCGTTGTGATTGTCCTACAATCATAATGAACTCTACACTTTGCAATGTCGTTATAATTAAAAACTATTTTGGTTAGATCACACTTTGTCTGCTCACTGGTTTTCTAGCCTCAGATCGAGGGTAATCCAAGAGGGCTCTGACAATAAGCAATTAAGGGGAATAAACCGGCACTGATAAGATTTATAGAACTAGTATGCATAAAGATTTGTACTTCTTTAAGGCCAAATCCATCGGTATCTTCTTGGCAGCCATAATGAATTTGCACATGTATTAGATTAATGTCACTACGATCAATCGGCTTGAAGTTTTACTGCAATTCCTTTAACCAGAGGAGTCGAGCTGATCAACTAGATTCAAGCCCGAGATAGCAAAATTTACTGATTGCAGAGAACGCAAAAACATGGTTTGAAGATGATCAAAACAAAAACGAGCCTTCAGAGATGTGCATTCTCTCCAACTGTGGCAATTATACACACACAAACACAGTTTCAAATTGACAGAGTACCATCTCCGCAAACACAAACTTCCTATTAGGATCTCGCGCCAATGCTACGATGACGGAATCAAGCACATTCTCGACGCAAGCGCCCTGCAAAACCAATAACACATAAAAACTTCTTATTCACATGTCCACCACGTAATTATTCATCAACCCCAACATTATGGCCAAACTAAAAAATGCTCTTTGATCCGAAAAATATGAGGACCTGGAGGGAGTTATTCGAGCCGACGTAGTACTGATCGACGGTCTTCAACCATCCGACATCGTCGTGCGAATGTGGGACCAAGTGCACGTTCAACTTGCCTGCCACAACCCCAGCACCGGTGTTGTACTTCACGTAAGCACCGTCTATTCCTCCGCAGAGACCCGCAATCTGCACAATCGCAACTACAAAGCAAGAAGCCGCAAGAGTACCCATTTCAGCAACAGCAGTGACACCAACTCGCAATCTCTCTCTCACTTTCTCTGTGTTCACTCTTCTCAGTGACGGTTGAATTTATAAGAATGATGAATGGTGGAATCACAAAAGAATTGAACCCGTGGCGGAGTGACGACAGGTGTAGCTTGTCTGGTTATATTGGGTTTCACTTTTCATTGATTGGCGGCCGTACTTGGTAGGGTACTGGGTACGATGTTGACTCTTGACAGTGAGTTTGGCACAGATTGTGGAATGGTACTCCATATAAGGCCTACCCTTTTTGCTTCACTCTCTCTTTGTATAGTTAAAAGTGCAAGTTACTTTCTTTGTTTGCGTGTTATCATTCAATCATTGGGCACGTTGGGTAATTGGATGAAATGATCGCAACTTCCTCTTTATAAACCTGGGCAATCTCTGCCTACGTTGTCAGTGCGAACGGCATTATCGGGTATACATCAATGTTTGCATAAGTTATTGTCAGGTAGAATTGAATACGCACTCATGCAACTACGTCTGTCGGCTCTTTTATGTAAAAAGACATCCTATTTTCTTTACTCCTTGCCTTCGTCCCTTTCAGGGAGAACAGACGCCGGATCCTCGAGGAAAATGATCGATCCGGAGCAATCTCCCCGACAGGTTGTCCTTCGCACCTCGGTAACTTCCACCGGGAGTCCAATCCAATCGACTCCGGCTCAACAGTCATCGGAAGTTCATCTTGTCTTGGGCCATATCATCCGACCGCCTAGGTGTCATTCGGCCAAACTTGGTGACGAACTCCATGACGAGGGATGCAATGTGCCAAACTGAAACTTGTCAAAAAGAGAACAGAGTAACGAGCACTTCCATAGGAAAGAAGATGTGGGACTTATTAACCAGAGCAAAGACACCGGACGAAGCTGGACCAGAAAGAGACGAGACGTGGGAGACGTTTTAGGACCGGGACGAGGATAACGATGGATGCGCTGCGACGCGACAAGGGGCCGAGGGAAAAAAACAAAAAAGACAAGAAGAAATCAGACACGTGGGGAAAGACTTGGTAGAAAATGCCGAGGCTGGAAAAGTCAAACCAATAATGAAGCTTTGATTTGTGAAAGGGGCATCGCAATAATGTAATCCGCTGCAGGATTCAGTTCGTACGTCGAACATTGCTTACTTTTTTTTTTTTTTTGTCAAAAATTATTGCTTGCTTGTTGGGATGCTACCTTTAGCCAACAATCATCCTTCTTATCTTTTTTAAGTGGTCCCTAATTTTAGCACGATATATAATATAAGCCACGAATTTCTAATTTATGCAATGTCATTTTTGAATTTTTAATTTATTTCAATAATATCTCTGAATTCTTTATAAATCCTCAGTCTAGTCTTTATATAAGATGTCCAATATTATCATTCTATTAATTCAAACCCAAATGCAATATTGAATATTTTTATATAATTTAAAAATAAAGATTGAATATGTACCAAAAGTTTAATAATCTCATTAAACAAATTAAAATTTTAGGAACGTCATTGCATATTGGGCTAAAATTTAGGAACTGCATTAAACAAATTAAAATTTTAAGGATCGCATTACACATTTGGTCAAAAGTAAAAGGGCCATATGTGTAATTTTCCCTTTCAAATATTTATCAATAGGAAAGAAAATAAATGGCTAATGCTTATACTTAGAGGTGTGATCAAGTCGGGCTTTCCATAGATAGAGCCCATTGTCCAATCTCGTCCATACGCGGATTCGATCTCCTGGGGCCTGGGTGAGCTTGGGCAGAGCTCATGTCCACCCAGCCAATGGTCCCCTCTGCTCCCGAGACAATACCATACTTAATACCGTGGATCAAAGCTGTTTAATCCCCGCGATAGCAATTGACCTATAACCTGGAACATAGGCACCAAGGTCTCAAGCCCGGTCTCAATGAACTAGGGCTCAAGCAACGAGGACCCAAGCACTAACATTAGGGTATTAGACTCTAGGGATGAGCATGGTCCGGATGGATGGGTCTCACCTCAGAATCGAGAACCGCCTGCTAGTTCCATAGATCCACCTGTGAACTAGCGGGAAAGGGAGGCAATGAACAGCCGGAGGTACGGCCGTGAGTCAATGAGAGTTGAGGCCGTGAGTCGATGGGGGTTGTGGCCGTGAGTCAAGAGACAAAGACGGAAAGACTGAGGTGAGAGTGAGAGTTTGAGCAGAGATGAGTGGGATTCAAATAAGAAATTTAAGATTTCTCATTTTTAAAAATTTATTAATTAGAATATGAATTGTGTATTACCGATCCGGTCCAAGTGGGAGGGTGGGTGATTCCACACTTCGAACCGAGAACCGGACCGATTTCCTTAGGAATCACCGATTCCGAATGGTCTGTGTCCGGATGGTTCCCAAACCCTGAATCCTGATGCCCATGCTCATGTCCAAGTTACTAGCACTAAAAAAATGCATGTTTAATCACGAAAATAAAACTAGATTTTCTTTTCCATAAACTACGGAAACTAAATTTATAACCAGTCACTTTCAGATTCCAATCGAACACAGAAAAATATTGTCGTTTTCTTCTAAAATTACGTCTTAGAAAATAATTTTTTGGAGCTATCAAATTTTCCAGTACACAGATGAGCTTAAATTTCCGTTCTTCATTTATATTGTAAGCGCACTTGAGCTGAGTCGGACCCTCTTGAGCACAGGTTGATCTCTTTGTTATGCATGAAAGAGACATCAAAAGTTAATTGATCACATGAGAAGAGAAATCATGTGCAATGCTTAGAATTTCAGAAAGAAAGTGCGAATTTCCATGGGACCGAGCTCTACAACAAGATCCGACATGGCGACAGGGCCACCTCTTAAGGGCGTCGGTGTCGATTCCGCCGCGACTTCCCCTTCGACTTTCCATGTCATCCGCTTCATTTCAGACTTCTCTTGGTTCGCAGACAAGCTCATTTCTTTTACTTCCTTTATCTGAAGTCGCGACCATATGTAACGATTACCAAATCATGTCCCTCAGTATGATAAAACTACTCTGTGTGGTTGGCAAATACAAAGAAGAGCAATGACATTAATGCAGTAAAAGCTTTTCTTACCGTCCTGCCGGCGAACATCTTCTTCAGCTCGACTTTAGCCAAGTTCGAATATTCGGCATCTTCACCGTTCTAGTTTTATTCACAACAAGAAAGATGGAAATGAATACTATATGGCATCTATCAGTCACTTCTCTTTGATTGAATTTGGACCAAACTACTAATGACTGTGTCGAATTCAGGGAAAATGTGGTAGCAAGTTGAATAGCCTAAAGGAGTCGGCTTAGTCGATCCAAAAGGCGATGCCTCCGTAGTCGGACTACAGTCCCTTGCGGGTTTGCGAAGATTCACAGTTCTGTGGATTCTAGATCTCACATGGGGTTTTTGAAAGTTGCATTCCTATGAAATAGGTTGACGAAGCTCCTTTCTTTTGGGCTAAAAGGGTCTAATGAAGAACTTTTCTCACCTCGTATAGATGGGCAAGACGTAGAAGTGCACTCCCGTCATCCAACTCCTGCCAAACAGAAAGGTCAATCAATCTCAAAGAGAGAGAGAGAGAGAGGAGAGAGTATTTGAGTTCAAACTCATTTACCTGCAGAGTGATCAAAGCCACATTATGAGGTAAACTGTAACTCGAATCCGTAGTAGTCCCGTCGGTAAGATGAGATGCTGTCCAGTCCTCCATCCTCTGCACGGTCATCGTCTTTTGCTAAGGTGAAAGCTTAAGCATAGACAACAAAAAGCCAATGCATTCAATCCCTACCTCATGTGCAAAAGCCAGAACTAAAGGCGAGTACACTTCTTGGCCAGTAGTCCGACGCCAGCGAGCTCCGGTCCCGGGTTTGTTGATGCCTATATAGTAGTGTCCTCGTACCTGGAGTTACAACTTCACTTAGGAAAACCGAACGAGGAGAAACAGTTTTTCGTCCACAGATAACTTCTGGCGACAAAACGTACCGTTAGTCCTTCGCATGTACCATTTGCAATGCACACCATCTCGTCGAGAGGTTCCTCCACTCCTCTGTTGTCATCAACGAGTGTTTGCCTGGTGCACGAAGCAACAGAAGGTAACATATTTTTATTTTGAAGAAAGGAAGCAATCATATGGGGCAGAGCACGGCAATGACGAGTCGAACCTGTGAAGCATCAACTCTATTTGCCCGTCCTTGATACTGGCTCCCCCAGCAGCACGATCCACTAAGACCGAGAATTCGGTTTTGTTATCCGTGGTGAAAATTCCGAGATTAATCTGAGGGCATAGTGTAGGAGGAGAGGATCATTTTTAGGGGGAAAAAACAATTTTATGAGTCTATGATGTAGGTTGATGAAATTTCATCTATTCGAGGACCGTATCGTCACCCAAACATTTGCTAAATCAAAGAACTTACTGGATAGTAATTTCCTGCAACAGGTTCAGTAACAGCGAGGGACCAATCTGGTCTATCATCTCGCACCTGCACGAACCATAATAAATTTTTTCGCATCGACCTAGGACAATAGAGCAAGATGGCTGTTGTATGAATTAAGGATATGACTGGAAGAGAATAATATGCTGCACTCCAGCTAATGTCTTCCAATGATAAATGAACCAAACTTTTCTTTTAAACAGCATCTGGAATTTGAAATACTAAAAGAACATCGTTATTAAGAACTATCACGCTAGGATAGATGCTTAGTGGGGTGAGTTGGAATACAATAACAATTCTAGCAAACAGGAAATGTAGGTTTCGGAGTATACCCGTTTTATGAAATCCCTTCCGTTAGAATCGGTGAAGAAGGTCTTGTCCGTTGCCATGTTCGTCGTCATTTGTGTTATCACCTCCTTCCCAACTTCATCGTCTGTTGGAATTGGTCCAATCTTCATAGTTCAAAGCAAAAGTCTTAGGAGGATTTCTTGGAGACCGAAGAGGCTAAAAACTTTAGTGCGCAGACATCAGTGACAATAAATCCATTGACTTTGCGTGCAAAGCATTGAAAATTCAATGAGCTTTTTTGTTGCACGACTCTGTCATACGTAGAAAACCATAGTTTATAAAGCAACAAAACAGGGAATGGCAACTCACCGTAAATTCAACATCAGCGTGCTCTCTGTCCTTGTATAATCTCGCGACCTGATTAAGTGAAAAAAAGTAAAATCAGATATCTGAGAATCAAGCCATTTAACTCAGGTGATGACATTATGCCGGTTCAAAACTTCATAAGAAGCACTTCATAGCAAAAATTCATAACCAATGGGGCCAAAAGGTTTTTAAAAAATGTGATGATCTCTCGCTTCTAGTGTTCTGGAATGAATATGGTAACTTGCATACTTGATCTGCATATGCTATGACAAATGTGGCATAATAGAAGTAAATTAACCTGCAGTTCTATTTGTTTGTTTGCTGAGGTAGCAAGGTTGTCCAACAAACTTAATTACTTTGTTCACTTGGATCGAACTTGAAAACTTACGGTATTGATGGGTATGTCCAACATGCAACGAACAAGTCCAATTCTTTTCTGGGTCAAGGATTCTGGTTAAATGAATGACATTTCTGATCAGTAGCTTAGCTATTCGAGCCAAATACTACTATGCTTCAGTTCAACTCTTTGTTGAAATATCTACATTCTGGACATTTTTGGGTCCTTCAAGTATCTGGAATTTTGTAAGCCCATGAAAACTAAAACGCATAGGTTCTTGAAAAGAAATTGAGAGTGACAGCAAAGAAAACTATTGGCATAACCAGGAGCAATCTGTGCTTGGACATAATTTATCATACAAATGACCTGGTAGATCCATGAACTGAACTGTTGATGCACTTCATCGACTAGTGGTCCCCGAACAACCCTCAGGGGCACCTGTGAGAGTTGAAATAGGTCATGAACTTTTATGTGTCCAATGTTGTTGTTAGATAAGATTTAATATAGAACATCGCTGGATGCGTAGTGTGTCAATGTTCCAAGTTAGTAGAGCATGCACAGCTGAGTAATGGCAAGCTGCTTACTTTTGTTGAAACAATAGTTGGACGAGCCCCATCTGGACGGAAGATATAAGCACCAGAAGTCTGCAATAAAAGAACTCTGCTGAACACTCGCAGTTATCTATCTCCTACTCCTTGATTTGTGTTGTGAACAAGTCTAAATACCAGTCTGCATCGTGTCACAAACCAATAATAGAAAAAGTTACCTGAGGATCATCTGTGTCTCCCATACTTGAGTTATAGTAGAGATAGCTTTGCTGTACGGGTACATCAACCTGGTAAATTTGAGTCAGCCAACTAAGGATGCTATTCTG
Organism: Rhodomyrtus tomentosa; assembly: GCA_028455895.1. NCBI lineage: Eukaryota > Viridiplantae > Streptophyta > Magnoliopsida > Myrtales > Myrtaceae > Rhodomyrtus > Rhodomyrtus tomentosa. The sequence continues at coordinate 33,082,133 of JAPCWY010000009.1, read as the reverse complement.
ATAAAGATACTATGCAGTGAATTTGGCATGGTCTCACGGTTGCACTGAAGGTAATCCAATAAGTAAAGGAAGGACACAAGTGTTATATTGTGGAACATCAGATTCTCGTCAAACCCTGAAGAAAATCTGTCATTATCTGAACCGGAACGTCTAATTTTAGGAGTTCTCATCATTGTTTCACTTTGGCTAGTATGAATGGATGCTTCCTCAATAGATTGGTCCATGACCCTTCAAATTAAACTTACAGTCTTCTCAAGTCCTAAGAGAACAAGGAGGTGCAATCAACGTTGAAATCTAAGACATATTAATAAAGTAGGTTAAGATGCCAACAATGCGAGACCTAATACAAGAAGCAAAAGAAAAGGCAGAACACGGAGATGAGGTAGTGCGCTATAACAGAAAAGATTGATTCAACTGATCCTCAGTGGAAAATGAAAGAGAGAACGTATGTCGATCAATAACCATCCAAAATTATTATTTGAAACACATGATCTAAGCTAGAAAGCTGAAGCAGCCAGTTGCATTCCAGAACCCATTTTCATCAGAGAAACAAGTTTGGATACCCAAAATGTCTGTCAACGAGCAACATGACAAGTGTGCATATAGTTTTTAGATTTCAAGAGAAACTGGTGACTGAGATGTTCATAAACAAACTTTCGGCAGTACACAAAATAGCCCTTTTCTTAGAGCCAGGTATTTCGGCTTGCAAACTATCTATGTGAAAGAGCAAGTTTTTTGTACAAAAAAGTTGCTATGATTCTGGTCCAGAGGACTTTAAAGAAGTGAATGAGATTGACAACGTCAATGGAATTATCCATGTATAGAGAAAATGGTGACAGAACAGTGAACACATTATGGAAGAAAATCTCGGCCCTATACAAAGATTAATTGTGTTCACTACTCACCCCTGTTTTAGAGTTGAATATCTGGAGTAGTTGCCCTGAGGTTGGGGAAAATAGCATCTTCAGATCCCCTGGTCCAACTTCTATAGTACCATTATGTGGATCGCCCAGTGCAGAAACGAAACTAGTTTTAGTTTTCCCTGCGTCATTTTGAGGCACAGACAAGGGAAAATAGATTAAACGAGTCAAATGGATCACTAACAAATATGAAGCTGTGTCAAGTTAATTGTGCTGATCGGTTTTATGGCCACATGCACCACAAATGGATTCTGAGTAGTTTTGGAGCATGTCTAGGCTCATCTCCCCTCCTACATGATGAATTTTACCGCATGCAGATTATTATGGTTTTGAATTTTGACTCATTATTTGTCCTACCTCCTGATCTCGAGATCTACTCTAGCTAGCCATGGCAGATGATATGAATATCAATCTCAGAGGGTTGAACATGAGAATCAAGTATCTAAATACCAACCTTTTGTAGCTGCTTTAGAGATGAAGTATGTGTTCCAGCCCAATGGTGGTAATGAAACTTGAAATAGAAGCCAGTACTTTGGGACCTGCTTTGGTGACGATCCCAAGTAGGCTTTCACGTAGAAGTTCCTCAAGTTGACTGTAACATTATCCAACTCAACAAATTGTGCTTCAATGGTACATCCAGAAGAGTCGCGGACGACTAAATTTGAATCAGTAACCTGGTAAACATTGTCATTGCTTAATTATATCGATGGGCAATTATCAATCTCCTGATGCATAAACTATTGGCACAACAGGAAAGAAGTAAATACTCACGGGGATCCTTATAATATCAGTTCGATTCCATCCAAGTGCATTATATGCTAGCACAACCTGATAAAGAAAATTTCTATTAGAACATACACAATCCTTAAAGGTCTTATGGCATAAAACCGAAAAAGTTACCAGACTCTTTCTGTCCGGAATATCTTCTGCTGCTGGGCAGAAACTTATATTGAGTAATTTGCACTGCAACGGAAGTGACACAAACAAGAGATGAATACAGTCAAATTGGGTAAGTGAAACATTTAGTCTTCAGACAAAATATAAGTCCCAATGAACCGACTTGCTTATGTTATAGTACGAGGAACGTTTACAAATCCTTTTGGTTGGAAACTGAAGGGATTAAATTGAGACTTACCTGGCTAAAGTTCAAAGCAGGTGATGAGCATTGACCTCCTGGTTTCTTACTAATTAGGCACGAGAAAGCATTATTGACGACAGCTTCTGCCTAATCGATTTAGAACAAACAGCATTTTTTGGATATAAAGTGTGAGTTGAGTACAAAAAACCCCAAAGGGCAAATTCAATGGGACTTTAGTATCCGACCTCAGAAGCTCCAATAGCTAGGCGCTTCACATAATCATTGGTCGTGTGCTGTTTAGCAGTACCAGTGAGTGCATCATGATGTTGCGCTATTCCTAAGGCATCTCCAAGCCCATAGGTGCTGGGACCACTGGACCTTCGCCCCACAAGAAATTCAAGTTGGCGTGCTGCCTACATAGACAAAAGAGAGCCCAACCATGGCGATGTTTAATGTAAGCACACACTGAAGTCCAAATCATTTAAGTCGCGGGGGTTCCACTCGGCAACAACAGGAAGGGACATACAGTGTTCTGACATAGTATGAGCTCCAAGAAGCAGAAACAATACCAAATAATATCCACTTAGCATCCTGACATATCTTTTCAGGGCTGGCCGGCTGGTGAAGTAACCAGTCCAATAGGCATCTTTCCTATCTGCATACCTGTACACAGAAGAAAGTGCTGGTCATATATGTAGTTGATGGTGACTAACATAGATACATCACGTAGGGGCAACTGAGTTGGGTGAAAAAAGCGGTACTCACGGGAAGTAATCATCGGTTTTCAGAGGCCATGATACATTCTCTGCATTTTTGGCATCGACGTAAATAGATGGTGTAGAGTATAATGCATTCACCCGACCATCCTGAGAGAGAATAAATACCAGGAATCGGTAAAAAAAATAATAACGGCAAATGCATTGAAAGAAAACAAAAGGGCAAAAGCATATCTCTCCTCTCCAGAGTAATCTTAGAAAGTCTTATTCCAAAGTAATTCTAGATTGTTTTGGGTAACATCTCAAATAAAAGATACAAGGGACAGCACCATGACCTTGATGCCTAGGGGAAGTCTACAAATTATCTGGGACTGGAAATGAGTTTTTGCAAAACTTCTGGTGTTTTGGAGCATAACCACTTGCATTTTAACATAACAAAAGCAAATAATAGAGCAGGTAGTTTGACCTTGTTAACATAGTGAATGAATTTGTCCATCTGCTTGAACCAGGACTCAGCGTATTGATAGGTAAAATCTCCGCCCATGGTCCACATAATGTGACTTGTTCTCGTAACATTTGCCTGTTTACGGGAAAAATGAGTTCCTAAATGCGTGCCTCAATGGTGTTTATTCACAACTAATTACTCGTTAACAGCCTGTCTCAGTCAGAGACAAACCAAGATACAACAAAGTTATCGTCTGTAAAAAGCTAAGTGGATACCTGTGTCATTGCAGCACTGCTAAAATCATTCACTCTTTTTTCGACATTGTAGTCATATAGGAGAGTATTATCCTGCGGTTTAAAGAAACTCAATTGTGAATCTGTCTACCAGAAAAAAAAAAAAATTACACAAAATGAAAAACTCGAAGTTGACTGATTTGGTTGAATATCAGCACCTGAACAGGCTCAAAATCACCAAACACTTCAAAATTAAAACCTTCCGGTGGACTATAGTGATCAGGAAATACATTTGTGAAAATCTGCAGGGCGCGGAAAAGTGCAAGATATTAATTGTCGAGGCGAAGCAACCAAGAAAAATGAAGGTAATGAGGCTTGTTTCCACTCAAACCTGAGATGAAGGACCAAAAGTTTTAGACCCACGCCATATAACCTCAAGAGATTTTTCATTCTTGCGCTTCGCTCTGTCTTGATAATCGATTCTCGCAAAATGCAGGGAATCAAATCCAATCTGCAAAAATTGAGATGGTCCTTTTATAGGGAATACAACACAAAGCATGGACAATTTATGAGGAAAAACAACCATGTTAAGCAACTCTCATTCCGATTGAGGACATAGAAAGTAAGACAACATGATACTTGTAAATGTGCAGCGGTTGCATCACAGCGTGCAATTGTCAAACCACAAAATAACTCCTAGCTACCCTTAAAGACTGATTGGAAAGTGAAAAAAGAAAAGGACAACGTTGACGAAACTTTAGATAGAATCGTTTACCTCAGCTCCGAGTAGGTAAGATTGCACAGCAGAATGTCCAAACGTATCAATTTGCCATCCAACTCGAGGAACCTTGTTGAATTCTGACTTTATCCGGCCGTGACCCAGAGTTGTTTGGTCGATCATGTCAATGTAATGAGTTGTTGCCTCGTCGTGCATACACCATCCGCCATTTCTGCAAAATTGCCAACATTACTGTCAGGACAGTAGTAGTGCAGAAATTGCCATAGAATGCCCTACATGCTTCCTGACAGCATACGTGAATTCCAATTGGCCGGCATTCACAAGTTTCCTCACTAGTTCTTGCGTTTCTGGACTTTGCTCTAGCCACCATCTTTGGAAGAACGCCTGTCATTTCCATGAAATTCGTCAGTAGCTGTATCGAGCTAAGCTTGTTTGAGAGTGGACAGGGGAGTAACAACAGCTGTTTGTACGCAGAAACCACGATTGTTTATCAATTTGCAAGCAAACAATTTGTGAGGTGGCTATGATCTGTTTCTACGTCAAAGTGCATCGTCTTACAAAAATAAAAAATAATATTGTGCAACCGCCCCTTTCGTGTTAATTGGGACTGTTATGCTGAACTTCGATATCTTCTGTCTGGTGTGTCCTGGTGGCATGCCTGGAAGTTCAGCTCCTCCTGATGCAGCTGGATTGCAAAAATTGCATAAAGATTTTGACTTTACCATTGGTATCTTCGTGTCCACCGCAATGGATTTGCAGAATTGTCAGATTCATATTGCCATGGTCAGTTGGATTGAAGTTTTACAACAATACTTTAGATCAGTGGAGTCAAGCTGATCAACTAGATTCAAGCTTGAGATAGGAAAATTGAATGACAGCAGAGAACTCAAAAACAGGTTTCAAAGTTCATCAAAACAAACAAAGGCGCCTTCAGAGATGCGCATTCTAATCTTGATAACGCTATCACAAACGCACACGGAGAGAGTTAAAATTGGCAGAATTTACCGTCTCGGCAAACACAAACTTCCTATTGGGATCTCGCGCCAGCGCTTCGATGACGGAATCAAGCACGTTCTCGACGCAACCGCCCTGCAAAACCAGTAAAACACACCAAAAATCATTTTCCCATTTCGCCCAAACCCCGAAACTATTCATCAACCGACAGATATAGCCAAACTAGATTTCGCTCTCTGATCCTGAAGATATAAGGGACCTGGATGGAGTTATTGGAGCCGACGTAGTACTGATCGATGGTCTTCAACCATCCGACGTCGTCGTGCGAATGCGGGACCAAATGCACGTTCAACTTCCCTTCCACAACTCCAGCACCAGTGTTGTACTTCACGTAAGCACCACCCACTCCTCCATACAAACCCGCAATCTCCAGAATCACAGCAACAAGACAACAACCCACAAGAGTACCCACTTCAGGAGCAACAGTGACACACACAGACGATGTTCATCGTACTCGGTGACTGTTCAAATTTATAGGAACGATGAAAGGTGAAATCACCAAGGAGTTGAATATCGGACTTTACTGCCCGGCCTGGTGATTGGTCGGGTACTGGGTACGATGTTGACTATTGACCCTGATTCTGGCACAGATTCTGAAACGGTACTCCATTAAAGGCCTACCCTTTTTGCTTCACTCTCTCTCTTTCTATAGTTGAAAGCGCAAAAGTTGCTTTCTTGTTTGGGCGGTTATCACTCAGTGGTTTGTCTTTCTCGAAAAAATGAGTGTCAAGCAAAACTGAATGCATATTCAGCCAACTTCATCTCTATTTTCATGCAGTTGACGCCAAAACCCCTTGACCAGGCACCCCCAAAAAATAAGATTGTTGGCGGCCAAAGAGTTGCTGACACCAAATCTTTTATCAGTTCGTTTTCCAATAAGAATTTTCGGGCCAGTCCTGGGTTATGAGTGTCAAATGCAAAAGAGACATTGATTTTGATGGAACTATACAATACAAAAATATTGATAATTAGGATACAATACCAGTTTAATCGACGATGTTGGACAATATATAGTACACAATGTCGGAATTTAATCGACGATTACGTGACGTGTCCATCACATGACCCTTCGGAGAACGTTAACGCATGCAAATCGATCCGTCAAAACTTTCATGTAAGAACAGATCCTAGCGACCTCAGAACCTCATGGAAAATTATTGCTTCGAAGCAACTTACGCGACGAATCATCCTTCACGCAATGACAATTTTCGCCGGAAGTCCCTCGGCTTCGGTTCGAACTATTCATCGGAAGTTCTCGACAAGGACGTGAACGGAGGGGAGTTGAATTTTAGATTGATTAACAGCGACCTCGAACTTATTAACGAACTCCATGACTCCAGACGCGACTTGCCAAATTGAATCTTGTCGGAAGAGAAGGGACAAGAAAACCAGAGTAACGCTAGAGAAACGAGTATTTCCGTGCGCAGCTGGCAGTGATTGATTCGTAATGACGCGACGGCGACGAAACGAAAAACAACACGAGATCAGCACGTGCGGAGGACTTGGCAGAAAATTGCCGAACATGAATGTTTTTCAGTAATATTTTATTAAAAAAATATCGATTATACCCCTTGAAATAATTAATTGAATAAAAATATTCTTACTATTGATGGTAATTTATGCTTCAAAGACTATTATTAAAAGCAACGGCCACGACGTATGCAAATTTACAAAAGCGGTCGTTAAAAACCCTAAACCTCGAAGCAGAGACAGAGACAGGGAGAGTGAGCGCGGAGACAACTTCCGAAGGCTTCTGGATTCTGGGATAAACCTCTTCGAGCGATCGATCAGGTGAGGCGTTCGACGATTGATATCCTCCCTGTTAAAGCCGGGAAACGCAGCATACCCTTTAAATTAATTGTCAATTTTTGCGATAGATTATCTTGGTTTTTTGTGTTCTCAGTGTATAATATGCCTTGTTGATATGCAGTGTTAGAGCTGAGATGGCGCTAGACGGGAGTTTCAGTCTCGAATCTGCACTCGGAAGGTTTCTGGCGCGCTGCCCTGAGCTCTTAAGCAGGCCGCGGTTCGCCATGCTAGCGAGGGAGGGAAGTTTGTTTCCTGAGGATGAAGTGATTGTTCTGGTGGCTGATATGTTCTTGCACGATACCTATACTATTCCATTGATAGGGTGTTTCCGGCCCATAGCACGAAAAATTGTGGAAAAGGTGGTGTCTTCCCTTCGACTTGTGACTAACTTAAGGTCCAATTCAAGTTCCATACGAAGAGAAGTCCACCAAGATAATGAAATTTTAAAAGGAGCAGGAGATTGTGATGATAACCTTATTGATTTTTACGTGCGAAAGGGAGAGGGTTTGAATCTTCACGAGGTTGCTTGCCTGGCCTTCTGTCGCACGCTTGATTTGGCTCCTTTTTTGTTGGGGTCCTTATTGGAGTATTTTAAATTTGCTCCACCGCCTTTTCAGCGTATTTTGGAAGGAGGGAGAGCTTTGGATTATCCTCGTGAGGCTGAAGGCTGTCTGTTGCGTGTCGTGCGAATATCTTACCGGCTATTGCTGACATCACCTGAGTTGTTCTCTAAGCTTTGGGATTGGTCTTGTTTCATGGATCTTGCATGGCAGTCGTTAAGCCTATTGGGAAGCAGTAAATCGGAGAAGGAGGAGGAGGATATTTCAGATTTAAGATGGTGTATATCACGAATACTATTGGTTATTCTTAAATGGGGGGATGCAGGAACCTTGGTTTTTGATATTGGACCTAAAGAAGGATTTGAGTGCCTGCTACGCTGGGAAGAATTTTGTCGGGATGTTTCGTTGGAGAAAGCAGGCACTTATATTGAGCCATCTGGGAAACTAGAATCAGATGAGATGGTTGATGTCCATCAAGAGTGTTGTCTAGAATCCCGTGGTTTAATTTCCCTGGGCTTTTCACCGTTCAGCTATAGTGAGGCATGGCCTCGTCAGCAAAGGCTCGCAACAGGGGATGATGAAGCAGTTAATGCACCATTTGTGTTGACGTCGACAACAAAGAGAAGTTTTCTGATGGTCCTATTAGCAGTCTCCCAGAGATGGCCTGTTCTTCTGTATGGTCCCACTGGTGTTGGCAAATCTGCACTTGTTGGCAAGTTGGCTCGTGACAGTGGAAACCACGTTTTATACATTCAAATGGATGATCAGATTGACAGCAAAACGTTGATTGGAAGTTACGTATGTACGGAGAAACCAGGTGAATTTAGATGGCAACCTGGATCACTTGCTCAGGCCATTCAAAATGGACTTTGGGTTGTCTTTGAGGACATTGACAAAGCAACATCTGATGTGCACTCCATCTTGTTACCTTTGCTGGAAGGTGCAAGATCTTTTGTAGCCGGTCACGGTGAGGAAATAACCGTTGCGGAAAATTTCCGACTTTTCTCCACTATTTCAGCATCCAGGTTTCATACATCTTCTAGTACAGGAGGCTCTAATTTCCCTGGGACTCTGTGGAGGAGGGTTGTGGTCAGGCAACCAACTCATGAAGACTTACAGTGTATAGTGAAGGCATGGTACCCGAGATTGGATCCTCTTGCGGAAAGGCTAATTGAAACATTTGAAAATATAAACACTGCGTTCATGTCCAAAATTGGGGACACAGTTTCCGTTGGCAGGTTTTCAACAAGGGATCTCCTTAAATGGTGCAAGCGAATAGAAGGATTAGGTTTTAGCTTAATGGAGAACCGGTTATCATCTTACCAGTGTCATTGTATTTATCAAGAAGCTATAGATGTTTTTTCAGCGTTTTCAACATCAGCTGAAAACAGGTTTAAAATAAAGAAAGACATTGCACGACTGTGGGGAGTTCCAGTTTCGGAAGCAGAGAGATTGTACCCTGATATGAAACCTGTAATTCAGGATATGCTCTCTGAGCTAAGAATTGGACGCATCACTCTTCCACGAGCTCAAAAAGCTCTACACAACGGGAGAAAACCATTCGTTGAAATTCGTAGATCTCTGCACGCAATTGAGAGAATAGCATGCTCTGTTAAGTACAATGAGCCTGTGCTCTTGGTTGGTGAAACTGGTACAGGGAAAACCACACTCGTACAGAATCTCGCGTCACGATTGGGCCAGAAACTCACCGTTTTGAATTTGAGTCAGCAAAGTGATATTGCTGATTTGTTGGGGGGATTTAAGCCTTTGAGTGCACACTATGTATGCATCCCTGTATACAAGGAGTTTGAGGAGCTGTTCTCAAAGACTTTTTCGGCAAAGGTTAATCTGACTTTTCTGGATAGCTTGCGAAAACATCTGATTGATAAAAACTGGAAAGTTTTGTTGAATGGTATGCACAAGGGCGTAGATGCTTTCAAGCAGTCAAAAGTGGAAGATTCTAGACATGGGAAAAAGCGGAAGAAACCATTGAATGAGGAAGTGGTCAATGCATGGAATAATTTTTCCATGAAACTTGAAGCTGCCCGTGCGCAAATTGGCGCATCATCTGCAATGATCTTCTCATTTGTTGAAGGGGCTTTTGTACATGCTCTTAGGAATGGTCAGTGGATATTGCTTGATGAGGTCAACCTGGCTCCTACAGAGATTTTGCAGAGAATTACTGGAGTACTTGAAGGAGAGAGTGGGTCTCTCTGTTTAGCTGAGAGAGGTGATATTAGCTACGTAAAGAGGCATCCCAACTTTCGCATATTTGCATGTATGAATCCAGCAACCGATACTGGGAAACGGGAATTACCATATTCTCTGCGCACTAGATTTACCGAATACTTCATTGACGACGACTTGGATGAGGAGGATGTGACTCTATTTGTAAATCAATTTTTGGAAGGTGGACCTTCGAAGAGAGAACTGGTAGATAAAATCGTGCATTTTTACAAAGCTGCTAAAAAAGAGTCGGAGGAAAGGCTTCAGGATGGGGCTAATCAGAAGCCACAATTTAGTTTAAGGTCCCTCTTCCGTGCTCTAGAATACACAAGGAAGGCAGAAAAGAAGTTTACCTTTGAAAAGGCCTTGTATGATGGATTCTGTATGTTTTTCCTCACTTTGTTGGACAGACCTAGTGGCAAGATAATGAACCAAATGATCTTGTCATACTTATTGGGAGGGAAAATGCCTGGACAAAAACCATTCGACTGTTATGTGACAATCAAGAAAAACTCTGATCCCAACGATTATGTCTTGACAAAGAGTGTCAGAGAACAACTTGGAAACTTGGCGCGTGCTGTTTTCATCAAAAGATATCCTGTCCTTTTACAGGGTCCCACTTCCAGTGGGAAGACTAGTCTTGTACGGTATCTTGCTGCGGTGACTGGTAATGAATTTGTGCGCATCAATAATCATGAACACACAGATCTGCAGGAGTACTTAGGCTCTTATGTCAGTGACACTAGTGGGAAGCTTGTTTTCCATGAAGGTGTTTTAGTTAGGGCTGTCCGCAATGGTTATTGGATTGTTCTGGATGAACTTAACCTAGCCCCATCTGATGTGCTGGAAGCATTGAACCGATTGCTAGATGACAACAGAGAGCTTTTTGTGCCTGAAATGCAAGAGACAATCAAAGCACATCCAAATTTTATGCTGTTTGCGACTCAAAATCCCCCAACAGTATATGGGGGACGTAAAATGCTTTCTCGAGCATTTCGTAACCGTTTTGTGGAGATTCACGTTGAGGAAATTCCTGAAGAAGAGATAAGCATAATCTTGGAGAATAGGTGCAAGATTAGCGGGAGCTATGCCAAGAAGATGGTTGAAGTCATGAAAGATTTGCAGCTGCACCGGCAGGGTAGCAATGTATTCGCTGGAAAACATGGATTTATAACTCCTCGTGACTTGTTTCGTTGGGCTAATCGTGTAGCAAACACTTCTGGAGATTGCTTGTCTTCAAAACATCGCTATGAGGATCTAGCTAGAGAAGGTTATTATCTTTTGGCTGAAAGATTGCGGGATGATGATGAGAAATCTGTTGTTAAGGATGTGCTCAAGAAGCATTTTCACGTTGCACTTGATGATCATAACTTGTACAAGCAGGAGTCGTCTGAAGGACATGCTGTCAACTTGGACAATATTTCCAACATTTCAGAGAACTTTGGAAATGTCACCTGGACGAGGAGCATGCGGAGGTTGTATTTTCTTATTAGACGTTGCTATGAGTTGCGCGAGCCCATTCTTCTTGTAGGAGAAACAGGTGGTGGGAAAACTACTGTCTGCCAGTTGCTAAGTACTGTTTTGAAGTCAAAACTGCATATTCTGAACTGTCACCAGCACACCGAAACTTCTGATTTTGTGGGGGGTTTCTATCCTGTTCGAGAGAGGTCGAGGTTGATTTCCGAGTTTAGGCATCTAGTTGAACAAGTGAGGCTTTCAAATACTTTCGTCTCCTATCCCAGAACTTTGACAATTTCAGCAGATATTGGTCAAGCTTCTTCAACTCTCAACCAGCTGGCTGTGATCATAAACAGTTATCGCGAGGGTCTGGTCACATCTCCTGGAGTCACTTCTCAAGATCTGGACTATTTCGAGCAAACAAAAGTGGAACTCGAGCAGTTGCACCAGAAATGGGAGACTATTTTTATGTGGCAAGATGGCCCTCTTGTGCAAGCAATGAGGGCTGGTCATCTCTTTCTTGTGGATGAAATATCTCTGGCTAATGATAGTGTACTTGAAAGATTGAATAGTGTCTTGGAGCCAGAAAGAACTCTGTCTTTGCCAGAGAAAGGGGGATCTATAATGGAGAAAGTTACTGCCCACAGTGACTTCATCCTCCTTGCAACTATGAACCCGGGTGGTGATTATGGTAAAAAGGAGTTATCGCCTGCTCTTCGTAATAGATTTACGGAAATCTGGGTACCTTCTGTTGGTGATCCTAGTGAACTTAGAATTATTTCTCAGCAAAGTATATCCAAGCCAGAGCTTCTGTTTGTCGTGGATCCCATGGTAAACTTTTGGGAGTGGTTTAACAGATTACAGGCTGGGAGAACACTGACTGTGAGGGATCTCCTCTCTTGGGTTTCTTTTATTAATGAGACTGAGAAAAATTTGGGTGCCAAGTCTGCCTTTCTTCATGGGTCTTTCCTTGTTCTCCTTGATGGACTCACTTTAGGGACTGGAATCTCTAAGAGCGACGCAGAAGAGCTGAAAGACAAGTGCCTGCATTTTCTTTTGGGACAATTACAGGTAGATGACGATGACCACCGAAAGCTTTTGAGGATAGAAAATTATGGTTGGGGTGAAACTATCATGGCAAAAAATTTATCTGGCAACCATAATGTGCATTGTGATAATATATTCGGTATAGATCCATTCTACATTGAGAAAGGACATGAAAACCTTGAGGTCGGGGGGTTTGAATTTTTGGCACCAACAACACGAAGAAATGCCTTGCGGGTACTGCGGGCGATGCAGCTTAGAAAGCCTGTTCTTCTTGAAGGCAGTCCTGGTGTTGGGAAGACTAGTTTAGTTGTCGCTTTGGGCAAGTTCTCTGGTCACAGAGTCATAAGAATTAACCTATCAGAACAGACTGATATGATGGATTTGCTGGGCTCAGATATACCTGTTGACAGTGATGCAGGAATGAAGTTTGCTTGGTCTGATGGTATTCTCCTACAGGCACTTAAGGAGGGTTGTTGGGTGCTGCTTGACGAGCTGAATCTTGCTCCACAATCCGTCTTAGAGGGTTTGAATGCTATTCTAGATCATCGAGCTGAGATTTTTATCCCAGAGCTGGATCTTACCTTCAAATGTCCGCCATCTTTCAGAATATTTGCATGTCAAAATCCTTCAAGTCAAGGCGGAGGCCGAAAAGGTCTTCCAAAGTCCTTCCTGAACCGTTTCACGAAGGTTTATGTGGATGAATTAGTTGAAGATGACTACCTCTCCATCTGCAGTTCATTATATCCATCAATTCCAAGAACTCTTCTTTCCAAGTTAATTTTGTTCAACAAAAGATTATATGAGGAAACGATGATTTTCCGCAAATTCGCACAGGATGGCTCACCTTGGGAATTTAATCTCCGTGATGTGATTAGGTCATGTCAAATTATTCAAGATGCGCCAGTCAAGTCAAAAGATGACTGTTTCCTTAATCTTGTGTATGTCCAAAGAATGCGTACGGCAACTGATCGTGAAGAAGTTCTACGCCTCTATGAACAGGTTTTTGAGGTGAAGCCGTCTGTAAATCCTTTCCCACGAGTGCAACTTACTTCTCATTACCTGATGGTGGGGAATTCTGCCATTAAAAGGAACAACGAGCTGTTACCTATAGTTTCAAATAAGCTGAAAATTGTGCCTGGAATTCGTCAGAACCTGGAAGCTGCTGCTGATTGTGTAAAGTATCAATGGCTGTGCATCTTGATTGGTCCTTCCTCCTCTGGAAAGACTTCACTTATAAGAATCCTTGCTCAGCTCACTGGCAATGCTCTGAATGAATTAAATCTTTCATCAGCAACAGACATATCTGAACTACTTGGTTGCTTTGAGCAATATAGTATCTTTCGCAATCTGCGCTGTGTTGCTTCTCAGATTGAACATTACATGAATGAGCTTTGCAGATTACGAGTAAAAAACTCTATGGAAGCATTTATAAGTGGAAAGAAAGATTTGATTTCTGAATGGCGTGCATTCCTTTCTCATATCGACTCTGGTAATGTATCCAGATCTGATTTAGGGAATCTGGAGGAAAGAGTTTCCAGTTCATTTAGTGTGTTAACCAGAATTGCCGATCAACTTAAGTTGTATAGAGAGGCGAGCTCCTTACCCTTGTCTTGGTCAATGGAGGAACTAGATAATATCCGGAATAGAATTGTGAAATTGAAAGAACTTCACCAAAGGATGACCTTTTCAACAAAATTTGAATGGGTTACTGGAGTATTGGTAAGAGCCATTGAAAAAGGAGAATGGATTGTTCTGGAGGATGCGAATCTTTGCAATCCCACGGTACTTGATAGAATTAACTCTTTGGTGGAGCCTTGTGGGTCAATTACCATCAATGAATGTGGGGCAGTTGATGGGAAGCCTGTTGTTCTTCACCCACACCCTAATTTTCGAATGTTCCTCACAGTCAATCCAAACCATGGTGATGTTTCACGAGCTATGAGGAACAGAGGAGTTGAAATATTTATGATGCCTCCCTTTTGGCTACTTGATTGGAAAAGTGGATGTTATGTTAGAAAGGTGGAACTGGAAGACGTCAAAAGATTTCTTATTGAATCAGGCATTCCATTTCGCGCATTGGTGGATGCAATGGCTAAAGTGCATATTTACGCTAGGGATGAAGGTTTACGTATACATGTTCAAGTCACGTACTTTGAGCTTGCACGATGGATACAGTTATTCCAGCGGCTTCTTGCAGAGGGCAACCGGCCTTCGTGGAGCCTTCAAATAAGTTGGGAGCACACTTATTTATCTTCTTTTGGGGAGTCTGAAGGGGAAAATATTGTCAGCTATGCAAAGCATGAATTTGGGTCTGCTTTCCATATGGCCTCTCCTGGATATCCCCTATTTTTGCCTGGAGGGTGGCCATTGCCCTTGAACTTGGGGAACTTTGTCCATTATCCAAAAGAAACTTCAATTAAACAGAACTGCATGTATATTGAGTTCCTTGGGGCAAAGTGTGCATATTTTGAATATAAAACCACTAATAGTGGGTGCTATGTGGATCAAGCTTTAGTTGTGAATGGCTCTGCGATGCCTTACTTAGTTGATATTGAGACATTGCATCAGATTATGTTTCCTAAGGATACAAAGCAAAAGCTTTTGTCTCATGGTAGAGGTACAACGTCTGATTTGGCTCTTTTCAGTAAGAAGCTACTTTTCGCTGCTAACTGGGCAGTTGAGCAGGCAACAGACAGTGATCTAAACCTGTATCTCCTTTGGTTCAAATTACATCCTTTCTGTCAAACTTTTAGTTCCTTCTTGACTTCATTAATAAAGGAGTTGGGACATCCAATATGGAGATATATAAAACTGTGTGGTAGAGAGTGTCCAGGACCTTTGCTTTCATCTGAATTAGTTGATTTAGTTGCTATGAGTGACGCCTCGGCTTTGTCCAGTACCGTTCTCTGGAATGCTATTCAGTCTGTGGTCCTGCTAAGGCACAGTTATCAACAGTGGAATTCTGAGAAAAGGCATGGCTTGACTGGTGAATTTAAGAATCTAGGTCCATTGTTAAAATCGTTGCGTGTTCTGGAGAAGCAGATTTTGAATATACTTATTGAATCTCCATCCTTCGATGTTCTGTTCAAGTTATACAGTCGCCTTCTTGAAGATCATATGCAATTTTGGGAAAGTGTTGTATCATCCCAGTTTGAGACCTTGCTGGTCTTTTGGCGTTCCTTGTTGAAGGTTGCTGAGAAATTGCAGGTTTTTCATCCACAGGCTGCTTCAACCATAGCTGCTCTGGAGGAGAGTAGGGATCTGGTTGGAGCCTCTTCCTGGAACTTACGTCCCAACAAGTCCTTGCTATGGGTAAATTGTGGGCATCCTCTATTGCCACATTCTGCCGATGTGTATCGTAAACAGCTCAAAATATTCAAGCTTTGTGAATCAATTTGGAAGCATTCTGGTGACCGCATCGACCTCATTGTATCTTCCTGTCTTGATCTCCGCATCTTGGCAATGCAAGGTGTTTGCCTTGCATCACAACTATCAAATAATCGCACTGAAGATCAAAACGTGATTGTCCAGCAATTAGATGAGATCCATGAGAAGCTCTTGGAGAGGTTTGGATTTGAGAAGCGCAAACTGGAGACTAGTATGAGATCTGATGAAGATGCCTGTATTGAAGCAGACTCAGCTGCTTGTTGTGCTCTCCTTCCTCAGATATTGTGTTGTGACTCGGGATTTTCTTGTTGGATGGAAAGCCGTTCGATGAATGATTGCACTAGTTTTTTCCTTGACACTCAGTTGCTTCAAAATTTATCATCCATTGTGTTGATTGATCCTGCAGAGTCCCACCAAGCTCTAAGCAGCGTTTCTCTCCTCCTGGAATCTTCTCTGAACTTTTCTTTAACCTTCTCATCAAGGCCTCCACAGATGTTTGCTCCACACCAAAAAGCTCTGTGGACATTGGATTCATGGATGTCTATTGACGCAGTGGATGTGAGAATCGCGGCTATTGTTGTCGAGATGTGGTGTATGTGGCATGCATCTCTTTGGAGTCTTTGCTTTCCATCCTCCATGAACTCCTTGAGACATGATGGTTACGATATTCCATTACCTGATGTGATCATGCGGCCTTTGAGAACAGCAATGACATTGCAGATGCAGCAACGTTCCTTTAGTATCAAGGATTATTCTTCACACTGTCTGAAGGTTCGAGTTGCTTCATCCAATATCTGGAGAAGTACTCCGCAAGAGCCTGATATACCTACTTTTCTCCTATCTTCTGCTCGAATACTTGTATCACAGATTATATTTGCCCACCAGAAGTCTTTTCAGTCGGAAAACTTTGCTGCGATCAAGTCTATTATTTCTTCGTTACATGAAAGTGGAGTGAAGGAGAATAGCATTCAGCTGCTGAGCACACTTATTTTGTCGTCAAGCCATGAAGGACTGAGGAATTTGGTGCGAACTTCCATTGAGCCAGCCTTTAGAGAACTTTATGTTTGCAGCTCACCTTCTGATGTTCAATACCTTGGACATGCATGGTTACATATCGGTGGCATGCGGTATCATCTCTTGGTTAACTCTGATGATTTGGATCCTGCACTGAAGTACTCTTGCAAGCAGTCATCCATAGCAAAGAAGATTTCTTTGCTTGAAGTTGAAATAGAGGTCCGAGAAAAGTGCAACTATTTAGCTGGGAGTTTCTCCACAAGAAGGGATGATAAGCAGAGATTGCAACTTTTAGAGCATCTGGAGAGAGAACGTGACAGGATTCAAAGAAAGGTTGTGTTTCGCTCAGATCCCAGCAAATTCAAAAAGTTAAGAGGTGAATTAAATGATTTTTCTTTTCTAGTCAAATCATTGATGCTCTTGGTGAGCAATATTGAAGGGACAGATTCAGTTCAGATTATCCACCAAGTCTGTGACTGGCAGAAAACTTCTACCTCCTTTATTGATCGATTGTCACGTGAGTACATTGAGTATCTTGATATAGTTCAGCCAGTTCAAGTTGCAGTCTACGAGATGAAACTAGGCTTATCTTTGGTTTTGTCGAGTGTTTTAAAGGAGAGTTTTCTGAAGAAACTCCTTGAGGACGAAATGGAGCGAGTTTTGGGAACTCTTCACTTTTTTATGAGATTCCCTAGATGTGGATTACACGAATTTGATGGTAAACTCATCAGTGAGCTGCCTGATGTCTCATCATATGAACTAGATTTTCCATCAATTTTGTCATCAGCAGATGTGACACTGCTCGAGAAGTTGGTTTCTGTTGCATGTGTCATTGATGCTGATGAAATGGACGTATGCTCCCAGCAACTTAAAGCCTCTGTTCAGCACAACATTCTTGTTCGGATTGCTCATTATGTGGCTAATTCACGACTTATGAGTGACTCATCATTCATGATGATGGAGAAAATCTTTGCCACATTTGCCAACCTTTGGATGGCCATGAAAGTTCAAGCCAAATTAAAAGAAGAATCTTCTTCTCAGCGATTCAAATTTAAACCTCGAGCATTTGACATTGACACTGTTGTTGAAGTAAACATTTCTAGTCTTAGACAGTCATTTCCAAGCGAAAGCTTTCTAGACTGGCAGCAGTTTGCGGCGGAAGAAGAAAGCACTGAAAGGGCTAACGAGGTTGAAAGTGTGGATGATGCATGGAGTTCCATTCAAGAACCTGTTTTGAGTGACATGGTTCTAATCCATAATCAGTTATTTGGGTCGATCGATCTTGTTGTTGTGCCTGGAAGTTTCACAATGTCTGATGAAAACATTTTGAGAAACTTCGTGGAGTCTTACAGATTGGGAGCAGGAATGATGAAAGATTTAGGAAGTCCCAATCTTGCTAGTTTGGACACAAGGCTTATGCCAGAGCACTTGCTTAATCTTTCTTTGAGCCATGTTTCAACCACTCTCTCTGGTCGTGGATATAATTTTTATAAAGATTCAAATGCGGACGATATGGATAAAATGGTCAAGCTCCTGCTCCCGTTGGAAAAAGTCATTCTTGCTCTTATGAGCGAGTGGGAAGGTCATTCTGGTCTTCAGAAAATGTTGGATGTGATTAGAATGCTGTTGGCACTTCCTGTGGATACTCCCCTGGCTAAGGCTCTTTCAGGATTGCAGTTCTTGTTCAATAGGGCTCATGGGTTACACGAAAGTATGCCCAGATTGTCTTTATCTGATCAACTGGAGCCTATTGTTGGTTTGGTGTCCTCATGGCAAAAGAAGGAACTTGAGTGTTGGCCAGTATTGCTAGATGAGGTGCAGGATCGGTATGAGATGAATGCTGCCAAGCTTTGGTTCCCATTATATACCGTTATCTATAGTCATTCTGCTGATATCTCTGGATACAATGAGTCTACGATACAAAGTTTGGAGGACTTCATTCAGACATCAAATATAGGTGAATTTAGAAGACGCATCCAGTTGATTCTTGCTTTTTATGGTCAAATCAACACAGGTATACAACTTGGAAAATATGCAAGTTCTGGGCACAAGGAAAATCTGAAAGTTCTGTACAATTTATTTGGACTTAACATGCAATTTCTGCCAATAATACTGGAGTATATGGAGGCTAGTAGAACTAGTATTGAGAAGGAAATTATAGAACTTACGAAACTGTATAAGTGGGAAGAACGTGTTAAGAGCTGCTTGTCCATTGACACTTCAAAAAGGATGAGGGACAGGTTCAGGAAGCTTATGCAAAAGTACAGTGATGTACTGCAGCAACCTGTGAAATCCATTCTGAACCAAAAAACTGCAGAAAATGGAATAGATGCTCAGTCTCTGCATTCTCCAAACTTTTTACATGTTTTTCTGGATGACAACACGGGGATGCTGAATGCTGCGTTTGATCTGACAGCTGTTAACAACAAAGACCGATTTGTCTGGTACACAAATTGGAGTATGAAAGTATATGATGTTTCAGAGAATCTGCACACTGGGATGACTCCTGAATCTGTCAAGATGTTGCCACACTTTAAGCATTCTGAAGAGGCCAACACTCTCAGGAAGTGTTCAGCTACTCGGATGGCTGTATATGAGGAAGAATGGAAGGATCTTTGGTCAACTCTTGAAGAGGTGGATAGGCATGTATTGGATTGCGGCAACATATGGAAAGATGCGACTAAAAATATGCAAAAGAGAACTGCTATGGCGGGTCTCCTAAAGTGTTTAGAAAGCAAGGGCTTATCAAAGCACATGTCAATGTTGATCGAGGATCAGCTTAACTCTAGCTGGTTGCATCGGTCGTCATATGAAATGGGGCATCTGCTGTCAACATGTTGTAGACTGTCATCAAGAGCTGTGGACATTTCTTCTCGTTTTGATTCTAAAGACGTTCCAATTGACACGTTGGAAAGTGAATGGAAGATAGCCAACGAATACTACTTCAAGAGCATTGCATCAATGCAGCTTCTACAGCATATTCGTTTGAACTTTCACAGAGATTTCACTCTTGATCAGGTCACACGATCATTCTCTTTTGTGTGTCATCTAAGAGTTATTCAAGAAGAGCAGCGGGATTCGATGTATGATTTAGCTCATCATTTGAAGTGCTTGCGTAAATGCGTATCTACTCTCGAACATGTATATTCTGATTCATCTCTGGAGTGCACCATTGCTAGGAATCAGCATGCCACATTGGAATGCTTGTGGCAACAAAAGCAACTATTTGACCGCTTGTGGGCCATGTTGCATGATGGATTGCTGTTGCTAAAAGTGGTGCAGGACACTCATCTGAATAACTGTCAAAGTATTCATGCGGCTGCAAATGAAATTCGAACCTTTTTTGAGAGGTTTATTCCAGCCATCCACAAATCTAAGGAAGCTTTGGATCGTAGTCTTCTCGGTCGTGATGGAGCCATAAGCGTACTCAAAAGATCCTTGGATGCTATTGTAATTTCAACAGATGAGGAAAGGCTGGTATTCCAGAATTTTGAGGTGCTAAACGAGTTTGAGGAGCATCTCATTTCATTTCGCAATCAATGTTGTGATGGAAGCTCTGTGAGGTCCATACTGCTTGGTTGTTTGGATTACATACTCAAACAGGGGAAACAGATGCAGGAACAGTTCAGATCCTCCTTAGCAGCGAGAATGGAGTCTACATCTAAACCCTACTCTGAACTAGAAGCGGAATTTCATGGGGCCTTAACAGTGGCATACGGACATGTTACGCACGTCTTGCAGAAACTTACCTCAGTCTGTGATGACTGTGGTCTGTCTAAAGAACCGCTACAGAATATCACCTCATGGAAAACTCTGTTCAAAGCTTATGCAATAGATTTGGACATAGGCCCATTATGTGACAATACTTTTAGAGCAATTCGTTTGGCAGAAAAATTAATTAATTTCCGTGGTCAAGAAAATGCGGATCTGCCATTGCAAATTGGGTTGTATTTTAACAAATTGAGTGCTATGTTGAGCGTACTCTTGGATTTCGGGAATGCTCTACTGAGAGATCTTTTGATTGTGAACAGAAGAATCTCTCTAATGACTCATACGCTTGCTAAAGATCTAGCTTTGCTATACTCAAGAGGGTTTGGCACATCTCTCGAAGATCAGGTGGATGAGAGTGGCCATGCCACATCTCAGAATGCTAGAGGAACAGGTATGGGTGAGGGGGAAGGAATCAATGATGTGAGTGATCAAATAATTGATGAGGATCAGCTTCTTGGGGATTCTGCAAAGCCAGGTGAACAAAATGCCTCCACAGAAGTCCCAAACAAGAATGAGAAAGGTATTGAAATGGAGCAAGATTTTGCAGCTGATACATTTAGCGTGAGTCAGGATTCTGCGGAGGACGACGATGACAATAGCGATGGTGAGGAACTTGAATCTGCAATGGGAAAAAATGGGAATGACAGGGAGGTTGTTGATGAGAGACTTTGGAACAAGGATGATGATGATAACATCCCAGAAAAGGGAAATGAGAATTATGAATATGGACCTTCCGTCAGAGATAGAGATGAGAACCAAAGGGAAGTCAGAGCAAAGGAAGAAGATACAACGGCACCAGATGAAGCTCACAGTAATAACGTCAATGAAACAAATGATGCTGCTGCAGATAAGGATAATCTTGTTGATGTGGAGGATATGGACACGAATATGGATGACAAAAAAGCAGATATGGATTCTTCTGGGTTAGAGGTAAATGAGTTGAATCAAACCTCTGAAGAGGGCATGCAGATTGATGATGAAGTAAAGGATATTGATGCTATGGAAGAGGCAGGTCAAGAAGAGCAAGATGAACCCGTAGAAAGTGAATCTCAGCAAGAGAAAACGGATGCTGTGGATGGAAGTTTAGAGGATGCAGAAATTGAGCAAGCAACTGAAACTTCTCGAAAGGATGCTGGAGATGCCGTTTCTGATGATAGTCAAGCAATGGATTTAACAGCAGAGAGAAACTTTCCAGGTAAAGAAAGTTCCAGGAATGATGATGATTATGTCCCTACAGCAGATTCAGGAGTACAACTGAGGTATGACATAGGAGCATCGGACTCAGTGAATGAAAGGCCAGAAATGAACTGGTCGAATAGCGGCAATTCTCGAAATGAAGTAGCTCCTGGCAGAAACCCACCTTCTGGTACTGAACCTGAAATTATGGATGCCGATTCATCACAAGGTGGTAGGTTAAGTGATGATCAACCGAAACATCGGCTACCTATGGATGAGTCGTCACCTCTTCCAAGACCACAGCCGAATCCCTATCGCAGCATAGGGGATGCATTTGAAGTTTGGAAAGAGAGAGCAAAAATTCCTATTGATATTCAAGAAGACAAAAAGGAGGCACAGGATGAGATGGAGGATGGAAATGCAGATGAGTATGCTTTTGTTTCTGAGGGTGAAAAGGGGACAGCACAAGCTTTGGGACCTGCAACCGCCGAACAGATTGAGCACCAAATTGATGGCGACATGGTCAATGAAAAGAATTCAGCAGTAGACCGTACTGATGAAGTTGCTGAGATGGAAACTGAGATGCAGAGTTCAGAAGAGCCTAGACACGATTTTACTTCAATCACGAGAAAGAGATCTGAGGAGTCCTCATTGCTCTCTGATTTGGACAAGTTGCCTGATGAAGGATCTCATCACAGCCAGGATCCTCGTGAAAGTAATCCTGGAAATTTGTCTGAGAGCTTGGTTCGTATCAACAAAATACCTACAAACAATGACATTCTTCAGCTCAGTGAAATGTCTATTGGTGTTGACAATCTGCAAAATGGCCCAGATTCCCCAGATATTTGCAGCGATGCAAGAGATAATGCTGCCTCTCTTTGGAGGAGATATGAATTGCGTACTACGAGACTGTCTCAGGAGTTGACTGAACAACTGCGTCTAGTGATGGAACCTACTTTAGCTAGTAAGCTCCAAGGAGACTATAAAACTGGCAAAAGGATAAACATGAAGAAGGTAATTCCATACGTAGCCAGTCATTACCGAAGGGACAAAATATGGTTGAGGAGGACTCGACCAGACAAACGTGATTATCAAGTTGTGATAGCTATTGATGATTCTCGTAGCATGTCAGAGAGTGGTTGTGGAGATGTAGCTGTGGAAGCTTTGGTTACAGTGTGCCGCGCTATATCCCAACTCGAAATGGGTAACCTGGCTGTTGCAAGTTTTGGAAAAAAGGGAAACATGAGATTGCTGCATGATTTTGATCGGCCTTTCACGAGAGAGGCTGGAATGAAGATGATCTCCAGTTTGACGTTCAAGCAAGAGAATACAATTGTGGACGAACCGGTTGTTGACCTGTTGAAGCATCTGAACAAAATGCTAGACGTTGCTGTTGCCAGAGCCCGTCTTCCTTCTGGACAGAACCCCTTACAGCAGCTTGTGCTGATCATCGCTGATGGGCGCTTCCATGAGAAGGAGAGCCTAAAGCGCCAAGTTCGGGACTTTCTGAATAGCAAGCGCTTGGTGGCTTTTCTTCTTTTGGATAGCCCGGAGGAGTCGATCATGGATCTCATGGAAGCAACCTTTCAGGGTGGGAATATCATATTTTCCAAATATCTGGACTCTTTTCCTTTCCCGTTCTATATTCTGCTGCGGAATATCGAAGCGCTACCCAGAACTCTCGCCAATCTATTAAGACAGTGGTTTGAGCTCATGCAGTCTTCTCGAGACTGAGATCGTCGCATACAAGCTGATGCCTCACTTGAGCGAAAGGGCCATATTTTGGGGGCGAGGGGGTATGATCATCGAAGGATTCAAGTTTCTTGAAACATCTCCTCAGCTGTCTCTGGCTGATTTTGTTGGAGGTTCAAACCTCCTTACTGCTAATTTGGCCGCCTTGCTTGGCGTTCTTTTCCTTTTGTATAGCTGCATTTATAGGTTACACAGGTTCCGTTTTGTACATGTGTAGCTGCAATCTTACATAGCTTTTTTTTCTTCTGTTTCCTATTACCCGAGCTGCCCTTACGCTTCTTGCGACACTTAGGTGGTGTGCGGCGGAGGTTTGGTTGTAATGCGCTTTTTCTATCTATATATTTTACTTCTACCAGAAAAAAGAAAATACAAGATTGACGTGATACGTGCTCTTAATACAGCAAAAAGATTGGTCGTCCTCTAGAAGATTTGGAATTTCGAAGAGCCATACATGAACGAATATGTACATATAGACACACAAGTGTAACGCATTTCGAATGTAACTTGAAATTTCGATGCATTTCGAATGTAATTTATGTTTAAAGACTATTAAAAATTCATTCGAAATGTAGATGTATTTCGAATGTAATTTACGTTTAAAGACTTTATTAAAAATTCTTTCATTCGATTATAACGATTATTTTAAAAAGATATATATTTGCAATGTAGATATAGGATCTTGTTTGGGTGTTAAAAATTGCTCACTTATTCGAATGTCATTTTTCACTGATGATCCGCCATATGTTATATCTCAATTTACTGTCTCTATTTGATTTTAATGGATCGTTACTAATACTCGAGGCGATTGTTGATCACACCCGGACCAGAACCAAAGGCCAATCTCAATTTGTTGCTGAGACCCGCTCGTAACCCAGGTCGAGTCCAGGCGTTTAGCTATTGAAGAACCATCAAAAGCTTGAACAAGCATTCATATATCCCAGAGAATTTCCAGCACCTCTGTCAAATCTCCTTCTGCGCTACCAGCGTGTTCGGAGGCAAATAAAGCTCTTAAGTCCGTGCTGATGAAAACTCAGCAATTCCCGCTCTTCCGAAGGAATGCAGACCAGGGGATTATCGAGGATCGACGTGAGATGATCGGACAGCCGATCTAGACATCATAGAGCAGACAATACAGAGCTTAAAAGATCTAAAATACCAATTAAATGTCATTTAAGACAAAGCATGATCATTTAAAACATTGCCATCCAATTTCTATAATGAATTGCTTCAGTAAAGAGATTAAAAACAGGGCAGAGCGGAAAAGTTCCAAAAAGCTTTAAACCCACGGCAAACTACAGAGAGCCAAGCTCCACGTTCAGATAACCCCATGAAAGTTATCACCTCGGCTTTGTAACTACTTTTCGGCTCATTCTTTGCTCTCCTGAATTCTTCCCAGGTGAACATGCACTTCTATGGCTCCAGAGGAAGGATCACTAACCTACCAAACACCAGCAGCAATAAGATTTTCATTAGAACCAATTATTCCATTCATAAGTTCGCATTTCACAGATGATCACATGTTGCTACAACTATTGCACAAGAATAATAACCTCACAGAAATATAATAACTACAGAAATCACTGCTTCTCCTCTTCATTTGGCCCTTTGTCTTCATCCTTTTTCTGCAATAGAGAGAATATAGCAATTTGTCAAAGGTGATATAATGGCTAAAGCCAGACACTCATATCATCCTCGCATAAACTGAAGCTCTAACATAGGAACCCAAGTGCAAGGGAAAAAGTATAGCATTCTCTACAGTACTCGTGTGATAACATCCATAAATAAGCATGCAGAAAATACAAATCTGAACTAATCAAATTGAAGCCAATTTACACCCTCACATACAAATCCCAAAAAATGAAGCATCAGACTCATGGATGATACCCTATATCAGATACACCCAAGCAACAAAATATCCCACTTCTACCCGGGTTTCTATCACAGTCGAAATTGCACCTGAGACTGGTTTTGCATAGAAGCAAGCAAATCCTTGACAGAAGGATCATTTGGATCCACTCCAGGGAGCTGCAGGAGCAACAAATCATCATCATATGGAAGCTACGCAACCAATTCTTTTCCATGTTAAACGTAAGAGTTCAAGGGTTCAAATGAAAGATGCATCAGATGTACCGATGCAATTATGGATGACACAAAGGATTGGTCCGCCAACAACTTGCTCATATCTGTCTGGCCTGATGAATCTTTGTCGCTGTCCTGGACTGACAATTGAAGAGCTGCAAGCAAGCACCATAAAGTAATGTATTAAACCACCAACCAGTGAGAAGGAAAACATTGTCTTCGATATGCTTCCGACAATCGTTGCAACAAAAATTAGAGATAATACGCCAATCCATATTTCTCTTCACAGTAGATGTCGCCAGGAAGGAAATCAATTCTAAGGGAATTCTCATAAGGCATAACTAGTGTTGTGAAAGATGTCAACATGTGGTGCAGTCTGTCTTCCCCATATGATGCCACAAGGCCAAGGGAGTTTCCAAAAGTACGTCGATACAGTAGCACACAAGACAGGCGAATGCCATTCACCCATCTGTCGGGGTAGGACTCGAGACACAAGAATATCACAAGATCTAACCTAGAGCCAAATCAGGATCATCTGCAGCAGCCTCTGACATGTCAGTGTCTCGCATATCATGGCCAGAGGTGGTATCATCCATCGACATAGCAAGGGCCTGCTGTAGCAAAGCATTCTCATCATCCTGCCATTTTAAGCAAATATTAGTTCAAGTCCAATTAGTACATGTACTGAGTAGTGGCCAACAAACAAATGATCCTATCAGTAAAATTCAATTTTACCCCTGACAGAAAGTAGCAGCTGGCAAAACAAAGCTCTGCAATCCCTGAGTACAAAAAGAGAACCAAAGTACAAAAACATGTTTTTTGCGATTGCATCCCTCAAGTATGATACGTTTTAGTGAATTGCAACCCTTCAAAAATTAAGGTAACACGAGACAATCATGTGACCATAGAGGATGGGCACAATCAGTTGCACCATCATGCAGTAAACATAGATAACTTTATGAGAATCCGAAAATGGGCAGCCCCAATTGGGCATCAAAGCAAAATGCGGCAATTCTTTCACATGTAGACATTTAAATCATCAAAGCCTTCAGTATGCTTCATCTGACAGCACAGAAGAACAAGATAATCTGAAAACCTATGTGAATAAAACCATACAATCATTATTTCCCTCAGCATCCCAAAATGTGCTTCAACCTTGAAAAACTAACGAACCTCGTGCTATGATTTGGACAACATACAATAAACTTTAACGATTCAATCCTAACAAAGCAAAAGCCCCATAATGTATGCAGAGATTCTTAAAACATACCACAAATATCAAGGATGCAAACGAGATGGGAAAATAGAAGCACCCACACTTATTTCTTTATCTAGATATCAAATCCCCCATAGAGACTTTCTCCTTTCAGATACTTGCATGGATTTTAATCGACAGTATAGTTATCCTGACGCATGGGATAAAAAATCAGGAGATGCTACCATATGATTGTAAGAAACAACTTTAAATATCTCAGCAGGAAAGCTATGGAGCATCCATAATAGTTGATACATGAAATTCCAACCAACAGATGCATTTCATTAGCACGAAAATCGGACTTTTTTTCTTCAAAATTGACAGCTTGGGATCTTTCTAGGTTCTCAACTTAAATGAGTGAAAAATGGGCTTGATAACACCAGGCAACTTGAAAGGCTTAACAATGATACTGACCATTATATCATCTTTTTTATTATCTGCTTCAGAAGCTGAACCACTGGCACCTTCTGTCATGGTCGCATCTTGTGATGATGGCTGTTGTTCTCCTCCTTTCTCCTGCTTAGCAGCTTCCTCAGCAGCCTTTTTAGCTGCTGCTTCTTGCCTTGCTCTTTCCTCTTCCATGGAAACTCTAAGAGCAAGGGCCAGCTCAGGATCCAGATTGGGATCAACGCCAAGATCAAAACCAGAGACACCACCAGCAGCTGCTGCCGCAGCCGCTGCCGCAAAACCACTTCCACCTTCCCCATCTCCGGTGAAGATAGGGGTGCTACCAAACAATCAAAGACATAAGGAAAATCACGACATGTCCTAGTCCTAGTGTTGACAACAAAATTTCAAGGATGAAATCAAAACGGCCTACCTTATCAGGACATCAGAAAGAGCATTTGGACCAGGAGGAACATGAACAATGTGGCTGGTTTCGTTATTATTCACAGCAGCAAGCATAGCTTCCAGTTTCTCAGGTTTCCCTTCATCTTCGTCCCCAAAGTTGACAATATCAAGTGCTACACTGTTCTTCTTTAACTTCCTTCCAATCATCTCCAGTAACTTCTTGTCATGTTTGATGGGACTAAAAGTACCCAATATCAATATCCAATTGAAGAAGCAGATGCATTGAAGAGCGAAGAACAGAAGAAGAAAAAAACTCGCAGCACCTTCCAGCAAAGACTATAATTCTTTGTTGCTGCTTTTTATTTTGGCGATGCTTTAGTGCCAATTGAGCCACCTGGATTCCCGCTGCCAGATTCATCTCACCACCAATTTCCAGGCCTAAATGCTCCACATAAATAAGACATAAAAATTGTTGTAACAGAATTTTCTTGCTACTCCAACAAAATTTTTCACGGAAGGACCTAACCTCAACCCCCTTCCCCCCCCCCCCCAGAAAAAAAAAAAAAAAAAATCAACAACCCCAAACAAGAAAGAAAGAAAGCCAACACACATACGCAACAACAAACAAAATCCTATCAAAGGCCAATTTCCCAAAATACGAGCATTAAAAAATGCCACCAAAAAACTCCCAAACCTGCTTAATTTAATCAAATGCCCAATTTGTTGGGAAATTTGCTCAAGTCTACCTGTGGACACACACACCCTTCATGCAAAGCCATAGCAAACTTACGAACACAGTTGTAGACACAGACAAATTATTGAAGACCAGGGGTATTTCAATAGATGACCCTCATCTGCCACAGGCCCAAATCAAACAGAACATTGAAAATACAAACGGACACTCACCGTGCATACAAGCCAATATCTTGCCGAGGTCACTAGTAGGAGTAACCAAAACTCGAACTCCTTTCCCTGCCATTGTTAGAACTCCAACAGTGTTCTCCGGATTCGACTGCACACAACACCAGGACAATGTCTCAAACTTTTTCCCTCTCATAACAACACCGAGTAAACAAAAATGAACAGACCACAGATCTCTCGAAGGATAAACGAACGCAGGGACGGAACAAACCCTATAGTGCACATCCCTCGTAAAACCATCGGTGAGCCCAAATTGAATAAAGTCGCTCAAAAGGATTCGCGTTTTCCCTAATTAACTCCCCATGCCCTAACATAGTGAAACATGGAGCCAAACGAAAAGGCCGCATCGCAACTAACTAGGCCACATCACTGCACCTGTGTTTTGGCGCCGCAAATAAGGTTAACAGCGTCCGCTTGAGCTTGAAACCTGTTGGGAGAGTAATCGCCATTGCGCATCCACTCGGAGTTGTCGATACATATCATCGTCGCCTGACAGCAAAAATAAAAAATAAAAAGGCCAATCAGCCACATAACATGCAGGGACATCGAAACCCTAATCTGCGAAGCGAACATGAACACATCGGAATCGTGAGCATAGGAATTGCGAAGAGAAGAGGAGGCGAAGCTAACCTCGAGCACCATGATTGAGGATTTTGCGCTCAGAAAGCGAAGATCGGAACTTGAATTTGCAGAGACGATGAGGGATGATGAATCAAGAAGCTCTGGGGGGTTTACTTGCTTAAGAGGGTAGCAAAAGCTGTGATCCTGCACGGTCGCGATCAGTATTCAAAAGTTACTCCTTCGCATATCGCCCAACCATCAGTTGCCACGTTTCAATCATGGGTACTAGGAATTTGCGAAAGCTTCCCTCGATCCCTGAACTTCAACGTATTTTGTTACCGCCCCAAAACTTCTCGAAATTTTGCAAATTTTGCCTGATTCTGATCATTTCTTACACCATCGGATGCGTCATAAGACAGCCTCGTTTGGTTTTTCAATCATATTTTGTTTCCAAAGACATTTTTGATTTCACTGAAATTTGCAGGTGAAAATAGTTCTAGTGTCATCTATTCTATAAATTTTTAGGTCATGATTGAAATAAATACATAAGATAACTTAATGATAACACTCTTGGAAAAAGTGTTAAAAAAAGTCCTTAACCTATTATATTTATACCAATTTAATCCTAAACCTTTTTTTATGACAAAAATATCCGGGTCAGCTTGCGCACACATCTACTATTCCTCGAGGGTACTAGCACGACAACCACCAGCCACAACCTCCACTTAAGTCACGTTCTAAACCTTTTTTTGGTGCCAATTCATTCATAAATTTGCATTGATATCAATTTAGTCCTAAATATTTTGCATTAGTATCAATTTTGTTCTAAATCTTTTGCATTTTGTCAATTGAGTCAATTCGATCAATTTTGACTAAAAATCGTCGGCATGGATGTTTGTCTTGGACGATTAGCACTAACGTTGACATTTTTTTTTATTTTTTTGATATTCTAACTTTAAAATAATATTAAAAATGTTCAAGTTAGCGCCAATTGTGCCACATGGGCAATCGACGTCTGCGTTAGCGATTTTGGAACTCAATTGGCATTTCGCCCAAAAAAATCAATTAGCGTAAATGCAAAAGATTAAGAACTAAATTGGCACCTTACCAAAAAAAAAGAACTAAATTGTCACATATGCAAAATATTTAGAATCGAATTGGCACCAATAAGAAAAGTTTAGGATTAAATTGGTATTAAAAAAAGTTTAGGACTGAATCGACTAAGGATGAGCGATTCTTAATCCGGTCTGATTTTCCTCAAGAGCTGAGAACCGGAATGATGGTCCCGATTTCTATTTTTTGAAGCCGGAGACCGAACTGGTCACTTCGAGAACCGGGAACCGGACCGAACCGTCGGTCCGATCTAGTTCCAGTCCGGTTCCAAGGAACCAATATCACAATCGAATTTCATTTAAGAATAACCGAAATATCTTCCCGATACGATTTCATATCGTGAACTAGTGACTTACTCTGTTTTGTTGTCCAAACGCACCATGAGGGAAGACTCCCTCGTGTCCACCAATGAACCGCACCTACATGACTAAGTCTTCGCTTTTTTGCCTCCCGTCTCGTTGTCGAATTTTGTCTATGCAAAAAAGCACCTACAGTGTAACTTGCGAGAGAGTGAGGAGTCTCTTGGGGATTCTTTACTTTATCAAAAAAATAGAAGAGGCGATTCTTTACTTTACCAAAAACACAGAAGACTGAAGATGAGGCGAGGGCTGCAGAAAAGAAACGAACCCTATTCACTCAGTAATCAATGAAAGTTATGTTATTTAAAAAAAAAAAAATTGACTAGTACGGTTTGGGCAGTCCAATCTACTTCTATGGCCCTAAAATCGAGAACCGGACCGTCCGGTCACCGGTTTCAATTTTAGGATCCGGGAACTGGACCGGACACCTCTAAAACCGGGAATTGGACCATTGGTCCGGCCCAGTCCGTTCTCGGTTCGGGCGATCCGATTTGTTCACCCCTAAAATCGACATTAGTGCAATAAATTTAGGATTTTTTTAACAATTCTCCCGAATATTCTTTCAATCACATTTTGTTTCGAAAATAGCTTTTAAATCGAAGCTACCGCAATTCAATAGCTGAATATTGACTATTGAGAATTTGCGAAAATCGCCCTGGGTCCCTGAACTTCAATGTATTTTGTTATCACCCCCAAAACTTTTTTAAGGTTTTGCGCCTTTTTTTACGGGGCATTGTGTCTATAATTTCTTGGATCACGATCTAAATGGCTACATGAGAGAATTTGGTGAGAATATTTATTTTTTTTTCACGACCATTTTCGCAAAATTCATGAGAGTTTCAATTCTCAGGTATTATGATTTTTCCTAAAAGAAATTATATGGAAACGAAAAGGGTCTTTGCTTCGATTACATTCTGATAAAAAGACAAGGACCTCCCTCGTGCATTATATTTGATCAGAGGGATCAACCTGAACTTCCCACATTAGCCAACGAATGCTGCAAATTTGTCTAGATTCCACCACGAGCAAAACCATCTAGAGCGGTTCGAACGATGCAGCTACAGATTATACCCACGGTACGATCCTCTCGGCATCTCGTGCTGTAGTGATCTCGCCGGGAAGAGATGCTCGCGGCGTGCGTCCGAACCCGATGAGCATGCACTGTTCTCTCATGGCAATCTTTGCTCCTCTGAAGGTTCATTGTTATCAATGACTACCAGATCGTCGGCAGGGTCGAAGTGTATACAGGACCCGTCTTTTGCCACGTTGCGTGCGTCGAGATCACAGTCCTCGTCGCTGCTGTTGATGTCAAAAATAGGACCTGAACGGGCGCCGTCATTTCTAAGGCGGAAACTCTGCTCCTCCGGCTCGTCGTGATGCGAAAATGACGCGCCTTCTGCATCCAGAGAGCTTCCTTCGATGCCGCTCTGGCGGTGGCCTAGGCCGGCAAATCTGTCCATGTCGTCCGCCAAGGAATCCAGGGACGTGACTGACGTCGCGCTAAGGAGCGGAGTGGATGAGGTTTGCTTGGCCTTGGCCCTCCTCTTCCATCCGTGCAGCGATGTCCTCACGCTTTCGGACATCACCGACTTCTTGAATTTTGAACCCATCTGCACCACATGACCTCGAACGTCAGAGGCGTCACGCTAACGGGCTCAGGCTGATTACAGTTCAGAGAGAGGGAGAGAGAGAGAGAGAGACCTGTGTAACAATGACATATAGAGGGAAAGTAATGAAGCTACACCAGAACTGAGAGACAACCCTGCAAATATCCGCAAAATGTTTGAATGAGGTAATAATATCTCAGGATAGATCATAAGAGGAAGGAGGAGAACGAAGGAAGACCCACCCGAATGTTAATCGGATCACCAGCAAGCTGCGATTATTCATGAAACAAGCAGTGTCCCTTATCTCCCACTGCGAATACAGATCGTGTCATTTCAGATAGTCGGTCGAATCAGCAAAATAGGAATCTTACAAGAACATGACGAGTATTTTGTTCTGGTGCAAAAAAGAAAACTTGTTGGAGAAGTTCCAAGATGACAATGCCATGCCAATTTGATTTCCCCATTCCCAAGTCTTAACGAAAAATATGCTGAACATATGTGTCGAGGAAACAGTGCGCTTAGAAGCTGCGCAGATGCACTTCAAGGGATGATATAGATCACATCATTTCAGATAGTCGGTCGAATCAGCAAAATAGGAACCTTACAAGAACATGATGAGTATTTTGTTCTGGTGCAAAAATGAAAACTTGTTGGATGACAATGCCCAGTCAATTTGATTTCCCCGTTCTCATGCCTTGACAAAAAATGCTGAATGTATTTGTGTCGAGGAAACAGAAAGCTTAGAGGCTGCGCAGATGCACTTTCAAGGGATGGTAGCAGCAATCCAACAATGCTCCAGACAAGGCATAGTTCAGGTAAGAAGCACAGACAAAATGAATTAAGGCTAGTTCAGATTGCTCAACTAAGATTATTTGTCGGCAAATTACTATGCCAATGGAAGAGTCGGCTCAGTTACATGAAATATTTCATCAACGGCACCTAGAGAGGTAAGTTGAACTTAGCTTCATGCTGTCATACTTCCCTAGTTTACCTCAGATGCAATGCAACAAAGAATGTTTAGGAACTACCTACGTCCAGGGTCAGTTTCTTACCAGGGACCAGATAAAAGTTGTCATCTCAAATGCATTCTGCAATATAAAGAAGGTTCCTTGAATGGATAAGCAATCAGGTGTATAATACAACTGCAGCAATCGATAGCTGATTTCCCTGATTGTTCACCTGGAAAGATATGAACTGTATCAACCATAAAAGAAGCTGCGGCTTCCCAAACCAGAAGAGCTCATCCCTCAGTTTAAATTTTTGATCTTCCATCGGGGGACGTGAATCCATGATTTCAACAGCTAACTTCACTACAACGTGGTGAAGCTTGGTACCAATCAGCAGGATCAACTTTTGAGAGAGATAGAGATAGGAAAGCGAAAGTTAATCACCATCGCAATATCTTAATTCTAAAAGAGAGAAAAACCAGAAGAACATATTAACCAATAGCATGACAGATTACGACGTACAATCGATGGAAGGAAGGAAATCCAAAAGTAGATGTTGCTTCCTGACGAAAAATAGAATCAACATAAGATAGTCCGTTAAGATAAATCCACAACCAAATGACACATTGAAGGATCAGAATTAAACGACTGGTGAAATCTTTGACACATCAGTAGCAGTCATGTTTCTCCTTTCGGAAGTATAGCCACATGGTTAACTCCAACACTCCGTCGGTAGCTCAGCATTTCAGTAAAATGAACCAGCAAACATCTCGCAAAACTATCTAATAGGGCATCTAACGGCAGTTTGAGATAACCTCTGGCAATCCGCTCCATCATGAATTTGAAACAAGGTAATGCTATGTGGATCATATCTCCGTATGAAGAGACATAAATGCATTTCAGTGGACATTCATATCCGCCAATTTGATGCAGACATGACACTTCCCTAATACCGTCTCTATAAAGAACCATACTAGCTGACGCCATGAAAATGAAAATACAAAACTGACGGGTAATGTGTTGAATTGCCGAAACAAAATGTAGCTTCCAGATCTAAAGAGAATTACCGTGGAAGTCCAGGAATATGCAGAAAATGGCATATATCCAGAGAGGCACGCTGCAAAAGAAGCACAAAATAAATGGCTGCATGAATAGCTGAAAAAGACCCGGAAACTCGGGACAGTTTCTGCGACCGCAAGGGCAGCTGCCTCGTAGAAAAAGAAAAGTAGGAGTTGTGATCCCAAACTTCACATTTTGAAAGACTCCAGTTTTTGTCATATCTAGTTTGTTTATAACATTAGAAGCAGTCATAACTCTTGGCCACACAGATTCATGTGCACCCATAATGACTTTAGCAAAGTGAACTGGACATTTGGCATCCGTTCGAGTTGCTTCGTTCATCAGTACGCCAGAAACAAATAACAAAAATATCATCCAACTTTGAAATAAAGAAACCATTTAGCCCAGATTCCAGGGTGAAAGCCATAATTTCCTAATAAGTCCATCAAACTTCTTCATCGAGACCGATGAGATGCATCATCGGGTCAAATATTGTAGATAAGTACGTCCTAGATACACCTTATACTTGGAAAGCTTTATCTGCAAGCATGTGCGCTTGACACAGATAACACATTGGCTCGACATGGTTTTGAGGTACAGTAACCAATCTACATTTGCCCCTACCAAATCTATATCTGAAGAGTAAGCGGCTTCTGTTCCTGCTATAACCTTTGATATGATGCGGAATAGACTCAGCTGGAGTAAATGCTTCACTTGCAAAATTCAAGGCAGGGCAAGGAGATATTACCTGATGCCGACAACATTTCGAAATTCTTCCTCCATGCTACGGAGCATATAATTATGGAAGTCATATGATACAGGGAGTTCGTGAGTCTGTAACTTACAACACACAAAAAAAAATGGAAGAGTATTCGTGAATTTATGACAATGTAATATATGATGCCCTGTTACTCCCCTATCAAAGGCGTTCTCCTTTTGTAAAAACAGCGATATCTTAATCCAGAGGACTACATTTTCAGAAGTAATCTCAATCTTTGCCATCAGAACACAAAATCCTTCCCCCATTTGCATGGTTAAATGTTGCTTAAACGGACGTTGTGTAACTTTTCTCCCCAGCAATCAGCATGTACAACACAACTAGATAAAAAGCAAATGAAGTATAAGAGATGCATGTGATAATTCGATGTCCATTAATATAAATGAAAACGTAGAAATCCTTCAAGAGAAATCACCGTGATGAAGCCCAAGCGCAATGCCATGTAGTCGGGCCGGTTTATCGAACTCCAGAATTGACGACTAAAGCAAAGCTGAAAATAGTAGGGTTCCATGTCAGAGTTCATAAAAGTACCATCTTTTTGAAGCCTAGAATGAAAGTACAAATAGGAGGGATCACTACCAATCCCTTCAGAAGCATAAGTTGGAATATAAAGCCATAATTCCTAAATGTATATTCAATCAACGTTAAAAATCAAGAGAAGTTTGATTAGGGTGCAGGTAAAGTAACTTCGAATGAACAATTTTACTAGAGTTTCTTCCAAATAAAAAGTCTCGTTTCGACCCTCCAGAAGTACGAGGAGTACAAGGGACGTATCTACTGTCTAATTTGCTAATCAACATTGAGCCAAGTCACATGGCTATAGGTAAAGATGCAAGGATTGGAATAATGTGACAATACCAGCCAAACCAGAAGCTTGTGTTGGCTCCATGGATGTGATGTGTGGTGAACAATGAAAGTAGACAGCCTCATCAATCTGATGTCTTTGGAAGCTTCTCCTGATAAATTTAGATAAGTTAACAGCAAAAGTCAGGAAAGGGTGACAAAGTGAAACTATGAAAGGACAAGATCGGCAAAACAGTTAACCGATAAACAAATTAAAGATAAGTAAAAACACTACATGAGAATACTTCATCTAAGCTGTTCAGAACCATCATATTTGATTATAAAGGTTCTCACAAATACCAAAGGTATTGCCTACGACTCCATGAGTCTGCTTTAGTACTGGCACACATGAAAGATATATCCGGACCTCTTAATCCCTGGATGGCCATTGTCTTTGCTTGGTTTTCCCATGTTTTCCAGCTATATATCTGAGTGACAAATGACAACACAAGGGAATCACGTTGAGTTCATCGGAAAAACGAAACCGTGTCGGTGATCTAGCGTGATATACAACCTTAACCATAGCAAGCGCGATTGCCGCAAAGCTGTAAGAAACATGGACAGTTGCCAGGACAAACAAGAAACGGTGAAGCTGCTCAAGGCTTTCGTATGAAGCGAAAGATTCATGACCCTGAACAACAGTTAAAGCTGGGTTAAAAGGGTCTTGAATATTTTGTTGTGTTCAGTCTTCCAGTCCTTTCAAATGAGCATCACCAGTGTATGTCAACGAAATGTTATGGCTAATAGCAGAAAAATCTATTAATAAGCCGTTCAAGAAGCATAGAATAATTCAACACATCTCAAAAATTGTCAGAATAAGAGCATATCGCCTGGGAAATGATAAGTGGCTACATTCTTCTATTTCCAGAGCCAGCAAAATATAAAACCTTAAGCAAATCTGTTCAAACCGATTGGAAGTGATTCTTGGGAGATGACTTTCTTAAAAGGACCATCCATCAGTGACTGGAAAGGCAACAGACCAATCTACCTGTCCTTGAATGACTTACGGTCTACCCGAGAAACAAAGATATTGTATAATGACTTACTGCTTACACTACATGTGGCAGTATGTAAATTACAATTCATGTCAACGTAGTGAGTGCTTGAAGAAGCATAGCTGCAGCTAAGCATCTAAAACACCCTAGCTTCACCCCCTAGAACAACTAGCATTGGCATTTGGAGTTGAACAAGTAGGGACCTTACCTCAGGACAGAAATCATGCTTCCCAGCAATCACCCGTTCCTTCGAGTTATTCAGATAACCGGAATTCGGAAAGAGAATGTGGTCCCCGGTTCTAAAGTTACCTTCTCTTACGCATGGATAAAACCGGCTGCTTAAGGCCGAGGATTTGATGCAGATTTTTGCTACAAAACTTATCCAATGACCCATCAGCAGAGACAGGAGCCCGAAAAGCATAAGCTCTGCTCGCAGATGACGATGACAGCAACAACAACAATCAAACTCAGAGTTTCACAACTTCCAGGCGGAAAACAAGAGAATGTTATTCCCCGAACGTTTCAATTTCCTACCTTCTTTAATCTTCTCCAAAGCAGCAAAGAGAGATTTCCTCCTAGTCTTGTCTAACCACTACAATGAGACACGACCCCACGTCAGCAATTAATTTCTCAAGAGCCTTTTCATCCATTTCTGTCTTTCCTATGCTTTTTTTCCCCTCTAGCAGAAAGCCATTCTAAAAGTTCAATCAAGCAAGAGGACAAACCTCGCAGCGTGCTCACATTACATCGATTATAAACAAACTGCAACAAATAATCTATTTTTTGTGTGGGCGCGCGTGCAAGTATTCTCTGTTCAGTACACAGTGACAACTGGCAACACATTTTCATTCTCCTACTCTTTTCTCCTTCCCACTTTCCTCAAACATTCGCAGAACCGCAAGGATAAAACAGATAAAGCTCAGAGAAGAAACGTCCAGACCTTTCCAACCCTCTTCAAAGAGCCATGAAAGAAGAAACCCAGAGCAACCAAGACGCTGACCACGGTCGCCACCAAATATGTCGGGGTCTCAGCCAGTGATCTCCCTTCTCCTTCCATTTTAACACCGACCCAGAAGCCTCACTCTGCCCTTTCTTTTAAACCTCCAAGCATAAATTCAAACCCAGCGATACAAGAAAGATGACACCCACCGTCTTTGACTCAGCCCGCAGCAAGAAAGGTCG
Source organism: Rhodomyrtus tomentosa (assembly GCA_028455895.1). Lineage (NCBI taxonomy): Eukaryota > Viridiplantae > Streptophyta > Magnoliopsida > Myrtales > Myrtaceae > Rhodomyrtus > Rhodomyrtus tomentosa. The sequence continues at coordinate 33,044,297 of JAPCWY010000009.1, read as the reverse complement.
TGACTTTTCAAGAGGTCATCACATTGATGGTGGGTTGTTGGCGTGAGCAGAAAAGACGCAGACAGTGAAGATAAAAAGCACATTTAAGAAGACGTGCATGGGGGTGTTGGGGACGGAGTAGACAGGGTGGGTCCCCATTGGCGATCGTCTCCACCACCTGCAACTGCGAGTTTGATTAACGTTACTCTGTTGTTCTCTCTCTCTCTCTCTCTCTCCGTAACAGTACAAACTACAGAATATTTGGCTTGGCTTTGGCCTTGTCTGAGGGTGAGGGAATATCGCTTCTTTTGATGATTCTCTCCGAAAGAATGCTGAGGAAAGAGATTATATAAAGTTGGTTCAGGAGCAGCTTGTTCAGTGCTCGCCATTTGTGAGCATGTGGTTTAATTTCCGGGTCGTTTCTTTCGAGATGAGATCACGCTGGAAATCACGCGCTCCTCGTTAGGATTGACGATTCACTCGTGCCGTATGGTACGTTTGTTGAGTGAAAGATAATTTTTGGGAATGAGTTTATTGGAATTTCTCGGCGTATGGTTTGCTGAAAATGATCGGTCGATAGAAAATCATTTACATTAAAAAAATATATATATCCATACTTAAAAGTTATGAAAATGAATTCCCTAATCGGAAATTGCTTCCGGAAAATAATTTCCTTTTGTCATGAAATTTTTCTTGGAATAAACACATCCTAAGAACGAGTTAAAAAGAACGTGTCAATTTGTGTGCTTTTGGATTTGTGTAATGGGTTCGGATTTCTCTCGATAAGTTCTGAGTGCACTTGAGTTGTATTCCTATAACATATTGAGAATTATCGTTACTATTAGGGAAAACTACTAAAAAAGAGTATTTTGTGCCTATTCGGTATTAAATATTTTAATTTAACAAATGTAGTAGTAAACTTTTTAATAATAACCCATTCGTCCAATTTTAACTGGAATTGCTGACATGGATACGAGCCATCCTATGTGGCATCATTGATTCTAGCGTCGGCAATTTGTGCAATTTTTCCAAAGGATTTTTTAGAAATTTTATCAAAATATTTTAAATTTAATTATTTTCCTTTTTTTCTCTTTTCTTTATTGCTATCGACCAACGCCCGACAGTCACTGGCCATATGCTAGCAAGGGTGGTAGCAGCCCTCGCCGACCATCACCTATGGCCAATTGCCACCCATTGCTATAGACTAGTTACCGACGACAAGGAGAAGCAAAAAAAACGAAAAAAAGAGAGAAAGCAAAGAAAAAAAAACCCAGAAAATTTTCGCATTAGGATAGCCCGCAGGCCCCACATCACATCAAATAACCAGTGTTGATTGGACCGCCACGTTAGCATTTTTTTAATCAAAATTGGCCAGAAAAAATTACATTGGCAAATCGTAAAAAAAAAAAATTAAGACTGAATTAACACATTTAAATCATTCAGGACTGAATAGGCACAAGTACAATAAATTTAGGGCTTTTTGAGAACTACATCATCAAATTGTCAAATTACATTGTTCAGCATGGCTCGGCTCGACTAAGTATTCTTTTCTCCAGTGCACAATCCGTCGATCGGGGGTAATAGTAGAGAGATGGATATCATCTTCATCCTTTCTTTCTTTAGTTCCCTCAAGGAACATGGCCATAGACTCATAGCCCAAACGCAATCACACGACCAAAGTCCAGTAGATAAAATAAGTTCTGGCTTCATCCCTTACTAGCAATAGTACTAAAGCCAGAAATCCAAAACACGATTACAAACTTGATCACATGAATGCAGATAGTACAATACAACCAAATCTGATATTAGTGCTTGCTTAATTGACCACTTCAAGTTTCTCTTCCTTTGTGACTTCCTCAGCCTTTGGGCCAAGGTGAAGTTTCGTCGCCTCCTCAAGTGGCTTCTTCACGGGCAATCCCTTGTCAACCCAAGCTAGATGACCTCCTCCCATGTTCCACACATGCTTGTATCCCTGCCCAAATTCGCTCGTCATCGGCCAGATTTTCTCCGATTAAGTATAACCCCATTTTATCGCACGACACGGAAGAGATTAGAGAGAGAGGAGCTGGGCGGGCACGCGATTTTCGCTTAGATGCACGAAGAAAACGTCATGTTTCCCAGAACACTTAACATTTTCTCATGTTGGTGGCACTACTACATGCCCAAGCGATTCCGTCATCGGATCATTTGAAGAAATCAAAGGGAACTAGCTGAAGGAAACTTACGGCTTTAAGCATGTCGGCTCCGGCAGATAGCGATCGGGCCCCGCTCCGGCATCCCTGTCAGGTTCGATCAAACCCCCCCAATCACTTGACGAGTTCCATTCTAGAGCATATGCAGCACTTACTTGACATTTTGAAACACCCAACAAAAGTTGTGACGGAAAAGGAAACATTACCACCACGATGCGATCTTCCAACCCATACGCTGTTGAAACTTGCTCCATGAACCGAGGATTGCTCACTCTACCTAAAAACCCCACCAAGAAGAAGAAGAAGAAGAGGAGGAGCACGTAACTCCATTAAAGGTTTTCAAGAGAGCTTCAACATCAGGCAGTATCCAGAAAGAAGACGACATGCTCTCATTTCCACAAACGATAGCTCGAACACGATTCGTCACCTTCTGGGGTGGCGAAGAGGTAGGGAATGTTCAAGACGTCCTCTGCCTCGGGGTGACCCTCCTTGAATTCTTCTTCGGTCCTACGAATTCGGCATTCGACGATGAATTTTGTTCTTCCCATCATTTTGTCCGTGGAAAAAGAAGAATCCCAGAAGAAAGAAGTAGTTTCTACTAAATTCTCAGAGTTAGGAAGAACTCTTGTCTGACCTCACGTCTAGCAGACGGTGGCCGGAGTTGACCAGATCCCTGGCTGCGAGAACGTCGATGGTGACCACTTCTGGTCCAGAGCTACAAAGGAAAACGCGATGGAAACCGGGAACAAATTACAAATAAGAAAATTGAATGGGAACAACTCCTGGGAAGTTGAACGGGGCAACTTCGGAATTCCACCAAGTCCATGAGTAAAACTGAGCAGAACATCAAGCCCTGCCTCGTACCTTTCGAGAGAAGCCATGAATACGATCGAGAAGCTCCCGAGTTCTTGTTCTGGGGGGGAGTTGTCGGATCCGGGTCGCGGGGCTTCTGGGTCTGGAGGGGAGAGAGATGGTCGCCGGAGCTCAGCTGATGTGTATGGCAGGATCACAGATACTCTCACTCCTCTGCTTGGTAGTCCGTCGGAGAGGGAATGACACAGAACGAGATGAGAGATAAGGCTCGGGCTTGAAAGAGCGTGCGTTTCCAGCTGAGGAGGGAGCAATCGGGTCACGCCACGTGGAGCCAGAGCAGAAGACTTTGACGTAACGTCCCAACTAACTAAACTTCTTGTCGGAACTGGGTTGTCCGGACCAGACCAAAGAGTGCAGCGTCGAGGTGGAGCGCACGATCAAATTCATGGTGCCTACTCCTACAACTGACATCGCCACGTTGGGACACCTACTAACTAATCCACTCTTCAACAGAGTCGCGCACATTCGGCCTTCGCCCGACCTACTCTCTTTCTTTCTTTTTTTCTCAATGAAATAAAGGCTTTTTTTTTTTTGGTCGGAATGAAATAAAGGATTTAGAAGTCCAAAACTTAATCATGAAAATACAATTAAGTACTAAAATTTAAAAATACAAGAAAAATCTGTATAATGCAAAGTTTTTCGAGACATAATAGATTTAAGAGGGAGGGCTAAGATAAGCGAGAAACTTTGAGACGGTTAAGCATTTTCATGAGTATTCTAGAAGATTTTCAAGAGTTATTATAGGTAACCATTTAAAAAAAAAAACTAGGCACTTTTTATTTTGATTGGAAGGAATAACTCCTGATTGTTGGCACTACTCTATTATTGCGTGATTTCCGATTTTCACCACACAAAACTTAAGTCTTCTGCATCCTTGGTTATCACTCGAAATTGTCAAAACGAAAATTTACTCATTAGAGAATTTCCGCTTAAAAGCAAAAGCTGATTTTTTAAAAACTTTTTGTTTATTTGCGAGACCACTGTCAAATTCTTTGGTCTAGTTCCCTAAAAAAATCCTAAAACTTTAAGTTGAGTCTTAAATCTGCCTTGAACCTTATTTTGCCTCAGAAAAACGTCTAAACTTTAGATTCAATCTCAAATCTACCCTTGAACCTTTTTTTGTCTAAGAAAAAAATACTCTAATCTCAAATTTACCCCATTAGCTCTCTATCCAAAAATCGTCATTAGTCGTTCTCAATTTTCATATCCTGAAATGATTTATTTTGAAGAATTTATTTATTGAGGGCGAATTTATTATCCACATGAAAATATCAAGTCGATCCGTATCTTGCACCCCCTTACTTTTCTAATATGGGTTTTTTTTTATCGACATGAAAATTTCATGTCAAGTTTTACTGAACCACATGGTAGATTTGAGAATATATTAAAAATTTGTCATTTTTTTAGATAAAATAAAATTCGAGATAGATTTGAAACTTGAACTAAATTTGAGGATTTTTTCTGACAAAATAAATTGGAATAGATTAAGAACTCGACCTAAAGTACAGTTAAGGGTTCTCTAGGAAATTAGGCCCAAATTCTCTATCATTTTGCGGCTCTCTTTGTAGGCACGGACAAAGACACAAATGTTAAGAGTAGCAGTGGAAAGCTCCTCGCCATTCTTAGGAGAGATATGATGTACATAAAATTAAACCATAAGTGGCCAGAGAATTATGCAAGTGGATTTTTTTAGCACAGAGCAAAAAAACACGGTGGATCTGCAATGCCAAATCACCGTCCATTCAAGGCTTTTCGATTGAGATCGACAGACAATATGCGTATTATTGGATCATGGATCCCCCCGAATCTCCAACCGATGTCGATTTCTATTGATCTTTTTCTCAAATTCGCTCTCGCACCGATTTCTTTATATCAACCGAACGGCGGTTTCATTTTCGAGTCATAGGTTAATCAAAATTACAACATGCCATAGATGTATACACTTCGTCTTCATGGGCACCCACTTTCCGATAATTTTCGGAGGCAATTATTACAAAAATATAGTCATGTGGGGGCTGTAGTAGTAAAAGATCTTTTGAGGCTCCATCCAATCGACAATATATATATATATATATATATATATATGCATGGAACTAGACATGACATGGACCTTACTTGAAGGAACAGGATCATTGTTTCAGCTAGGCTCAAAGGTCACGAAGGGGCTTAGCTGCTGCTGCTGCTGATGACGTCAATATTGCCAAGCTTCAGACTTGTAACAGCATCTTCAAAGAGAAGCCAGAGAAGATCCCATAAGTTGAGCGCACCAGACACATTTCGAGCCTGGATAAAGTAAATCTTGGAGAAGAAGGGAATATGCGAGGGAAAAAAAAATGGAAATGAGAAACAAGTCACACCATAGCTGAATAACATGAGTTGGGCAAGGCATCCCTTGCCAAGGATCGACTTGTAAATTCCCGTGTGCTTCAACATAGTCCGAGCGTTTGGGATCCACTAATCTCAAATCAACTCGTTCCACAGTCAGATAAATCAAAAAGACAACACGCAAGCTAAAGGGGGGCCGTAATCATGGTGGGAGCTTTTCTATTTCACCCGAACTCCTCTGATGATGAAACGAGGTTCACTGCCATCCCTACACTCTAAATAACAATCTTTTAAGGATGCATCTCATACCTGATGTTTCAAATAGCAGAACAAATCGCCATTTTCCTTCTTGATTCTAAAGCCCAGTTTCTCTCCGTGACTGCAAAACACGATTAACTTTAAACCTCGATAGACATCTGTGCTGGTTTCGAAAATTTTAAACAATTTTCACCACAAGAACATTTACAAAATTTCTCCGTACATATCCATTGAAATAACAGTTCCCCAAAATAAATAAGGGTGGCAAGCAGATCCGACTCAAAAACGCTCCATCTCCATCCCCACCACCACCCTGCAACCCCATTCTAAAACCAAGAAAAAAGAAGGATAACATCATTTTTTAACTTCTAAAAGTCTATTAAAAAAGATGAGAGAATCAGTATTTTTCTTTTAATTTCCTTGAATTGTGTCCTCTCTTTTTACTTAGCTCCTCCTTCAGAGAAACTTCCATCGGCAAGTAGTCCTCTCTCCTCTGTCTGAGAAGCAGTTTGGATGGATAAGATCCTATCACTTTCTCTCGGGCATAAATATGACGCTGCCGGTGGACTTTTGACAATTTACGCAGGAACCCACCCATTTAAAAAACCTACGCATTGTTCCCATTGAACTGTATTACTTCAGATTTGCGTCTCTGCATGTCATTTCAAACAGTTCGCATTGCATGTTGCAACTAATATATTTGCATTGATCAGTGATGTATCTATCTAACAAATGTAAGTATCTCACAAAGCAGTATGTAGTAGATTTCATTGCTCGATGATGTAGTAAAGATAAATATAAGTTTCTAATGTCTTCGATAGAAGACTCGTATTAGTCAAGAACACTAATACACTATCAAGGTGCCTACCAATACAAAACTCACAATATTCCACGACTTTCTTCAGCAGCACTACTATCTCGCACCCAGCATAACTTTGTATCAAAGAAAATTACAAGGATCTCTGAAGGAGCTACTTGTGTTCAATCTAATGACAGGTGGTCCCCATTACTCTACGAGGGCAAACTGTCAAATGCAATGGAGATGCTTCAAGTAGCTGTAACTCTCAAATGCCTAGCGATTATCATAAACCTTGTCCTATTAATAAAGCCAAAGTACTTTCCTATGCTAAAAAACTCGGACAGGATTTACCTCATGCCAACAATGATGCCAGCTGGAAGAAGGCCCACCCATCATTAAAGCAAGCCATGGATTGGTGTATTCATCTATCTTAACTTCCTAATATCAAATGATCTATCCGCATGCACGCATAAAGATAAGATGCCGCAAGCAAATTTTCCAGTCTTAAAAACAAGAATCTGAATAAAAGTACATGCAGATGTACCCCCAGAAACATCCACACTCAGGCAAAACTATGTATGCAGTCCATGAGCATACTGACCCCGAGCAGGATCATTTCAATTTTCACACTTGATCCCAATAGGTAGTCCAAATGAATTTGCCATAACTAGAATGGCCACAGAAGTAAGCCTCCAGTTGACTTATTCAAGACAGTAAGATGGAAATACGCGATTGAAGGTAGTCACTCAATCAGCATGAGGACATCAGAGCATTGTACATTCTTGAATAAACATTAGAAAAATTGCAACATCAGTCATCAAGATGGTTCCAGAAAGTTACCTCATGACATGCTCTCTTCCTCCTCACATCATGCTTGCACACAGGGCAGAACAATCCTCCCTTCTTCAACCAAGACTCCGCACAGCCTGAATGAAATTCTGGATGGAGCTCTCAAAGTCAAAGAAGTTCACACATACTATTTTTCTTACTAGGAACGAGGGGAGACATTGATAAAACCATGTTTCCAGAAAACGACATTTGCCAAATAACACAACCTTGAACTGTTTTTCCTGAACAATTTGGAAGATGAATTATAACAAAGACACTGGTGATACTACTTTCGTAAGGACGTCATATAACAGTACGAGTCTCAATCTCTTCCCTCATCGATTTGTAATAACCCTTGAAGCAGATCACCCAAGTATCCTGAAATTCTACATAATGCAAAGTTGCAAGAATAAAGCATAATAGATTCATGATGGCTTGAGCTTTCCAATGTAACCTAAATCAAATGAATGCAGGAAGCTCAATAGATACTACTTTCGAAAGGATGTCATATTACAGTGCGAGTCAAATCAATCTTTTCCCTCACCAATTTGTAATCACCCTTGAAGCAGATCACCCAAGTATCCTAAAATTTTAAGCAATGCAAAGTTGTAACAAAAAAGCATAATAGATCCATGATCGCTTGAGCTTTCTAATATAATCTAAACTAAATGAATGCAGGAAGCTCAATGAAGAACTGGGCACTGTACTCTGACCAGGTTAAAATGTGAACTATAAATTAAATTTCTATGAAGGAGCCACATATAACAAGCAAGAAAGATAGCCATGTTGTACCGTGTTGGCAAGGAAGGGTTTTAAGGATCTCTCCATCTTTGTAATCCTCAAGACAGATGGCACAAACTTCCCTGGTGTACTTGTCACTACTTCGAGCAGAATTGAATGCAAAGTTGGGAAGTTCTGCGACGATTTTATCATCTACATGTTTATGATGTATTCTTCCTCGCCAGTACAACCATGGTCTTGGAACAAACAAGGCCAAAGCTAACAAGCCAAATACGACAACAAGGGAGATAAGCGATATAGCCAGCACAGTCCAGCCAGCTTCGACACAAGATTCATAAATGCGGCATTCCCCTGTATCCACTTGGGCATGCTCCTTTAGACGCTGACCAGCTTCATTCGAAACAAAAACTGCAGGAATCGTGATTCCCTTGGGATTAACCATCACTGCGCCATAGAGAACGTACCATCAATCGACAATCTAAGTAACCATTCAACGAGACTCATAATGTTTCTCAATATTTAAGCCCCCCAGACCGCCTACCATTTATGCAATAACATGGACCCAGAACGCTGATTTAAGTTTGTGACATAGCATGAGAGACATGTCTCTGCTCCGTAATCTCCCAACTACTTAAGACAACGATCTTCCAATGACATGATAGATCTTCAATTTAAGAGAACTCGAGGTACCAGGAAATCAATTGCAAGCAGCAGATCGGGTTCTTGTTGCTTTTAAGCATTCTATGAACCGACCGAAAAATGGAAAAAACAAAATTAATTGAGCTCAACTTTGAGAAAGGAAGGTCATGGTTCAGCATCAGCATGTACACCAATCAACTCATACTAAATTAGCGTCAAGCATTCAGCGGACAAACAAGCACACTAGTCATGGAAAAACTTTAAGGAAAATGTGACTTACTGTACACCAAATCGGCCCTTTCGCGGTCATCATACACAATGACCGCGCCAAAACCGGCAGTCTGAGCGTTCACTATCTTCTCCTCGAACGAGCAGTTACCCCTCACGATCAACGCAAACCTAATCAAATCGGTTCCGTTCGACCGAACGCCGTCGCGCAGCGCAGAACAAGCGTCCGCAGGATCAGCAATCTCCAGCGCTCCGCATATGCCCGTCTCATCCACATCCACGGCTGCGGAGTAGTAGATAGCAGATTAAAATCAAAAGGAAAGAGCTCTTCATCGTCAAGTCAACCCTATAGAGAGAGAGAAAGAGATACCGAATTTGGCGGGAAGGTCCTCGAAGGAAGTGGAAGAGGGCTTCAAAACGACGGTAGCTGAAGACCTTCGGATGGCAGAGCAGCAGCAACAGATGGAGACCACAAGGCCGAGCAATGCCTCCCTCATCTCTCTGACTCTCTCGCGGCCCGCCCTCAAGAGACCAGGGACCACGGCGGTAAACGGTGCGTTGCCGACTTAGACGTGTCGTGAGCGAGAAGGAATAGAAGGATCGGCATTATCGACTCCTCCACAGGCGGTGGCGAAAACCGGCGCCTCTGAAACCCTCAGCGGACACGTGCACGGGTGGGCCGTGGCTCTATTCTGACACTGACGTGGACGGCGGCGCAGCCTGGTGGGGACGACTCCGGGTCCGATTCCGTTGTTCTGGGCTAAGTTATCACAAATAGAAGCTGATGGATAAATATAAACACTGGCGTGATCGATTCCAATTTTGCATCTACCGGTCCAAATGACGGTCCGACCGATAGAGAGATTAAAGAGTAAAGCGATGCGAGATTAGTTAGAATTCAATAATATAGCTTGTAGGGTCGACCCAAAAATCAATTGAGATTTTTTTGGTTTCTATGATTCACTTTATTAGATGTACAATCTGAATATGTTAAATATAAATGCAATCCTTTTCTATTAAAGAATATTTGTTGGAATTCAATTCCAACAAATATTCTTTTCTTTAGAAAATAAATAAAATAAGTTGTTTAGGATGAGAGTAAACCGGTTCCATTTTATGTTCCATTCTAGAATCGGCCTTCTAATTTGTTGGACAAAACTGGCCAATTTTGGGATAAAATCAAGAATCGAACTGGTCAAGGCGAGTTCCCAATTTTTGGAACTAGAAACCAGACCGATCTCTTGTGAATTAGTCGAGTAATGCCGATTCTCGAGTTAAACCCCTGCTCTCTATATAATCAACATAATCATAGTACTAAATTCAGAGCACTCTAGTTAGATCCGCAAAATTAGGAATGGTCAAGGCGAATTTATTCCCACCCTAAAATCTAGAATCAGCCTAGCCACTATTGGTCCCGGTTTATGAAATTAAAAACTAGCCACATTTTTTTTAAATTTCTTCTTTTACTAACAAGTGAGAATTTCCAACATTGAAGAAAAAATAATAAAGAAATAAGTATATTAGAAATACTAAAATTTATCGCGAAATTACAATTAAGTACTCAATTATTCAAAAGGTATAACTAAGTTCTAAAACTTATCAAATTTGTGCAATTGGATCTTTTCATCGACACCATTAATTTATGTAACAAAAAAATACCGAAATGACATTGCTAAATTAATTTCACTTTTCTATTATGCATTATTTACTATTTACTTGTTCAAAACTTGTTTAAACTATATTTGAAAATGAACAAAAAAAAAAGGCTAAACTTCTATCTTATAAGAACAAAAAGAATGGCTGAGCACTGACTCTTATTGCTAAGGTCACATACCCTGGGTGATAACGGCAGGCCCAAGCGATGTCTCGCCCAGATCTGGACAACCTGACCACCCTCACATAAGGCAACCAACCATCGTTGCCTTGGGCAAGGCCTCGGGGTTGGTGACCCTCCTTAGGCCTGAGCAATGACAAGTGTCACCAAGGGCTAGGGAGGGCTAGCCCGTTCAATAATGGAAGGTGAAGACATTGCCCCATCGATGAGGCTTGCCATTCTTTTTTTTCCATATTTTTCAAATAAAATTTTAGCTTTTTTAGCTTTTTAATCTAATTTAAACCATATATGAAGAGGAAAATAACAAAGAAATGTCACGTGAAAATTTTCATTAGATAAATTAATGTTGTTAACAAAAGAATTTCAATGCACTATTTGAAAAAATTGTATGACTTGATTGCAATTTTTTAAATTATACGACTCAATTGCACTTTCGAAATAATTTTTAAGACTTATAGTACACTTATCACCAAAAAAATTACTAATTAAAGTTTGTTTTAAAATAAAAAAATTAAGAAATCTTAGTTGATCCGTCAATCCTATCCGAGTTGTCCCATCGATCCTATCCCTTATACAGAACAAGGAATAATCTAGAACCAATCGGTTCAATCCGATTCGGTTCTCGAATTTGATCAGGATTGATGCACACCCCTATACATAAACAATAATTGTGATAGTACTTGTCTATATCGATTTGTTCGCTTGTTTTGTAATGGAAATATCTTTCACCGAAATTTATTCTTCGATTTTTACTACGAGGGATCATTCGGCTCAAGTATCAAGGAGAGTTCAGGCGAAATGTGTTTGGATTGATGGTTATGTATGGAAAGATCGAATGTAAGTGGATCAAGCACGGATTATGGATTGAATGACCATGTGTTAGGTCTCTATAATTTACAAAACTCCTACGGAAAGCAACGGATTGCAGGAAAGTAAATTTGTTATTGGAAACATAAAGGTACAGGAAACATGAAGTGCGAGGAAAGTTAAACTGCAATGCAATTGAGTATTTTTTATTGATGGATCTTCTCTTTCATCCTTACTACATGTAGTAACCGCTCATGTAGTTATTTCAAGGTTTTCAAATCTTGAATTTTTGGTGCTTCTAATAACTTCCCTTTAATCCACAGGCTTCGTAGCATGTCTGCCAAAATTCAAATTACTTATTTTTAATTCATAACCGTCATGATCAGTTTAGATCTCTTCTGATGACTTCTTCATGGTCTTTGTGATTTGCTTGTGTCCATTACTTTTTATTTTTTCTCGTAACTCCCTTGCTAACGCAGCTAAATCGGTACACTCATGTTCTGTTGCATTGTTGTACTTCCAGATTGCTACCTTTCTTTATGATTCTTTCGATAAGTTTTCGCGTTGCTCTCAACTTACTAAATCTCGAGACCCAATAGACCTATCGCTCGTTTGGTACCTTGGTCTCAACTTACCGAATCAAGGACACATTGGCCTTGCCGTCCATTTGGTATCTCACTATCAACTCATCGAATCTTGAGACGTAGTGGTCTTGCCGTCCATTCGGTATCTTGTGCTGGTTATTTCTTGAAGTCAACATGATCAAATATTTATAAAATCTTCCCCATATATCGACGGCATGATATGATGCAACAACAAAATACTCAATTTGCGTAACTATGAGAATTGAAGAAATAATGAATCAGCCATTTGACAATTGATATGAATTTCAATTACAATCATGGACCAGCATTGGGCTTTCAATATTTTTGACATGTTAAACGCCTCAATAATTAAAATTTATAAGTTACCTATTTTTCCCGCGAAACCTTACTAAAAATATATTTTTATCGCTTTTTAAAAAAATGAAACCCTAGATTTTTGCATTTCATCTTCTTCTTCGAGGTGGTCGTACCGGTGAAGGGCTGGCAAAGGCCGTCTAGGTAGCACGACCTTGGACCTTGTTGCCTGTGGTCGCGCAGTTCCTAGCGACAGCCACCTTGGTCACCCCACCCTAGGAGGCTTGAGCCCTTTGTCGACTGGCAAAGACTTCTGCTTATCAAGAATATATATATATATATATATATATATATATATATATATAAAAATGCACCCAAAAGTCCTAAGTAAAAATAATAATAATAAAAAAAATTGCCACACACCATTTAACCCAAACTTGCATTTCAAAGAAATCTTTACCAAATGCTATTTGTAGTTTTCCAAACCTTTTTAGGCTAAAGATATCTGCGTACCCTCAAACCAAATTTTCACAGATAAACCACACACCCTAAGTCATTTAAACAACAAAATTTCTTTTTTGGCCATAATATCGGCCCACATTTTTGCCTAAACTCACTATTCATAAAATAAAATAAAAACGTTATCTACAGATCTGGAGATAGGTTTAGATTTTCGCACTAGACGCCATTATTCGAGTCTATTCGAAAATGTGTTCGGCCTCGGAGACTGACCGCCCGTGATTTGGCCTGGCGGCATCGCTAAGTGCTATACAGAATCTCGAACCTTCTCGGCCAATTTTGCAACTCAATTTGCTCAATCGAGGAACGAACCACTGGGCATGTGGATTCGGCCTATCCAAGTCAAACCTAGGATCACAAGGCAAATGCACCGCGGCCGAAACCACAAGGGCTTGAGATGTTTCACTAATTATTATTATTTTTAATTACACATTACAAACTTGGATAACAACTTAGACCCAATCTATGTGGTTCGTTTCCACGGAGCGCCTAATTTATACGCATGGGAGGCCAAGGGGTGCATGAAAACAAATCAGAAACAGTTTCTGGAATAGATTTTTATTTTTTTGAATAGATTTGAAATATAAATTCGTTTGGTTACGCAATTGTAATAAACTATTTTCGGAACAATTTTGAGAAATATAAATAAATTTGATGCAAAAATAAGAAACAAAAAAATTTATTTCTCCGATAAATAGAAATAAAAATATCCGTCAACGACCAATCCCGCCAGTTGCAGCTCGTCAGCCGCCACCGCCATCGATTGTCCACCGCAAGTCCTTGCCAGCTGCCATTGGTTGTCGGCTACCGCCAGACGCTACTCGTTGCTCATCGCTGCCGCCCTCTCCAATGGCCTCTTATCGTCGGCATCGACTTCAAAATTCAAATAAATTTTTATTCTAAAAATAATTTTTTTTTTTATTATCAAACGCATTTATTTTGTTTAATTTTTTTTAAAATTAAAATTTAAAAAATTCGTTATTTTTCAAAAAACTTATTTGGAAAATAAATTTTGTCATTCGCGCCCTAAATCCGACAAATGTATTTCGCGCTCACGACGGGGAAAGTACATTCTCTGTTTTTTGGGAAGAATAAAAAATTTCCATCGTGCAATGGTGGGCCCCACATTGACCTACCCAGCCGTTGATCAGATAGATCGCGTGCGAGCGGGACTTCATTTAACGGCCCCGATTCCATCTAGAGATTCCTTCCCCACCGCTCGTACGTCATCACTGACGCCAGAAAATAAAAATCTGGCGGTCGGAACGAAAGCGCCCGTCCTCTCGAGGTCAAATCAAAGCCGTCCATGATCAACGGGCTCTTAAATGGCGAGAATCTGAAAGCGCAGACGCCGACGACGAGCCATGGCCACGTCCACGAGCCATGAAGAGGATGTCTTGGCTCCACTCGGTAAGACTCTCCTCACTTTCCCTCCAACTTTCTCGCCGGATTTTCCTTCGCAGACCTTACTGGAAAACCTCCTCCTCCTCTTCTTCTTCTCATGATTCGTGAGCAGTCCAGAAGGAGATCGGAGCTCATGGCTCCTCTACGGCGGCGGCGGAGCTCGCCGGAGGCGAGAGCTCCCCGATCGAGCAGGTCGCACTCACGGTCCCGACCAGCGACGACCTTTCTCTCCCGGCCGTCACGTTCCGCACGTTTGTCCTCGGGACCCTGGCGTGCTCTCTGCTCTCCTTCCTCAACCAGTTCTTCTGGTACCGCCGCGAGCCTCTCTCCGTGACCTCCGTCTCTGCTCAGATCGCCGTTGTCCCCATAGGTAGGCCTCAAGACTCAAGAATTTCGTTCAGTTCAGTCCGATTAAGAAGTCTCGGAGCAGATGGAATTTGACTTTCGAGGCGAAAGTCACCATTTTTCTACCGAGTTGGTTTTGGTTTTGGTTTTGGACGTCCATGTATTCAATCGGACTAACGAGCATCCCTGCGTCTAGGTCACCTCATGGCCGGAGTGATCACAAAGAGAGTGTTCTTCGAGGGGCGTCAGTGGCAATTCACCCTCAATCCGGGGCCCTTCAACGTCAAGGAGCACGTGCTGATCACGATCTTTGCCAACTCGGGCGCGGCCACCGTCTACGCGATTCACATCATCAGCGTCGTCAAGATCTTCTACCAAAAGGAGATGTCGTTTCTTGTGGCGCTTGTCGTCGTCTTGACGACCCAGGTCTTGGGGTTTGGCTGGGCCGGGCTGTTCCGGCGGTACTTGGTGGAGCCCGCTGCCATGTGGTGGCCCCAGAATCTCGTGCAAGTCTCGTTGTTCAGGTGCGTCGCTCGTGCGTTCATGGGCAAGTATGTTGCTTGATGAGCATGTTTTGCCTTGAATAATTTGCAATTTTAGGTATTTTTGCTAGGTCATCGTTATTTGTCCCTCTTTTCGTTTCTTTTTCATCAGTTCTTGGCTGAATGTAGCTTGTTTCAGACTA
Source organism: Rhodomyrtus tomentosa (assembly GCA_028455895.1). Lineage (NCBI taxonomy): Eukaryota > Viridiplantae > Streptophyta > Magnoliopsida > Myrtales > Myrtaceae > Rhodomyrtus > Rhodomyrtus tomentosa. The sequence goes on along the minus strand of JAPCWY010000009.1, from coordinate 33,028,942 downwards.
CTTTTTTCCATTTATATGTGAATGATGCTGGATAAAGGAGACAAGATGAAAGAAGACAAACTTAAATCTTGTCTTTTCCAACTTTTTTTTTTTTCCTGTTCCTATGAATTTATCTTCTACGATGTTAAACATGATCTTTTTCCATTCCCAAGTCTTGATTACATTGGTCGATTTATCTGAACCCGACGCAGTTGATAGCTATTGAAGTTTCGAACTCTCGCAGCTCAGAGAGTTTTTTAATTTTAATTTTTACTTCACTTCCCTTTGCATGCTGCGCCAGGGTACATACATATATGAGCAGGAAACTGTGTCTATAGTATAGTGTTTGATTTTAAGTGCAAAGCTTCACAGTTGAGAACTGCAATCGCCAAATATAGCAAATATATACATAAGGCGATGACATTCGCTTTTGTTAGCCTTCAAACATTTTGTTTCGTTCACTTTTCTCTTTTGTAGTTTCTCATATAGTTTGACGTCGGTATGATCAAATGCAGAGCACTGCACGAGAAAGAGCAGAGGCCAAAAGGCGGATTGACGCGCAACCATTTTTTCCTTATAGCCTTCATCTGTAGCTTCAATTACTATGTCTTTCCAGGTTACCTCTTTCCAATGTTGACCTCTCTTTCCTGGATCTGCTGGATATTCCCTGCTTCAGTTGTAGCTCACCAGTTAGGTTCTGGACTCCATGGTCTTGGGATCGGTGCAATCGGACTTGACTGGTCCAGCATCTCCTCTTATCTTGGTAGTCCACTGGCTAGCCCGTGGTTTGCTACTGCGAATATTGCTGTTGGTTTTGCCCTTGTCGTGTATGTCATCACACCGATTGCTTACTCTCTCAACATATACAAATCCAGGACTTTCCCAATATTCTCAGATGGCTTGTTCACATCTTCAGGACAAAAGTACAACATTTCAACTATCATAGATGAACACTTCCATTTAGATGCCGTGGCATATGAAAGAGAGGGTCCTCTTTATATGAGCACCTTCTTTGCTTTGTACTATGGCATCAGCTTTGCCTGCCTTACCGCTACTGTTGTTCATGTGTTCCTCTTCCATGGAAAGTAAGTGGCATTCTTCTTTTAAATGTTATGTGCTGTTCGATTGCTTTCTATTCATTGACTCAATTGTGAGGAGAAGAATGGGGTTTAACTTCTCTAGTGTGGCTGCACTCACCTGCCTTGCCTTGTAAAATTCAATAATGAAACGGCGCCAGTGAGTTTTTGTTTTGTGTCGCATGAACAGAAGGCAAGTTCTTTGTTCGTGTGTCGGCATTATTTTGGTCACTTTTGTTTCCCATGTCTTTTCAATTAACAAAAAGGAAGAAGAATCCAAGTCAACTAGTCAAGTACTGCTTCAGTTCTTTGGAGATATGTGTTATATAGTTGTCTTGTCCCTGGACTCATAATTGGCCTCGTAGGAGTGTGTTCGTCCATTGTTGATTGAGTTCTGCTGCAGCTGACATTATTTTGTTAGGACACTACACATTTGTAACTAAACAGAGTACTTTCGGAACCCAAACCCAACAGAGTGATTTGGTTGTTCCCAATCCAGTTGAATTCCATTGGATTTTTACCATGCTCAGATAGATGATCTTGAATTATGCTATTGTTTAGAGAAATATGGCTGCTGAGCAAGTCTGCCTTTAGTGAGAAGAGAATGGATATACACACTAAGCTCATGAGAAGATACAAGCAAGTCCCTGAATGGTGGTTCACCTGTATGCTTTTGGCAAATATTGTGGCGACCATATTTACATGTCAGTATTTCAAGGATCAGCTTCAACTACCGTGGTGGGGTGTTCTACTAGCATGTGCTCTTGCCATGGTGTTCACGCTTCCTGTTGGAGTCATCACTGCAACGACAAATCAGGTGCAGATCCATCGTGCCAGTTGTACTGTTTATTCTCTACAGCAGAATACATAAACATGCAGGGCAATTATTACTATGTACCGTTTGCTCTTGCTCTGAGTTTGATACTTTGCATATCCTCATGAATTCCACGCCTGTTGGCCAGACTCCGGGTTTGAATGTAATCACAGAATTTATCATTGGGTACATTTACCCCGGATATCCAGTGGCAAACATTCTGTTTAAAGTCTATGGGCACATCAGTATGAAGCAGGGGATCACATTCTTACAAGACTTCAAGCTCGGACATTACATGAAAATTCCTCCTCGAGCCATGTTTATGGCACAGGTTAGTCTCGTTTTTTTCCGTCCGTGAGAATTGACAGGACTAAATATATTAGTTTGATGGGTTCCTAAGGAGGCAAAAAATGATTTCCCCAAAATTAGTCTCTGCACTCTTGAAATCTGCCCGAAATTGTTGTAAAACTGGTCTTTCGTTCTTTTCCCTTTCTTTGTTAAGGTAAGAATTGATCTTCTATCAGGTGGTCGGTACTATTGTTGCGGCTTTAGTGCATCTCGGAACGGCGTGGTGGCTTATGGATACAGTCCCCGACATTTGTAACCGGGAGCTGCTTCCGGCAGGCAGTCCATGGACTTGCCCTGGTGACCATGTATTTTTTGATGCTTCAGTCATTTGGGGTCTGATCGGGCCCCGCAGGATATTTGGAGATCTCGGCCACTACTCTGCCATCAACTGGTTTTTCTTGGTGGGGGTCATAGCTCCTTCCATTGTTTGGCTTGCACATAAGGCCTTTCCAGACAAGGAGTGGATTAGACTAATCACAACGCCTGTGCTCCTTGGCGCCACAGTAAGCATGCCTCCAGCTACTGCCGTGAACTACACCAGTTGGATCATCGCCGGATTCTTATCAGGATTCATTGCTTACCGATACTATCGAGGTTGGTGGAGTCGCCATAATTACGTGCTATCGGGTGCACTCGATGCCGGTTTAGCCTTTATGGCCGTCCTCCTATACTTGTGTTTGGAAATGAAGCATGTTAGCCTCAGTTGGTGGGGTGAAGATCCTGATGGATGTCCATTAGCCTCTTGCCCCGCAGCTAAAGGGGTCGCCGTTGAAGGCTGTCCAGTCTTTTGACGCGGAGAGTCGTTTGAATTGTGGAATATGTGGTTTGTAAAAATCTATCAGATGTAGTTCACTGACACTTTATTTATTTTGTGGATACGTTATCCTGTAAAATTTGCCATAGAAAAGGTGTAAATTTGACGATCATTATGGTTAATCTTTCGGTAATCCGTTGTTTACGTGGAGATGCGTGTAGTTGCCTATGTGATCTTGCGGTAGGGTTGGACTAGTGACCTCTACGCGTTGCCGTCGAAAATGATCAGACTCTTCTCCTCGAAAAACAGAGATAGATGAAACGAATTCGACCAAGCCTCCTTTTTTCAAGCCAACCGGGCCCCTTTAAGGCCTCCCAAGAGGGTTGGGCTTAGAAGCCCACCCGGATCACTACTTTCAGAATTAATAATAAAAAGCTTCGAAAAACGTTTTTTAAAAACCCCCCCCCCCCCCCCAAAAAAAAAAGCGCGAAAAGTCGAAAAAGTCACAAAAATTCAGTACAATTTCAAAAAAAATAAGAAATGAACACAATCAATTGGCCAAGACTTATTGTGGGTGTTTTGATCCCCAATCCTCCTGAAAAATGACGATTTCACCATTTTGGCAAATCGTCTTCAAAAATTAGAAAAAATCAAAAAATTCCAAAAAAAAAAGTTGTCAAAAATATAAAATGGTCACGATCAACTGGCTATGGACTATTTTGGGTAACTCAAATTCCGAACCTTCAAAAAATGACGATTTTGCCCTTATAATAAATCGTACCTAAATCTTCCCACTTTACCCCTGGCCTTAAATCACAATTTCTCTAAGCCATTAGGGCTATATTAGGAAGCTTTCGTTCTGAATTGATGTGCATAGACGTAATTCATTTATGCACTTGGTTGTACTTTATTGATTGTGGTTGATAGGACTAAACTTCCAATCTGCATGAAAACCTCAATTCAAACTTACTCCATCCAAAATCTCGCATGCATAAAATCTTAATTAGGAAAATCACTCGTGTTAGGTATCAAAAAGGTGTTGATAATGACACTGACGTAACCAAGTCTTCAAACCCAAAATTTCTAATTCCATAGAACTGACCAATCTCTTCCAATTGATTAGTGAGGTTTTCAGTTCACTTCCCAAGAAGGATCGGTTGCGACTTCAAATGCATGCACACATTGCATATGCCACTTCGACCACACTATGGTCAAAAGCGATCGACTCTTATAGTCGAAAACTTTAAAAAATCATACTCTCGCTGGCGTTTCGGTAGGCGCCTAGGAGGGCCCGCGCCGTGAAGGCCCACCATCCACATTCCAGAGTAGGGGTTCGATTGATACTCCATTAGCTCGCCCAACGCGACACAGATACGGATTATGCATTTTCATTTATGCCAAGGGATAATGACATAAATGATCTATGAATTTCAGCCCAATGTGAAATATAATCTATGAATTTGTAATTTGTTTAATGCAGTTCCTGAACTTTAGCCTGATATTTAATGTGATCCATGCATTTTTAATTTATTCAATATGGTCCATGAACTTTTGGTACATGTTCAATATAGTCCTTGAACTATATGAAAATATTCAATACAGTCATTCCTTTAATTTAGGGTCACAAAAAAAGCTGAATATTTTCATATGGTCTTGAGACTAAATTAAATATGGATTAAAAGTTCATAAACTACATCGAACAAATTAAAAGTTTAAGAATCACATTGCATTGGATAAAGTTTAGAAATTATTTTGAATAAACTAAAAATTTATAGACGATATTGCACGTTATGCAAACGTTCGTCGAATATTTGCGTCATTTTTCCTTCTGTTTACTCGATAAGCATTCTGTCAAATCCATTGTTCAAGCATTTGGCGAGTGGGCCTACACCCGAGTCATGAAAGCAAACAAAGGCGTAAAGTAGTGGGCGCTTCTTTGGCAAATTCAGGGGCTCTAGGCAGTTAAGAGGAAGCTGCAACCCTAGCTGACCTACTTTTGCTGTCTCCATCTGCGTCTGTTCCATCTAGTTCTTGGCGTATATCATTTCTCTTAACCTATCAAACCTCAACTTGGATATCTCATCCTTGCAAGAACTGGAAGCAAAATACAAGATGCCGGTGTCCTAGGATTACTAGGAAAATAATCACTTTCGTAGATGGTATTCTCGTCATGTTTTGATTAGAGAAAGCGCTCGAGTTCCGTGTCGATCAACACGACATTCGGATTCAATCATGGTAAGTAGTAAGCAGGATTTGACTTCGAGAAAGGTTTCATGAGTTACTTGTCGGACAAAATGTAAGATCTTGATTCTAGCTCACAATCGAACCACCCAAGATCATTTGTTTGGAAATCGAGAATCGCATTTCTGATTTGTTTCTTTGACACATCTTTTCAAAAGTAAAGATCTCCAAAAGGGGCAAGGCCACTTTCCATATCCTTTGCCCAAGGACTTGATTTCAGTATATGTTCAAGCCATCAACTTCGGTTGTCAATCTCCCACCCTGTCAAGGTGTGCTCGGGTCAATTGTGGCTGTCCGTTCAATCACGTAGGACGGCCACGATTACATCAAATTGTGACTGTCACTGTTCATGTTTTTTTTTTTTCAACGTCAAATCATGGCCGTCCGTGATTGAACGGACGGCCACGATCGACCCGGGCACACCTTGACAGGGGGAGAGCTTGACAGGCGATCCGGACGCGTTTGCTTCTTGACAAGAAAACCTCAGAAATATTAAAGAAAGACCGGGAGTGCCCACTTGCTATTTGGACTTTCAGCAACAAGTCCATCACCAATCCTGAAACTGCAGAAACCATGGACTGCCCTTTGATCCCAAAACCTTCTTACTTCCAGTCAATCAAGACAGGGCAAAACTAATCATTATCTCATTAATGGATGCAAAGCCAAATCTATAAATAAGCTTGTCAATCACTTCCTCTTGGCTCAAAGCCAAACAAGAAAAATCTATCAAGTCCTCTTCAATCTTCAGTGTATGTTTCCTTCATTATCTCTGATGTCTCCCGCTGGAAAATGGCTAGGATTTGTAACTGCAATTTGGGTCCAAGCCATTGCAGGCAACAACTACACGTTCTCCAACTACTCCGATGCGCTCAAATCTCTCATGGCGCTCACGCAGCTCGAGCTCAACAATCTATCTGTGGCTAAAGATGTCGGCAAGGCTTTTGGGCTCGTGTCTGGCCTCGCCTCGGATCGATTTCCAACGTGGATTATACTTCTGATTGGATCTCTGGAGGGTCTAATAGGGTACGGAGCTCAATGGCTTGTCGTGAGCCAGCGGATCAGCCCTCTTCCCTACTGGCAGGTAAGCTATGTTCCTACCATTCCTGCATGGAAACCACAGGCTGCGTCTTTTCAATAATATTCTAAAACGTATCCTCATTTTAGCTAGGTCCAACATTTTCTTTCTGTTTAAAAGTGTGCATTACTGCATTTCTTCACCAAACTTATGTTCATTGACATAATTGGTACACATTCAGCATATCATAAAAATTTCAATTGCAACAGTTAATCATTCCCGGTCTTTTTACACGTTTGTAAAGTCCATTTGAGTCATGATGACTGCTTCTGCTAACTAAGTACTTTAAACAGTATCTTGACACAGAAAAACTACGAGATTGTCAGCTCAAATGTACTCCCAGGAGGGCAATTGCGATACTCGCGAAAGCGACCGTGCCTCTAGTTTACCAAAGCACAAGTGCACAAGAATAATCAATCAACATAAGCACAGAATCAGACAGAGAGCATTTTATGCAACTTGAAAATGAAAATTCAGAGTCGTTTTGACATTGTAGATTCCGGAAGAACATTAGTAGCATTATCTTTGCTGGAATTAGGAATAGGTCGTTTTTGTTCAGAACTAAGTCCCTGGCGATGTCTATGCAGATGTGCATATTCCTGTGCATAGGCGGAAACAGCACGACGTGGATGAACACGGCCATTCTAGTGACATGCATGAGGAACTTCCCTAAGAGCCGAGGACCAGTCTCGGGGATTCTCAAGGGATACGTCGGGCTAAGCACAGCGATATTCACTGACGTTTGCGCCGCTCTCTTCTCCTCCGACCCATCTACTTTCCTCCTCATGCTCGCTGTAGTTCCCACAGTAATCTGCCTGGTTGCTGCTGTATTCCTCCATAAAACCGCGCCCGGAGAAGAAAAGCGAGAGAGGCAGCTCTTGAATGCCTTTAACGTGATTGCCATTGTGCTGGCCTCCTATCTATTGGCCTTCGACATTAGTGGAAGTCATGGTCGCGTTCTTTCTGTAGCATTTGCAATAGGACTAATAGTCTTACTTGCTCTGCCGTTAGCGGTTCCTTTTTACTTAGACATGTCCGAGTCGAAACCAAATTCTGATATTGAACAAGCACTCAAACAGCCACTTATTGCCCCACCAACGACGCAAGAAGATTTGGTGACCAGGACCAAAACTGACGCTCGAGGATCTGTCCAAGCAAAAAACCGGCCATTGATTGGGGAGGATCACACAGTTTTGGAAATGGTGAAGACGGTCGATTTCTGGATACTTTTCGTGTCGTTTTTATGTGGGGTGGGCACGGGAATGTGCTTCATGAACAACATGGGACAGATGGGGCTCGCGCTAGGCTACGTTGACGTGTCGATCTTCGTTTCTCTTACCAGCATCTGGGGATTCTTTGGGAGGATCATCTCAGGATTGGTGTCAGAACACTACATCTGGTATGATTCTACTCTTTAGCTTTATATTAGATAGAGGGGGCTTTCGATTTATCAACTGAGGACTGAACATTGAGCTTTCTGTCAACAATTTCGTCGTGTTTTGTTCGGCTGCAGGAAGCATGGAACACCGAGGCCTATCTGGAATGCGGCTTCACAGATACTGATGACTCTCGGATACATCATCATGGCCTTGGCCTTGCCAGGATCATTCTACATTGGCTCGATTCTGGTGGGCATATGCTACGGTGTCCGCCTCACTGTGACCGTTCCAATTGCATCAGAGCTGTTCGGCCTCAAATACTATGGCCTTCTGTACAACATCCTAATTCTCAACCTTCCCCTAGGTTCTTTCCTCTTCTCTGGCCTGCTTGCCGGTTATCTTTATGATGTCCAAGCCACCGTTAGCCACGGAGGCAGCAACACTTGTGTGGGACCGCAGTGTTATATGCTCGTGTTCGTGATCATGGGCCTGGCTTGCGTGTTCGGTTGCGGGCTCGACGTGTTGCTCACGATTAGGACAAAGAGCATATATTCCAGGATATGCGCCGAGTACAAATTCAAGGCTCGAAGGGCGGATGAAAATCATCCTGCTTCGAGCAAATCCTGAGAAATCTTCTTCTCTTTTCCCTGACAGTATTGGCGTCAAAATGACCTATTTGTGACCCTGACTTGTGGTGCATGCTTGGCCAAGTAAATTGCAAAGCACAGAGATCATATCATATTCAGTCAATTCCCCTTTATGAACGTAGAAACAGGACATGTGAGTGCACCTAAAGCCATCAATGTGATCATAAATTTTCAATTAGTCATGAACAAGCAAGACCCTTCACCTGGCTAACCTAATATCTCTGCTTATTTCTTCGTTTGGATAATGATGGCGAAAGCGCATTCCATATTTTATATCGTCGTGATCATGGGTTGCCGCACACGGTGGATCTTTTTCCCTGAAAGAGCAAAAAGCATGACACTGAATCCGAATCTGGTGCAGAGGCAGCAGGCTATTGCGCACACACCATGACCGTGGGCATCGACGTTCAAACAGAGTGCTTTACAAAAAGCCAAGACATTTTGGGTGAGTTTGGTTTAGCTTTTTTCAAGGGGTTTGGGCCTCTAAAAGCCCTTTGGGAGAAATATAAGGTGTTTGGCACTCGTTTTTGGGATTCCATTGGACAAATGCTGGCATGACAGAGCATCCTTAGCCATTCAATCAGTTGCCATTCAATCGGTTGAGCTCCATAGTTTCAAGGGCACACATAGCATAATCTAGGTGTGCGGTTATTGAACCAGAGCGACGATGATGAGGTAATACTGAACTACTGATGAAATCAGTCATTAGATTGTCTCACTTCCTCCATGAACATGCGCTCAAACAATACTGGTTCATTCTGCAAAAGGTCATGGAACATTGAATAGGATTGAAAGCCGTATCTCTTTTATTTACATCATCAACATCAACATCAACAACACATTTATCCCAAACTAGTTGAGATCGGCGGTCGATCAACCCCAAAAATTCATAAAAATAAAAGCAAATCAATTAAGTTCTCTCTTATCTACAACCTAAAAAAAAGAAAACGTTGTTGCTGTCTTGATTTTTTTTTTCTTTTTAGCTTGGTTCATTTCAACCCCACAAAATGTGGGGGCAAGAAGGACTCAATTATCTAAAACCTCCACCAAACTGGAATCCAAAGTCATGTCTTGGTGGCGCCTCCTTGCATTTGGCCTTTTCAGCTTTTTTTTTTTTTTTTGGCTATTTCCCTTTGCTTTGTTCTTCCGCATGGGTCCATGTTTGTTTCCTTGTCAAAAGCAACAATGATGTCTGAATGATCTCTAACCCTGTACAGTCGACCGACCCACCATAATGTAGTTTTCAGAAAATTTTCATGGGGGGCGCATCACAATGAAAGCTGGGGGCCCTCAATGAGAAGAAAGATCCATGAGCATTAGTCATGATTGTTGAGTGCCGTAAAGGCCTCGCGTTTTCACTCCGAGCGACTGTCATAATCCGAACAAACCGTACAAAGAGCGTGATGGCTGTTCTTATTACACCTTTGCCTGTTGTGGTTAAAGACAGTGAAAGGATCTTAGATTGATGTTTAAAGTATGCGGTGCTCTTGCAGCCAAGTCCTGCCGACCTCAACTAAGCTCAAGATGGCATGAACCGAACTGAGATTTTTCTTGAATTCTTCCCATCAACTTCAAGTGGCCATGAGTGTTGCAGACATCATTATGGGATTTTAAAAATCTGAGAATGCCAGATATCAACGGAGCATTTGAGAGGAAATTGCTCGACTCTAAAGCATATCAACATCTTAATGATTGCACTGAGAAGGAATAATAAGGTCAGTGCCACATTATTTAACCCCTAAAACATCTCCCGTCCACTCTTTATATCTCTTGTGCAGATAGTTTTGGCATAAAAGAAATCCAGCCTGATCTTTTCTAAATTTGGTCCCCCTTGCAAGTTTGCAACTTCAAGTTGAACATGTTGCCTGAGGTCTTACCTTTCATTTCATCCAACTGCAAATCTTGAGTAAGAAGATCATTAGAACTAGGATTGGATCCTCTTCGATTCAGGGAAAAGAATTTCAAACTCATATTTTGAGTTATTGTCGTAAATCAAGTCCTATGGCTATTGGTCTCTAACGTATTTTTGCGATGGTTAAGGACCATAATCATCGACATAATTGCGAAAATTCAGATCCAGGGACCAAGGTGAACAAAAGTGTTTTCAGTCAAACTATATTGCTGAATTGCTACACTGCTCCACTTCATTCTGTAGAGAAAAGCTTGAAGCAAAAGCAAAGGCATAGTCCCAAGTCCTTCTTCTCAGCTTAGAGAGACGGATCATATTTTTATTCGATGAGGCTTGGAATTCTAGCAAAGTGGACTTCCACATCCACTCCACCCACCCACTCAGATTCACCACCAAAAAGCATTCACTTTCTCGTCCTCACATTCCCTCCCACCAATTATACAGAAAGAGCAAAGAAAGAGCATCAAAATTTCAGACATTTGCTTCCTTTTTTTTTTCCCTGCTTTTCCTTTTTCTGGGTCCAAAATGTTTGCTTTGCAACTTGATTCCTTTGCTTTTACTCCCAAGCTAGCAAGCATAGTGGTTCAGTCATTCCCATAGGCAAGTTGAAACAAATCAAAGAGACCGCCAAAAAAACAAAAAGAGACATCTTTTCTTCTCTTTCCAAAATGAATGCTTTGTGTGATTATCATTAATTATGCAGAAATGGGAAGTGAGAGGTTTACAATCTGGATTCTGCCAACCTTTTTTCCACTGAGCAAATACCCATCACACCAGAAGTCTCTGTGGGTTTTGGGCATTTTTTTTTTGTGGTCTTGTTGTGCAAGGAAGTGGGAGGAAAGTGAAAGAAAGAGAGAGGGACTACAAGTGTGAGATGGTGAGGAGGGTGAGAGAGACTGTCAGAGAAATTGCTAATTGAACGGCTGTGGGAGGTTGGGTTCTAGTAGAGTCACCAGTTGCCAAATCGGCCAGCCATGAAGTGGCAAATGCAGTCTCCTGAACCGGTGCAGGATCTGAGCCAGACCCAGACCCGGACTCAGACCCGGATCCCGAACCTGAATCCGGACTCTCCGTTGTTCCGGTTGTCTTCGGAGGAGAAGAGTCTGTGGCGGATTTTTGGCTGTACAGGAAATGAAATTCCACATCAAATGATGTTAATTGAAAGCCTAGTTTTGCTTGCAGCATACACTTACAGGGCATCATTGGGAAGTTATGGGGAAAAATTAGACAAACGAAGGTTCCTTCATTCTTGAAAAGGTTTTGATGTCAATTGTTCCACAATAACTTTTGAAAATCCATCTTTTGATTCCGACTTCCCATTTCGTTTTAGAAATAAAGTAGATGTGACAGATTGATTATGCATCTTCGCAACTTTTTCATGATTTCTGGTCTCATTGTTGCTTGAGATCAGTAACGAATGGTAAGACACTCATGAGCTTACAATCTCCTCCCATTTCACGCAGATTCCGAAAGTATGAAAGGAATCGATTTTCCTATTGGAAACTTTCCTTCAACCAGATAATGACAACCTTATGGGAAAAAAAAAAATTCAATCGAAGTGATAGAAGAACAAAACACTCACCTTGGAGAGGTGGGACAAAATGTAATGGTATAATCAGCATCACTGCAAGTGAAAGTACTAGTGGCATCATCATAAGCATAGCTATATGATTTGGGGCAGGCTGTCTTGAATATCTGGGAGTATATTGAGGGTTTGCAGGTGGCGGGCGAGCTGTATGGGCCGCTGCAGCAGTACTCTGGGCTCCCGAATGCCTCGCAGGCGCTCTTGCACGCCTCGCCATCCCCCGCCTTCAGCTCCTTCGGGCACTGCAGGTTCAGGTCCGTCACGCACCCGGTGGTGGCGCAAGCACCTAAGGTTCACACACAAGAGTCACCAATGAGTACAAGCGATGGGTCTTACATTCTTAACTTCTCAGATGACAGTCTCCATCACGGGGGGAAAAAATCCAATCTTTACTAAACAAACTCTACACGTTTAAGAGCGAGAGCTCTTCCTGGATTCAGCTGATCTATTTTCTCGCACTTAATCGAATGAATGAGAAAGGAAAAGTCTTCGACCAAAAAAAAAAAAAAAAGGAAAAGTCGTAATTTCTCTTAAGATCAACAAAAAAACACATGGGTAAATCCTCAAAATGTAGAAACTTCACTACATGTACCTGAATCACCAGTGCCTTCAACAATCATGGGCAAATTGTACCCATCGACCAGGCTCACGTCATAGAAGTCCTGGGAGCCAGAGCCGAGCGTGAACTCTGCCAAAGTAGCCGGCGGTGTCGCTCCGGCTCCGTTGCATTCAACCTCACCGGAGCCGCAGTCCCCGGTGGCACATGAGCCACGGCCAGAGCCGTCGAAATCGCAGCCGCTACGCCCCCAGAAGCGGCCCGACCACCCTGTCGGTGCCTGAAAGGACCTCGAGCCGCCTTTAGACAACTCGAATCCGGTGCTGCCCAGCTTGGGACTGCCCGCACTAGATAGGATCCCGGGCCAGATTGAGAAGTCACACTTGTTCACAAATGTGAAAGTTGCCCCAGAAGCACCTGTCCCAAAGCAGAGATGCCAACAAAAGTTTGTCAGGACAATGTATGGAACGGAGCTCATATAACAAGTCAATAAGCGATAAGGGAGTAAAAATCCATGTTACACACCTCTGAAAATGGTGAGGAAAACAAGGCTGGAGGAGAGCACGGTGAGAGAATTGGCGAAGAAGCTAAGCATCCTCATGTCGGAACTTCCTCCCTTCATTGCTACAGCAATGGAAATCTCCCTACCCAATAAGCGGATTGAAGCAAAATGAATACAGGTTTGCTCCACCAAGAAGTTGAAGCGGGCCTTTTCGAGTAAGCCAAGCAATGAACGAAGTAAAACACAATGTGTGTTAACGAAGAGGGCGGAGACGGATCGACGGGTGATGAGAAAGGAAGAACTTTTGAGAGAGAGAAAGAAGAGCAGAGGGCGAGGCAGGGCTTTTTGGACTGATGGGTGGCACAAAGAGAGATAGAGAGAGGGGAATGAAGAGGGGGTTTGAGATCTCTGCACCCTTAAAACGCCGAGCCTCCACCGCCTCCGGAGGATTGTAGAAGAAACCTCTGCCAACTGCAGTTGATTTTTGCCTCCTCCTCTTTTGGGGTTCTGTTCCTGAGAAAGAGAGTGGGGATGGAAGGGAGGAGGCAGAGCTCAGTGGGTGGTGGGAGTATCTCAATCCTCTGCCCTTGCTTTGCTTCCCTTTCAGATATAATGCACTCGCGTTAAAATAATCAGCAAATGCATGAGACCGAGATGGGAAATGTAGCCAAATTTACACATTACTTTTTTTTTTTTTGGATGATTTAGTGTTTAACAATATAGCTAATTATACTTCTGCGAGAAAATTTATATCTTATGGCATTCCCGACGTGGGGTCCAGAAGACGGTATGTAGTTTGTCCAATACAAGGGAACGAGTCTAGACAATATCGGATCCATAATCACCCGCATCAAGAGCATCACCCCTGTTTTTCTTTTTCTTTTTCTTTTTTTTTGGGGGGGTTGAATAGCATCTCCCCTGTTCAACAAGGCTCTTTCCGGACTTAATTCGTAGTGCTCTGTTAAGTAGGAGTGATCGGTTTCCGATTCGGTTCCTTTCAAGAATTGGTAATCGGATCGGTGATTTCGATTATCATTTTTTGAAATGGCGGACCGGACTATCGGTTCAATCCGATGCTCAGGCGATGATCAAAATGAAGCTTCTTGACGCTGATGTACCGGTGTCGCGAATAGGGCGATTTCCGTGAAGAGTCACTACTAAAAATGGGTGAATGTCGATTCTATTGAATCCTGAATTCTTGTTCCTCGTTTGGAGGGTTGGGAGTTTTAGCGCTTCAATTTGACAATTTTTTTTTGGCGTTCTTTCTTATATTTCTTTAATGTATACGATAGAAAATAAGACGTGATTGGGTAACATATGAGGTTGATCCTTACTTAAGCTCGTCAAGATGTTTGTGCTTTGGTAATCTATTTAGGGACAATTTTTTTAAAAAAATCAACAGATCAGGTCTAGTTTTATGCCTCTAGAACAGAAAATTGAACCGGTCCCGGTCCCGATCTGAATGGTCTGATTTGTTCACCCTGCCATTAACTATGAAAAGGGACAAAATTGACTAAGAAACTTCAGAGGATTTACAACAGAAAAAAAGTAAAATAAAAGAGAAACTAATTGGTGACGTGGAATGCGGTAATTGGTTAACTTTTTGTTTTGTACTTTTTGACAGCTGCATAAAGCGCAAACCCTTGCAATCCCGAGAGAAAAATATCGCCCAGGAATCTTGTTTTTCACCATGATTCGCTATTGATCTCAATTATCATGTACTTTTTACCTCGCCATTGATCTCAATTTATAGTATTTTATTTTTATTTGGTTTTATTATACAAGTCACACCACGTGCATTATATGCCGCGTCACTCCTCACACATCCCCGCCCCACTCCACTCCACTCCACTCCACTCCTCTCGAAAGGTAGGAATTCGAAGTCAATGTATCTATTTTCCTAAATGAGAAGAGTGGACACTGAGATACAATACTTTAGTGTTTAAGGTTGCGTTTGGTAACGTTTCTGTTCCTTGAAACATATTTGGAATATAAATATTTTTTTATATTTCTGTTCCTAGCTACGATTTTTGGAAACAAAAACGCATTTGATAAGTTAAAAAATAACACTTTTTTCGCTAAAAGGACAAGCCGTTGCTGGTCACGGGCTGCCGCCGATCACCAATCGTTGACTTTTTGTTCCGAAAGTATTCCGAGAATACTTTTGAAACAGAAACAATTTTCACAGAGTGTTACCAAACGCAGCCTAAATCTCTAGGACTATGTTTGGTGATCATGATAAAAAGTAGGATAAGATAAGTTGTCATATTTTGTGTTTGGTTATCGCTCAAGACTGGATAAAGTAGAATATGAGAGAATATAACATAGATAAAATTATCTCATGGAGGAGTTAGAACAAAGTTGTATAAGATTTCTTATGTTCATAGTATAAAAGCTATTTTTTTTTATCGAATAAAAAATTTCTTTAAAAAATTAAAATAATAATTAAATATGAATTATATATAATATTTGAAATTAAACGTAATTTTTTATTTATCTTTATATATATTTATAAATTTTATTTTCTTTCTATTTTACAATATATATTATGTGCTTACAAATTGGAGGATTTTTTTATTGGGTGATTTTTTTTTTGTTTGGATATTGGGTGAGTTCAAAGAAGGATTTTTTTTTTGTAGCATAGTTTGTTAGTTAATAAAAAATTTATTAATAAATGATGAATGGAATACAAATAACGAAAAAATGAATAAAAAAATAAAAAATAAGCAAATAAAAATGAAGTAGAAGAACCCAAAATTTAAATGAACAAATTTGAACTTGAAATGATCTTTCAAATTCTTGAATAACGTAGGGCAATGAAATTTTTAAAAAAGAAAACTAGAATTCTCATTCTCTTATATATCTTTGGTCATGTTGAAGTTTCATCATTTCTTTATATTTTTTTTTGTTCACGTCAAAATTCTTCGAAAACGACAGAGTTGAAACTTCTTTTCCTTCGTAGGTTTTTATTTCACATAAAAAGTCTATGAAAATAGAAAATGAGTCGAAATTCATTCTTCTCTATTGAAATTTAATGAAAGTACCGAGAGAGACAAAACTTTTTGTAGTTACAAATGCAAATGATCATATTTTTTCTCTTACGAGGGTTGGCAGTGAATTATGAGGGATTTTTAGAATCTTCGTTTTGTGCATTTTTATATTCATTTACATTATTTATATATAAATAACAAACAATGAACATAATATGATATGAATATATCCGATTTTAATACTGTGATTCACCAAATAGTGAATATGATATGTCAAAATGGCTGAATTTCATTTCCTATCATATGTACTCTTATGATGGCTAAAAATTATGATGACCAAATGCAGCCTAGTATCATGAAGTAGGATTGGTGCCGTCACTCTAGGTATCAATCTATTTTATTAGTTTAAAAGACAAAGTAATGACATCCAAATCAGCTCTGACTAACAAATCCATAATTCAAACTCGACATGGCTTGGAAAAATTGACGCGTTGAATTTGACGATTAAGCTCGAGGTCAAGACTCAATTTCATTCTGCTGAGAAATTGTACTATATTTTGAAGGAAACAAAGCTGCGTTAAAAAGACTTTGTGAATTACTATGAGGATTTTTTTTATGATTATATCTTCACGGCTTATATACTTATGCTTAACTCTTATAATCTGATAGAAATAGAATTCGCGAATAGAGGCAAACTCAAACTAGATATCTATGGTGAGATATATTTCAATCTTCTTGTAATCCTCATTGTGAATACAAACTCATTCTTATTTGTTTATTAGAAGAAATATTCATTGCTAACGGTTAATGATCTGGTTAGGATTTCTTTCTTAGGTTAAATTGGTTGACCAACAATCTAAAAGATGTTCTCATAATTTTTTATACGATTACTTTTTATCGATTGGTAATCAACTTATATTTATTTTCTTTTACTAGAAGTTTGATTTATGGGTTTAAAGATTTAACTGGGCGAACAAATTTTCTATCTCTAATGCCTTCAATATGCACGGCTATGTGATTCTTATCCATCAATCTGTCAATGGCTAGTTTGGAGATTGATCCTTGGTGTGGAGCCGTTCCAAGCCAAAAGCAACATCGAATCTCGAACTTGCCCACTCTCATCCAAACTGGCCTAAAAAAGCAATAGGAAAGCAAAGCCCTTACTTCCGATCCAAGCCGACGAAGCTGCCTCTATATTTAACCACCGCTTATCCCGATCACATATTATCATGTTCATGATGCATCATGAACAAAAGGCCCTAAAAAAAGACTTATGCATTAGTGTACTGTTGTGATCATATATTAGCTCGATTTTTTTTAACGGCTTGAAGGCGAAGCCGCCTATTTCTTTGGGTTGCCCTTGAAGCCCCTCTTCTCCATTTGACATGGCTACAGCTAGACAATCTTTATTTCTTGAACGTAGGGCAGTTCGTTTTTAATAGATCAAGATCATGTCGAAATCAGACATTAGATCTGGGAACTTTATCTTTTTGGTCATTGTTCAAACTTTACGGGATTAGATGACAAATCCACAAAAGTAATGAAAAGAAAATTAATCGATTTTTCATATAGTCGATAGATTAAGATGTTTGACAAAACAAAATAGATCAATTGAAACATTCGTGTCGTTTTCTCGATCGGTGTTTTATCAATTAACTGATTAATTAATTTTGGTGAGAGTGAATGATTTTTTTTTTAATTGGCGATATTGTGCGACCAGGCAATGAAATGAAAGTCAAAACTTTCCCCTACGGATCCGATGACGTCACGGATTCGCCAGAGTCGTCATTTTTCTGTTACCGACCTCGAAAGACGGGAACGAATTGATTAGTCTGACAAAGACAGTAAATTTAGAGGGACGCGATAATGGCAATTGATCGCGTCACGCGTGGTGGCACCTAATTTGGTGGGAGATTCGCTACGAGGCGCCACGTGCCCGCTCAACCGCCCTCCTCGCGCCCACAGCACATTCTCGTGATCGCCCCAGTACATTGCATCGAAAAGCGCCATATCCAGACCGTTCGTCATTGCCAGCTTTGCACCGACTCCGTCCGCCAACAGCGTTGCCTCCGAGCTCTTCGTCGGAGATATTTTGATGAAGATTTCCCAGTCGGTCCGGGCAACCCGCGCCATTCGGTTCGACCCGCCAATATTTAAAATGGAAAATTAAGGGATAATGGTATAAACTTTAACTCAATATATAATATAATTTTTAAACTTTTAATTTAACCAATATAATCATTGAACTTTAATTTAACATGCAGTGTGATTCCTGGACTCTTAGCTTGACATATATGATCTTTGAACTTTTTGAACATGCTCAACTTAGTCCATGATCTATAAGAATACATTCAATAGAGTCCTTCCATTGATTCAAATTTAGAAATAAATTAAATATGTTTGAAAAGTTCAAGGACCATATTGGTAAAATTAAAAATTCATGGTCCACATTGCACATTAGGCTAAACTTCAGGGACCATATTCGTTAAATTAAAAATTCAAAGAATAAATTGCACATTAAGCCACAATTTAAGAGCCACCTTTCAATTGTGCCAATTTAGCCATACATATTCTGACGATTTATCAATTTATTTTTAAATTTTTTAATTGCAACAATTTAGTCATAATTTTTTTTCACGATTCGCCAATTTAGTCCTAAACATTTTGACAATTTTTCAATTTAACTCTTCCTGTCAATTCTGACCGGAAATCACAAGGATGGACACTGGCCATTTTGCATGCCTAGCCGACGTTGATGCTGACAAATTTTGCAATCTCTTAAAAAAGATTTTATTGAATTTTTTTATATTTTTTTATTTTCTTTTATTTTCTTTTTCTTTCGCCCGTGGGTGGCGTTGCCCTTGCGGCGGCTTGGGCGAGGGTCGCCCTCTTGTGATTTGGCGTCGCCAACCTTTGCCCGTGGCTACTCGTCAGCATCTTTCTTGAGACTTTTTCGGCCTTTGGTGAGTCACTCCGGTTTCCATTCGATTGTCCGATTGACTTAAAAAGAGTGGGAATATTGTGCACGAGTCGCATTTGGGAGGGGATGGGGGAGAGAATGCCAACTCCTTTTTGACCCGAAGACACGAAAGAGGGGGAGGTGCACGTGATTAGATTCGCGTGGATGACGTCTCAGCAGCATCAACGATCTCAATCTGACCAATCTTTTCGTAATTTTAGCATCTTTTTATTTCACGAAAAATAAATAGTTTAATATATATTTTTTTAAAATGACCATTTACATCGCTTAGAAATATATATAAACAAATAATATTATCATCATTCATGAATATATTTATATATAAATA
The DNA here is from genome assembly GCA_028455895.1 of Rhodomyrtus tomentosa. Lineage (NCBI taxonomy): Eukaryota > Viridiplantae > Streptophyta > Magnoliopsida > Myrtales > Myrtaceae > Rhodomyrtus > Rhodomyrtus tomentosa. The sequence continues at coordinate 33,009,779 of JAPCWY010000009.1, read as the reverse complement.
ATTGTTGATAATGAAGACATTTCTTGTAGACTAGTTATTTATGAACGATTATTCTTAAAAAAAATAGCTTCAAAATCATTCATTTTTTGCGAAACAAATGCACAATCAAACTTCGTTTATTTCGTGAAAATGGATGATATAAAGAATATTTTCCTAAAGATGAGTACTTGCAACATTTGCACTAATTTGTTGATGAAACATGTTTTTATTGTGAGTGCACAGCAGAAGTTTGATACCTCCACTTGGGGTCAAGAGGGAGCCCAAGTCTGAGCTCGTCGACATATCTAGTTGGATTCACATTCACTTAAAAGCTTAAGCTACTGAACATCAGGTCAACTTGGATAAAAGTACAATCTCTCCATCATGTGTGAGTCCCAGTGTTTGCTTGCTCCCTCTTGATTCAAATATCTTTTTGCATCAACTTATTTAAACTTGAATCTCCAACACTCAACTTCATCCTTGATCTCTTTCTTTGGACTAGTTTGAATGACTCCAAAGAAATTGTGATTATGAGGTGGAGGATGTGAAGAATGAGTAGGAGTAACGTGGGAATGAGGAAACTTAGTTATGTCAAAGATGACATAATGAGAAAAATATATTCATCCATATAAGAAATCCATACAACGATACATGTTCCCCTCTTAATTTAAGTATACTTTTGCATCATGTTATCTCAATTTGAATATACTATTTGTTGTCAGCGTATAGAAGAAATTCGATACATCAAATGAGGAGATCGTCAAGAGAGGGCCCAAACCCAAGCCCATTAACATATATAATTGGATCCATATTCACTTATAAACTTAAGTCAATAAATTATGGGCTAACTTGGATATATTAACTGTCCCACATCACACTAATTTCCTAATGTGAAACTTTTATAATACAATTCACATGTGTATCTCAACAGTTTTCACTATCGACAATGGCTTATGTTTAAATATTTTCGTAGGCGATAAAAAAGGGTTTTATTCATTTATTTTCAGAAAGCAATGCAAATATCATTTTTAGAAATTATTTTTAAAATCATCTATTGATGGCGGAGGAAACAAATGCTTATTTATTATGTACAACTTCCGTGAAAGTCTACTGGGTTCCTTCTCCCGCCCTTCTCTTTCATTTTGCATGTGAGATACTTAGGTTGCGCATGGTAACCATTTTGTTCCTGGAAAACTAATTATGATTAAAATGAATTTTTTTGATTTTGTTTCTGGATGAGTTTTAATGAATTAGAACGCGTTTGATAATTGCCCAAAATTTATGTTCCTAGAATAAAAACGTGTTTGATAGCTGCACAAAATTTCTATTTCAAAATATTGTTTCTCTTCCTAATTTTTTTCATTTAAGTCAAATAACTATGTAGTTACTTTGTAAAATTTCATCCAAAATCGAAAACTAATTTACAATGCACAATAAAATAATTTTAAATACATTATTTTTTAAGCATGTAATAAATGAAACACAAATTTTAATATATGATGTTTGAAGTTCGATTGAATCGTGAGATAATTTCCATATTAAGAACTAATTTTTTTCTTTAAATGTTGATTTGTCCAAAATACATACAAATATAGTATCCGAATAACCAAATTATCTACTGATAAAAAATAAATAAATTATCCTACTTGATACGAAGTACAAGTCATTCACCGTCAATTTTGTAGCTTCTGTCCTAAATTCAAGTGGGTGTTTGACTCCAACTCCACATGTAGATAGTCGCATTTTGGAAAGCACGGTTATGAGTATATATACTATCATTCACATGTTGGATGCCCTCATGTTCTGCAATATTTTTTTTGTAAAAGATTTTAAACTGTGAAATCTAAAAAATTTAGGCCCAAATTTATGAAAACAAGGTCAAACTAGCCTAATTTAAGCTTCTTCTATTTTAGAGATTTTTTTAAAATTAATTTTTTCTTATTTTTATTTTGTTTTTATTAAGTTGAGGGAGAAGTGATGAGATAACTGAAAGGAAAAAGAGAGAGATGTGAGATTTCATTCTACTTTGTAATCCTCAAAAGTGATTCTTTTTTCTAGAACCAACTTTTTTTTTTGTTCTGGATTTTGCTCTAAAACTGATTCTGATTCTCTAAAATTAATTCTAAGAACAAAATCATAATCAGAATTATTTACGTTATCAAACAGGGCTCTCATCCTTTTTTGTTCCCAAAATCAGAATCAGAATCAGAGAATGAGAATGGTTATCATGCTCCTAGTGTTGTATTATTTCGCGAAATATATATATATTTTGTTCCTTTTGGGGCTTTCTAATTCAACTCGTGTCATATTACAGAGGCTGTCCTATGTACTAAAGAAGTTAATCCAGACACTACTCGCAGATTAGACCATCATGTAGGAACGATTAAAGTTGGAGAAATATATCCTCGACATGAAAAATCAAGAGATTCTACTATCGAACATTTGGAAAAGGCAAAAGAAAAGTGTGGAACTACATCGGAAAAACATTTTTCATACGTGCCCCGACGCAGGCCGGTGAATTATTTTAAACAGAACGGATTGCAAAACACACAACACATAAATTCTAAATTTGAAAAGAGCAACCCTAAACAGTACTCGGAAAGGTACAACATGGTGTAAAGAGGCTAATTTTCCTTGAGGACATCCAATTACAGCGAAGCCTTCGACGCGAAGCTTTTCGTTTTGTATATCAATTCCGAGCAAAGGCTCTACTTACAGTTAGATGGGCGCAGAGGGCCACTCAACTTTACTTCTTGAAACCCGAGGCATCCGTGATAGTTAAGGATCGGTCCGTATCTTTTCACTGACGCGATGGGGTGCGGCATGGTTGCGTACCCGCAACCTTTGCACTTATGTTATTTCCTTCCAAAACAATACCCATCGATCTACTCGAATATCGCAATCTCGACCTCTTGAGCTTTTCCCAACTTCAATTTGACATTTTGCATAAGCAATGTGAGTTTTGGTCACTGCTTATCAATAAGAACACTCCCCCCCACTCAAACACTTTATTTTCGTGCCCTCTTTAGAAAACCTACACTCATGTCAATTGATGCGCTACACGCCGTTGCACAGTGCCCCGTGGATAAGTTTTTTCCGCCTTTCCTTTGTCCCCTTCCCCCAACCTTTTATCGCAGTAGGAATCCTTTCCTCTTTCTTTACATGCTCTTTCACATTCTTTTGTGAATTCTTTTTTCCACTTCATCCCCATTGTGTTTGTGTAATTGAAGAATTGCGTTATCCCACTACAGCAAAATTAGATTAGCGTTCAAACGCCCTTTCCTTGGGAAAAGGCCAGAGGAAGGTTGTCACACGAGTAATGAGAAAATTGCCCAAAAATTTCTGAACTTATTGTGCGGCGGCGGCGGCTAATTCAGTTCTAAACCTTTTAGTTATGCCAATTTAGTTTTAAATCTTTCAAAGTTTTCTCGATTTACGTCCTAAACCTTTTGGGTTGTGTGTTAATATAGTCATTTCGCCCAATTAGCCAAATGATAGGTTTAGAGCAAAATTGATAAAATTTTGAAAAAGGTTTAGGACTAAATTGGCACAACTGAAAAGTTTATGATTGAATTGGCAAATCGTCAAAAGTTTTAGGACTAAATTAGCGCAATTGAAAAGTTTCTGACTAAATTGGCGGCTATATAATAGGTTTAGGAACTTTTGACCAATTATCCCCAAGAGCAAATAGAGAACTCAACGGACAAGAACGAGGAGGTATTAGGGAAGTTAGGATAGGTTTGATTTAGCATTTCAAATGAGCTCCAAGAAAATGCAAATGCCGTCAATCTAAAGGGGGTTTAGAAAAATACTAATTACGTTTTGTAAAAAATTATTTGAAAATAGGCTTTGGATTAAATGGTGTTTGGAAAAAAAAAACAACATTCCAAAGGGACTTTGAATGCAAATATTTTAATTTTTAATTGAAAAATTACCCTTTTTCGGACCGGCGAAGGAGGTAAACAGTAAAAAAGGGCGAAAATAAAAAATATAAAGAATTGATGAGGTTAGTTTTGGAAGGAAAAAATCTTTTATCATTTGGCCAAATGTTGAAAGCTCAATAATGGTCCCTACTAACATAAGGCTTTCAGCTTTTTCAAAGCTAGCAATTAATCAAATGCTGGCTGAAAGCTGAACTAAATGCTTCGGCATTTTTTCAATAGGCTTTGGGGGCTGAAAGGCCATTGAAAATGCTGAACGAAACCCACCCTTACTCTTGTACCATGAGCAAAGAAAAAAAAAGTGAGAAGCGAATAGATTATGGGCAAAACAAAGGTCAAACGAAGAGGGAGAGAATGTTGATGATAAGGTGGGGAAGCGACAATTGGAGATGGCAAAGGTTAATGCTGTGTAGGGATGGCATTGGCTTTTATCGCTGCCTTATCAAGATATGGTTCTTGTCTGTGTCCCAAAGTGCCTTTTATCTACTCCTTTTTCGTAGCTAATTTCTTTTTTTCTTTCAGCTCTTCGAATTCCGATAGATCGTCCCGGGACATGAATTTTGCACGTTCTTTCGCATACATCGGAATAGCGGATCGTACTTTGGCCCTCATTTATCAGGGATTGTCCGCACTCTATTTCAAGATAAGTTCTTCGTTAGGATAAAGTACCAAAAAAAAATTCATAAATCTATTGCGTTGGTACCAGTTCAATCCAAAACCTTTCTTTTAGACTAATTCAGTCATAAATCTTTTTGTATTTGTATCAATTCAATCTATTCGACTAATTTTGATCGAAAATCGCTTATGTGAAAGCCGACTGTACTCCGTGGCGTGGCTGGCAAGGGCTGGCTGGCCCTCTCCGACCTATACAAGGATCGTGGCTCTCGCCAAATCTGGGCAAGGACCGTCTCGCCCTAGGCCCTCGTGGCCTTGATGACTGGGGGGGCAAGGGTTGTGACCCTTACGGCGGTTGACGAGAAGGAAAAAATAAGAACGACAAAAAGAAAATAATAATTTAAAATAGTTTATTTAGAAAAAGAAATATTTTTTTAAAAAAAATATTAAAAAATATGCACGTCAACGTCAGTTGCATCACGCGAGACGGCTAGCATCCATGTAAGTGATTTTATGCCAAAAGTAGCATGATGGACTGAATTGATATGAATGCAAAAATGTTTAGGACTAAATTGGTCCTAAACATTTCGTAGTTGATAAGCCTCGAATTCTTATCTTTCGTGCCGTCCCTCTCCTCATAATAACATCGCTCGGCATAAGAAGAACATAGAACAGCAGTTGTATGCAGTTAAACAAAAGGTGCATGGAATATCATGACATGAATCTTTCCCTCGTTAAACACTAACTCGCGTGGAAGCAATTCGGCTGTTCGAGCACATGGAACTAGGGTTTTATAACTGGGGCACACGATAATAATCCTCTTGCATGTACGATTTGCTCCTCAACTATACTTAGTTAATTCGATCCCTCCTAGCGGCTAGAAAGAAGCCCCGTAATTTCAGTGACATGAGTGACGAAAGAACCTCATCAATCAAAATCACCCCCTAATCGCTACTTTGCGAACACCCTAATCTCATTTAGCTAATTTAAGTATCTTGCTAATCGTTACCTTTGTCCCTTTAGGACAAGTTTTGAGGGCCGAAAGTTGGTGTGAACATGGAGACATTATCACATGAAATTGTCGTAGAGCTGCGTCCGTATAGCCTCGTAGTGCGCCAAAGCCTTTTCGGCCATGAGAGTATGACATCGTTGGACCAAAGGGAATCTCGCAACAGCAAGGCAACTTGAGAAATTTTTTTTTTTTGTCTCTTTCGATAGCGATTTCTGGATTGATGATGAAGATGACAGTGTAATTCCATTCAGCCGCAAAAGGAAAAAAGGACTTGAGACGTCACGATACTGCTCGTGAAAAGAACATACGATAATCCCACGAGTAATTTCCACTAAGACAGAAGAAACGGAAGTCAAATCTTGAATCGTAAGTTTGTGCAAAGTCATGGCGTGAGTTGCAGCATGAGCTTCTTTTTCCTCCCCGGTTCGACTTAGAGTCTCTTCAGAAACTTTGCGCTTAATCAATCCTACGCAAAAGATAAGATTTGCGGTTGAAATTAACACCTTGTTTTGCGACATCGTCAAGCGAAGTCCGGCGAAAACTATCTTTTTCCGACTAAGTAGAATGCACTTTCGAGCTCTTCTGAACCCTTCGACTAGAAAGAAATCTCGGTTAATTTGTGATTCGAACGCAATCTTTTGACAAGACAAAACTTAATTTGCAATGAAACGATCGAGAAACAAGTTGTCAACGATTCCGGTTTAACTTACGTGCCCCTTTCTAGGACCAACTTTTACCAAAGGAGGTGTACACACGCACTGCCAGCCAAAAGGGAGGGAAAAAAAAATCAATTAATATGCTTATCCATGCACACTTTAACAGTCATGATAATCCAATGAAATATACAAGTCGAGTATGGCGGTGCAAGGTATCAGCTTAAGTGTTTGCTGACTATTTCTTGCCATAGGAGGTAAGAAATGATGGACGCTGCGGCGGACTGGTCGACCTTCCAGGGCTTTTACGACTACTGTCTGTTTCCTGCAAGTGGGAAATAATACTAATGCTGCAGAATCGGCAAAAGCTAGTGAAAGATCATTTAAAGAGCTATATGTCACAACCCGATTCTTCTTTTCTAGGATAGAAAGATCAGAAAGAAAGCTGCTTTGCTGATGCGGGATTTTTATCTTGATGAGCAGCGACTGCGAGTGCGCTTTCTTGACCTTGTTTTCGTTCATCAGAAAAGACGCCAAAAGGGTCTCCCCATCTTCCACGCTTGCACGTAACTTCCAGAGCAAGTGGAAATTTGCGCTACATGCTCTTGGATGATCTCACCCTGGCTTCTTCTTAGCCGTGAACATAAGCGTTCACGTCACAGGGAACCCTAGAAGAGCCCAGACGGAGAGATGATGGGAAGAGAAGAAACGTTTGATGCAAGCCATGCGTGGGGGCCGTCAGTTCGTCATTAGTTTCAGAACAGCCAAGATTCTAATTCGGTATCCAAGTTGGTCGAATCTAGGCTAGGAATGAGGCGTGAGTCGAGTGTGACGGATTCTCGCGAAGTTCATACTTCATACGATGTTAACCCATGTCACATCTTCTTCATCTGTCTCTTTAATTTCTTTACTAGTATTAGAGATAGAGAGAGAGAGAGAGAGTGTGTGTATGTTGGATTCTTATCTGTTTGAAACACTGCACCTATCTAAATAAAGGACAAACTTCCAATTGACGCCAACCGTTGGCAAGAACTTTCCAACAAAGAGAGGGAAATCAACCGAAGCAGAAAAAAGGTTTTTAGCTCAAGAAAGAAGCTTTATTCAATACCAAGAGGCAAGCAACAGGTTTTGTAACGCTTCGTTGTCAACTAATTCTACGTTCTAATCTTAGCTCGAAATAAAACCTTAAACATCCGAATTCTATTCTACACATCGAAAACTAATGGAAATAAAACCCGAATTAATTAATCGAGGCTCATCAAAGCCGCCGATCTTCATCACCCTCCAAAAGAATTCCTAAGAAAACATCACTTTCCCGGAATGTTTTGTTCGGAGATTCGCCGTCCGAAGAGGATCAAAGCACTGATCTGTTTTCCAACTTTTTTTTTTTTTTTTCCTGTCTCCCTCCCTCTCTCTCGATATTTTTTCTCCCCTCTTCATGTTGGGCCGCTCGAGAAGTAACAAAGTCCCACTTGATCCTCTAAAAGAGCGTGGGCCCTACCCAGTTACCAAACCCCACAAAACAACTCTCTCAACTGGGTAGGCCGGCCCACTGTACAGTCAGAGCTCGAGAGGACGTAAGCTTTTGGATCAGAACGGCTGCCGCAACTGCCAAACTGGCGCCGAAACGACGACAGCGACGACCGAAAGAGGCGGCGTCCACGACGAGGCGACGCTACCCAACGCCTCGGCTGCCACCGCGTACTCACCGCCCGCCGCCTTGACACTGCACCCACCAAAAGAAACCAAGAAAACCCTATTCATTGCCAGCAAAAATATCACGAGTCCCATTCCCAAAATAGAACCACTATTGAACTATATAACTTAACTGCAATAATCATACGACGGTTCCTAGAAAATGCCAAATTCCTCCGGTCTGGGCCGAATTGGTCGGCGAGATCTTCCTATCTTGATTTAAAAAAAAAAAAAAAATCGTGACAGATTGTTGCTACCATGATGCAGTCACACGCATTAATATAATTATTCCCATTAATGTTTATATAAATCATCGATTTCTAGTTGAATTCAACGTGATTTTCTACCTAGCAGAAGGTGTCGGGCAGAATGTGATCTCGTAGTCCGCCGAAGCGCAGGTGAAGGTGCTCGTGCCGTCGTCGTAAGCATAACTATAGGCCTTCGGGCACCCGCTCTTGAAGAACTCCGAGTACTGGCTCGGCCCGCAAGTGTCTGGCGTCCCGTGCTCGCCGCTGCAGCAGTACTGCGGGTCCCCGAACGCGCTGCACGCGCTCCTGCATGCCACCCCACCCTCGCTCCCCGTGCGCGTCACCTTCAGCTCCTGCGGGCACGCCACGTTCAGGTCCACCGCGCACCCGGTAGCACTGCAGTTGCCGGACCCGACGGTGGCTCCCTGGGGCACCACCAGCATGGGGAGATTGTACCCATCGACGAGGCTGACGTCGTAGAAGTCGAGCCCGTCGGCGCCGTTGAGGGTGAACTCCGCCAGGGTGGCGGGAGGGGCGGCGCCACTGCCTGAGCACTCGAGGGTGGAGGAGCCGCAGTCCCCTGTGAGGCAGGCAAACTTGCCGGCGGCGGGGTCCTGGGAGCAGAAGGTGCGGCCCCAGAGGCGGCCGGACCAGGAGTCAGGGACGGCCACCGAGTTGGACGCGCCGGGGTCGAGGGTGAAGCCGGTGGTGGAGAGCGGCGCGGTTCCGGCGCCGGTGAGGATCCCCGGCCAGACTGTGAAGCTGCACTTGTTGACTATGGTGAATGTCGCTGAATTTGCACCTGCAAGCTCAAGAAACAGAGCATGAGCCCAACTCCGAGCCGAAACACCTGAAGTTCGAAACTTTAAACCAATATAATGGCAAGTGATTTTGGGAGGAAAAAGAAAACGAAACGACCCGACAAAAGACGCTATATCAACACTTGGAACTTACAAGTGACCGAGAAGATCAAAACGTGGAAGAACAGAGCAACTGCCATTCCGAGTGAAGCCAATGGGTTTCCAATCTAAGAATGAGGAACCGAATCGAAATTCAAAGATTTTAATTGCATTAAGAATGAATGTTCTCGCTTTTCCGATCAATTCAGAGTAATTCCTCTTCTTTGCGCGAGAACTTTTGAAGCGCAAATGGAAGGGGAAGGAGGGGAGCTTTTTATAGGCCGGGCGGGACAATGGCGGTCGTGCGTGAGTCGGTGGGGGCCTCTGAGGATGGTGATGGGATGGAACCATTGGGTCTTGTTTTCCTACGTCAGGACAGCATGGCGACACAGTCGAGGTCGGCGATTTCCTGCGCAATTATGGCAATTTCCCCCTTTTATCCAGGAACAGAGATTCTGGACGCGAGCAAGTGAGGATCCGACAAACACTGCCAATGCCGTGAACAAACAAAAGCCAATGTGGGGGAAGTCTTTTGTTTCACAAGGCTGTGTTGCAGAGCAAAATAGGCGTTGGGATTCTCGACGCCATTGGAATTTGGTTCAATCGGCCAGGAAGGGAGGAAGAAACAAAAGAGCTCTCACTTCACAGTTCACGTGGGTTAAGGAATCAAGGAAGAGGAGGAAGGTCGGCGGCTTCAAGTTTTACAGAGAACGCATCTTCGATCGGATTTAAACATCATCTTCAATGTCTTTTTTTCCACTCCCAGACAAGAACAAGGCCAGTGATTTAGCCTCCATCAAATGAATATTTAAATAAAATCTTCAATTTTAGTGTTAATTCTGCCTCCAACTTGTTTTTTTGTCTAGGAAATCCAAAGCTTTTAAATGCAGTCCAAAAATGTCCCGAATTTTTCTGTCTTAAAAAAAAAAAAAACTCCACACTTTAGTCCTACTTCCCAATCTCACAAAATCACCAATTTTTACTTATGTCTCAATTCTACCTCCATTATCCACCGTTAGTTGTCTCTAATTTTCATATCTTAAAACGGTATAATTTTCTATGCTTGATGGAAATATCATGTCAAATTGAGACTGAAATCATAGGGATAGATTTGAGATTAAATTAAGAGTTGGTTATTATTATTATTTTTTTGTTAAACAATACAAAGTTCGGGACAAATTTGTGATTGGATCTAAAATTTGTGGTTTTTTTTCCAGAAGAGAAAAAAGTAGCTCGGAGAAGATTTGGAACTAAACCTAAAATTCGAGATTTTTTTTTTAAATAAAAAGTTCGGGAATAAAATCGGGACGGTTTTGATAGGAAATTAGATCGAGAAAAGGGGAAAGGGAGACTCGTGCACTGCCATTATATCTGATTTTGTTTTTTCCCTTCCAGATTCTGGCAAAGAGCATGGCATAAAGGCTGCAGCTCCAGCATTGACGGCGAAAAGAGGCATCACCCGCTAGTTGCACCAGCACTTTGAGTGGCATTGATTTTAACTCGAGTGGGAGGGGAGGGGAATATGAGAGGGCCTCTGATTCCCACGGGATAAGAAGATTAGCATAACAAAGGGGCGGTAAACACTTACATTAATCGAAGATTTTTCCTGCCTTTTGACCCCATCACTCACCACAAATCTTGAAAAATTCTGTCCTTTTCATTATCATAAGCCGGAAAAACATTGGCGTCAATAAGCGAAACGATGGCCTTTTCCCTACGACTAGGTTGTTGGCCCGATACAAGTGACCAACTTGCCTTTTAATCTTCTGAGAGCCGCAAGTTGGCAAAGGAGAACAAGGACACACCACTTAAGTAAGGCGCGGTGGTAAATCTTGTCGAATAGTGAGAGCCACTCAGGGAAGATGAATGGTGAGATTCAACACACTGTGCACCTACCTTCACACAAGTTGGCAAATCCTGTCGGAGATGTTCGTCGACCTAGATCACGCAAGTTGGCAAAAACTTGTCAAAGCCACTGATTCTGCCTTATAGCTTTGGCCTTTGCAATTGCAACCAAATAGAATTCGCCCGAGGTAAATACCAAGACTGGAACAGGCACTGCATCGATAGTGTGGTTCATATGGGAGTGTTTGTTTGCTTTTCATTAATCTCCTTATCGTCAGTCTTTACACACCCACAAACCCCACCCCCCCCCCCCCCCCCCCCCCAAAAAAAAAAAAAAAACAAAAAACAAAAAAAGCATTACAGGGCCTTGCATTCATCAGAGTATAAGATACTTTTGAGACTACTTTTCAACAGAAGCTCTAATTTGTTGGAGCCCAAAACAAGAAGCAAACCACTGGAGATTAACTCCCTAAACCTTTGTTATTCCAAAGAAGAGGTGGCCAAAGGCGATTGCAACTTACCTTATGGTAGTGCCTCACGTCCCAAACACGTGGAGATTGGCATCGCACGGCGCTTTGCAGAAACATTGCAAAGCTCTCCTGTCCTCCCAGATTGACCCTGCTGCAGGACACCCCCTGCATCTGAGCCATTTAGGGAAGCAAGCTCGGTCACAGTTAAAAAAGAACACGTACACACCTTTGCGCGAAAAGGATGTGTGCATGTCAAGACCACAGAAATTATAGCTTCATGATCTGCTTTCGATGCCGCGATCATAATTTATAGGAACGCGAAATGAAGTCTATGACGAAATTCCAAGGTATGTACATTACAGGAATTGCAAACTCACTTGATTGTACTATCAGAGTAATTTAGACCTACTATAGCACTAAAGGGTGGTCCTACTACACTCTCATACTCCCTAAACTACCGGCAACATTGACTTGTCATCTAACAGGATGGTGTGCCCTCGTTGCAAACTGAAAACCTGTCCAGGAGTAGAAAACCTCACCCCGTGAATGCAAACTTCTAAAAAAGTTATTGTGTTAAACTTCTAGATCATCAAAAGTTATTCCAGAATGTCTATTCTTCCAACATCAAGGAACTGTCATTCGCCACTAAAATGGGCTAAAGGATTCCAATATCAGTTGAGATGCGTTAATCCAAATTCTCACGATCCTTGAAAATCAATTGGAAAGACCGAAGAGAAAAAGATCAAGAGTCTCCATATTACATGCATGCTCGAAGGTCAGCCAAGCAAGGGTATACAGCCACAAGCAAATTTGTTCTAAAGGTTGTCCACAATACAGAACTTCCAATGGCAGCAATACAGAATAGTGACAGCATGAATCACTTTCTAGTGTATCCATTAGTCTCTTTGGATAATACGTAAATCTCTACAGCCATTATAATTCATCTAGAGCACAATTGGTAGAAAAACATACATCTATTGAACACAATCTGAATATCATCGACTCATTCAAATGAATAAAGATGCATGTGGAACATACGAGCAATGTTATCTCATGGTAAAATAACAGGTCGAACAGCAAGCTAAAAAGAATATGAAATTAAGAAGACCTGAGTGAAACCAAAACCATACATAAAGACACCAAGAGTTTACAGTTGCACCTTATGGAAGATATGAAGCTTAAGGGAACAACGTGGCTTTACGGAATATACCATATCATGATGTTCCCAAAGAAAAAGCATCGAGACATTGTTGCTGTGGTCACTATAGAACAAGCAATGGACCTGGTACCCTATATTCCAAGGGACAACTGGAGATAGCCATTAGAAACAAGAGCTAATTCCAAACTATTCGATGCATGAAACATCCCACTTTTATCATAATGTAGATAGTTGGTAAAACGGTAAAAATCATCAAGTTATGAAGAGCCAGGTGAACAAGAGAGGTCAATGCCCGCATTTTCTTAGTTGCATTCGGCAAACTTCCCAGGAGCTGTAATTTTTTTTCTCAGTCCAACTGGTCTATTGATAATGACCAGTACTTAAGCAATCAAAACATTTCATCTTCCGCTCCATAGGCATCTCAGAGCGATAAATAATTGCCCACAGCAATCACACCGAGCACATGAGAACTATCGCAATGCCATCCTTCAACAGTAACTGACAATTGATCAATGGCCTCCGCGAGGCCAAGAATCAACAACGCTCAATCCATGCGAAAGCTATAACCACAAACTTCATAAAGAAGCCACTAAGGCACCACCAACACAGAGCTGAATAAGAGCAGCCATCAGTTCCACTGGGTTGAAAATAGCTCAATTAGAAGTTAAGCAGTTTGTCATGATCATTGACCAACACAGGAAACCAAAGGGGATAGAAACAAACTAAAATCTCCAAAACATCCCATGTATGACATTCCAAACCAATAAAACATAAAAAGGTGAACAAAAGCATAAGCAATAAAAAAAAAGAAAGAGAATATGTACTATTACTCTTCTCTCCTTTTTCCCTTCTTCAAGTGGTCATGGTACATTCCCTGGCAAAATGCCCCAGCTCACCACAATTGAAGCACTTGCTACCACTGTTGCCACCGCCACTGCCGCCAAATCTGCTACCACCACCAGCGCTGCAATCCCTAGCCATATGACCATGTTCACCGCAGTTATAGCAAGGGCCGCCGCCGCCGCCGCCGCCGCCCATGCCGACGCTGCCGCCCCTACTAGTACAATCCCTCGCTATGTGCCCAAAACCACCACAACTGAAGCAGGAAGTGCCTCCTCCTACTCCTCCTCCCCCACCATTGGTACTCCGGCGACAATCTCTTGCCATGTGGCCTATCCCGCCGCAGTTAAAACACGCCACAGAACCGCCACTGCCGCCACGGTTTCCACGGTCGCAATCCCTTGCTAAGTGTCCCACCTCGCCGCAAGCATAGCATCCACCACCACCGGCGCCGCCCCCGTTGTGCCTGTCGCCACCCTTCCAACCGCCGCCAAACCCACGGCCGCCCCTGCCTCCGCCGCCACCGCCGTAGCTGTCCCTGGCGCTCCCCTTGACGGGGGCCCCGTCGGGGCCGGTGACTTCGACCGCCGAAGACTTGCCCTCGGACTCGGTGACGATTGAGAACTCGACCTCCTCGCCCTCGGCGAGGCTACGGAAGCCGTCGGATTTGATGGAGGACTGGTGAACGAAAAGATCCTCGCCGCCGTCGTTGGGCTTGATGAAGCCGAAACCTTTGAGGTCGTTGAACCAGAGGACAGTGCCGGTGCATCTCTCTTGATTCGCCATGGATTCGATCAACGGATCACCAGAGGTAGGGCGAGGGAGAGGGAGAGGGAGAGGGAGAGAGATAGACACTTCGTTGGGGTTCTAGAGAGAGGACTGACGAGGCGAGTTTGGGCTTATATAGCGCAAAACCCTAATCGCCAGCCTGACAACTGTACCCTCCGATTTTTATTTTCTAAGATTCCTGTATTCCAAAATTACCCACCCGCGATAAAGATTTGTTCGTCCTTTTCTCTTATTTTATTATATATTCCCTCGCAAATTAAAGAACAAAAAATCAATCCTATCAAAAACTCCAAACTGACGTGATTCTAATAAATTTATTTTAAATTATTTTTTAATTATAAAAATTCCTAAATTAATATAATTATGATAAATTTATCCTAAATTAAATTTTTTTACTACGAAAAATCTTAAATTGATAGACTTCTGATAAATTTACCATCCGTTAAATTAATTTAGTACCGTGAAAAGCCTTAAATTAATATACATGTGACAAATATAGATAAAAATTATAAATTGATACATTCGTCAAATGCTACAAGTCATCTAACTCAGTAATTTGACAAGTAGATTAACGAAAATTAACGAAAGTTAAATTTGTCGCAGTTGTACTAGTTTGTAGTAAATTAGTCGAACATGAACCGACCGAGGTTTTTCGTGATAAAAAAATTAATTTTTGGTATATCAGTTTAAAATTTTTCATGTTATTAACAAAAAAAACAAACAAATTTCTCAAAATGAAATATTTTAAACGGAAATACAACCCAATCGTTTTTTGTTTAAAATGTAACTCGCGTCTGGATCAATTACACGACAAAGATCAACCATTAGCAGGTTTTGAAGGAAAAGAAAAGCAGAGTGGGTGAATGAAACTAGGAGAGGATTCATCTGGTGTTTCAACTCATTGTCATCAACCAGAGGATGATTTCCTTGTCTACATGTCTCAGGAATATTAAGGTACATTGGTCCCTCGCTCGGGTTCTCTCGGAGGTGACAAAAACAATCTGGTCTGTACATGATCGATCGGGGTTCGTGCCTTTCGCACCATTATCTTAATTAGGCTAAGGTGCGAAAGAGGCGTTTTGCCAATCCCCATCGGAGTTTAAACGGGGCGAAACCTCTCGTCTCGAGCAACACGCTCGGTTGACTATGCGATGAGGTTCTTCACCTGATCACTTGAAACTGCTTTTGAATTAGTAAGCTTATCTGGAATTAGAATCAACAGCTAATGTCAAATTATCGATCAAACTCGTATTTTTATTGTAGATGAACTGTTCGAGGGTCCCAATGGTTCGATCCGAAGCAACCCGTGTTTGACGAGATTTTCTCCACATCAGCGACGAGGACCGTGGTTGTATAGAAGTTCATGGTTATCTGGATAATGCTGCAAGGGCGAGCAGTTTGTGAGTACCTAACAGGCATTGGCAAGTCACTTGAGGCCTATGGATCGTTCACTGGTATCTCTGTTGTTCGGTTCGATACCGGCGGTGACACACCATGTCAAATTTCTTGAAACACAACGCAACGGCAAAGACCTGAGAAGAGTTATGAGCTCCCCGAGCTCTTTGCATGCATCGATTTTCCCTTTTTCCGAATCCGTCTTGAAAAATCGGGAATTAGGAGACTCTCTCTCTCTCTGCATACGGTTCAGAGCAACAATGACCCTGAAGAATAATCTCCAAGATCTTTGATCAGGATTCAATTTCCCTATGAGGCTTAGCCTCTTTTGCATAACATCTGTTGTTGATAGCGCTGATCGCTCTGAAGTAATAAGATTGCAACTCGTTTGGCGATCACACAGAAGGTGCTTCTCTAACATTTATCGTTTCTAAAAGTCACCGTTCTTCAACCCGACAGTTCTGCTCTCGCCATTAGATGGCAAGGTCATGTATAAGTCCGGACAACAGTTCGACACAGAGACTCGATGATCACCATAGATCAAAGCTAACTGAGCTGTCAACACTTCAAGATTCATTTGGGCATCTTGTTGCCGCTTCATTAATCACCAAAACAGCTGCTAGCTTCATTTATATCCGCCTAACTTTTCCGCTCGCCATCGGAGAGATAGGGATTTCAGGAACATTTTGTTTTCCCGATCACTTCGCAATTCCTCACGTTCTTCCTTCTCTTGCTCATGACTTACTCCCCACATCAGGTCGCTCAAATCAAGGCAGCTCTTGAGCATCATTCCCTAGCAACATAGCCCGGTTAAACTATATAATGCCGCGGCCTCGTGAGAGCGGTTGAGGTGGTTCGAGAGAAGCGATATCAGTGCCGTTGCCGACGCCTAATGTGCTTATATACCTGGTGATCACCATAACTTATCCTGCTAGCGTTGCCTGACAACAATGCATAGTTTACAGGCAAATCTTGATCATAGTTCTATAACAAGGAGGGTTTTCAGATCCTGCCTATACGGTTATTGCTATAGCCTAACACTGAAATAGGTGAAGACAGGAAATTCTAGGGGACATGGCCTGTAGGCAAAAAGAACTACAAGTGTATGGTCCAAATGAGAATTTTGATACCCCGAGGCAGGATAATTAGATAAGGACGAGAATGAAAAAATTCTCTAGTCTGATGAAATTTCATTCTCCTTCACCATCAGAAAAATCGACACTTAAAATCCCCGCATTCTTATATGAACACGTCCATCATGAAACTCCGATTGGACCGTGCGGACCACCGGACAATCCGATATTAATTCGTCTACAGATGCGCAAAAAGATGACATTCCAATTTTGGTTGGACCCATGAATCTTTGCCACGAATTTCTGCTTCCCATGAAAAAAAAATTAGAAAGAAAAGTACTGTCCATGCAAAATCATCGAAGCCTAAGATCACAACTCATTCATTTTGTATGGCTTTCAGAACTTCTGTGAGGAGAGGCCCAAAAAAAATTAGATATTTGTGAAGCTCTGGCCGCAAAAGAAGCAGAACGAAGATCCTGGGGTTCAGCCAAATTCATCTCATCCCACAATCGCTTCTTTTTCCCAAGCTTTGACACCCATGAAATTCAATGACTTCATTGACCCATCTCATGAATATGCAATACAACTATATTTGTGTCAACCAATTCTTGACCTCTCATTTGGGAAGAACTTTCTTGACATTTGAGGGAAGAAGAAGAACAAGAAGGAGGAGGAAAGAAGAAGAAGAAGAAGAAGAAGATGATGATGAGGATAAAAAGGATGTGATGAGCTAATCAAGAGCTTCCCTTCAATTCCAAGCTATAACACCCGCGACGAAGAAGAAGAAGAGGATAAAAAGGATGTGATGAGTTAATCAAGAACTTCCCTTCAATTCCTTCTGCAATCGATTGACCAAACACCAAGCAAAAATTCAATCTTCAATCTCGTATCGATCACAATACCCAGAGTCAGATCAGATGGTGCCTACCAAAATCAAGCACTTCATACTTTTTACTTCCTCCATAATTCTGCTTCGTGTTTACACTATTCCCAACAAAAGCTCCACTCGACATATAAGTTTGTATATATACAGCTAAATCTCTAAATCATTCCCAAAAGCGGGGGATCACGAATCAGCGAGTCAGCTTGGGCGCCTACCAGCACTGATCCGTCTCCCAGTTCCTCCCCCTGTAGCCGCCGCCGCCGCCGCCTCCGCCTCCGCCTCCCGACCCGACGGTCAACGGCCTGCTCCTCCTCCTGAACAGGCTGCTGTCGTAGACAGCGCGCTTCTCGGGGTCTGAGAGCGTGGAGTAGGCGGCGTGGATCCTCCTGAACTCGTCGGCGGACGCTCCCCTCCGGTCGATCGCCACCACGTCGGGGTGGCACGACCGGGCCAGGCGCCGGTACGCCACCTTGATCTCCTCGCACGTGGCGCCCGCGGGGATGCCGAGGACCTCGTAGAGGGACGTGCACGCCGGCGGCATCCTGTGGCGGCAGAAGAGGCCGCGCGGGGGCGGCGGCGGGGCGCGGGGCCTGGCGTCGGAGGACAAAAAGGCGGTGGCCGCAGAGGAGGAGGAGGAGGAGGAGGAGGAGGAGGAGGAACGAGGGCTGAGGGAGGCGGCGCGCGGCGGGGCGTGGGCGGCGGAGGGGCGGAGGAGAGACGAAGAGGAAAGCGAGAGCATGGTACGTTCTGCAATTCTGTTATTGGCGCGATTTGAGAGGGAAGCGTCCGTGGGGCTTATTCGTTCTTATAACGACAGGGCCAGAGAAACCAAAACGCCGCGTTTTTGCCTGCGATCGCCAAACACGGGACTTTCGAAAATTTACATCGCCGTCGCCGTCGCACATCAGGGGAGTGATTGGAAAAGAATAATTTGAATTCGATACCCAAAAAAACAGTCCAATTGTATAAAGTGCCCAATTTCTTCTGACCAAAAAAAATTATTTTTATTGTCAAATTGGGTCATATCTTTGATTTTGGGATCTCGAGGGGAGTGGAAAGTGAAATGCTTGTCCTGTTGCCGGGTGATTCAGGCAAATCGGGTTATCCAAATCCGAGTCGGGTGGTGACAATCAATACAAAGAGAACACGAGAGAATTCGGATCTTCTATTTTAAAGGTAGGGGCGATTTAGTAAATGTGGGCCATTTATTTTGAAATGGACAGTCTAAATCTTTTATATAGAAAGGTGATTTTTTGGGTTTTTTTTTTAACAAAACAATCTAGGCCGTCCATTTCCATTTCGTAAATAGACGTCCCAAATTTAAAGAATCCCCTATCTCAAAATCCATTAAGGCAGGATCCGTTTCAGATATGAGGTGGTAAGGGCTCCACCATTTGCCCAATTGAGAAATTTTCCCCCCTTTTTTTTTTCCTTTCTTCACGCGATAATGTTGGACCCTAGTCCGACCCGTGGTTGAAACCATTTTCGTGACCATTGTTGATTCAACTCAATGAATCTCCCTGCGCAGCAACTCGGCCGGAGGTCTTAGGGATGGGTGTTTGACTTTTTGTTGCTAAAGTATGCGAATAATCTTTTCCCTCGTCGACATCCATTCCATTTTCTTGCTAAAATCCCCACGAAGTCAGCCATCCGCATGGCGCGCTCATCACTCCAAAAGTCATCGACAATGCATGCTTGTCTCTAGAGGAGAAAAAAAAAAAAAGCTAATAAAATGTGGTAACGTATCCATCTCCTTCCTCTTCATTTTCGATCACATGTCAATTCATCCTTTAGTGACGATATCAAAAGTTAAATTCCTTCTTGGTTTTTCTAGCAATCGAGAATATAGAGAGTTACATAGATAAGAACCCACGCCAGAAAGGAAAATGGGAAAGTTGTCCACACCAAAAGAAGAAGAAATCATCGACTTCTTGTTTCTTAAACCGCCGGCCTCACCACGTGGAATGATCGACGCTGACTGGACTGTAAATTATAGACCGGATGTGCTACACCGAAAATTCGTCGATAGGTTTAGGGTTGATTTAGTCAGATTAAGAGATTTAAGATTGAATTGATTGCCGTACAATAAATTTATGATTTTTTCAAACGATTTTCCTTGGAAGAAAAAAAAAAGTTTGAATTGGGTGGGTCCATAATCTTTTTTCACTTCATTTCCCTTTCATGAGAAATTGGTCACTTACAATTTTTTAATTAAGACCAAACTTACTGTAGTCACACACAAACATGAAGAGCTAAGAAATAGTTGCCAATAGCGGAGGCATGGTGACCAGAGAAAGGGCATGAGATTCCGATTTCAGCGCGGTTTACCTTGCCCATCATTGGAAAAACTCCAAATTGTCAAGTAGTATTTACTCTTGATTGGCCAAATAGGCAAGTTTCATCAGCTATTTATAAAAAAAATATATTATTCTTTGCCAAAATGCTAGTTGATTAGTTCCATAATGAAGTATTGTGTTGAATCATGTAAAGGATGAAGGGCTTTTGAATTACCGTGGTCCTAAAATGGCAATCAAGATCGTTCATGGCCTGTTTTCCTAAAGCTCTCTCCCATAGACCCGGCATCTCGAGCAGAAGGCGTAACCTGTTTTTTTTTTTCCCCAACCTTTTGGTCTTGTCCTTTCGAGACCGCCTTTTGGAAATCTTGTGCTATGGCCTTCTCGAGTTCACAAGGAGTTCGAAAGGAAAAACTGAAGGGGCAAAAAAAGAAAGAAAGAAGAAGATGGACAAGCGGAGGTTAGATTCTGGGATTGTGATCCATATGATGGTCCAATCTATTGATCAATCGTCCTCGAGTGGGAGATATTGGATCGAAATCTGAGTCTCTAGCGTTGCCAGCTGGGATTGGGATAATGTTAGAAAACATTTGGTGGCCTACAGGAATCCACCAGCCAAATACATGGGGCATGTGGTCATCATCTCTGGAGGGACCCCAGTCACCGGTTATTGGAGTTCGACCCACCCTCCCCAAGATCCACCCATGCATCCTCTCACTTTCCTATAGAATGGACAAGCAACCATTATCCACAAAGCTTGATCTTTGGCATTTACCTCAACTCGAACTCCGAAAATCTTACTCTTCGACGGACTTTGGGCATTTACGTCAATGCCACGACTTTCTCGCTCTCACGTCATGTCGGGACAGCTCGGAAGGAAACAAAAAATTGCGAAATCCGATCCAATTTATCGTGATCGATTAGTTAACATGTCTCGAATCAGTTGGGTGTTTCGTAGTCTCGGTGATTAACGGTAGGCCAGCTGTCGTTCGTGGAATGGCATGATAGTTAATTATGGTCCAAAGGTCTTACTACAAAGTCAATCAGGAGGAATAAACTGGCGGTGCTTTTGGGCTAATCAATCACTGGTCACAACCGAAAATCTGAAACTGCGGATGAAATTGAACAGCCACTGGTGGATACTCAAGCTCGCAGGGAAACGCAGATGCGACAGAAAGCAAGCTGGAACTGAAAGTTGCAAGAAGCGCGAAGAAGTATCGATTCATTTTCTAATCTGTTAAGACGCCGGCGCAGCTGTCCCCGGCGCTCCGCTTCACGGGGGCCCAGCCGGGGCCGGTGACGTCGACCGCCGTAGACCTGCCGTCGCCACCTTTCGCGATCGAGAACTCAACCTCCTCCCCCCTGGGCGAGGCTACGGAAGCCGTCGGATTTCATGGAGGACTGGTGGACGAAGAGATCGAGGCCGCCATCGTTGGGCTTGATGAAGCCGAAGCCTTTGAGGTCGTTGAACCAGAGGACAGTGCCGGTGCATCTCTCTTGATTCGCCATGGATTCGATCAATGGATCACCAGACAGAGATAGAGAGAGAGTGGAGCCGAGGCGAGTTTGGTTTTATATAATAAAAGCAAAGTTATTCCTTTTCTTCTTATTTTATTATATATTCCCTAACAAATTAAAAAACAAATAAATTTCCCGACAAATAAACATATTTTAAACGGAAACACAACTCAATTATTCATATGTTCTTAAAAAGTAAATTGCGTCTGGATCAATTACACGACAAAGATCAACCATTTAGCAGGATTTGAGGAAAAGTAAAGCAGAGAGGGTGATTGAACCTTAGGACAGGATTCATCCGGTGTTTCAAGTCATTGTGATCGACCAGAGGATGATGTCCTTGTCTAAGTGTCCCGTGAATATTTGTTGGAAAATGAAACTAAACCAAATTCATCCTAAATTTGTCGATATCGAAGTTTGACCAAATTATAGCAATTTTCGATAGTCTTTAATATAATGTTGTTTCTCGATGAGTCTTTTTATATTTCTAGGACTAATTAATATTTTGCAAGTTCCTAGAAGTTTATTGATTTGGATCGTTAGATAATTAATGAGTTGGTTGTTGAGTTGAGTAATTGAAGAATCGTTGTATTATGCCTATATAAAAGTAATACTTGTAATTATTTTGATTGTGAGAATAAGAGTTACAAATTCACTAGATATCCTCCCCTCTCGACTTGCCTCAAATCGAGCTTCCTCTTTTGTCTTATTCCCATCAATATTAAGGTGCATTAGTCCCTCGTCTGGTTTCTCTCGGTGGCGACAAAACCGATCTCGTTCGTGCTTGGTCAGTTGGGGGGTCCGTGCCTTTCGCGACATTATCTTAGTCAGGCAAAGGTGCGAAAGAGGCGCTTTGCCAGTCGCCGTCAGAGTTCAAACGGGGCAAAACCTCTTGCCTCGAGCAACTCGCTATGGTCGGCTATACGATGAGGTTCTTCACCTGGTCACTTGAAATTGATTTTGAATTAGTTTCGGCCTTGGGTTTATCTGCTGACTGAATGAAGTCCTGTCGAATTGGGAGATGAACTAAAGACAATCTAAGGACGTTCATCTGGAATTGGAATCAACGGCTAATGTATAAGTCCGGACTAAAGTTCTTTGACCAACAGTTGTGCTTTCATCATTAGATGGCAAAGTGATGTAGAATAGTTGGCGCTTAATTATTTTAAAAAACATGATCGACGAAAATTAGAGAAATTTCACTTATTCAAGGTAAATGATTTGGGATCGCGTTTAAATTCGGCCGGTTAAAGCCAAACGGTCGTCTGATTCAAAATCATAGTTTTGTTATGAGATACAATGAATTTTAGTGTTTCAGAGTCGTTTAGATCACTTTTCATGCGGTTTTCTGATTTAAGTAATTTTGAATATTTCGATTATTTGTAATAGTTGATTAGAATTCTCTTAGATTAGCTTAGATATGATTTTGATAATGTTACCTTTAGCGATTTTATTCCCTAAAGGAGTACTATCTCTATATATAGGACGTCCGCCTTTGTAATAATCATCATATCATTCAATCAAATTTGAGTATTCTTTTGAATAGTTTTTCAGGTTCGTTTATCTCTGCGTCATTTGGTATCAGAGCAGATTTCTTCCGTGACGATGGTGAATAACGTGGATGCCAATCTCCCTATAGCTGAGGGCCGTGAAAATGAGCCTATTACACAGGCTGAGTTCGATGAATTCGTGGGTCAATCCAATTGGAGGTTTTAAGAGATCCTTAAAGCCATCTAGCGTTTGTCCACAAATCAAGCACCTAACGTTATTCCAGCCGAGCAAATTCCTGTTGCTCGTGATCCCGAAGTTGCCATGGAGTGTGGAGGAAATCCCCGACACAGGCATCAAGACTATGTCGAGGATATTGAAGACAAAGATGAAGAGGATTTTCAGGACATGTCTATTCGTGGGGATCGTCAATATAGATGATTTCATGATGAGCATGTTCGTGGATGTCGTCGACATGGAGGATATCGACATGATCCTGAGCAGTATCAATTGAAGGTAGATCTCCGCACTTGCAATGGCAATTTAGATATTGAAGATTTAATGGCTTGGCTTTGGGAGGTCGAAAAAATCTTCGATACTATGGAGATCGAAGAGGATTGCCAAGTGAAACTTGTGGCATACAAGCTGAAGGGTGGCGCTTCGGCTTGGTGGGAACAGACTCAATTGACCCAGCGCCGACAAGGAATGACTCCTATCCGGATATGGAGTTGGATGAAATAGAAGTTGAAGGCTTGATTTGTGACATTCTCAAATCCAACCCTTTTCGAATTATGAATGAATAAGATATCTCGTCAGTGCGTTTCAGTTAAATCTCACTCGGAGTTAGTCACTCTTGAGAAGACCAACCGATAGAGAAAGGCTAATTAGAATTTAAGTACATGGACCAAAAAACTCGACCATAAGTATTGTCGAGAGAACATTTTGAGCCACTATAGGCCGGTCTAAAACATCTTAAAATCCAATATCTCTTAAAAATCCGTACAAATTGACGGCGAACTCACGATTTCCTGAAAAAAATATAAATCTGCGCCTCGTGCGAAATTCGCATTTTAGACGACTCGTTGAGTTACATAGACCCGTGACTTGCTCTGCTAATTGAATTGGTTAAGATGCTTCATAACCTCCTCGATGATTAACAATACGTTTACTATTAACTATCGATTGCTCGTGGAGTGTCGTAGTAATTAGTTATGGTCCAAAGGTCCTACTCCTACAGTTAGGAGTTAGGTGGAATACTAATCAATCACCGGTCACATGGCCAATCATGGAGATGGCGATCAAGCAGTGGGATCGATATATTGCTCCTGCTGAGTTCGCCTTAAACAACACTGTCAATCGTTCAACTGGTAAATCTCATTTTGAAGTTATTTATTGGCGGACTCCACATCGTACTCTTGACTTGATTCCTTTGCCAAAGATCCCTAGTTATAATGTCGCGGCTGAAAATCTCGCGGCGAAAATTATATTCAAGCTAATGTGGCTTGACAACTTGTTGCTTCTAATTCAAAGTATAACGATGATGCTGACAAACAACGTCGTTCCAAGGTTTTTGAATAAGGTGATGAGGTGATGGTTTTCCTACGCAAGGAGCGCTTTCATGTTGGCACATATAACAAGCTGAAGCATAAGAAGGTTGGTCCATGCCGCATTCTGAAGAATATAAATGACAATGCCTATGTTGTTGATCTTCCTGCTAATCTGAACATATCTCCAACTTCAATGTGGCAGACTTATTTGAGTATCATTCCCTCGATACTCCTCTTTATCCCGATGCTAACTCGAGGACGAATTCTTTCAAAGAAGAGTAGACTGATGTAGAATAGTTGGTACTTAATTATCTTGAAAATCATGTTCGGCGAAAATTGGGAAAATTTCATTGATTCGGGGTAAATAACCTCGGATTGCGCTCAAATTTGGCTGGTTGAAGCGAAACGGCCATCTGATTCAAGTTCGCCAATTTGTTGTGAGATATGGTGGATTTTAGCAGAGTCGTTTAAATAATTTTTCATGCAGTTTTCTGATTTAGGTAATTTTGAATATTTCGATTATTTGTAATATTTGATTCGAATTCTCTTATTTTAGCTTAGATATGATTTTGATAATGTTATCTTTAACGATTTTATTTCCTAAATGAGTCCTATCTCTATATATAAGACGTCCGTATTTGTAATAATGATCATATCATTCAATCAGATTCGAGTATTCTTTTGAATTGTTTTTCAAGTTTGCTTCTCCCTGCGTCATAAGGTCATGTATAAGTCCAGACTAAAGTTCGACACGAGAGACTCGATGATGGCCATAGATCGGAGGTAACTAAGCTGTTAACACTTCAAGATTCATTCGGGCATGTTGTTGTCGCTTCATTAATCCCCAAAAAAATCCACTAGCTTCATTCTAAATGGAGCACATCCGCTCTGGCTTTGCTTCTCGTCGTCCGGAAAGACAGGGACTTAGGGCGCGTTTTGTTTTGCCGTTCGCTTTCGCGATTCCTCCCAGTCTTCCCTCCTCTCGCTCCTGACTTACCACATCAAGTTGTTAAATAGTGCTTACTCTTGATTGGCTATATAGGCAAGTTTAGTTAGTATTTTATTATTATTATTTATTCCCTGCCAAAATAAATGCTAGTTGATTAGTTCCATAATGAAATATTGTGTTGAATTATGTAAATGATGAAGGTCTTACAAGTGGTGCTAAAATGGCAATCAAGATCGTTCATGGTTTGTTTTCCTAAGGCTCTCTCCCGTAGACCCACCCAGCATCTCAAGCGAAGGGTGTGACGCCCCTTTTTTCCCGGACCTTTTGGTCGTGTCCGCTCGAGACCACCTTCTGGAACTTCGAGTGTTGTGGACTTATCGAGTTTACAAGGAGTTTGAAAGGAAAAAAAAGAGGGAGAAAAAAAGAAGAAGAAGTGAGAAGTGGTTAGATTCTTGGGTTGTTATCCATCCCATGGTCCAATCTATTGATCTATCGCCCTCGAGTAGGACACATTCGAACGAAATCGAGCCTCTTGCGATGCAAGTCGGGATTGGGACAATGCTAGGAACTCTTGGTGTCCTACAGGAATCTACCAGCCAAACTCATGGGCGTGGGGGTCACTATCTCTAGAGGGACCCCCAACCACTTTGATTGGAGTCTGACCCACCCTCGCCAAAATCCACCGATACATCCTTTGATTTTCCTCATATAGAATGGACAGACAGCCATTATCCACCGGCTTGATTTTTGGCACTTACTTCGAATCGGACTCGAAAAACCTTAACTTCTTCGACGGATTCTGTCCGAGAAATTAGGCAGATTTTATTAGCCCTCCCCACGATCTGATTTGTCTATTTATTCAGGTATATCCCAACTTCTTATCAATGATCTGGACGCATAATTTGAAAATACTTAGATAAGTCATCCTTGAGCTTACCAAACAAATATTCTTCTCTCCATGTGTCTCCTCAATAGAAATTCGCATGGTTTTTTTTTTTAATTTGGGCCCTCGCTAAATTCGAAGCAGATATAAAACAACTTAAAATTCACTATCTCTTAAAAATCCGTGCAGATTGATAACGAATTCACGATTTCTTGAAACAAATATAAATCCACCCCCTCGTGCGAAGTTTGCATTTTAGACAGACTCACTGAGATACAGAGACCCATGACTTGCTCTGCCAATTGAATTAGTTAAGATGCTTCGTAACCTCCTCGATGATTAACGGTACGTTTACTATTAATTATGGTCAAGAGTTGTGTGGAACATTAATCAATCACCGGTCACGTGGCCAGTCATGGAGATGGCAATCAAGTCCATGTGACCCCAAAACCAAACGAAGGACAAACAAGACAAATAGGACATGTACAAGGTGATGGGATCAGAGATAAAATTGCTTTAAAAACTCTGACATTGTATCGCAATGATTCGCTGCAACTTTTCATGGGTTGAATATTCTAACCTACCATCACATCGTCGGTGGTTGACAATAGGGTCTTCACTAGGGAATAAAAATCTAGGATTGGTAATGATATAAATAGTTAATGGACTTTTATTCAGTATGTAACGTGATTTCAAGCTTTTAATTTGATCAATATGATCTTTAAATTTTAGCTTAATATGTAATATAATCTTTAAATTTTTAATTTGATCAATATGATGCCTCAACTTTTAGAACATGTTCAACTTAGTTCATGAAACTGTAGAAAGATGCTCAATGCAGTCTTTCCATTAATTCAACCTCAGGGACGATATTGGACATTTTATTATACTTCATGAAATAAGTCGAACATGTTCTAAAAGGTCGGAGACCACATTGGACAAATTAAAAATTTAAGAACCACATCGCATATTGAATCAAAATTTATGGATCATTCGTATCATTTTTTCAAAGTAAAGTAAAGTTGTGGCTAATTTCTCTCCACGCTGAGTTGTCAATTTCGTGGAAAAACAATGGCATCTGAACGATTGCGATTTTTCAAAAAAAAAAAAATTGGAATTTCTCCGGAGTGTGTTTGGTAAGTGAAATTGGAAAAAGAGGAAGAAGAATGAGGCGGAAAGAAACAAAAATAGCGAAAACCAAGAGCATACTACTCTCCAAACTTTGTGGAACATCGGCTTTGGTCTTATTTTGCCGACCTAATTACTACAAAAGTGTTCGCACCCCAGATGAAAATGTGGCACCACGAAGCATCTATTCATCATATCGCACGGCGATAACGGGAGTTTTGTTCTATTGCTAATCTCCGACGTACGCAGTTTTGGGTTCGATCGGGCGGGCGCGCGAGAGATAGAGAGAACTCCACCATGATTCAGGGGTCGCCTCTCCGAAATTTAAAAGAGGGAGGGAAGATTGGGGAAGGGCATTTGGATTCTTGAATTAACCACTCACGCGCGCAAAAAAAAAACAAAAATCGGAGTTACTGATGAAGGGACATGATTTGATTACAGATAATGCCAACGTTAGTTAAACGAAAACGGAGCTTTAGAAGAAAGAAGTTTCCAAAAAGTCAATGACGACCAATAGAGCAATCAGATGAAAAAAGAGAATGCAATTTGCCTTTCTATGCAATCTATTTTCGACGTTACCAAAAAAAAAAAAAAAAGAAAGGAAAGTGGGGTTGTGTTGTTATTGAAAACCCATAATTCGGTGTTTGTTGGATGCAAACCGGTAGAATCAGTGATTTTCGATGTAGAAACCGGGAACCAAACTGGGTTTCCCCCGTGGACCGGTCCGTCTAGATCAGCTCGGTCCGGCTCCCGGTTTGAGCCGAACCCGCCGCAGTACGCTACGCTACACGTGCGGAGAAATTGGTTTTGTCCAGTTTCGGTTTCAAAGCAAACCTGCCGACATTGCCCAGAAAAGAAGGGCCCTTTTATTACAAAAGTGGGCAAAAACAAAACCACCCCCTTTTTTTTTATTTTTTATTTTTATTTTTATTCAATCCATGTGCACATGCCGAGAAGCTAAAAGTCCAGCACAAGTGAAAGCTCGGTCGCAATCTCGAGAGCCCTCGTTTTCTTTTTTCTCTTTTTTTGACTTTTGAACTTTTGGTAAAGAGATTTCTTGACTACGGACGAAGATCTGCTGAACCGTTCAGACCATCCATTGGCCCATCGCCCGTCGCCATCGAAATGGCTGAGTTCCTTCCTTTGCAGCGTGGGAGTTGAAGATCGATCGGTGGTTCTGTACGCATCCGATGATGTCGATTCGATCCAAGCGCAGAAAGAGAAGAGAGAACAACTCAGGGGGTTTTGGGAGTCTGTTCCCGAAGCTTCACTTCACATGTCCGTCCTCCTTATTTCGTCGGCGTTACCGTCATGCGATAGCGACGTCAATCCCCTCGGACTTAGAAACGATCCTTCCCGAGATGAAATTTGAAAATCTCATCATCCAAGTTATTTCTCTTTCACGAGTTGTCCATCCGATCCGACTACGAACAAATCGACGTCACGTCCACCGAAATGGAACAATGACTTGGTCGTATTGCTAGTTTTTAAAAATCCGATATGATCATATCAGGAACGATTCACGTCGGCTTCTTGACGTGGCGACGAGCGCGTGCTTGCTTGAACCGTTCAAGACTCGAACTTGAAGCTTTACTTTGACCCTGGTTGGAAGATGCCGACCCGCCGTGAATCTGCACCAACAGTAGTGACCGGTCGGGGCACGGGATCCTCCCGGGGAATTTTTGGCTCTCGGGCGCATCGGATTGCTGTTGAGTCGCTGGCTGCAAGCATCTTCACATAGGATACCGAATCGATCCGGGCTCTCGATGCATTGAAGGTACCTCTCTGAATTGCAACTTGCGAAATTAACAATTCGGGGTGATTGTAGCTAAATCGTATTCTTCCGTAATCGCTTAATGATGTCGACTTTACCAGAGTCAAATGTTGTCTGTAACACACATGCGTATATTTGTGCAATAATAAATTATGACAAGGAGTTGCTACACGCGGTGAAGTACTCATCTGGGCATCATTCATTTTGGGTCAAAATAAACAGCCTGAGCGCCGTCATAACAGTACCCGCTTCGAACGAAGTTCGATACTTTCGCCCACGGATATCATTAAAAGAAAGTTCATGTCCGAGCTCATTAACATATATGATCAAATTCACTTTCATTTAAAAGTTTAAGCTGGTGATTTATAAACCAACGTAGATATATTAAATGCTCTACATCACTTCGATTCTCCGATGTGAGATTTGTTTAACCATTTAACACAACTCACTCACACGTGCATCCTAACAAGTAAGTCGAGAGCTATGAGCCGAAATGAGAGATAATGCAGGGGACATCGGTTGGGCTATTATCTCCTGTGTTTTCTGCGGCATGCAACCGTCCTCAGATTGCAGCCACAGCTGCCAAAACCGATTGCTCGAGAGACTGGATATGAGAGTTTAGATGACTAAAATGCAATTTCGATCATGTATTGCCGTCGTTGTAGCAGACCGAATGAACACTGGCGACCAAGGGAAAAGGCTTAAGAAGAAAAACTCTCATTAGGCCTAAAACTGAGGGAAACCAGCAGTGGATTGAGGGGCTGAGAGTGAGATAAAGGACGTTTTGGCAGCAGATGTTAAAAATATCTTACGGTTCATTTAAACATTTAACCATGTTTGAGGCATATTAGTGGAAGGAACCGATTCTAATACCATGTTATAAAGTTTAACTCAAAAGCTCGAATTGAAAAAAAAAAAAAAGAGATCATGTGAATATAAAGAGCATACAGAATCCGTTTTCAAGTGGTATGAGACAATAATTTCAACGGCATTAGTTCAATATTAGAACTTTCGAGGTAGATAATATGAAGATTACAACAAGGAAAGATCGTGCTTATGCTTGCGAGTTGAAATGAAAGGAGACAATTATCGGTGATTCCCTACTTGTCGTGAGGGGTAGTAATTGTGCTTTTCCTTTATGTACTCTGGCCCTACAATTTGCATGCTTTCCGTAGGATTTTGGACATGTCATCTCTTGCCAGGTTGGAAAACAACACGTTAGCGGATTTCCAAAAGCACAAACAATATTGCAAACTATTAATTTCCAAAAGTGTAGATGTAAATTGATGTAACATCAGTACCGATCGGGTCCACGTCAGCGCCGATCATCCAAAATTAGACGGATAGATTGAATTAGTACAAATGCAAAAATTTATGACTAAATTGGCGAAATTAAAAGGTTTAGTACTGAATTGACGAAATTACAATAAATTTATGAGTTTTTTTTTTGGATAATTTTCCCCTTCAAATTTGCTCGTGATTATTTCCCTTCATTCCGGAAAAGGAACAGAGAAAAGAAAGTAACAAAACGAACCATGGGTACAAAGACGGATATTTGAATCAAAGACCCTCTTGAATGGCCAGCCCCATTAGGATCCGATCCATGGGCCCAAATCCCACACAACTCTGTCCTCCGCAACCTCCACTCGGTTGGTGGGCCTGGTGGCTTCTTCTGCCCACACGACGGAGTCGAGTCGTTCAAGGGCGAGTTTAATGAAAACTCCACCGTAGACTTTGGGTAAAAAAAAAAAAAAAACAGCCGGGCAACCTTCTCGAGCTTCAAATTTGGTAAAGACGAAGCTTCGAAACTCCCAAGAGTTTCGGAATGATTTCGCCCAACTTGGGGTCAAAAGTAGCCCGTGCCTCCGAACCCGCAACCTCGCCCCAAGGCCGTTGGTTGTCTACATTTGGTCCGCTGTAGATCGGCTGCTACAATAACAAGTCTCATGAGATGTAGGGCACTATGATTACGATTTCGCTGCCACTTTGCCAAAAGGACTTTGAGCTTCTAAATTACTTTAGTTTTGGCAAGCTCTGCGAAAATCTTTTAGCCGAAGGCACGTGCATCGGCGCTTTGCTGCTTTAGCATTTATGGAATACTACTAGTACAATTGTTATTTCTCTGCCCTCGCTGAACTTTTCAAATTTTGAAAATGTATTTATCATGCAACGGTCATAGTGAAGTCAGATATCGCAAGGGCGAATACAAATATGACGGCCAACGACCTTAGGCGATGTTTGCCAACGCTAGATCTGGCTTGCCAACAGCTTGAGCCTTGTCCACAAAGGGTTGAAGTATTTTTTTTTTTCGAAAAATAACATAACAAAAGCCCTTTACAAGTGTAGCTTTTTCCGAACAAAATTTCAAGGAAAAAACCCATTTACCCAGGCTTCGTTTGTTTTGTGAAAAATAGATGATTTGAAATGTGTATTTCTAAAAAATAATCGCTAGTATGGCTTGTTGAAATAATTACTTAATCAAAATATTTGATTATCATCGACAACTTATGTTAAAATATTTACGCGAATGATAAAAATTTTGATATAGTTGGGATAAAATGCTCGGAATTTCTTCTAATTCATAATTTTAAAAGAAAACAAAACCCAATCAGAAATTTGAATCTCGAACTTAATTCGAAAGCATTTGCGATAATTGCCTTTAAACTAAAAGATTTGCAATTTGAATTTAAGTTAATTAATAAAAATGAAAACCACAAAAAATCTAGAAAATTCAAAAAATAAAAAATAAAAAAGAAATCCTCATGGCTCATCTTTAATCCCTTCTTAAAAAAATCTCAGAACAAAAAAAAAGATTTATAAAGATATGATTTCTTAAAA
The DNA here is from genome assembly GCA_028455895.1 of Rhodomyrtus tomentosa. Classification (NCBI taxonomy): domain Eukaryota; kingdom Viridiplantae; phylum Streptophyta; class Magnoliopsida; order Myrtales; family Myrtaceae; genus Rhodomyrtus; species Rhodomyrtus tomentosa. The sequence goes on along the minus strand of JAPCWY010000009.1, from coordinate 32,977,864 downwards.
ATCACGTTTCATCCTTTTTAGAAACATAGATTTCTTAAATCTTATCTAATGGATTGCATTTCAATAGATATAATCTTTTCAAATCAATTCTTTTTTAAAAGATGTAGACACAGTGTAAAAAGATTTTCTTAAACAAATTGAGAATTAATGCAAATTAAATCTCAAAATTTTAAGATAATCTTAAACCAATTCACTCTCATTTTTCATTAATTTTTAATTCGAAAATACATCAAAAATAAAAATAAAAATTGTAAAAAGAAAACCCAAAAAATTGCATCTTGCAACTTTAAGTCAGAATTCATCAAAATCGCCGAACCGAATATTTTTCATGATATTAGTACCGAAAGGACATTAATTAAAAAATTAATGTGAACAAGCCCCGAATTTAAATTATTCCATTATTTTATTTAGGTTTATAATCAACCTATCAAGAAATGATTAATGGCGACTCTGAAAAATTAAAAATCTTTTCAAGAACGATTTAATAGGACTTGGGAGAGTTCGAGCTAAGTTAATTAATTTACTTAATTAATTTAATAATCCATTAACCTAAAATTGGAAGCGTCGATTTTTAGGTCGTGACATCTATATCTTACAAAAACCAAAATTCTTCCCCATCAGATTTGTTGATTTTCACTTTACTTTCTTCTGTCGCCATTGATTCGCTTCAACTCAAGCAAGCTTGGTTTTGATACCGATTGTTGTGCGGAACAAGCGATCGACCAATAAAATAGATAGAATAAGAAAATAGAACGGACATCAGATTTACGTGATTCTGTCGTACAAACCTACGTCTACGGGAAGAGCAACAATGAATTCCACTATAGAACAAGCGATCAACGGAGATTACAACCCACACTCAAGCCATTCAAATACTCACAATATTTCTTGAGCCTCAATTACATGAAAATAACCCCTAAGTATTTAACCATTAATTCCTCACGAAATAATATCTTATTTTCATGAAGGAATTATAGACAAATTCTTACACAATAATTTAATCAGTTTCAACGCTTGAATACTTAATATAATTTCAGGAAGAAAATCCACGCCAAGCCCTCGCACAAGAACGGGGATTGAGACTCCTTCCTGGACGTAATATCACGAAGACCCACACGGTTCTCTCTCCTTCATCAACAACGGCACGCTCGAACATGTGCAAACCAGCCTCAGACGTATTGGCGAGAACAAACAGAATCTCACGGGAGTTCGGTCAACGAAAATCCAAGATTGACTTTCCTATTTTCTCTTTTTCCTCACGTGGCAAGTCCAACTCCTACAGGAAATAAACCAAAGAAGCGTAAAACAAACCCTTTCGAATTTTATCCAACCGAGTGAAATATCCAATGTTATAAATATCTTGGTGGACTTCAATGCTAAGTAAGTTTCACAACTTTCAAATGTCAATTTAGGTTTACTCAACGGACTCAAACTCGAGAACATATTTTAAGATAAACATCGACAGGTACGTCTCGTTTTTACCTTAATCTTACTCGTTGTGTGATGGAACAAAAACGCGGGGTTGATTATACCTACATGGATTAACCATTAACCATGCCTTTGAGGCTGCGAAAAAATTCGCTTGACCATTAACCATTAAAAATAAAAATAAAAATGTCGACCCAAAAAAAAAAGTATATCTACATGGATAGAAGTATTAGCCTGATGGATAATACGATTATTGGTGAAAAAATGCTAATTTTATAAATTTTGGAGCAAAAATTCTATAATTAATCAATTTAGTATGAAAACTTTCGGAAACGTCCATCTAACTAATTTTGGCAACCCACACAAGCTTTTTGGACAAACCAAGTCATTGAAGTCAACTTTTTTTTTTTTGGGGGGGGGGGGGGGAAGGTGGGGGGCCTTTTAAAAGGTCGTGGAACTTCTATGATCATTTTTAAGAACTTTAACACCAAATTGTGATATCAAACTCATTTCTTAATACATATATAATGGGCTAAGTTATCATATGAGATAGTTATATCCAATTACTAGACTTAATCATAATCTGAATGTTAAATGAGTTATAAAATGGGTTCACAAGTTATTTGGACACAACATAACTTTATAACTCTCTTTTCATTATTTCTCACCTTCACTTGAAATCGCGCTTGCTCACTTCACACTCTCACCTAAGTCTGGGTATGAGTTTTCCTAGATTGGATTAAACATGAAAGTGATTTAGGAATATAGGGTCGCATCGAGTGTAAGTCACTAGATTTACATTGCAATAAGTGGGTCATAAACGGTTTAAATAGTCTTTCGGGTCGGACCATTTATGACCCAGCCAGCACGATCCTCCTGTGCAGGTCACAACAACGGGTCTAACCACATCAAATGATGTGACAACGTGATGTGAGACAAACGCGCTCATCGTGCAACGTTTTATCATGGTGACAATTTCATTCAATGATTTGACACGAAGACTAACGTTTAAGGAAATGCTACTGGATTCGAAGCGACTGACTCAATGCATCGCAATCACTTTTGTTGTAAAAGTAAACCAAAAAATATCGGATCTTGTAATTTAAGTCAATGTGAAATCGCCTAAGAAATAAACGGTGAACAATAAATGACATCAAGGATTTACGTAATTCGGTTCCAATGTCAGTACACATATCCACGAGAAGAAAAAAAATTATATATATATATAATTACTCTCATGGTTAAGCATTTTTCATATTTAGATTAAGCTCAAACTCAAGAAGTGTTTACATGTTAATAGCTCCATTTGGCTGTAAGCAAAACTCAGGGCGCAAAACAAACATGTATAACTGTCGTTACGCGGCAGCGTCAGCCAAAAAAAAAAAAAAAACCGCAAACGCAGAACACATGTCAAAGGATATGCGGTAAGCCCCCCACTTTCTTTTGTACGGAAGAAAAAATAGATTGGTTGAAGCTTTTGTCGGGACTTCTCTTTCTTGTAGAGGACGACCAAGATGAAGAACTTCAATGGATACTTTTCCCCAGCAACTTCTTTCCGTAAATCAACTTCTTGGGACCGCCGCACAACGCAACGAGGATTAAACTCGAGATATGATCTAACGGCTTCAATTTGGAATGAGCATTATCACCCTCCTTCCATCCTTTTTTGTTTTTTTTTTTTTTTGTATCCCACCTTAGGCCCGTGATTCGTGAAGGACGGAGCGTGAAAATCTCATTGAGCGAGAGTGAAGTTCACATGATTCAAATTCTGAGCGGTAATGAAGAAACCAGACTTCAACTTGCGACCGAGTGCCGGAACCTGATCTTGTCACTTTGCTTCCCCTTCGGGGAAATGCAAAGAATGACTTGGCAACTGCGCATCCATGAGGTGGTGTCGCGCGTATTGCGTCGCGGGTGTTTCAAAAGCATAAGGCTTTTTTTTTTTTTTTTTGTCTTTTCTTTTCTTTTTGTTTTTGGGTTCCTTGTAACGAGGGGGATGAATAGGTGCTACTGAATTCGATTCTTACCCCATGTTTATAGGATGTTTTTGGGGGGCAGGTCTGGGGATGATAGTGAAGTAAAATTCAAGGCCAATGCCGGTTTGCGTTGCTTTGTCGTCTTCGTATATGACCGCGTGACTGTGTCTGGGGAGGAGAGCTTCTCAGCCATGTTTGGCTTCTCATGGCACATCTCGGCGTGGCGGAGGCGGTACAGACCTCTGAACCCCGATGCGCTGCCTAACTGAACAACGACTGGAAGTTCTCGGGCAACCCTAGTGTTGCTCGAGTAAGAAGACAAAAGTAAGTGAAGCTCATCATCATCTTTGATGAGATGGTGAGGGAGTTGTTTCATTATTTGTTCTACTTGGAGTCTTTCAGGAAACGATCAAACTGTGTATCACTTGTTGTTTCAATAGTTGTTCCACTCTGCGTCTGACAGGAAAAATTCGATGTATACCATTTTTTTTTTGTCAGAGATGTATACCATTTTATGAGATAAAATTTGAATACTTTTAAGATGGGAAATATTTTGCTAAATTTATACCCGTAGATCCACACGTCAACGCCACGTGTTTTGCATAAAGCACTCATTGATTGAAAAATCATTGAGTTAAAAATAACTAACTGTAAGACTGTTAGGATAGCCGCTCTCTTTTAAAAGTGTCGAGTTCTTCGTTTAAAAAACAAACAAACAAACAAAAACAAAACAAAATCCAAAGGTGAGCGCGGGAAGATTGTGGGAGAGCGAGAGCGAGAGCGAGAGAGACGCACAACAGAAGGATCGACGTACTGACGGTCCGATGCTTATATTAGCGAATAGCAGAGCTCGCATATGTTTAGAAAGCAACGACAGGCCGCATGAGTTGTAATGACACGACTTCTAAGACCGAATCCATAGTGTCGAATCTCATGATGGGAAACAATTCAAAATTCAATTAAAAGATCGATCTATAAAATCTTTCCACGAATAATTAGTGAGTACGTTAGGGAAAGAAAATTGAATGATAAGACGACGTCGCGACATTTAACACGTTAATTTCATTTACTGGAGGTCATAGAGTTTTAAAACTCTCAGATGTCAAAACCTGAACACGGGTCAAGTGCGCAACCACGTCTTCTCAATCGAATACGCAGCTTAGCTTTGCTCAGAGAATAACACGATATCAAAGAAAAATAAACGACAGGAGAAAAGGTAAATTGAACCAGATCATACCCCGAAACAGAACATTGAGTTTTCCAAATGATTCAAATATAAACGTGACACCCATGCTTAAATTATTTGGGCCATATGGCGTTGAATATCGAAGACATAACAAACTCTAATCGGAGTTTAAGTACCTTTTCCTAAAACAGAGAATCAGATCTAATAGCGCTCTCTTCTTCAATGGCAGATTACAATGCACTACTATTGGAGTCCATGATAGGCCGTTTTCGAAAGCACGCATAGTGTTCATGGAGGAGTGAAGCACGGGAGGGAAACTTATGTACTTGGATTGACACGATACGATACTCATTATCACAACTTACAATTCGTGGGGAAACAAGAAAATTCCCGACACTCTGAACAAGAGAATGTACATCTTCCTAAACTACATCTTACGTGAATTCCGGAATTTCGATGGACTGGTGACCGTATTTGAACTCATACTAGCAGTTCTCAGCAGCCTGCGAAATTCTGATAAACTTATCCTCCCATCTTTGTCGATATCAGCCTCCTCAAGAAGTGGATCGATAGAACCTTTTAGGCCGGTGTGCTGCCAAAAAAGAAGCATCTTGAGGGTTATGAATTATGCTGATGGCACTATCTTGGATAAGATGGACCCAGAATCAGTTCGTGCCAAATTAATTCTGATAAGCCAGTTGGTAGTGATGAAAAAAAAAACCCGTGCTCCATGAACAAGGTGCTATCTAACTTGACTAATAAAACTTTCAATTACTGATAGGTGGCCTTCGCCGTAGCATACTGAAAAACATATTAAGACAAAGGCTTTCAAGAAGTTTCTCGGGTTTAAGTGCTTGAAACATGCACTCGATCCCTGTTTTATCTAAACAGCGGGATTCCAAAAAGATAAAGGCATTGATGGCAATAATTATAATAGTTAGAGCAATGACAGAACCATACAAAGAAATTTCCTTACTGAGTTGGATCCGCATATTCTCCTATATGGCATCTTCAAAAGTAAATTATTTTCCAGGAGGTGCAAGTGAGATTGTGGAGCAGCGCCTAGGAGAGGAGACTGAAGATTGGGCACGCAGCATAAAGGAGGAAAAAGAACACTCACCATTCTTAGCTCTTCTGGAGTTATATACCCATCACCATCGAGATCAAATTTCTCAAACGCGGTCTGCGATCTCTGTAGCCACTTCTCAGAGTCGTGTTCCTCCAATTGATGCACATGTAAAGTGGCAGCAACAAACTCATGGAAATCCACTAGCCCATCTGTATTGCTATCAATCTGCATGAAGGAGATGGAAATATGCTTATTAGACCAATCCAGACAAACAGAAAACACAGTCCAAGTCATGTGGAATTGATATTGTCATATTTGCTTAAGAAGGAGAGAAAAATTTAGACAGAGAAATTGTCCACATGAAGAACAGTAGTCTGCAGATTTCTTTGTTAAAAAAGAAGCCAACATCAACAACACCTTTATCCTAAACTAGTTGGGGACGACTGTCGACGAAACCCAAAGATTCATAAAATAAAATAAAATAAAAACATGACCGATCGAGGGAAGAAAGATAAATATGTAAAAATAAATAAATAAATATATATATAGGGAAATGACTAAAAAAGACAGTTAGGAATATGAGAATTCTGCCCCTCCACAATACTAATAGCCTTCTTCCACTCCTATCTAAGACAAACTTCGCCTATGTAGTTTACATAACCTGTCCCAAGTTAGGGTAAAGGAGGAGGGTTGCGTCAGGCGTTGCAGGCCGGTTATAAGAAAAGAACTATTTTTATGAGATGAACCCTTATGATATTTTGTTCAAAAAGAACCAAAAAAAAAGAAAAAAAATTGCTTGCTGCAGGTTTAAATAAAAAAGAGGAGGAAATATGGAGAATGTCATTGCCTGAAGAGGGACTATCAGAGAGATTAACAGAGTAAAAAACATTACTTCCAAGTAAATGAGTATATGCTGACTGACAAATAGAGAAAGGCTTACAGCTTGAAGAATCTCCAGCACACGCGGTCCCTTCAACTTCCAAGGAAGATCTTTAGCAAGGGCCTGCGGAAAAACCATCTCTCAGTTTGTCTTTTCTGAACAGAGAAAATGAGACGTACATTGGTTGCATAACACTGGAGAGTTCAAAATCGCAAACCCACCTGTCTCATTTCTTCAAGGCTAATGGAACCATTTTTATCTACGTCAATTGCATCAAATTGATCCTTGAGATCAGCCAGCTCCTCTTCATCTAGGGTGCTGGCCAAAGCCTGCAAGTGGCAATTTAAAATGTCTCTTAAACAAAAAGAAAATAGAAGTAAAAATAAGCAGAGGGGATAGGTCATTCTCCTGAGAAGCTTCAAGAACGTACAACTCACCCTCAAAGCAAATTGTTTGAAACGATTATACTTCACAAATTGCCTCATATTGTGCAGAACAGATATATCAATAGGTATTTCCAACGCACTTCCCCCTTCTCTGACCCAAGGATGTGCTGAAACAGTAGACAGTGTAGATGAGGGAAATAAGAATACTTTTACAGGAACAAGAAGATGATGATCCTCGTGGTAGTTAGCTTAAGAAGAAATGGAGACGTACAAAGGGCCTGAGCAGCTGTTAATCTAGCTCGAGGATCCTTTACCAGTAGCTTCTGAACAAAATCTTTGGCACTACTGCTTACGCTTGGCCAAGGTTTGCGTCGAAAATCAGGTTTGCCCTTCAAGACCTGAAAGAATTAAATAGCCGCATAAGTGGCATCCCGAAAAAACTCATCAAGGAAAGTTTTGACATGTAAGCTAGAGGATCACCCCATGTTTCCCTCCCTTTATTGGTAGGATTGGAAATATAGAATATCCCATATTGAGAGGTTGGATCTTTAGGCAACTGAACCACGCAAAATTATAAAAGTGCAAATTGAGATGACTTCGCTCAACAGTATCTCAGTTTGTTCATTAGGGGCCATTTATTTTGACTTATTTCAAGAAAAGATTTACTTATTGACTCTCCGACCAATATTTGTATGTTATGAGAGATTTCAAGTGTTCCGCACTAGGTTAAGTCAAACCGCATGGGCTGCCTAACCCGTTGTTCCCGCACTAGGTAAAAGTCAAATCGCATGGGCCGCGTAACCCGCAAGATTTGAACCAAAAAAAAAAAAAGAAAGTGTCGACATGAACTAATGAAGTCACTCCAAATAGACAAACATAATACCTCCTTAAATATACCATCTTCAGTCTTGTCCCAGAAGGGACGCCTTCCACACAGGAGGATGTATGTTATCACACCAATACTCCACGCATCTGATTCTGGTCCTGACTTGCGTTTCAACACCTCAGGAGCAACATAATAGGCGCTACCGACAATATCTTGAAACTTCTTTCCTGCAATTGATAAAAGAGCATCAATTTTCAGGCAATTTCTCATTCAATCAATAAAGAAAAATCAGTACAGGTCTGAAAAAGCAAGTCAAAATCCTCCGTACACCCACGGACAAAAAAAGGAAATGACAGAAATCAGAGAGGAAATGCCAATCTGATTGTAAAAATAAAATCAACGACTTTAGTATCTGCACTATCACATTTAGCACCGCAGCTACTGAAAGTCCATAAGAGGAGGCAGATGGTGAAGTTCAATACTTCCACAAATATTACTCAGGAGTCGGGACAGAGAAAGCATAATGCATCTAAGCAAAATGCAAAATTATCTTCAGCCATAAAAAATCTAATCACCTGGTTTTATGAAGTCCGACAAGCCAAAATCTGTGGCTTTCAAAGAGGATTCCTCTTTTTTTGACTTAAACAAAAAATTCTGCAGGCAACGAGGAACATAAGAGAGCTTCCAAAGCAGCATTATTCCACATTGTAACTCAACATCTCATGACTCTACCTCTGGCTTCATATCACGGTGCACTAGACCATGTAAATGACACTGGGCAGCAACTTTGAGCATCTGGCGTACAACAACTGCTGCATCTTTCTCGGTGTAACGGCTGTCCTTCCTGCTCAAAGAAAACCATGAAGAAGTAACAGACTGATCAAGCATTTGAGAACTAGATATATGGCAGCTTCAGTCATTTGAGACGAAAATTCTTACTTGGACAATATCCGATCCAGTAATTCGCCACCTTCACATAACCTGAAAAAAAATAATTGAGATAACACAAAGTCATTACGCACAGATAGAAAATAAACATTATTACCAGAATACTACTATTGACGAAGTTCTTGGGGGATTACGCCCAGATAGATAGAAAATAAACATTATTACCAGGGTACTACAATTTAAGAAGTTCTTGGGGGAAAGAATGGCATAACTTACTCCATAACTATGTACACATATGAATCATCTTCAAAGGCATTGTAAAATTGAACAACATTCTCATGACCTGTCAGAGCTTGCAATATCTTGACTTCTCTCTTTACATCTTCAACAGCAATAGGAAGAACCATCTGCATGCAACATTAAAAATTTTGTTTGCAAGATTACCCCACCATTTTATGATAGTGTCTTAAATGAGCTTCATGTAAATATTACAAAAAAAATACCACCCACAGTAGAAGATTAACGCCATGCAGAGACCTCTGACTAATTGAGCCCCCATAAAGGCATTAAACTATGACAGGAAGAAAAACAAAAAGTTTAAAGGAACCATTTAGAAGATATTCTCGCTAGAAAGGGCATCGAGTTCAAAATGTGAACCATCCCATTCTAATTTTCTGAATCCTGATGTGGAACTCTGCATTAAATGGTGAATAGTGTCTACAGATTTAACTGTAGGTAAATAGCAATGATAGTAAATCTCTCTCTCAACTAGAGTTCAAACAAGAAGAACTATGTGCAAGCAAGGGGTTAAATGGAATTATCCAGATCAAGCTACTGTATAAGACAAGAAATATAACACAGTCCGCAAAATAAGCATATAAAAAAAAATGGAAAAATTAGCTTCCATAAGGTCAAAATTCAAGGAAGCCAAATTAATTGCCTATACCTACTGTTATCTATCTACTTTTTGCATAACAATCTTCTCAGCTTCCCTTTCCCTTTCTTGTCTTTTTCCTTCCCACTGAACCCCACCTATCATAATTGAGCCTATGGGTTGAATTTAAAGTTCATGTGGACATAAAACATACAATTATTGAAGAACTTGCAACAGCATGTGTCAAGCCATTCTCCCATTGGTAGTGCTTATCGTACATTACAGCTCTAGAACAATGATTTGCAAACCGATATGGCAAACTGTAAGCGAGTATTTAAACAAGTGGGCCATATCCACACTCAACCAAAATCGGCACATCACTTTGTGAACCAATCTTGCAAATCAGACTACGTATCTCCGGCATTATTCTTTCTCTTTGAAGTAGCAAAGAATATGAAAAACCTGGAAAAACAATTGTGCAAAATGGGGTACTTAATGTGGTTCTCATAATCAGGTCAAGGACAAATACTTTGAAATTTTATTGACAGAAAATCTGGCTTGCTCATCCTTAACAACTAATAGATAAGGTTGTGGAGAACCTCACAATCCAATACACAGAGTAAACAAAAGAAAAGCAACTGCGCTGACAAAGGCAAAACGCGGAACACCTGAATCTGACCTGATCCTGAACTGCAACAGCTCTAAGTTACAAAGCCCACTCAGTTCAACAAATTTTAACTCCTTAACGCCGATCTCAAGCTTCCCCAGAATCCACCAAACAAGTCCAACTCGAGCAATAACTGCTACTCATGGAGAGAATTAATTGCAATTGTGTCCACACCCTTTTGGACAACCAGATGCTTGTGTCGATTTTCTCACTTCAGATGGATTCACTCAATCAGAAGAGCTGAATCGTACGAAATGATTCCTTTTCCAGAAATGAAGAGGCTTCTTCTTTTGGAATACTCTAGTTTAGCTGTACTTCATCAGCGAGATTATTAAATCCTTTCGATTTTTGTTCCCCCTTCTATATAGAACAGAATTGAAGACCAAATTGAGCCCCAAAACAATCTCGCAACTAAATTGATCTCCAGAACCAGCAATTGCGAGTTGCAATCAAAGATTAAAAAAAAAAACGAACAAAAGAGAGTGAACCACCTTATTCTTCTCAATTCTCTTGACAGCGACTCGATCTCCATTGGCCTTATCGGTGGCGACGTAAGTGTAACCGAACTGACCGTGCCCTAACAGCTTCCCGATCGTGTACCTCTGGTCAAAGTCCTTGGCGTACCCGAAATCGGTGCGCTTACCGCACGGGATCACCCCGCTCTGCTTCTGCTTCTGCTTCTTCGCGTTCGCGTTCCCCTCGCCTACGATTTTCTGCTTGTTCTTCTCATTGGCCTTATTCGCAGTCGTGGCCTTGGCGGTCGCCGGGGTTGTTTGCGCCCGCGCCATCTCACAGCGGTTGTTATTGGCAGCCGCAGCGGCGGCGGCGGTGTTGCTGTTGGAGCCGCTGACCCTGGTGGTGGAGATGCAGAGCCCCATAACGGAGGAGAATTAGAACCAGGAATCAACTGAGGTTTCGGATGTTGTCTAGAGGAGTGGCTCCGACCATTTCAACTTCAGTAGATACAGAAGTTCGACGATTCGTTTCCTGAAAACGATGCCGGTAGAAATATGGAGAGCGAGAGGAGGAGGAGGAGGAGGAAGAAGGGAAGAAAGAGGAGGAGACAGGGGAAGAAGGTGGTGATGGCCGGCGGTCAAAGAAGACTTTCTGTTTTTTTTTACTGAATTTTGATGAGGAGGAAGAAGATGGAGGTGGAGGGAACAAGAAAAAAGAAAATACTAAAATTACTCTTTCTTGTTTTTAATTTGTAGAGGGATAGTCTCTTGACCCGGACCCAACGTGTGTTATGATCTGATCCTTAAACATTAACCATATATTCAATATGACCCATCAAATTTTAATTCATTCAATATGATTCCTAAATTTTTACTACATATTCAATATAGTCCCCGAATTATATAAAAATATTCAATATAATCCTTTCATTTATTTAAGATCATACACAATAATGAATATTTCCATAATGTCCGGAGAATAAATTGAATACGTACTAAAAATTCAGGGATTACGTTGAACAAGTCAAAAGTTTTACAAATCAAATTGCACATTGAGCCAAAATTTAAAGACTATTTATATTATTTTTCCATTTGAAAAAGAGCCATGTCAACCAATTCCTCAATACTTTTATTAAATATATTAATGAGTACATCATTTATCCGTATCTCGAAAAAAAATCATAGTTGATTAATGACATTTCTTTGACAAAAAATGTATACAACTTTACATATTTACATTGGAAAATGTTATGATCATGTCATGTTAGAACGACACGAAATGATCGGGTTTTTTAGAGTATATTTATAAGAATCGGTCGGGTTGCTCAACCCAAATAGTGGATCGATTATTTTCACGTCGAAAAGTTGTAGTGTTATTTAAACTTTAGACATTACAAAAAGATTACTATGATACTTAGTTATACGTTAAATCAACATGTATCGTGGAGATTTAAAATATCTCAAGTTGCATGAAATTGAAATATCGAAGTCGCAAAATATCTAACAAAATAATAAATACAAAAACCACTCTTCAAACTGATGTGATAAATAAGCAAATTGCTCAAAAAATAACTGGAATATGATTTGTTCTTTTTATAATTTGAATTGTGGATTAATCCCATCTATCCGTAAATTCGTCCGGTACTCGATGATTAAAAAGCAAAAATCAAATATTGGCGAAAGAACAGCAAAGCATTTCATGTCCCAATCATGTGATTGAAGTCGGGGACATGCGCAACGGATTTCCAATACCTTCACTTCATCTAGGGAAATCGCCAAAAATTACTTCAATTTGAGCCGATCAACACATTCAATTGGAAAAACTGCTAAATGCCAGCCCTAGTTTTCCTCTTATTTTTAAGCACTTTCTTCTTCAATCTCCGTGAAGGGAAGAGTTTGAGCCCGATCTCTCCTTCCCTTCGCTTTTAAAAAAAAAATTAAAAAAATTGTTTGGATTCTCTATTTCATCTTCTTGTGCCCCTTCACAGAGCTTTTCTTTTCTGATTTGGTCTAGATTTAGAAGGTTGTCTTTTACTTTCTCCGGGAGATTTCTATCTTGATATTGTATAAATTTGGGGCTTTTCATATTTATATTTTCTAGGTTTTGATTTTCTCTAGTTTTGTTGATGAACCTTTCAAAGGAGATCAGACGAACTTTGTGAATGTTTCGCTCTTACATGTGTTGAATATGTGTTTGTTCAATTTTTTTACTCTGTTTGGTAATGATGTTGGAGACGTCAAACCTAGGCGCCTACCGTCGAATGGCACAACCATAGCAATAGATAGAGATATCGACACGTGCTCATTATTGAAGAAGAATTCGGTGAGCCCGTCGATTTTAGTGTGAAGAAGTCACGGATGTACTATTTGAGCGTGACCTATAACCTTATTTTGATGATTTTTTTTGTTATTGATAGTTTGTTTTGCTTGGTATTTTATTTTGAAATTGCGGGGGACTTATCATGTTTCTTTATTGTATTTCGAGGAAGTGAATAAAATATTATTTTGACAAAAATAAAAACACATTCATTTGGCAGCTCAATCTTAATATATATTGATGTTTGGTAAATATCTCAAGAGTAAGGGCCTGATAACCAATGTGTTTCCAAGCAGGTAAGCGTTATATTATGGTAACGCAATTCTGATGACAACTTTCATGGTTTGGTCTAGAGAAAGAGACCAGGGGTGGAGGCGGCTTTGAGCATTGGTATTTAAGTTCATGTATAAGGATATTTGAGTAGAGGGGAGCGAACCAAACGAAATTGTTAAAATGCACGTGGATGTTGTGTTAGAAAAGTCACACATCGAAAGATTAGTATAGTTTATATATATATATATAATTTACCTATAATTTATTGATTTAAAATTTTGAGTGAAAATTGATCCAATTAGATATGTTGATCAGTTCGAATTTGGGATACTTCTTAGCAATCATGCCGGATGGAAGTATTGGACTTCTATTGTGCGTCTCCAACTATTTTAATGTTGCAAACAATTAATCATATTAGTTGTTTGACATCAATTTCGCATTAACTTGCGTGGTCTCGCTTTGCGTCTCCATGCATAATTTGTACTAAATCGAAAGCCGATCGAATTACATATGCTCTTTGCTTTGTCCCCTCTTTCTCTATATACATATCGTGGTGACGGTAAATTCACTACATTGAGTAAATTGATTAAAGAATGGATTTACGCCTTTATCTGTAATTTTCATTCATCTTTACTTATTGGATCAAAAGAAACTAAGGGTTTGTACGAAAACTCTCTAGGAAAACTGTTTATGTTCCAAAAGTACTTCTGAAATACTTTTAGAACAAAAACGCGTATGGTTCAAAAATATTTTAAAAGTGTTTCGTCGGACAATTTTGTGTCGGGAAACACTTTTGAAAAAATAAAAATAAAAAAAATATTTTTGAATTTTGGAACACTTTTGGAACCACTACCCATCACCGCCGACGAGGCCACCACCCACCTACCACCGCCGCCGGCCGACGGCTGCGGAGGCAAAAAAAGATTTTTTTTTGTGCTTACCGAATACGTTTTTATTTCTAGAAATAGTAGCTGGGAATAGGAACACAAAAAAATATTTACGTTCAAAAAATATTCTCAGGAACAGAAACGTTACATTATGCAAGGCTAGATGTTTCTGTCTCTAAGGGTAACATAAAAAAAAAAATGCCGCCTCGTACTTCCATAATCTGCCTATCGTAATAGATGAAGAAATGCCACATGTACTAACATTTAAAGATTAATTATTGTCGATAATAAACAAAATTTTCATTGAGTAATTATTTCAAGTAATACAAGTGACTATAAGAAACAGGAACAATGAAACATATTTCTAGGCATTCATCTTTCGTAAAATAATCTCAAACTTTCATTAAACCTTAAATATGGTTAGAGAAAACGTTGCTTTCCAAGCGCAAAGTGCACGCAAATCTCGGCACGAGTAAACCCCACAAGCAACCTCTCGAAGTAGGATTAAGGCATTTGCCTTCTAGGCAAGAAAATATAAACTTTAGTCGTGTTGTAATCAAGTGAATCACGTTGAAGAGGTCACAAAAGATTTGGTCGCACTAAATTAGAATGTTATTATGCCATAATTCGCACGTGGAGGTTTACTTTGACAAAACATGAATCGAGGAGGGAAACTCGTGGGGACGTCCCAAGTATATCCATGGATCGATATCGATTTGAGTCACTGATTTAGATGAATAATTGCATTTAGGGGTGAATAAGACGAATCGACCGAATTAGGAACCGTTCAGACTTGATTAGATTAATTTGGTTCGGTTCTCGATTTCAAGAAAGAACCAAACAATCTATTATTTCTTATTTTTTGTATTTCTTCAACGTTGACCTAACAATCCATCGATTATTTTTTTTTATTTCTTAAATGCAAACCTAATTTTAATTTATATATTAATTTAAAGTACGTGTTACTCACATCTACTAATAATCAACTGATTCTATAAGATCATCCAGCAACTGGATCGGACCGGGCTCGATTCGGTTCCTGTTCCCACTCCTGAGTGGAATCAGACCTGACTGGAAACCGTTCATCCCTAATTGATTCCAGTTCTTTGAATGTTTTTCTTTGACGAGTTTATTGAATGATTTTCCAGGTAGAATGAAGCTACTACCTCGTTTACCCCCAAAAAGGGCAGTGATGCACGCTTAATGGTAGGTGGGAAGTTCGCGGAATCGTATGTGATCCCAAATCTTTATTGCAATTGAGTTGCAACTGAAAGTAAGTTGTCCGGATGGATATATCCTCCGACGTAATGGGGGATCTACCTCTATTATTGAATATTAATTCTTCTTCCATCGTGGGATTATTACTTGGCTAATCCGCTGCCATTAGCAGTCTAATCGCAATTAATCAACGACTAAGCTCTTGCACTATATCAACGACAAAACTTTCTGCATCAAAAAAGTTCTTTGTCGGATTGTCCGTTCACATTTCAAAAAATCATGAGTTGCTAAGAAAAGAAGAAATCGTGAAGTGGACCAAAATTATGACTTTTTCTAAGAAGAGAGTATATCTTTATTTTTTAGTTTTTTTGGGAATCGAAGTTTCCCACGTATAATAAACTATCGAAAAGGAATTGCCTAATCTTTTCTCAGAAAGTTAGGTCATGTTACTGAAATCCGGGTCATCCATGTATGAATGGACGTTCTAGACTATTACTAACAAATATGTATATTCAAAAAAATGTTCTATAAAAATAGAGTTGTTCGTCCAAAAAACGATGATCCGAATCCCAAAAGTAGGCTCCAAAATTGTCCCATAAAAATAGAAAACGGACGGCCCGGATCTCAAGAGTAGGCCCCTAATCTTATGAGGAAAGATTAGGCGATCCGGGTTCTAAACTATCCATTGGGTATGGCGTCAAGGAAAAAGATCGTCTAAAATTTCCTTAGAAGTTTAGGCCTTAATCTTGCAATTCAGGCCATTCGTGTTATGAATGGATGTCTTAGATTATAACTAACAAAAAAATATATAAAAAATTCAAAAAATTGCTCCCTAAAAATCGAAGATCTGCGCGGTCCATAAAAAAATGAACTGTCCGAATTGCAAGTTTAGGTATCTAACCTTCCGATGAAATGTTAGGCAATCTGGATTCCGACTATGAGGAGCTCATCGGAACAACCAAGGCCCAATCGAGCCTCGCGGCTGATGAAATAGTTCCTCAAGTTGAAGCCTCTACAGTTCATCGGAAGAGGGGACCTTAAAGCTGCTGCCCGATGGATTGAAGGGTTAGAGAAAGCGTTCAACTTGTTGAGGTGTTCAAATGAGGAGTCAAGGACACCGATTAAGTTTCCTAAGACGCGATTGAGGAAATTCGAACCTGACACCTCATCAATTTTAACTGTTTAAGGCTCAGGGATCTCGCCAACTAATTAAATGACTCACTGGCAGAAAAGAGTATATCTTAATCTCCAATAGTTACTATGTACATCGAAATATCTTCTTTTTATTTATAAATGCTCCTCGAGTGCCATTAGGACTCTTATTGACAAGATCAATAATTTATAATCGCTCAGTAGCAAAGGATACGAACTCGCGTGGATATTCGGTTCACGACTTTTTCTGCACGTTCTTCCGTGACCCTTGCCTCTACTCAGTCCAAAGAGCACTTTCCTGTATGCTTTTTTGTCGTGCCCGTCTTGAGGATACATGGGGAAGATAACCCCAAAAAAAAAATCCTAAATTTAATATATTGACCGGAGTTAAGTCTTAAAACTTTTGATCGGATCAATTTAATTTTAAGACTTTTCACATTGGTCTCATTTCAGTTTGCCTGACCAATTTGGACAGGAAATATATGGCATAGACATTGACCGCTATATGTGACATGACCGATACCGACGTGAAATTTTTTAATGATCTTTTAAACATTTTTCCTTCCCATTTCTTTTTACTTGTGGTTGGCTGCCGACCAGGCGAGATCCAACATACCGACCCTCACCGGCCATGGCCTATTGGCCGGCGATCCAGTATCGACAAAAAGAAATGGGGAAGGCAAAAATCAAAGACAAAAATCAAAAGAACAGTCATCGTTCGTGCCACGTAAATGATTTTTTTACCTAAAATTACCAAATAGATCGGATTGGTACTGATGCAAAAAGATTTAGGACTAAATTTATCCAACCAAAAAGTTTTTGATTGAATTGATAGCAATGCACCATGTTTATAATTCTTTTGATACTTTTCCCAAGATAATAATAAAAAATTTAGAGCAATTTGTATTGGCTTAATCTCTTCGTGCGCACCATTTGTTTCCAACGAAGTCCCACCTACTATTATATGACTCGTTTCGCTATCGCGCGTGACGATAGACTTGTGTCGTGGACTACAGCCATTGGTGGCGATTTTCTGATTTCATACAACGGCCTAGGGAAGGCGACGACAATGATTAAGAACCCCAATGTTTTGTTGTGACTATAGGTCAACGACAAATTGATTTGTGCGCGTACATCGACTATTCTTTTGATTAATGACACCAGCAAAATAAATAAAAATAGTAATAATGATAACAATAATAATAATTGACCGGCCAATGATTTTCTTGCACGAATTATGTCATTGAGAGGTTTTGTTCATTTGATATTGCCACGTCGACCACGCGAGAAGCCGACATCCAGATTTCCAAAGATTTTTCATTTTTGTTTCGATTAGTGTTCTTATAATTATTTATTTATTTATTTTATTGGGAGCAACCCAATATGTTCGAAATTTGATTTGAAATATTTCAATAGTTGCTCATCAAGAATACCTAATAAGAAAGAGTCATGTTATGGTAGGGCACTGAAAATTAAGAATAATAGGGTTGAATCTATTGAGGTGATTGCTCAAATTAGAGGAGTTTCAATCAATCGGGGAGATTTATATTCGACGGCTGCTTGCTAAATCAATTAGAGAGGACTCTCATTTGGTTGGATATTTACCACTATAAACATAGGTCCTGGATGGAGGATACTGTGTGCACTAGAACATACTCCACGTGGATCACAAGAGTTCTTAACAACGTGTAAACACTAGAGATCTTGAGAGTTTATCGAGTGATTGTATGTTTTGTGACAATTGTGAGGATTTATTATAAGATAGACATCGTTAAAAGTATCAATTGTCATTCTTTGATTATGATGGAGCAGTTTCGGAACCACTGTCCCGTGATATTTTTTCATATTGAATTTTCCACGTCTTGATTTGATTGCTCTTAAGCGGTCGCATTTCCTTTGAAGTGGTCTCATAAAAATTTGAAAGTTAAAATAGGCGTCGTACGAAAGATATGTCAATTTGAATATTCTTTTCTCGAGGAAATCAGATATCGGAGAGTATGCAGGAGAGAGAAAGTACAAGGATCGACCGTTCGATGGCCAAGATTCAGTCAATCCACCGTCCAGGTGGATGCAAAAGTGCCTCTACAGGTGAGATTGTCCTATGTTATATGTAGTATGTACCAATTAATTAAACTGGATAAACATGACACATGAACTGAGACAAGTTAACTGAACTCAGCTGTCGACCTTACAACAGAAGACAAAAGTATCCCTGCCCCTAAAACCCTAGATTCCTATTGTAATTTCTAGGCAACGCGGATGGGTTTAACCAAAAAATAAAAAAAATAAAAAAAATAAAAAAAAGGTCATTATAGATTTCAAAATATGCTCACCACGCCACGAATGACTCTAACTTTTTTGTGCCGCCAAAAATCCTTAACTTACCAACGACATAAATACCCCTTTCTTTTTTCTTTCTTTTTTGTGTCGCGAAAACAAAAATAAAGTGTTTGTATAATTTCGGGATTTTTTATGATGCAAAAAAAAAATTAAGGCATTTATATCACAATAGGAAAGTTTAAGGTTTTTAGTGACACGAGAAAATTAAAGTGTTTGTGTCACTACGAGCATATTTTGTTGTCTTTACCCGAATTCAAATCTCCATGAAGAAAGTAATGTAAAAATATGAAACTTCTATTCTATGTGAACATCCTAAAATCAACCTAATAAAAAAAAGAATAAAAAAGCAAATCACGACTTGTCATCTCAATTGAGGTCTAGATTAAATAATCTCAGTACCCACCAACTTTCACCTATCTTGGTTGAACCGGTCTGCGAACAGTACATGTTCCCCACGATGCATCGAGATAGTAATATCTCACCTCGACATTAGAAAGTCAGGTGCACGACTGACGACGACTGTAAAGAGAAACTCTTTCCACGCCTCATATGTTCGCGAAATTCGGTCCTAACATGGTACGGGGAACCTACGTTCGATTTTCTTGCTAACCGACCCTAATTATCCGAAGGCTTTGGTCTTAGGACATTTCAATCGAACTTTAACAATTGAAAAAGAGAAGAAAGCGCGCACGTGGTTTTACTTTTCTTGTGCAAGAAGAGAAGAAGTGCACGTGGTTTGACGGAGTGGAAATTAACGTCGCACATGATTCAGAAACAATTGGACCGTGAGAAGAGTTTTCTACCTCGTGACCAGAGGAGGGGAAAAAAAAAAAAAGGCGGGAGGGCCCCACCTTGAGCACAAAATTTCCCACCAAGCTTAACAATTATATATTATTTCGGACTTTTGGAGATTTTAAGTTTTTACTTCTTGCTAGAAAAATCTTAAGCGATTTCCGACGAAAATAGACCTAGAAATAAGATTAAATTGAAATTTTACTCAAAATTTTTAGAACAAAATTGATAAATTTAAAAATTTTAAAACTAAATTAACATTCATACAATAAGATTAAGATTGATTAGATAATTTCACCTCCCCTTCTCTTATAAGGGGGTGTCCGTGCCTTGGATCTTGTTATTTCTTGAAGATCGTAATTCGGATATTCAAAAATATGTGTGTGTCGGTCCAAGCGATTCACCATTATAGTAATTGGAATTTAAAGTGAATTTTTACTTTAACTCTTTAACGCGAGTACAAAACACCAGAATCGCACGATGGATGTATTACAGATATTCTTGTGGCCTGCCCGAAGATAAATCAGATCGAGGGCCTTATGAATTATCTCCTCCTTATCTTGTTTCAATAAAATACCCTTATGCAAATTTTAGTCTTCTTAAATTTCACGTGTTCGACCAAAAAAAAAAAAAAAAAACCTTTCACGTGTCTAGTTCGCTGAACATAATTAATTAACAAAAAAACATTTAAAGCAAAAGAAAAATTGCCGGTACTACTTAAAATTAGAAACTGATTTCTGTTTATAAACAGAGGAAATGTTTTTTTTCCCCCCAAACATAACAAGTCTTTTAGGGAGCCTATGACAACACTTTTGGAGCAGAATTTCTGCTCCATAAGTGCTTCTAGACCATAAATTCGTTTGGTTACACAATTTTATTTTTCTACTTTTGAAGCTTTTTTTTTTTTTTGCTCTATAAAAAGTTTTGGAGACATTTCAAGAAGTAGAAAAAAAAATCTTCTCTCTAAAAGTAGAAAAAATAATTTGTGGCCAGAAATTGATTTCTACAGCAGAATTGTTTCCATGGGCGCCACAAGACAATTGCCTTTTCGCCTTGTTCGTTCTCAATCTTTCACACAATTTTAGCATGCCACCCAAAAAAAAAAAATCAACTATTTTTCTTGAATTTTCCTCTGTCATGAAATGTTACGCAGAGCAAACACATCAAAATAAGCTCACGTGCGGGGAATCCTGATGTCCAAGAAAAAAAAAAAATCTAAATGCCAAGCCTTCGAAATATATACTTTGGAGGTAAAAAAGGCAACATTAGTGGGAGATTAAATGTAGTTATACTATTTTTGGCATCATCTCCAATTACCTATAAAGCTAACATCCTCTTCTATTTAAAAAGAAAAAGAAAAATATCACCTTAAATTACATCCAAGGCAATTCTCCTATATTATCATTGAAATCTATTTCAATCAGAATATCGTTAAGACGTCGCCAGCTAAAACAGCAACACGAAACACATCCATAATAGAAGGATGTAATCGTAGTGCAAAAAAATAAAATAAAAAATCCCTTTACAAGATTGATCGAGCGTAATAATAACTAGGTTATCAAACCTGATTTCGATTGAATTTAGGCGGAGCTGGCCTCCCTTCACGATAACCTTTAGGAAAAAAAAAAGGGAAGAATAAAGAAAGAAATTGTTGAATTGAGGTGGACCAAATATGATGACAAAGCCATGATAGGAAAGGGCCGGCCATTCACATTGGCCTGTTAACTACTGCACAATTGTCTTTTTTCATACGTGCACATCACATGTTCAATCATCGCAATCAAATAAGAAAGTGGGTGTAGAAGCATTTTTTTTTTAAACAATTGTGACAATATAATAGCAATAATCATTGTTATCCACACGATCATATTATATGTCATGTTTAATTTTTGTTCACCGCCCAATGTTTTTGGTGGACAAGAAGTTGGGACATGATTTTACATCTTTAAATGTTGCTGAAATTTAGTGACACGTGCACCTTTTCAAGGCCAGTCGATCTTTATTGGGTTTGGCACAAAAAAGATTTTGGGCCTTTTGAGCATTCCCCCTCCAATTTTTTTTTATAGTCAATTTTCTGTTCCATTTATTTCGCAAAAAATAAATAATTAAAAAAATACTTTTTAAAAATAATTGCTTATATCACGTAAAAGTCTTAGTCATAAGTATCGCTATAAATGAAAGTTTAAATGAGTTGTTCCAAATTACACACTCGTCAACCAATGTCATGGTTGCAAAAAAAAAAAAAAAATAGATGTCATGGAATATCGTAAGATCGCACGAAGACATACATTAAAAAAACACACACAAAAACTTGTTACAGGTTTCGGGTTTTGGAACTTACCATTTGGAACAAGTTCTTCAACTCTCGAAACCCGATACCTTCCCTACGTCATGCGTATCTGAATTTTTTTATTCTGGAACTATGCTCACCCTTAGTAACGATGGTGAAAAATGAGAAATGACTAATGATTGGAATTTGTTTGGGAATCGAACCAAATAATATTCACAGAATGAGAGACATTAATGTTCAAATATCTTGTGGATTCCAAGATGTTTTTCCTGATGGAATGCTCAGCCCAAAGCACGATTTTGGCCCATAATGTTGGTACTGGCCCATAAGAAAATCGTCCAAATTCCCACTTTTATAAATTGTCGTTTTGGTCTGATGTTTTTTTACCTGCCATTGTGGGCTTATTTGCTTATAGGATAAGAGCACTAGAAGTTCTAACATTAATCATAAAAGTACAGTTAAGTCCTAAAACATACAAAAAAGTACAATAATATCTTAAAACTTGTCAAATTGATTCAATCGAATTTTTCTGTTAACTATGTCCAACTTGACTGACAAAAAATGATGATATGGCTCTTTTTTTTAGTTTTTTTCCCTTTCCTATGTGGTTAAATCATAAAACATAAATATAATTTTTAAAACAGAATTTAGCTCCGATAAAAAAAGGAAATTAGTTAAATTAATTAAAAATAACAAACAATAGAGAAGCCAAGCAACGAGGGCTTGTAGCTCTCATTATCAACACCCTTCCCTTCCCCTCCCCAACCAACACATCACAGGGAAGGGCCGGTGAGGGCGGTGGTTAACCAACGACCCTTGCCTAGACATGACCGAAGGCCGTCAAGACGACTCCCATCAATGGCATCCCGATAAGTTCTAGACAAGGGCTAGCGACCCTAATCGGGGTCTGTCACCGCCGTCGGCTGTCTCACACCATCATTGGCCCTTCTTGGCGATGGTGGGAGCGATGGCGTAAACTAGGCAGCGAGGATCTTATTTTTTTAATTTAGTTATTTTTAAAACATAATTATATTAAAAATCAGATTTAGATCAAAATTTTGTCGTTTTAGCAACTTAGACTAAAGAAAATAAAAAAAAACTTGTTAGCATTTTTCGTAATCTAAAATTGGATGAAATTAAAAGAAAGACTCGATTGAATTAATTTGACAAGTTTTAGAATCTAATTACACTTTTTGCAAGTTTTAAAACTTCATTTTAGTTTGGTGACAAGTTTTAGAACTTTATGTGCACTTATCCAATGCTTTTTATATAAAGATAGGTAGAATGTAATTGACCTTTTTGTTTTAACTGTGTAAGGTATATATTACGTCACTAGTGTTTCATCTTTGAAAAAAATTCAAAAGTGCGGGCAACGTAAAATTTAAATTCGGAAAAAATTAATCCAAGGTCCTAAGTGAACATAGAGTGACAGAATTGCGTAAAGGTTCTGCATCTTTCTCATGAAAATAGCTTACAATTCCAGCCCAATTTTTTTTAAATCTTTTAGGTTTTATTTTTTTTACTAAAAATGAATTACTGCAAATATTTTTCTTAATGATCGTCTATATTGATTGAAATGATTTAAAATAAAAAATATTTTTATTATATACAACAATTAGTATCTAGATATTTGTGTAAACAATGAAAATATTTTTCGTCCATTTATTTTTATAAAGCAATAATTTTTTTGAAAAAAATATTTTTCAAATTACCCATTTTCAACGAAACCCTATTTGTTTAGAGAAAAATGAGTGATATGAAAAATATTCGCCTAAAAATAATTGCTTGTGTTGCTTAAATTAGTTATTCAAAGAAAAAAATAACGGTGGTTATCTCTTTCTATCATGAATGTCTTTTGCGTCACCTAACTCACGACTTCTTAAGGATATCATGATAGAATGAGGCTGATAATTTAGGGAAAATAATTTCCTCTACCCGTTCTCCTAATTTTAAGTATGGGATTTTTTTTTCCTCTAAATGTTTTTTCAGTAACTAATCATTTTCAACAAACTAGACAAGTAAAAGTTAGGAAGACTGGAATTCGCATAAAGCTCTTTATTCAAACGAAATAAGGAGGAGATGATTCATAAGGTAGCCTTGGATCTCAACATGAATGATATTAGGGGTGAGTAGTTTTCGATCCGGTCCGGTCCGGTTCCCTTTAAGAACCGAGGACTTGATCGGACCACTCAACAGCAGTCCAATTGTATGATTCTTGCTTTCCACGCTTTTCAGAAAACAACCATTGAAATATACACAGCATCATTTTGAACCAACTCATATTTGCGTTGGATGGAAAAATTTATTGCGGTAGTGTCAGTGCAGACTGAGTGGAAATAAAAAATTGAGGAGCCAGGTGGACAAGTTCATGCCAAGATTAGGGATGGTATTACTCTACGAACTGAAGTGTGGATAATTGCTCCGTTCTTTGCTTCATTCCTCGCGGTGAGTTCAAGGCCGTTGGAACTGATGAATGTACATTGCATTGACAATTGACAGACACTAATTGCGTAGTTGGCGGAGAGCTAGACAACAACCAAGAGGCTGAGATGAGAAAGAGGGGGCAAGGCTACTGTCGAGTAGAGTAGCCAAATGGGTGAGTCGGGTTGAGTCAAGTTTGGATCGGGTTGAATATGGTCCAATCCATATTGACCCATATTTAATGACTCATATTTGACCCGACCAGTGACCGACCCATACCCGACCCGACCCGTTTTGACCCATATTATCCAAACACAATAATATTTTAAGAAAATTGTGACATTCTGATTTTCAATCGATTTCAGACTCATTAATGAGAAGTAAATCTGAAGACGTATTTCAGTCGTATCTCGTTCGAATTTGATCAATTTGAGTAGGCTGACCATAAGGGAAAGGCTAACGCGAGACAAGGTACGTGGACCTAGGAAACTCGGATAAGAAATGACACTTTGACCATAAGGATTGTCGAGGGGATATTTAGAACCATAACAAGGCCGATCTAAGAACGATTAAGGAATGCCTTACGAGTGTCATACGATTGGAGCGTGGGTGATGACGCTTAACCAACGTATGATTTGCAAACTTTACCTTAATCGGACAGTGACGATCGAGACCATAGGAACTAGTGATAAACCCTCACAATTACATGACAACCAAAGCCGCCACAAATTGACGAGCCCTAAATGTGATACGACTCACAGGGTCGCTATGCGTAAAGTCTGCAAAAGTCGCATGTCGGTTCGGGATAGGCTGAAACCACGTCTGATAGAGAAAACCATCAGAAATGAGTCTTGAAAATTGAAAATGGAGAATCAAGAATTTCAACGTTATATTCGGATTGGTCGTCGCCCCATCGAAGAATATTGAAACGAGAAAAGCGACGTTCCGGACGTCATGAGTAAAATTATCATTTTGCTCCTCAAGCTTAAGCCTTGCCCATGC
The DNA here is from genome assembly GCA_028455895.1 of Rhodomyrtus tomentosa. Taxonomy (NCBI): domain Eukaryota; kingdom Viridiplantae; phylum Streptophyta; class Magnoliopsida; order Myrtales; family Myrtaceae; genus Rhodomyrtus; species Rhodomyrtus tomentosa. The sequence continues at coordinate 32,952,537 of JAPCWY010000009.1, read as the reverse complement.
AAATAAGGAAGGGCATTTTGGTCTTTATCCCTCCCCCAAGGCTGCCGAAAAAGTGAGTGAATATTGGCCATTAGATCAAGCATGAATGACTTGTGGGACAAGTGTCAAAAGATGAACTAAGAAGTGATTATGTCCACTATTGGCCACCTACCATTCAACCATTGACCTTGAGTCTTGAATATAAGACTTTTTCACTTTCTCTCCTCACTCATTGACCGGCCATACACTCCCCTCAAACTCACGATAGCCACTTCTTCTTCCTTCTTCTCTGCGTTGCGGACCAGCTTCTGGGGTTCCCTTCGCCGCCATCGACACCACTTTTCGGCCACCGCCAGGACTCCGGCTGACCACACCCTCCTAGCCTCACCTCTTGCCGACCTCCTCAAACTAGAAGCAAGCCATTTGGACCACTGAGGAGCTCCAGCCAAGCATTTCCTCAGAAGCCGACGAAAATTGACTCAATCTGAGGTAGGCTGAGTTTCAGACTCCTTAGGATATCGAAATGTTGAAATCTTGAGGCTAAATTTTGTGGAGATCTAGGAGACATATATATCTATATGTGGTAAAAAGTTGAGAACGATTTGATGAAGTTTTGAAATCGAATAGGTCTTGTGAACTTTGGACAGAATCTGCGGGTTACCGACCTTGGAAGATCCGGCGACTTTTGACAGGATTTCGGCGACAACTCGACTTCAAACTCACGTTGATACCCTTAAACCCTTAGATAGACATGTTAAGAGGTAGGGTAGTGATTAAATGATGGATTGAGAGTTGATTTAGGGCTGGACAAGCTCGGTTTGCACAGATCTGAGAAGAACCGGTTTGGTCCTGTGCAAGGCCGAACCTATGGAGGCTGATGGCCATTGGTTTAGAGCCTCAAATTGGTGATTAAGGCATGCTAGGATGATGAGGATTATGTTATGGAGGTTGGTGGTTCATGAATTGAGGAATTGGACATGGAAAATTGACGGATTGGTTGGATTTTATTAGGTTGCACGGTGAGATTGATCTTGGACCATTGGAGGCCGAATCCTTGAGGACCAAGAAGAGAATTTTTGTGGTATCAATTTCAAGGTAAGGGAATCCTAAACTCAGGATAGGAAGATTGGACTCAATTGGGCGAATCGGACAAGAGATTGAGTGGATTGTGAGAGATTTTCAAGACGTTTGTTCTTGGTGCGACCCAAGATAGTATATGGGATTAAGGTGTGTTAACGCTTGTGCTTGAATTATTTGTCATGTATGTGTGTCACTTAATTGCCTTGCATGCCATGAGTCCTTGAATGGTGTTTGAATTGCATATGTCGTTATGGATGTGAAACGAATTGAAAATCATGGCATGAGTGTGACATGGCGAGACCCTGAGGCGTATGAGATGTGGGGTGAGGTGGATGATACCCTGAGGCGCTGAAATGCGGGGTGTGGCGCCCTGATGCGATCTAATCTCGGGATTGAGATGGCTACGGTTCTGATGCGATATAATCGCGGGACTGAGATATGAGATGTGTGAACTAGCCTGGAGAATCATTGAAACCTGATGCGTTTACGCGGATTATCAATGACGGTCTGATGCGTTTACGCGGATCGAGCCTGATGCGATCTAATCGCGGGCATGAGACTGAGGCAAGCAGGAAGAGATGGTTGTGGTGAAGTGGCAGGACGAGGTGTGCATGACCATCTGAGTGTGATATGATGTCATAGTTGCATGCCTGTCATCTGTGTGTCGTCATCTTTATTTGTATGTGTCTGTGTGTTTGTGAGTTTGGAATCTTGGGATAGATGACCGTCTGAATGGACGGTTGGCCTAACCTAGGGTTATGACTCTTTTACTGAGATGTGTATCTCACCTCTTTGGGGACCCCTATTTTTACAGATCCTAGGCCTTGATGATGTGACCTATTCAATTTGGAGACCCTAAGGAGATGACCACGTATTTTGATGAATTCCACGACGGTCAGGGGACCATTTACGTGAGAAAGTGTACAGTGGTGTGAATTGACGAGAGTAGTACGAACTGGAAGTCTCATCGGTACGAGACTTGGATTAGGAAAGTTGAGGACGTGTCGACTGGGCCGCCGAAACCCCATGAGGTGTCTTAGGGAGTGATCCCTGATAGGTGCCATCCTGGTAGAGACCAGAAGCAGGCCGAGGGATCGGTAGTCGGTTCTAGGAACAGGCCGGAGAAGACCCCGACGCTGGAGTTTATTGAGAAGGATGAAGTCATTGACCTGGAGGCGACTGAGGAGGATCTCGCAAAGCCGTCACATGAGGAGCGATGGAGGATACTATTGAGGTTCGCTCCGAGACGTTCTCAGAGTATGAGCCGACGGAGGATGCCGAGGATACCGATGACTCCAGCAGCTCGTCTTAGGAGACTCTAGTTGTAGCTTAATCTTTAGTGACGACCCCGACCCTGTTCCTGTCGGATTTTGATGATGGTCCATTTTGTATGCTCACCCTGTCACCTCCTTGTTTATCGGATTTTAGTAGTCTGTACTTGTATGAACAGTCGGTTTTTATGTACGACATTTTTTATGTTATCCAGGTCCCACTTAATTTATATTTTGTACGGATGAGTTGCTTTATTACCGTTTCCGCATACTTGATATATTTGTTGTGTCTCTCATCTTAATTGTGGATCTTGGGATCACGAGAGATATTTGGTTTGCTTATAGGGAGTTACGTGTCTGTGCCCGGGGCGCGGGGTGTGACAAAAATAATATTACTAAAATACTTCTCAGCCTTGGTCCCTGCATTGGCCTTGTCCCTAGCCCCTCTCCCGGCTCCGTACTTGGTCCCCAGCACCGGTCTCGTCCTTAGTCCCCGGTCCCTCCTCGGTCCTAAGTCTCGGCTCCGACCCCGGTCCCGGCTTCTGTTCCGGCCCCGAAACCCTATCCCGGTCCTGGGTCCCGACCCCGGAACCCGATCCCGGGTCTCGACCCTGTCCTTGGCCTCGGTTACGGCCCCCATGCCCAACCCCGGTCTAAAGACCCAGGCCCGGCCTTGGCTCCGACCCCTGCCTCGGAACCCGGCCCCGGCACCAGCCCTGGGCTCGAATCCTGACCCTAGCACCCGCCCCGAGTTCTGGCCCTAGTGCCCGACCCCGACCCCGTCCCCGACCCCGGTCACGATCCCGGCCTCGTCCCCGACTCCGACCCCGACCACGACCCCGGTCCCTATCATGGTCACAGCCACGGCCCTAGTCCCGGTCTCGGGACACAGCCTCGGGACCCAGCCCTGGCCTTGGTCCGGGTCCCCGCTCCGGTCTTGGCCCCGATCTCGATCCCGGCCCCAGCCCCTATCTCGGGATCCGGTCAGGGGCCCCATCCCAGGACTCGGCCTCGGCCTTGGCCCCAGTCTCTATCCCCGGTCTCGAAACCCGGCCCCGACCCCGGCATTCGACCTGGCCTCGGGTCCAAGCCCCAGCAATCGCCTTGAGTCCCGATCCCAATGCCCGACCCAAGTCCCAGCCTCATCCCCAGCCCCGGTCATGGTCCCGACCTTGGTTGCCGTCCTGGTCTCGAGACCCGACCACGTCCCCGGTCACGTTCCTCGCCCCTACTCCTGTTTCGGGACTCGGCGCAGGTCCCGGCCTCTGCCCGGGGCCCGGGACCCCGCCTAGGTCCCTGCCTCGTTCGTGTCACCGGCCTAGATTCCTGGCCCCCGAACTCGGCCCCCAGCACAGTTTTGACCCCGGTCATCGATCCTCGGCCCTCGTCACCAGTTCCGACCCTAGTCGCCGGTTCTCGGCCCCTGTCCCATGACTCAGCTCGAGCCTCGGCCCCAACACTGGTCCAGTTCCCAATCCCAGTCGCTCTCTCCGAACCCGGTCTCGATTGCTGACCTCGGCCCCTGTCTCGAGATTACTCGTAATTGGTGGAAGTATGTTGTTCTAACGGGTCGAAAATATATTTAATATAGGTCGAAAATGGGTCAATATGGATTTAAGTGTGAGTCATTATTAACCCATTTTTAGTGAACCCTTTATAAGCTAATAACCCATATTGCCAGCTCTACTGTCAAGGCTGGCCTTCAACATGAGATTTCTTGAGCTGATGTGGCAGTTCGTTTTGGTAGGAGGATGAAAAAAATAACTAAAATTGATCGGTCTTGTCCTTAACCTCACTGGTTCCATTTTTAAGGATCGAGAACCAAACCACCACCCTATGGAACCAAGAACGACATTGCTGGGCCTAGGCAGTTCTTAATCTGGTTGGTCCGATTTTCTCACCCCTAAATGATATATCTTTGAGCTTGGGAACAAGCAGCTTCCATGAAAATATGTAATATGCCCATCACTCGATTTTTTTTTCGTCCTTGCACAAAGAGAAAATAAAATTTCGAATTTAATGCTACATTTGTTTCACGAAAAATAGCTTCCCAAAAAAAAAATTCTGACATTTGGTTAAAAAAATAAATTAGTCAAGAAAAACACATGGCATTAGCGGAAAAAATACTTTGAAAAATGAGAAAAATAATTTCCTCTTTTCACCTCATTTTTTCTCCATGCACTTCTTTGACCTTAATTTCATTTAATTGTTATTTTTTTTTTCCATTTTCCCCTCTTCGTCGGCTGCTTTCCAACCACGGCATCGGCTGGTGGCGGCTGGGAAATAAGGAGAAACTATGAAAGAAAAAGAAAAAAGAAAATTAAAGCAACACCGATTTCCACTCGGTGCTCAGATCCGGCCCGTTAACTTTCTGTCCGGTCCGATCCGTCATTTACATCGAATGTTCTTCTTCCAATTCTCGCACTCCATTTGTCGAGATGAAGCGCCGGTGAGAAAAAGCTCTGGTCGGGCTTGAACTCCGGGCGGACCACCCAGCTCGCCCCCCATTAAAGTGTCTACGGCTAGCTACTGGTCCAGCTCGGTCCGAGCTCAACTCGATCATCACTTTCACTCCTTTGTACCTGAATCGTCTTCAAGGCGCGGCTTTTGAAACAAGACTTCATATAAATCGTTTTCAAAATCATTCGTTACACTGACCAAGAGACACGACCGGTGTTATTGTACTGCCCCATCGCAAATGGATACATAGGAATGCCACCGGAACAACCATGATGATTCACGGGGACTCGTGGTGATGGGCTAACGGCGGGGGTGAGCTAATGGAAAGAACGTAAAGAAAGATTGGATCTTTTCATCAAGCTAGGATCTGCTCCAATGGCTTGGCCTCGAGCTTGGACTTCTCCATGTCCTTGAGCTGCTGCTGCTCCTTGGCCAGCTTCTTCAGCCGCGCGAGCTCCAGGTCCTTGCTCATCTTCTTCCGGTACATCTCCGCGAACGTCATCGGCTCCGGTAGGATCGCTTCCTCCCCTTCCCTCACCTTCAGTGGGTACACCACGGCTTCCGGGGCTGGGTTCTGGAAAGTCGCTATGGAGAGACGGCTGCAGTTGGAGTTCACCACCGCCTGGTGGTCTGCGTTCTTGAACCTCCCGTTGCTCAGATACTGCGTGCAAGATTCGGTCAGCGGGAGGGCGGTGGCCATGATGTGTTTTTGTGTGTGTGTGTGTAAAGAGGTATGATGTGGTTTACACGCCACATATTCGATAAAAGTCCACTCAGACATCCATTTCTTCTTTTGAGCCTTTTTGGTCTTTCTCTAACAGTGAGATTGATTGGGTTTAGAAAATTTTCATCGGGTATTAGCATTTGGCACAACAGAAGTTTGTGCCGACATTTTTCGTGGAGTCGTCAAATATGGAAGCGCGCCACGTGTTCGATAAAAGTCCTCTGAGTTTGCTTCGTTCGTTCCCCACCCCCCAAGTGGTTTTTGTTCTTACTTTCAGGGGAGAGATGGGCTGGGTTAAATATGAGTTGTATTTGAACCATGATATAGTAAGTTCCAAGACTGATAGATAGGCATATACTCACATGACCATGATCGCCTAGGTTGACCACAAATGCCCCTTCCACGGGCTGGACGGTGATCCAGCTCTTGCCGCCGTCTCTGGTGGCCTGGAGGCCACCCACCTGGTCCTGGAGCAAAAGGGTGATGGTTCCCGGATCGGTGTGGCGCTTGAGTCCGAGTGTGAGGTCGGGCTGTGGGCATTTGGGGTAGTAGTTGACCACCACCTTCTGGTCCATGTCCACACATGCCTTGGTCAGTGCCTCCTTCTCCAATCCCATTGCCTCCGAGAGGACCTCCAAGAGCTTGCAAGCGAGGCCCATGAGCTTCTCACTGTACTGCTCCGTCACCGACCTCCATCCCTCCGGCTTGTCGGGCCATCGGGAGTAGTCTCGGGTTCGAAGCGGGTATGAGAAGTACGTCACGATTTCGCGCCAGTCCTGGACAGCTTCACCCTGGCCACGAGTCATTCCAGTTATGATTGAGTTCACTAGATGGGGTAAAAACCGGTGATTTGGTGTGGTTCATCACATAAATGACTTGAATTTCCGTTATCGTAGTGAATAATCCATATCAATGAAAACAGAAATTTCTCCTCCACCATTCTACAGTGGAAATGCACAGGTGATTGGTAGTAAAACATGGGTTATAAACAACAGTTACTTCCCTATTTTTGATCACTCCATTATGAAATTGAAGGCAAATTATAGTCTCCGAAGTGAAACATGAGGTGGCTCATATCACTCCATAATAAATGAAATTTAAAGTAAATTATAGTCTGTAAGGTGAAAGCCGATTCAGTAATTTCATGTATCATGGGCTCATATCACAGTGGTAAAGTCTAGAAGAGCAACATGAGATTATATACCATTTTGGAGTGAGAGGACTAAATTAAAGAAACAAGGGTAATTACTTGGAGATGGCTCGACACAATGAACCCTCCTTTCTTCCCACCGGACATGTCGAACCGGAGCTTCTCCTCCGAGGGCAACGCGAAGAACTCGCGGGCGAGCCGGGTCATGTCGGCGATGAGCCCGGCGTCGACGCCGTGGTCGACCACCTGGAAGACACCCCAGTCCTCACACGCCTCCACGATCTTCCTGCAAATCTCCTCCCGGCGGCCGCCCACCTCGTCGATCCCCGCCAGGGATATCACGGGGATCACGTCGCTGAACTGGTTGTAGGCCACCGTGGGGCGCTCGTCCTCGTCGCGGACGAACTTGGACTGGAGGGTCTTCTCCCCCGCCAGCGCCGTGAGCGTCTTCGCCATCTCGGGGCAGGTCCCTTAACTGATCAAGCGCGTTGCGAAGCTTGTGAATTTTTCGTGTGTGTGGAGACTGTGGAGTATCGGTGTTGGGGTGATTGGAGGGTGGGGGTTTATAAGATGGTGGATGAGGTAAAGCGCGTGAAGCGGGGGGTGACAGCTCCACCTACCCGCAGCGTGCGCTCGTGCCTCTCGTCCCAACTACCCGATCCCAAGGTGCTCGAATGAACTTGTGGACCTCCTTCGGGAAGCGTAGATGGGAATACCATTCATTTAATCTCATTCGGTGCACAATAAGAACTACTTGGGCGACGTGTACTATTGGCCTGCGCCTCCCTATATTTTTTTTGGTCGAACAAGGATAATTTTATTTGCTAATTATGAGTTTGCAATACAGAAACGTAAGACTGGGCACATAGTAAATTCCAAAGTAGTTCGGGGGGAGAGGTAAGCCAATCTTTGGGCCAAACATTTGTTACGTTGAGCCTTCGCCAATCAGTCTGCAGCTCTATTTGCTTGTCGACTACAATACTCCAAAGAAAGATCTGCAAAGCCCAGCAACTTTGCCTTAGCCTCAGTGATAAATTGATGCGCTTTCCATGTAAAGTGATTTGCTCCCTTCAAAGTCTGAACCAAGTTTAGATTGTCTGACTCCAAGTAGAATTTTTGTCCTCTTCGTGCAACAAAGAAGTCAAGGGTTTCAACTATTGCTCTTGCCTCCATGAGCTCTGTCGAAATAACTATGACAGATTTGGCGAAACCATCCACTAGGCGACCGTGATCATCTCCACAAATGCAGCTGATGGCCCCTCTCGTACGAGTCGTCCGTGTAAGAGCCATCGATGTTTACTTTGAGAGATCCCTTCATCAGACAGCGCCAAAATTGAGGAAAGCCTTCAACACCCAAGTCTTGTGTTTTCTCAGGTTTATTCCACCTACTAACATTCTGGTACAACGCCAAGGCGGAATTCACCAGATATCTTGGATCCGTTCGCTAACATGGCGTTGTTTCTGGATTTCCAGATTTGCCAGAGCACTACCACAAGGAAACCAAAACTTGCTTGAGGGATCAGAAAAGTTCAGTAGCCATTCTTCAATTCTTGTCAATCCTTGTCTATTGATCTTGATTTGCAGGGGTTTGATCTGACCAAATTGCTTTCGTCCAAGGGCAGAGGAGAAATAGATGCTCAAGAATTCACAGGTATTCTCCTCGGTGATCTTTCTCTTGTAAAGGTTAACTTTGGTAGGCAAAGCATTTTGGCAAAGACCCCAGATAAAAAGACTTAATCTTGGGGGAAGTGTTAGCGTGCCAAATTTTAATCCATAACTGCCGCGGAATCTGGTATGATGTCGAAGTCGGAATCTGACTCTTTTTCTCATACTCTACTCTGCATTGATTATAGCAGCTCTTAACTGTGTACCGTACTCTCTAGATGTTCAGTTGGACCAAACCAACTTATCTTCAACCAGAAAAGATCCCAATAGGATTGAAATCATCTCCCCTATTACCAGGGCCGCTCTCGCCCACCGAGTGCTTGCTAAGTACGCACATGACAACATTTCTACTTCAAAAATCAACTTTTGGTTTTTACTCGGAAGCAAAAGTTGATTTTTTTTTCTATTTTTGCTCCATAAGTTGATATCTAATTATGGAAATTTGTTTGGTAACTGTTGAAAATTTATATTTTATTTCTAAACTTTTAATTTTTTTAAAAAATATTTTTTCTTATTGAAAAATACTATTGACTCTCTAAATATATATATATATATATATATATATATATTTTACTCTGATAGCCTGAGATGGTGAATCAGTGGCGACAGAAGGTGGCGGTGGTCAACGGTTGGCAGCGGCAAGTGGGTCAATGGTTGATGGTCGGCCGAGGGAGGGGGGGTGGAGGTCGGCGCTGATTGGACACGAGGGGCGGTTAGTGGCGACCCATGGTGATTGGTGGTGGTCTTGGGCGGTGACCAGTGATGGGTGGCGGCGGAGGTCGGCGGGTGTGGTTGAAATAGGGTGATGGCGTAATGCAAAGAGAGCAAGACGGGAATCACTTATTGAGTTGAGAAGCAATTTTTTGTTTTAAACTTTTTCATATGGGGGAAAACTACTTTAGAATTGTTATCAGGCGCTCCCTAGTTACCTTGGTTTTCATGTCGATATTGGAAGGAGTTGATATTTGGCGAACCGGCGAGGTGGTGCTTTCAATACTACAAATTGGTAAATCCATTAATCTCATCTCAGCTTAGTTGGCAAAAATCTCTTCCTCGATCATTGGAATTGAATCCCCTTCCCTTCTTGCTGTGATTATGGACGAGTTCTCCTGGTTATGGTGAGCGCTTCGACATCCACCAGGCCACAATGAATAATGCTCCTCCTTCATATTCGAGATTGTCGATTTGTAATTTCTGATAATTGTTCTCGATAGTGAAGAAAATTGTGCAGGAAATCATAAATATATTTCGTCAATTCAGTTATAAACCTTTTTAATTATGCCAATTGAGTTCTATATATTTTCACGTTTTGGCCGACCGATCGAGTACATTCAGTTAATTTCAGCTAGAAATCGATGATGTAGACATCTACTGATCTACATGGCACGGGCATGATCATGGGAGAAATTTCCACTAACATTTGAGTATTTCTTTATTCTTTTTTTTCCTTTTAGTCTTTTTTTTCTTTACTTTTTCCTTATTATGGTCGCTGGCCCCCGTTGGCCATGGGCCTTGCCACATAGAACGGTTTGGCATTTGCGTCAGCGATTTTTGATTAAATGGCTCAATTGAAAAAACGTGAAAAAAAAATTTAAGAATTAATTAGCATAATTAAGATATTTAGAATCGAATTAACAAGATTGCAGCAAACTTAGGATTTTATGAAATTTTTCTCTCGCTAGTGGATTCAACATCATCGTTTTGACTGCGCGAGAAAGTAGATGTCCTAATGTGTTGCCACGGAACAAAAGCCACGAACTACCCAGAATCCAAAGATGCTGTTCGGAGCAAACCCACAAAACCGTCCTAAGAGAAGGAATTTGCCATGCGTTTGACTTCACGACACACGCGACACGTAGTCGGATCAGCGAAGCACGTGAGATTGATTGGGCGGCGCGTGCACGAGCGCTGCAGCGAAGAGCGCACGCGGACGTCCACCGATTCATCTTCCCTTCAAAACGTGCGGGGATCGTCCAACAGGACGCTTTGCCGATCGCAGGGGTCCCGTCACGGGTTAGATCGTCCTCCGAATCGATTGCTCAAGACAATCTCTTTTTTCCTAACTGAGGAAGAAAAAAATACAAGAAAAACATTCAGGATCTCGACAAAAAAAGTGGGAATTAACATTAATTTAATCGAGAAGGACCAACGGTGTCGGATCTGGATTTACTACCATAAAGAATTTAATACCATGATTTATTTAGATCGTCCAACTCAAAATAAACGGTCCAGATCAATTTACGTCATTTCCTACTAAAAAACTATAAATTGATCTGAACCGTCCATTTTGAATTGGACGGCCCAAATTCAATGCCACTTCTGCACTTATGGTACCAAATCCTTTTCCGACGGTGTCACGCCCTCCAAATTCACGCTGAGATATTGGTATGTGGCCAAAGATGAAGGAACTTTCATAGGGTCGAAAGAACTATGAGGGAAGATAAGGAAAAAATTTGCCTCCTTGTTTCTGGTTGCCGAACATAAACAAAAAGTCTTTCAACATATTGTATTGATTTCGATTCAGTCATAAATATTTTAATGGGATTAATTTAGTCTTAAACATTTTATACTTGTGTCTATTCAGTTAATCTGGCCAATTTTAATCGAAAAATTACTGGTTATACTACATGGCATAACCGACGACGGCTTGAATCAATTTTGCAGATTTTTAATATTTTTTTATTTTTAATTTTCTTCTCGTTTTTTTTTCCCATTTTGGTCGTTAAGGGCCACCAAGCTCTCACAGGAGGCTGCGAGGGCTTGAACCCTCGCAACCTAATCAATGGTGTCCCTTGTGGTATTTGGTGATGGCTTAGCATCCCAAGGCCATCGTCGAACAAAATGAAAAGAAAAGATCGTAAAAAATATGTAAAAATTATTTTAAAAAAATGGTTGTAACACGTAGAATAGTCACTGTCCACGCGTTTAACAATTTTCGGGGCACACTTTATTACTGAGCTAATAGCCCGTCGTGCGGGCCTCCTGCTGGGGTCCGCTATGTCAAAACTAGCATTCTCAATACCAAAGAGTCAGGCGGAAAAGGGGAGAACTCCTATCTATTATCTGGATATACCAAGAAATATGTACCGTCTACTAGCCCTGCCTTCGGCATCCACTCCTTATGGTCAAGGTAACGATTTCGGGCAATTTGCCTCTGCCATTCTATGAGTCTCTTCCTTTTTGCGTATGACTTCAAACATTGGACTCATGTTTCAATTAAGTGGGGTCATGGAAAGTTCAACAAGCTCTTTCTTTGAAAAGAAAAGATGGTTCCATGGATCGGGTTTTCATTTTAGAAGCTGCTAGAATGCATGTTAAGTCAGTCAAGAGGGGTCTTAGATTTTAACAATTTTCGATCAACATTCGCTAAATGAACCAAATTGACATAAATAAAAAAGATTTAAAATTAAATTGGTTCAATTGAAAGGTCTAGGACTAAATTGATATCAATGCAACGCGTATATAACTTTTTTTTGTACTTTTCTCGATGGATATCATGCACTCTCCGATTGATTGGGCGGGCAAGGGTTCGTATCGTAACATTTATGTTCCCGAAAAAAATTCCTTTTATTTAATATTTTTTATTTATATTTTCTGGATGAGTTTCTGAACAGAAGAATGCGTTTAGTAATGGCACAAAATGTATATTCTCATAATAAAAAGGGAATATTAATGTCTTTCACATGATCCTAAAAAATTACATACCGAATGTGTTGATTTGTGACGATGAGTAGTGACTAGCGGTGGCGAATGGTGACCGGAAGCGGCGGTGCTGATCGGCAATCATCGAGGATGGTGGAATCATGGTCGTAAAGACGAGCGGTAAGTTGCATTGAGTTTGTTTTTCTAAAAGTGATATTTTTTTCTTTTTTTGTTCTAAAAAAAAAGGATACGCTATTTTTCTTTGATTCTATTCCCTGGCTATTGATATGTTCTCGAAAACAAAAATAGAAAAAATCAATTGACATACATAAATGGATTTCTATTCTTTAAGAAGAGAAAAATAGAGAACCAGAAACGTTACCAAACACGATCTCTGCTTATCAATTTAGCTAAGCACCAAGTCCACAGTTTGAGAATGGGCCGCATGTGTTGGAGAGAGCCCTAGTGGTAGGGAAAATTTAGGGGTGTGCAATCGGATCGAGTTGACTCGTAACCTGGATCGGCCCACCCGAAAAACAGGGTCGAGAACTGGTTCCAACTCAAACTGGTCCGAGTACTAGTTCTAAATTTTGAGAACCGGTTTAAATCAGTTCGATTTTCGATTCTAGGTGTAGGCTCATCCAAATCGATTTTTAGAACTAGCTTTTAGTTGCTATTAAAAAAAAAAAAGAAACCCTAAGTCTTGGCACCCTAGTGAGTCGCTGCCATTGTTGCTATGCTCATTGCTCACAGCCCCTCCGCTCCTCACCTCCTCTCATTTAATTTTTATTTGTTAGATTGTTCCTTTCTGTGGATTGTAATTTTTATTATTCATTTTATCGATGCTCATATTATTTTGATAAAAAAAGAAAAAGAAAAATAGATTTTTGGGTAGACCTTGGAAACGGATCGAAAAATAGAATCGGTTTCAAAACAAGTTTCAAGACAAACAGAGTCGGTTCTCTATTCCAAAAACTAGGAACCGGTTATAACAAGGTCGGTTTTATGGTCTAGGTCTGGAGTCGGCCCACCAGATTCACCCCTAAGGGGAATACGTTAACCTAAATATGCTTATACTAATTTAATCTAATTAAGAATCATCCAGTCATAAATTGTTTGCTTTGCTATAACATCTTTGGAAGTCCATCCGCATGTTTCGGCCCTCATCATACAAAGATCCTTATCATACAAGAAATGTCTCGTCTGCATCGAGGTGGACATTTGCTGACCGATCTTATACAGCTAAAAAGGAAAAATTATCCAAAAAATCACAACTCTATTGTACGATGGCCAATTTACTCCCGAATCTTTTAATTGTAATCATCGATGGCGAGCCCAATCTCAGGCAATAGACACCCACACCTGGGTGGGCGAGGGTTGCCCTCATTTAGCCTAGTGCGAGGGCATCCCTCGCCAAATCCAGCAGTAGCAGCCCTCGCCCTTACTCAAGAACGACAGTGAGGCTCAAAGATGACCGGTGGAGGAAAAAAAAGAAAAGAAAAGACAAGAAAAGGTAAAAGAAAAAAGTGAGATTTTTTTTAAATTTCCGATAAATAAATAAAAAAAGTGGCTGGAAGAATTAAGTTGGCAAATCATTAAAAGATTTAAAACTAAATTGAAAAATAATCAAAAGTCTAGAATTAAAATGACAAATTGTCAAAATATTTAAGATTGAATTGGTCGTCGTACAAGAAGTGCACGATTTTTTTTTTTTTTTTTGACAATTTATCCTGAATGGAATGACCGTCTGCATCCCACGCCTATATAGACCGTTTCTAGAAGGTCTATAAATCATCTATTTAGTAGACGGGTGGGCTTGAAGTGAACGGATGGGGTGGGCTGTGCCGTGTGGATTCAATTGAAACGTAAGTAGAAAACGTGGAGAGGGAGGGAGACGGAGAAAGAGAAGGGTTGCTTAGGTTTACTGAAGAAAACAAGAAAAGTCAAGCACCAATTCCAGTTCCAGCCTCCAGGGGTGATGCAGAAAACCCAAATTTCTTCAGATCACGTGCCGGGCCACCTACCGGTCCACCACCACCACCCACCCATCCACCCGCCCCCGCCCCCGCCCCCGCCTACCAACCGCCGCATATGCACCTCTTCCGATTCTAAGTGGGCCTGTGCTTGAGCCCCGTGGATACCTAAAGCCCGATTTGCAATGTGCATGACTCAGTTGTTCCATAAGATTGAGTTGAAATTGGTGGCCTGGATGGTGGAACAGTAGATCCAAGTTATTTGAGACATTGATCCGACCGCAGGGCTTGCCTTGAATTCGTGTTTACGCTGTCACGCCAAGGTAATATAGACAAGCCCGGGTCAAAATCTACCGTCGGTAGTCAATAAATCCTGTGTTTGCTTAGTGATATAATCCTGTATTCGATCGTATTATAGAGGGATGCCGTGATGATTTGCGTCAATTGACCTGCCGCCTCTATGTATCTTGGATCCAAATTTTTACCTTGGGAGAAACAATTTCTCTTAGGAGTGAGCAATGGGCATGACTTCAGGAGGTAGAACAGAGCCGGATAAGAACTAAATCGATAGAAACATAGTAGATTTTAAATTTCAGGGTATGCAAGGCAAGTTTCAGATATCGAAAATTAAAAAAACTGGTTTCGACTAGTAGGCTTCAAATTCTGGAGGTGGAGCATGAAACTTGAAATGGGGGACAAGTCTTTGTAATCATTTCTGCGGAATTTCATAACGTTGTGAGTGTGCAATTTGGAACCATTAGTCTGATTGTTCAATTTCCTGCGATCTCCATGACTGAGAGTTTTACTTTGTTAATGTTTCATATTCTTCGCGTATCTACTTATGAATTGTGATCGATGAACTGTGGCAGCAGATGGTGGTCATTGGAGGCGATAAATTCATCGTTCAATTAAAAATGCACGTGAAACTTGAGGAGGCCCTAGAATTGATTTTGAAATCGGTGGCAAGGTAGGCTTCGGGTTTCAAAAGAATGGAGAACCGATTTCGACGGATAGATTTCAAAATTCCATCTGAAATCTAAAAAGAATCCGAAATGGCTCGTCCCTAATTAATTTCTCTGGCTATGGGAGGTCATTTCGAGGTCCAAGATGCAGGGGACGTCAGGAAATTCGGAAGTAAAAAAAAGTGAAGAGATGCGCTGATGTTGCGTTCTCTTTCTTCCTGGCTTCGAGATGGTAAACAAACAAGCAAAAGATACTCTCCCATTCCCAGGACAGCCTCTTGGTTTTCATCACATCCTCTCAGATTAATCATTCTTGCGCCGTCTCTTTTTGAAACTTACGAGTTACGATTGACAAAAAAAGTATAATAACACACACACACACACACACACAAAACGTTTGAGGCTTGTAATTCCTGTAAAATGAATTGATAAATCTATAAAGTTGGTAAGTAAGGCAATTTAAAAGCATTGACTAAGTAGCAAATATGTAAAATTCAAGAAAAACAAATAAACGTTTGTACAAAAGTCGAACAAGAACTGATAACTTGAAATTAGCTTGTATATAATCGACAAAAAAGATTGTAAATCATGCCGAGAAAAGTTGATAATTTTCATAATATAGTCAGTAAAGTTACGCCATTCGTAAGAAAGATAAGCAAAAGTTGGTAAACCATAAAATAAGCTTTTTTTTTTTAAAAACTAGTTATAAGAGAAGTTGACATTAACAAAATAAATAATCATCGGTAAATAACTCGAATAAGTATTGGCGAGCGAGATGGTAATGCAACGAGAGAAAAGTTGGTAATCACTGTAATTAAGATTGGTAGTTCTAAAAGGAGTTAGTAAATTAAAAGCTGGGAAGTGATGCGATAATAGTGATAACTCAATTGAAATTTGGTGAATTAGATAAAAATAAATGTTGGTTAGAAAATCTAATGATGGTTGTTAACCCAAATTTAGTTGGTAACTTAATTAGAAAAAAGTGATAATGAACTAAAATAAAGGTTGATAATGTCATACTATGGTTCGTAAATCTAAGGTGCCAGAAAGGTAAATAAAAGTTTGTAAAAGCAAAGAAGTTTGTTTTATTATATATATAAGACAAGTTAGTAATTTAAATGAGTCAAGTTAATGTCAATGATTAACTCCTACAAGTATTGGTAATTATAAGATTTGGTAATTTAAATGTCGGTGATTTCTACAAATAGTCGGTAAATACAATAAGTTGGTAGACAAATTAAACAAAAGTTGATAATTCAATAGGAAAGACGGCATTCGTTTACTAATGTTGGCAAGTAATTTAAATGACATTTAGTAACCCAAACCTAATTGCTTTAATAAGAAAAGCTGGTAAGTCATTCAAATAAATATTGAA
Source organism: Rhodomyrtus tomentosa (assembly GCA_028455895.1). Classification (NCBI taxonomy): domain Eukaryota; kingdom Viridiplantae; phylum Streptophyta; class Magnoliopsida; order Myrtales; family Myrtaceae; genus Rhodomyrtus; species Rhodomyrtus tomentosa. Next base: position 32,936,256 of record JAPCWY010000009.1, on the reverse strand, counting down.
AATTAGATCCTAGAGTTGGTAGATATAAAGTGTTAGTACGAAAGCCAAAAAACAATTAGTAAAAAAAATTAAAGAGTCCGACTACGACGGTACTGTCGTTATTTCTAAATCTATGATTTTCTAATTAATGATTAATTTATATAAAATACATGATAAAGATATGTGGGATCTGCGATTAGAAATAACTGACATTATTGTTAGACCGTGAATCAAGTATTTCTTTTTTCGTAAGCAATCAGAATAGTTTGCAATGGATAGCTAGGTAAGAACCTTTTACAATGAAACAAAGGCAAAGACGATGATGCAATGTCTTGCCTCATCTTGTTACCCCAAAAGGACATTACGTCCTGGAATCCTCCAAAGGCCATCCCCAGATCTTCTTGGATCCATCAAACCTACCCCTCCCTCTCTCTTTCTCTCTAAAAAAGACAAAGAGGGTCGTCGTGGGTGTGCGATCAGCAATCGGAAAACCGTCCAAGCTAATTGAAAAGGAAAGCATCCCTAGCAAAATCTTGCTGATGCCGACCTTCACGACCAAGAGAAACCTGTTTCTTCTCCTTCTCCTTCTCCTTCTCCTCCTCCTTTCTCTTCCTAGAGAGAGAAGAAACTTTAAAGAACGAAGGACAGACAATAAGAAGAACAAGAACAAGAACAAGAAGAAGACGAAGCGAGACTTTCAGGGTCTGTTCAATGTCTGTTCACATCTCCATCTTTGCTCAACCAATGTCTCGTGCTGTCCATGTGTCTTGATTTCTTCGAGAGCCGGAAGCGTCTGGGGCAAACGATGTCCGTTCGAACATGACATGCGTGGGAGGAATCTTTCCCATGTGAAAGAGTCCAAGGAGGGGTTCGAATTTGGAGTTGGGACCTCCCTCTCTGCAGAAGCAATTTTGCGTTCAGCACTTGGAATCTGGACGAACGCGGAACAGGGAAAGGGTGCCAAGGGGCAAAGCCAAACTCAGCGCACACGGAGGGCTTAGAAGGGGGTGTCTTGTTGTGGACATTGGGATGCATTGCTTTCGTAATTTGAGAGAAGCGTGCGATCCGAAATTGTGCAATGGATTCGTGGTTCATTCGTGTAGGCGCACAAATGATTTCGCACGTGCGCATCCCGCACTGCGAGCCAATTTATTTGACCGCTTAGTTAATTCAGTTTGGACTCATGCAATGTTGTTCACAAACTGTCTAGATACCGTTTAGATATACGAGCAGGGCGCAGGTCTAGTAACTTTGTTTGGCATTCAAGAGTGAGTGACGCTTTGAAAAGTCTTGCACACTTTGGATTATTTGATCAGGTAAATCTCACATATGGGTATTTATATAACAAGAATGCTTGTTAAGTTGGAGCCCAGAATTACTCAATTTTTTTTTCTTTTTAGGATAATTGCATTAGAAATTCTCATATTGATCGTAAAAAGTGTGATCAAATTTTAAAAATTAAAAGACTTTTGGTCGAGTATATCATGTAATCCGGTATATATCTTAGGAGAATGCATGATAAGTTGGATGATATCGAATTACTCAATTTTTAAAACTTTCAAGCAGTGTAACCAAGTTGTGCATTAACATTAGGGCTTGGTAAGTACCCAAGTAAGAAACTCATAAATTTTAAAGGCACTGACTTCTAGTGTTATGTGCTAGCAATGATCGAAAAAGTGGATCATTAGGCAATCGCTCGGATCTTCCCCTAACCCAACTTGGGAACATTTTACATTTTTAAGGCACTTGGCTTTTAAAGTTATAATTTAATGACTTACGAGGCTTGTAAGATATTCCATGAGTTTGAGTATTTAGTGTCCTGGCCTAGTACCCTAGGATTATATTGAAGGAATAAAAAGTGTATTAGTAGGACTTTACTAGCACAAGAGTTTTTGAGTGACTGTGAGAATAACAATATGTTGCGAGCCACGAAATTTTAAAAGAGCGGACCCCACAACAGATTTCTTAGCATAAGAGTTATTCCAAGATTATTATATAATCAATTCCCCTATCGGAATATGCTTATGTGACATCAGTACCTTTTTCACCGTGATATTAATAAAGGAGCAGAGCTAGCATAACCGCAGTGTTATACTCAAATTGGAAGGATGAACTTCTGACCACAACTCTTAGATAATGCAATGGGCAAAAGGTAAATTGAAAAGGGGAAATTTTTGTTTTATTTTTTAAAAGGCAACCAGATTAGAAAAGTAGTTGGATTATAAATAAGGAAGCCGCTAACTTGACAATGTGATAATACTATCAGTTATTTCTGACTACATGATCTCCCAATCAATTAGTATTTTATGCAAAACAGGCGGTGATGATGTGTGGATTTATAGTTGAGATTGTATTGTTCCTATTAGTACTGTTAGGAAATCATTTCTCTATAAATAAATCTAAGCGAATGATATTCAAATAATAGGTAAGCCATGAAGGATTCATCAGCAACTTTTAAAATAGTGGACATTGTTCTCCGATCAAAAAGACTAAAATTTGGTGGACATTTCTCCAAAATAAAATGAAAAGATTAAGAAGTCAAAAAAGCAGTAAAACAAATATCTAGTATAAATTTCGGACCGTCTTAGGGATTTTGTAATTGATTTAGCACGTACAGAATTCAATTGATTTTTTCTCTCCCCAAACTCTAACCTATCCTAAGATTGATCTCATAAATCTTTTAGGCTCTGGCACATCTTGATCATTGATGAGATTCAAACCAACATTCACGTTTTGATCTTTCCTTTATATGATATGTTATTATGCATAATCGATATCACTTGTCTTGGTCTTAAGTCACTGTAGAGTCCTTCTAGAGCCACTTGATTTGAGCAAAAAAGAACGAAGAGTAATTTGAATGCACAAAGATCACATTATATGTCTCCAGTCGATATTTAAAGTGTTTTTTTTTTCATCTTTGAAACTTAATTAGATATTTCTCTGCTTATGATCATCACAATGTTTGGTATTTATTTGATTTAGAATGACATGTTGCATTATGTTGTTTTTTTCTTTCTTCATATGTAAGGAAGAAACCCGAAGAGCTTGAGCATAAGGAGTGAGTAAGACCTACCTAACAAGACTCTTCTTAACTTTATAAACGCCAAATTACCAATCTTTTCTTTCATGATGTTCGGAACGTATTGCCTTCGCTTCTAGGGAACTTAGCAAATCCCAAAATTTTAAAAATACAAACAATCAATTTATGACATTATTTTGGAAAATAATTAGAAGCAGAACTCCATCGGTGAGCTAAACTAAATACATCAAATGCACAATTAGTGGGACTTCATAGATAATACGAACTAATTTCTGATACATTGCGAAGACTGTCAAGTAAATCATCCAAGGACTCTTTATTGAAAGTACATAGTCGCAATTATACCTAATTTTACTACGTTTTTCTTTTCTTTTTTTTAGCTCTTCGCAATTTGGCCCCTAGGTTCTCAATGTATGTAGTCACATTTCGGGGCACTGTTCTAACTTTCATTCACTAAATATATGTCCCTTGGATTAGTTCCTAACTTGCTATGAATATCAAAATTGATTTGTTGCTTTAGAGCTGCTCTTGTAAGGAAAATTAACAAACTAGCGGTAGGTATTGGGTCATTAGCAAATCGTGTTCCGACACACATGAGCTCTCTCGTGTTTTAACGTTGCCATCATTAGATTCTTCCCGTAATCCGACGCAGTTAATCCGATGATTATGGAAGAATGTCCCCACCCCACCCCCCCGGCATAAAATCACTAGCGTTAACTTCTTTGGGCGACACATGTCGAGCAGACAAGCTTTCCCAACCAGAAACAAAGGAAAGAGAGGGATCAGAAGCAACTGTACCGAACGACATTAACTAAACACCAGAAGAAGAAGAAGAAGAAAGAACGTCGCAGCAAGAGCCATAATTAACGTAGGTGGTGAATGATTAGCACATGTACCAGTGGCTATATCTATATCTATAGCTATAATATAAGCATTAGGGTTATGAAAATCATAAGAAAAAGGTGAGAGAGAATCCCCAATTTTCCCTTCTTTCTCTCCTGGTTTGTTTAAATGGGGCCGGGCGATCGGCCGGCGTAGGAGTTGAGGCTAAGCTCGAGGGAAGTGCGAGAGGTGCTCATCACGACGTCGTCGTACCAGTAGCCCTGACGGTGGATGTGGTGATGGTAATGATCCGAGTTAGGCTTGATGTTGCACAAGGTATTGTCCATGTTCAGTTGGTTCAAGTGGTCGTTGCCGTGCATAGGGAACAAAGGTAGGGTTTCGAGCTCCGGAGCTTCTTCATCACCTTCTTCTTCTTCTTCTTCTTCTCCCCCTCCTTCTTCGTCTTCCTCCTGTCGGTTTTCGAGAAAAGGGTGGCTCTTCCTTGCGCATGGCGGGGAAGCATATGCGTCCACCGCGATCCAACCAAGGTTGGGGCCAACATAACCTCCCCCGCCGGCTGCTGATATAGAGCAATCCTGCTTGGAACGGGGAACAAGAAATGAGAAAGTTGCTATTGCGCAAAGACAATATCTACTACTATCGCATCGATGCTTGCTTGGTGAACAAAATTCTACCAAATCGATCGAGTAATGCTTCTTTACTTACCCTAAAATTCTTCTCCATTGTCATAGAACCATACCCATAGCTGCCACCCATCTGCCCAACGGCCATTGCTCCAGCTGCAGCAGCGGAAGAAGAACAAAGCCCTGGCAAAGCTCGAAGATTTAAAGCCATTAGCGACATGAAAATGAAGAAAGAGATACAGGACCGAAAGAATAACGATGATCCAGCAAAAAGAAAGGAGCCAAGCGTTTTAGTACCCACTATGTGAATACTCATAAAAAGGATAAACTTTACATATCAGACTCCGATAAAAGACCAAACTTTAGTCCAAGAAAATGACAGAACAGGGAACGATGAGGAGGGAAGATAGACGCATACCAGTAGGAGTGAGGTTAGAGTTCTTGTTGTGCGGCACAAAGGGGTCTTCAGGAGGAGGCAGTTTGCCGCCCCAACTGCCGCTTCCGCGACCGCCGCATCTCGTCTTGGTGTTGACCGCGGAGGCCGTAGGAGGCGGAGGAGGAGGAGGGACGGCGCCATTGATATTAGAATTTGGGTCGGGGGAGAAGAAGCGCTTCTTCTGGCGCTCGCGGGCCTTGTGGTTCTGGAACCAGTAGAAGACGTTCTTGCCCTCGATCTTGCCGTACTGGCGGAGGCGGGCGGAGATCCTCTGGATCTGGTCGGCGGTGGGGGACCGCACGCCGTAGTTGTAGTAGAGGTCCTTGAGGATCCTTATCTGGTCCGTCGTCGGTGTCCACCTCGTACTGCTTTGCCTGCAAACGTAACTGCTGCTGCTGCTGCTCGTGCCTCCTCCTTTCCCACTGCTGCTATTGCCGTTGCCGTTCATGTCTTCTTGGTTTTGAAGCTGCTGCAGCTGCTGTTGTTGGGGTTCCATGGTGGGTAGGTGAGGGTAGTACATGAAGAGGATGGGTTATGCCTTATAATGGAGGGCGAAGAAAGCACATGGAGGGAGAGAGAGAGAGAGAGAGAGAGAGAGAAGAGACAGAGGATATCAGAGAGATATCTGGGAGAGAAGGACTGAAGTTGACAGAGATCTCAGAGATTTTTCATAAAAGGGGAAGGGACAAAAGAGTGGATGATGGAAAGGGAGGGCATCAAAGGTGGGGGTGATTGCTTGGATCGAAAGGCGTGACGAGGTATACATCTCAGTCTTTCCCCAGTCACTCCAGTCCTCTCACGGACACACACAAGCAGATCACAGATCAGAAGAGAGATTTTTAGGCATGGAAAGAGGGATAAATATGGTGGGGGAGAAGGAAGGAAGAAAGAGAAGGATGAATGAATGAATGAGTGGCAACTTTGCAATGATTCGGTGGGTTTTCTTCTCCTTTCAGAGAGAGAGAGAGAGAGAGAGAGAGAGAGAGAGAGAGTGTGTTTGTGAAAAGGTTCTTTCTTGTGAATAGGATCAGACCATATACACATGCCCTACTAGTGATCGTCTCCTATTTTTCCTTTCCAACCCTAGTACCGGAAAGAGCCGGAAACCAGAAAGATATTCTTGTACTTAAGCTTATGTTATGGCCCCCACTGCCCCTCAAGGGCACAACTGTAAAAATGGAGACTTTTGGGGGATAAAGAAGGGGGAGATTGTTGCCTATTAGCTCTTTTACTTGGTTGGTCCCTCCCATTCCGGCGAAATGATCTTCCATTACTCAGCTAGTGTTTTGGGCTATCCACTCCTCTTCACCTTCCTTTTCGTTAGACCCTCCCATCTCTCTCAAGGAAATTCGCCATCCGACTTTCGGTAATGTGTAAGGGAAACAGACATCAATCTAGTTTCGAAACACCCCCCACACGAACACACACCCACGCACATGGATACAAATTTTCCGCCAAGAGAACCGGAAAGTGACGGGAAAATGGTCATGTAGCTCCAATTCAAGGCTCGAGATTGAAGAACTCTTTAACATAATGATGTTTTTTCGAGCGATAGATGGATATGTTTTCTGTCGGATTGGAGACTTTGAAACAGAAAGTCTGGAAGTCGATATTCGAAAATTGTATAAGGTTGCGTGGGAAGATAGGGACACCAATATCTTGCATTTCCGTATCTCATACATGGAGAGTTAGCTACACCACATCCACTTCATGACATAGTTGATGGAGAGTATGTTCTCCGATAAAAAAAATCCTGGTACTTCAGTATGGCTACTTCTCAATATAAGCTCTGCCAACCTTCTTCAGCATGATCTTTTCGATGTATAGATGATAATCAGAAGGCTTTTGAACACGCGTGAGTTTTCTTCCAAATCTTCAGAAAAGGCCAGGTTCACATTTCATCCGAGAATGCTGAAGGAAAACGAAGCAAATCCATGGTCGCCTTTAGCTTTCAGCTTTCCTCGTATGCTGAGGATGCAAAACGGATCGTTGGAGTCGCTACATGTACCATTTTCGAAAGACTTGCGACCCAAGCTGACCTAATCGGAGACCCAATGCATTGACCAAAAAGGGGAAGCAAAAAAAAAACCCATCTGGGGGATGCCGTCGGTGCGTTTGTAGGTCATGCGGTTCAAGAAGACGATGCCAGGTTCGATTACTAAGAGGAAGCCACGAGCCAAATCAAGTCGCACATTGTGTTTGAACCTCCACAAACGGGGTTGCTAATTGTTCATAAGGGCAAGGAAAGATTAGGGTACAATGGCCGCTTCCCTCATTCTTCTCAAATGACGAAGAAGAAGAAGAAAAAGGACAATTCTTGGGGTCTTGTTCTCCAGGACATTCGCGTCTAGATCATGTAAAAATTCGAACAAGGAGGGAGAGCGAAGCAAAAACTGTTCATCGTTCAATGTTTGATGCGAACAAGCCACTCCTCCTACGAGTCTGTAGGTCTAAAAAGCTAAGCAAAAAGATTTTATTTAATTATCTCGTCTTCTCCAAAGTATTATGATGGGTCGTCCAGCCTTCTGCATTGGGTTTCGGGCTCATGGAATTTTTCAGTCTCTTCCTTGATTTCAACCTGCAGCAGTCGAAATTCCATTTTTCGACAATTCTGACTCTGACTGCTCCTCCCTCTCCCTCTCTCTCTCTCTCGCGGCCAAGAAACGCTTTTGCAGATTGCGCTTCTTTGGCTGATTTTGACACTGCCATCATGAGATTTGCCTTTCCTTATCATGCATTTACTCTCTCCCTCTCTCCTCCTTGGAGAACAATGAGTGGATTCATTTGCGCAGATTCTATCATCTTTCAGTCGGATCGACCATGGTTATCACTAATCACAGCCATCGTAAATGGGACTAATTGCTATCGCCAATTTTTACATGTGAAGATCGATACGGACGGGTGATAAAAGGTTCGGTATAAGCATCATCGGTTACATGAATTGGGTAAAAAAAAAGAAAAAAAAAGTTAGCAATGAGGAATTATTTCTTAACGCGCCACTAGAATTTTCACCCATAGAAGAGTCAGGAATGATATAAGTCTCTGGTTCTATCAAGCCCTAGTCCTATTTCATCTTTGATCAGACTTTAGGCTCTTGATTTTACCAGTGTGAAGCTATGTCTGTCATTCTCTCTCTCTCTCGGAGCTAGCGTGCAGAACCCCACCACCACCACCTTTTCTTTCGCGCAATCATCTTCTTTGAAGCCATTTTCTTCTCCATATCTCCATGGACACATCAAGAATCATTCCATATCTCTCTCTCTCTCTAGACTGCTACTGAAGATTTCTGGGTATTGCCTTTTGCTCACTCTAGGAAGCAAAAGACCAGGGGGCCACCACCTTTTCCCCCTCCTGCTGATTTGGGTTCTTGAAAGACTTTCTCTGATGCATATATGTATATATAGCGGTACGTGATTTCAATGCCCCAATCAATGCAAATCTTTCATCATTACAAGTGGGCAGAGAGAGAGAGAGAGAGAGAACTTACTCGAAATGGACACACTCCCACGTACCAAAACCTCCTTTTGAAGATTCTGAAGCAAATAGAAGAATCACTTCTTTCACGGCAAAGTGTTCTTCTCTTACACTTCGCATAGTACTTGCTTGTGGCGGGGGAGGGGGTGATTTCCTAGTATGTGGACCATCTTGTCTTTGGCACTGTGGCTTTAGCATCGACTAGGTTTAATGTTTTGGAGGAGATGGAAGAAGAATAAGGGAACGTACTTTTGTCTGGACCACACCCACAAACCAGCAGCAAGCAACAACTCTTTTCCACTAGGTTTTTTAAAACCTCTGTGCCAAACCCCATTGAATGCACACCTTATTGACCGAGTCTCAAAGGGGACCACAGTGAAGAAGAGCTTGTTTCTTGAGTGGATCTCTACCCAGTTGGTCAGCATGTTCAACGCTCAGTTAAAGCATGTCTCTGTCAAGAACTGCGAAGCAAGATCAACCGTGTAGGCACATGTACCCTGCTCATGATCTCTTTACCTGGATCGTTTTGATCACGAATTGCAGAGATTAAAGTGGAATTCAATGAGCAAACTTTCTGAATGAAACTTGGAAGATACTAATCTCTGAGGGAGATGGAACTCGGTTGTGTAAAGACCCCGTGCATAATATCAGTGAAATCCAATTGCAACTCGAAGATAAACTAAGAGGAACAGCTCAAGTATAAGATTTACCCTACTTTCCTTTTTTCTCCTCTCTATTTTGTTATATGCTACAAATCCAAGGCGAAGTTCATCAACCATTTAACAGTGCCAGGAGCATACTGTGAGTATAAGCAATAATACGAGAGAACACAACCGTTTTTATTTCAAACTTCATCCAGTTCAGGTCGAACTACACAGTTGCACATTCAAAATTGAGCACCCCAACAATAGTAGCCAGTTACGGTGCAGTTATTATATCCACAAATAATCTGGGTACAATATACAAGAGCAAATCTTTAGGAGTATGATCCCCAAGCCCTCCCTTGCAACCCAAGAGAACCACCAGGCAATATCCACACCTCAACAAGCTGTCTAATGGTAGGATTGGCTAACAAGGGTACATGCTAGAAGAAAGCAGGGTCCGATCTCAGAGCCTCCAATACCATCTCAAAGATCTGTTTTAGCAACAACCGTTAATGGCTAGCATGTATCTGGTAAAATTGGCATACCAGGTCTTTCAGCAGTCTCTGAGATCAGTCCCAGATCCTAACATGATCACTTCAGATAAAAAAACGTAAAGACTAAAGTTGGAGCTATTGCTTCTATTAAGTGCCTCCATACCGCAATCCCACAACCTCAACAGAGAGCATCAATAGCGGAACACAGGTTCACATATCAACTCTCTCTGTTTGGTATGGAGATCCATCAGACAAAGTACAGCCAATCATATACAGCAATCACTAGACAGACCCCCTTATATAACAAAAAAGGCAGGGAAAAACTTCAAAATGAAATCATGTCATGGCCGATACAATCACCAAATCTTTCCACATCTAAAATGAACATGGCTTCCAAGTATCTTATGCAATCATACATCAAGCTAAAGGCTCTGCGGAGTTGCAAATGCTCCCATAACTCTCATACCTACTGACGTCGACCCAGGCCATCCATGACTTGCAGAAAAATTGTAGCTCGCATATGTGCACACTCAATCCGATATACAAATGTATTTATACCCAGATGCTTTGCCACATTTCTCCATTTAAAGAATCTCAAAGTTGTGTACCACATGGCAAAAGAGACATGATGGCGTCCATTAGATCCTCACATACTGAAAATGGGAACTTAAAAAGTGACCTTGCCAGGTAGAAAGACCACAAAACCACACATCAACCACTAATCCAGAGGTATCAATATAATTGATGATGGTCCAAATGAACCATTTCTCTCAACTGTGTATTAACTCAACCGACAATCAACAGGGCTTTAACAAAGACGCAGCCATTAGCTGTCCACAATTACCCTGACCCTTCGTCTACTTGGAGGCCCTCGGTGAACTTGAAGTGAATAATGAGGCTCTGAACGTGAGTCATTTCTCTCCGTGTATCCCCTTGAACCGTTGTAAGCCTCTCTCCTAGTCGGATACCTTCTTGAATATTGGTCTGTTTTGTACGAATTCGACCTCTTAAATCTTTCCACTTCATATTGCAATGGCTGAATTCCCTGCAAATCAGGTTCTGGAACATAATCTTTGGGCCTTTTAGATTCATCCATTCTCCTAAACGTGATGGATATCCTGGAAAGGAGTAAATGAAAGGGGTTAAAAAAAAAATCAATCCAAGATATCACAAGCAGATAAAAACAGAATCCTTTATACCTCTTTGTAGGGACTGCAGGAACACAATGCTTCGCCACATCAGCGCCATTTCCATTTAAGACAAGAACAGATCTGGATGAAAAGGGAGATTTTAAGATTCCAGAGAACCACACCAAGGTAAAAATACTCTAAACACACTGCTCAGGTAGCATGGAGAATATATGATGTAGAATGTAATTAAAATCACACACAACAGACAAAGCTCTTAATACTTACCCCACTGGAAGAGGAACTGCATAAGGCCCAGCAAACTCACCAGCAGCAATAGCCTTCAGCTTTGATCCAAAAACAATGTGACACTCGCTAAGAAATGATACAGTGCAGAATGGTCGGACGAAATCGTGGTTGTCTATGTGTGGAGGTATGCAGTCCCCTTCTTCATAAATATTGACAATGCAACTGTCAGGTATGCATGTTGGAGGTAATACATGCCACCTAACCAATCTTCTTATGATAACCTTAAAAAGGTGAGGCAAGGGATCAACCATCTCAGTCTGAAGAATTCCTGGTGGATTTCCATTTCTATCCTGCAATGAGTATTTATCGGATAATGAGGCCCTTCCGTGTTAATCAATCACGACACCAATCAATCACACAGCTACACTAGAAACTCTTTTAAAAGAAAGCAAAATTTATCTAGTTTCTCAGATACTTGCCGTGGCATAATTGTAACAGCAACCAAATTGAATAGTGACGCGTCCCTTTCCCCTCATCCATTTTTGTGGTGCTGTGTATGTCCGTTCTGAAAAAGGACAATAAAGAAGACGATCAGTCATTGCTGATGAGTGGAACCAGTCTTGACAAATAAGGGAGCCGGAAAAGGAAATGCCGAATATCAACAAAGGAATGACAAGGAACATTTCCAAAGTTCCAATCACGAAATATGCAACTCATAAAAGTATCATTTGGTAAAGAAGTTAGTGAGGAGTATAAACCAAAAAGAGTCAAGTTTATGCTGAACAGAATCAACGGATGCGATATTCTCTTAGCTGACCTAAGATCATGCAGAGAGATATTGGCCTTACTGGCGGAAAGAACCAACTCTTATTTGGTATTTTATCTTCATCATAGACAACCGACCGTGCTTTCAAAATGTTTCCTCTGCTGGTATCAACACATAATAAATAGCATTCCAATGTGCTTTGTCAAGTCATACACCGTACACGGTCCTAAGTGAAGGGCGAAAACACATCCAATAAAACCTGGTGATTGGTTTAACCATGGTTCGTAAAATCCTAGCATCTAGAACTTAAGAAATGATCTAGGTCTTAAGCAGGATCTTAATTTGTCACGCTCTCGATCCTAAGCGAACAAAAATCATAGATTGATATTATATTATATATCTGAACAATCTAATTATAACAAATCCTAACATTGCAATCTGCCTAACTAGCTGTTCAGGTTATAGAAATATTGACCTTTTCCTGTAAATTAGTTTAAAGATGACATGAGCTTTATAGTCACAAATTCACAAATTCTAATCTAATATTTTGTTCATAATTACTAAATCCTGTACTGCTATTCAACATTTTTATATTGTTTTTGAAATTTTGAAGACATTACGATCCTCGATCCAATCTTACGATGAGATCCTCCAGACATCCCATCAATCCTAAGTAGGATCCCGATCCTTGCAACCTTAGGTCTAACACCATAGAGAATGAATCGTAGGTTGTATGCAAAACGGTCATATGACAAATATCTTTTTTTAGCAAATATACGTCAGCAGTACGTTTCAGAAATTAATAATTCACTCGAACAGGTCCAAGTCTAAATTTATCAGAAGTTAGTGACTGTAGTAGAAAAGGAATAATAAGCAAAAACATTTCAATGACATAAGGATACTTCTCAAACTACTGAATCGTACTTAATGATTGTAGCCAGCACAATGTTTTGTAGTCCCTCACATTCAAACAATTATACAAATTAATCTTAGTGTTGAGGCAGGATCTTGGACTTCGATGATTCTAGAACCTAAGTACCAAACTATTGGTAATCACTTGACCAACTAATCACTTCATCCCACAGAACATTATCGCGATCACAACCCCTAGACCAATACAATAAGGATGTTAACGATACAATAAGGATGTTAACGAAGAAGGATCCCCGAACCCCATCCAAGTCAGCATGAATGTGATGCAGTGGTATTTTGATAATTAGCGTTTAAAGATCATCTCACTCTCAATTTATGGTTCAATCTGATTTTCAGAGTTTGTCAATGTGAAGTCTCTCCTAGGCATGATCACATGCTCATGATGACAGTTGAGCAAAATCAATGAGAAAAACTTCATATTGCATATAGGAACACAGTATTCGGTTTTGGCACAAGATACCGCGCAGAGTCTAGTTTACAAGCAGATGGCAGTGAATTACAATTGAGATAGGAATGAACAGTCGAAGGCTACGCAATTGCAAGGTGTACACGAGAGTACGAAGAAGTTGACCGAAAACGTGAGAGATAATTAAAACAAAGTAGCAGATGCAAAAATGGGGGGAAAAACGTGCGTTAAACACGAAGTTATTTGTATCACAGAATTTGATTCTTGTCTAGTGATCATATACACCAGTTGACAGGATGCCAAATCAACATGACAGTGAGGTCCTTGAAAGGCCTCCCAGGAGAAAAGGGAAAACGATATCTTGAATAAGAACCATGAGAAGATGTCGTATATCACTGCCTTCAAGGTCCGAGCATGAAACTTTAACACAGCATAGAAGGTCCAAACAAGGGCAAGTTCCACAGCTAGATATGAAGAGAACTATAAACTATGTTCAGGGGCAAACGCAACAGCTAAAACATGGTACATAAAATACTCTCGTTCCTTTAAGAGCAAAACAAGAACAGCAGAGAGAGAGAGAGAGAGAGAGAGAGAGAGAGAGAGAGAGTAACAAAATCTGCCAAAGGACATGAAAGAGAGAAAAAAAGGCCATGATGACCTCTGTCTAGTTCCTCCACTCATAAACTAGTACAAGATAAATCTTTAAACAATAACAAGACAGTCTGTTGACTACTACCTCCTGACTTCTGCAAACTAGATAATCTAGAACAAACCTTTTTGTTATGTAATGATCATAAACAAATCAAAAACCTGCAGGAATAACTGAAGCATTTTTATAGTTGCAGATAAAATGAAAGACATCGAGTGCTGAACTCCAGAATATAGTATAAACATTAACAGAAACAGTATCTTCCTACAAATTGAAGCTTGCATATAAATTTTTTGCACCTTTTTCCTTATCTATCACTGTACTTTCTATGACGATCACTCATCCATGTATAAAAGATCTTCACTCAATTTACTTGTCCATGAGATTTCCTCGGATTTTTTCTATTGACAAGAAGACCTACCATAAAAGCCTGCCTATATCACATTGTTTCCAGCACCCAGCGTGAGGGAGGTCCTTAACTAAACCAGTAAGCAGAGAGCCCATGTAGAACTTCTTATGTGAAACATAGGCTAAATAAATGTACAGAGTAACCAATATTTCAACTTGTAGCAGTAATGGATGAGAAAAATGCAGTTTACTAATTTGCTCAACCGCCTTCCACTTGAAGCAAGACTTTAGCTATGTTGACTTCATAAGTAGCATCTGACATTGGAAAAAGTCCTACTTTCTCATATTGGCCTTTCATTTTAAACCAGACTTCCAGAGATAACATTGTCACTCTCAAACTTGAATATATGCTTCACAATGTTTTGATCTAGTAGATAGTTGCCTACCCCTATATGTCGCCAAAACACTGCATTTAGTTTATTCAATTGAAGCTCAAGCCAATGGGTAAGCCAGCAAATTTAAGCACAGTGGGATTAAGCAAACAACTGTGCCGGAAATCACTTGTGTCAGAGCTCAAAATAGAAAAATTAAGCATATTATGATGAAAGGGAAACTGACCTTTCAATTCTCCCCTTTTGCCCATGTCCTCAAGCTGATATACATAGTCAACTATTCTCTTTTGCTCTGCAGCACTGAAAACACCAGTGTGCAGCTCAAGTCCCTCTAGAATATTCACGAGCTTCCCATCGACCCTCTCTAGACATATAAAATCCTTCTTCCTCTTTACATTCATAAACCGTATGTTCTCTCTTTGTTCCCTGGGCAATTTCGGCTTCTCCGAAATGGCAGATACCCTCAATTCTTCAGTTGACCCATTCATATCAACCGAGTGCTTGTTGGATTGCTGATCATCTTCCTCTTCAAGCTCATCTTCCTGAGCCATGTCCGCCCAAGACATATGCGAACTTCGAGTCTCGATGACAGGAGATCCATGAGCCAAACTACTATTGGAGGCTTCTGGAGTGCTCTCGAGGCACCCCTGTGCCCCATCCTTCCAACTCCCTAATGAATTCGTCTCGCCATCGTCATCCTCGCTCTCTCCTAAATTGCTGTTGTTAATGTTGTTCTCATTCATCCAATGTTCTCCCTTGACAATTGGAGACAATGGATTCTCCTCCGGTTTTGCGGATTTTGCCTCTCCATCAACTTCTATAATGTAAATCACACTCGTAAGAAAAACATCAGACAAAAACTCAACCGACAACTACATGAAACCGTAAATATTCCAGAAAAAACTAATCTTGCAGCTTCAAAGTGAACATGAAGCAACAGAAAAAAGCGGGTGGTTTGTGATATCTTGCAACTTCAAAGGGAACATGAAGTAACAGAAAAGGAAAATAAAAAAAAAAGACGGGTGGTTTGTGAACTGACTTATGTCTAGCGCACTGTGAACCGAAACTGAAAAATAAAAGGAGGAATTACTGCCTCCTATCATTGTATTCGAAGATTTTGCAGCTTCGAAGCAAACACTAAGTATCAGAAACCAAATTTAGCCCAAACAAGCAAACCTAAGCGCTGGCACAAAACTAACAGACCCCAAATATTCTTGTTCACTATGAATGATGCAAAGCTAAAGAATTCAACCTCACAGTCAATTAAAAAAAAATAGAATTTTCCATGGTAAGCGAAGAACACACACAAAAGTAAGTAGAGGGTCACCTGAGTCGAGAGAGCGGATGCGATCAGAGAGGTTTTTGGTGCAGTTGGAGCAGAGATCTCTGGAGAGAAAAGGAAGCCAAGTCGTGAGGAACTCCGAAGCGATCCGGAGATCGGACTGCTGGTAATTGCGAAGGAACGGATCGTTCGAGTTGGAGCGGCCGCCGTCCATGGCGGGGAAGCCGAAGCTGCAGATCGCACACGCGCTCGCGATTCGATAGTTGCAGGAGGTTGGTGCGTCGACAGCCCGAGAGAGAGAGAGAGAGAGAGAGCGCTTGTGGACGAAGAAATACAGAATTCTATTTTTCCCCTCCCCTCTTTATTCTCCTATCTCGGATAGGAAAGGAAAGTCCGACGAGAATATTTCGAGAAAAACCCCTGAAATTCAGGTTGGGTTTCAAAATAGATCCGAATGGTTTAAAAATTTTACAAGGAAGTCCTTAAATTCCTTATTCCGTCAGCACCCGACTTCGCATAAGATTTCCTATTCAGTCGATGAGAAGTAGCCATGTACAATTTTTTTGTAAATAATCAAAATTGAGGCCTTAAGTTGGAGAAATATGAGCAAAATTTGAACATTAGATCTTCTCAATTGCTCTTAGCTTATGCTACGTAATTTCATCGTAACCACAAAACGCAGAAAAGAAGTGTAGTATCTTCCACGCGTGCTTTAAGCCACAAGGCACGTTACTATGTGGTAGAGAGAATTAACCTTTAATGCCAAGGTAACTTGAGTCTATCAGTGAAGTCCTATAGAATTAAGATCTCCATAGAAATTGCATAAAAAGATATCTCCATAGAAATTGTATAAAAATATATCTTACATGATTTTCACATTAAGCCGTACATAAATGAGTTGTGCACGTAATATTCAGGTCATAAGGTATCACATGAATTTTGTTTTGGCAATTCAGTATGCATGAATATCACTCGACTAACTTTGTGTTCGCTAAAGTAAAGAGTTGGATGAAGATGATTGGAATTGGACGAGGTCAAGGGAGGTGAATTGGGAAAATTGTCTAGAAAAATCTTAAATTTATAGCAATTTTGTCACAATTTTGTCAATTGAATCCTAAATCTTTTCATATTTTTTCAATTAAATCCATCTGATCAATTTTGGCTTGAAATGACTAACGTAGTCGTCAATTATCCTCTGCCGCATAGTCAGCGGCTAACGTGGATAATTCTCAATAATATTTTAGTATTCTCTCGATTCTTTTTCTTCTTTTTTTCCTTTGTCTTTGCTTTTTTTTTTTTTTGTGGAATTGGTCAACGAGGACCCTACAATCCTTGCCCAAGGTCAACGAGGGCCTTGCAATCCTTTTCAACCACTTCTAGAAAAAAGAAACAAAGACAAGAAAATAAAAAAGATAATAAAAATCGTAAAATATTATAATGTTATTTAAAAATTATCCAACTCAGCAAATTGCAGCCAAATGAACTCAATTAATAAAAAGATAAAAGATTTAAGATTTCATTAGTAAAATTAAAAAGTAACGACTAAATTCGTTAAAGCGTAATAAGTTTAGAATTTTTTGAATAATTTTTTTTAAGAAAATTTGACCAGGGGACTTGGGCAGAAAAGACAGAAGAAGTCAGGTCGGGCAATTTTGAGCAACACTATAAATAGATAGGACCGTACATTATATGGTGTTTGGCGTCTCGGCATGAGTCGTCACTTGTCAATTCCTCAAATTGGAATTTATCTTAAAATAAGTGCATCCATTGCTTAGTCGTGCAATATGATAACTGATACTCTCCTGGTATTGGACATCAAAAGTGTAGATTAGTTGATCGACTCCCAGGGAAGCTCACGCCTACCCAGCAGCTCCACGAGCATCATCGCCGCCGTATCTGAGGTTTCTGCCATTACGTCAATGTTTGGCATCAACATACCCGTTGCTTTTCATTGGCAGCGGAACAAGTGATCGAAAGAGACCAGAAAAGATGTCTAAGCACGGGCATACGAACTGCACTGAGGCCGTCGATGCGGATCATTAGCAAATTCATGTCGGTACATGGCAAATTCATGTCCGTACATAGCGGAAGAAAAGCCACGGGTCGGGATGCAATCGAAACACAACATTCTCACAAGAGAACAAGAAAGAGCATCTGTGTGTTCAACCATGCACATATCTCTAAAGCCTGAGTGTTCATTAGCATGGTACCTTTGACTCGACACCACGGGGGGTGAAGATCGGCATGTGACTAAGGTTAAAGACTTCCAAGGCTGCCGTTAGCACATTGCTGGAAAACGGACATTCGTAAAACATCTGTGAAAGGAGATACGAATAACATGATTGCATTGACAGACAATCTGTGTTCTGTAATTCAAAAATTATCTTTCAAGACCAAAAACGAAAAACCTGACGAAAGATCACTATGGCAAGCCGAAGAGGTCCTTAAGCAAAGAGCATTACACCGGCGCTGTCTGTCCAAATGGAATTCATCGAATATCCAGATAATTCCTATGACGAGCAAACTAAATAAAAGAGAAATAAAGCATGCCCGTCTTGATCTTTCACTTCTCTTTTGTCACAGTACAGAGAAGAAAAAAAATTGCTAAGAAACCCCCACCGCCGAATACAAAATCTCCCATCGTCAGGGCAACTTGCTGAATCTGCAATTAAACGACATTGACAGGTTGGGAAAGCACGGTTCTTTGCGTCTTACACCTGGAGAGACAAAGCCTTCCAACAGTCAGCCAATGACCAATATTCAGAACAGAATATCAACTTTTTAAAGACAGAATGAGCTGGTCCAACAACGAAACAGTAGCCACTGTGCCACCATATCACTCCCCAGAAGCAAAGGTCGACAAAACCAAAAAGGGGAACAAAGAAAGCAAGAAAAAAATAAAGAAAGAAATCATCCGTCTAGGTCAAGCTCGATCAGATATACAGGCCGTTTGCAGACTTGAACATCCAGCCAGAACACAGAGAATAAAGCTAAAAGAGAAAAGTCAAAGCAGTTCAATCTTACCAATCAGTAAATCTCCTCTAGAAACGGCAAATCAGCATATTGACATTTTTTATGAGTAACATGTTAATGTTTTCATTTTTTAATATCCCACAGCATTCCTGATGCCTCCCACGAGAGAGGAAGCATTTAAAACATAAATGTGGGTCCATTCACTTTGATTCAGCTTAAAAAAGTTTTTTGTATTTTGGCCTCAAACCTTGAGCACAGTGACGGATCTAGGATTGACATTGAAGGTGGGGACATTATTTTGGCAAACAATGTAGCAGCTTCTATCATGTCTGAAAAAGGAAAAATACAAGAACTCGCATATAACGTACATACAAGTTGCAAACTTAAAATATCCAAATTACACAACCGACTTTATCAACCAACTACATAAAACCACTGAACTCGGTAACATAGCAAATATCCAGTTCATAACTTAAAGACACAACTGAAGGAACGGGCCCACTGGAAATTCTCTAAGACTCAAATGTGAAACTTGAGACATGTTTGCTAAGTAAATGTGCTTTTAGAAAATCTTTGATGTCAAATCTGTGTCCGATGCCTTGCTCCTGTTTCAGTTTCTGAAGCAAGAATTCATACTCGCTAACATTCGGAAGATACACATACAGTTGGATAGCCACAAAAAAGTATTAACAATGCACTTGCCCTAATTCCTTACATAGATGGAGAAGAACAAGCAGGCTTCGAGCCATGTTTAGGGAATCTTAGAACAGAAAGTAAAGGATCACATGCATGGCAAAATAGGCTAAAAGAACAGAATAACTTGGGTGCAAGCAGACATTGAAGATGCGGTAACTTGCAACGAAAACCTGAAAACATGTAAAAGATTTACAAAGCATGCCAGCCACAAAATTTTTAGACTGAATTAGAGACTAACCTATTGCACTCCGCTCGAGATGCATAATTGTGGTTATTACAATTTGTGCACATCCAATCACCCTGTCGCCATTGCTTTGCTCTGCTGAGTGCAAAAGTCAAAAGACATTTTGGGTAAGTATCTCCTAGGGCATTGTCATTTTTTACCCATAAACTTTGAGAAGTTAGCACAATGAAAAGCAAAAACTTTGATCGACATATTTATATAAGCTGCAACACTAACAATCTCAGCAAAAACCTACCCCTTTCCAAGAAGAGCAGGTGTTGCAGCTTGATGTGGAATCTGGACTTGTATATTTGAAGCCACAACTGAACTTCCAAAGGATGAAAATGTTCCAGTTCTAGGCTCAGAACTGGTTCCAACCATTTGATCAAATGCTGGATATGATTGCTGGAGTCCGGTTGTCTGCTTTCTCACAGAAGGTAAATAAGAATAAAATCAGAATACAATAACCAATGATGTTTGTGAAATGACTAATATTAGGAAAAAAAAAAAAACTCACAGTTCCTGCATTCAATCTCTTGTTATCCCACCCATGGACAAGATCTTCAGATGCCAATCGCTTCATTCCAAGTGCTTTCAACAAAAACCAAGCAAAGGGCAGCAATATATCAGACATGGATATGGGAATAGATGAATTTAAACTAAGAAAATGATGAACATCCGGTACATAACACCTATGTTGCCTCAACACGACTCGGGACACGACAGGACACGACACACCAACACATGATTTCTAAAATAGAGAATTTCGACATGCTGGAACACGTTGTATATTAAATGTATATTTTCAGATATACATGTTAATTTATCATTAATCGCTTCATTCCAAGTGCTTTCAACAAAAACCAAGCAAAGGGCAGCAATATATCAGACATGGATATGGGAATAGAGGAAATTTAAACGAAGAAAATGATGAAGATTCGGTACCTAACACCTATGTTGCCCCAACACAACTCGGGACACGACAGAACACGACACGCCACCACATGATTTCTATAATAGAGAATTTTAACATGCTGGGACACGTTGTATATTAAATGTATATTTTTAGATATACATGTTAATTTATCATTTTTATGATTCCACAAATAAATAAATAATAAAAAGAGTCCTAGAATGAATTTACATAATAATGACTATGAAAGAAGATAGATACGTCTGATGTTGAGCATTCAAAAGCAATCACCATGGGTGTGCTTTTAGGAACCTTTTGTATATATCCCAGAGGAGAAAGTTCGTGAGGCATTGAAGGTTCTACTTGGTATGACAATGATTCACTCCCCTCCTATATTTATCTGAATGCAGTAATCACATTTTGTTTGAGGGTCTTACTTAATGTTTCTTCTTGCCATTTTTATTGCAGATGTAAGTAATCGTCTTGTTCTAATTCACTGCAAGAGAGGAAAGGTATGTTGCCTCATCTATGTACTTAATGCCACAGTTTCAACCAAGCTTTATTTAAAAATGTATTTTGACTTTTGGGGTTTACCCTTCTATGTGCAGCACCACATGGGCTGTCTGGTGGGCTGCTTGAGGTAACTGCAGAGATGGTGCCTTTCCTCTGCATGTCCCGCATCGGTCAGGTAGAGAAAGCTCCTTATAAAATGGGGCCTCAATACATGAAACAATCTCTAAAGCTGGGCCGGGCGAAGGGTTATCAGCTAAGCCCAGGGACTAGGGCCAGATTTATGGTTTTAAAGAATAAAGATTTGCTCAAAATTAATCTTGGGACATGAGTCCTAGCGTGTCCCATTCATTGATCGCCAAAAGTTTGGACGCGCATTGACTTCGTGTCGGGGTGTATCTGACAGGGTCCCAGCATGTCGGGCGCATATCGAACACCAACAAGTGTCCGACACGCAAAAAATGCCTTTGGGAACGTGTCCGTGCAACATAGCATAACACTACTACTTATAGGGAAAAAGAGAACCAGATATTAAAAGTAACCATGAAATTCACCCAAAGGAAATCTCTATGTGTCCGTTATAAAATCAGTAGCTAAATGACAGAGTAATTTTCCGACCAAAAAAAAAAATGACAGAGTAATTCAGAGCATTGCAAATCACAAGGAGCAGAACAATAGGGGGCGGAAGCGAACCAAAATGGAAGGTACCTGGTGTCATAGAAGCATTACACTTTTTACACTGCGAAGAAAATTGAGATCAAATCAGATTTGTCCCCCAAAAGAATCTTCAGTCAACCAGAAGAAATGAGTACATTCAGGAAACACCTACATGGTATACCATACCTGCGAACGAGATGAGTAATTGTGAAAGCCACAGTGGCATATCCAATCACCACTGCGCCATCCTTTTGGAACTGAGGGATACTGAGTGATAGGATTTGAAAATGGATGTCCGGGATTGGAATTTGCACCCAAGGACCAGACAGAAGCCTGAATTCCATAGTTATCAGCCTCCCCAAAAGACCAGGAGGAGTTCAAAGGAAGTGATTGCTTGAGAGCACCACTGCCTATTAATCCAAGTCCAAGATTCATATTTTGTTCCAGTCCTCCTTGGGACCTGGCAAAATAATTTGAATAAGTTGGGAGTGAAGCCCCAGGCATGGCAATTGCTGGCATTGCTGCTACCTCCTTTGGTTGCCCGCACTTTTTGCACTTTTCTCTTGATGCATAATTGTTGTTAGTGCAACCTATTGATCCATTCCCATGCAAACCCAACCCAGAATGCAGCCAGGGAGAAGCAAAGGAAGCCAAGTATACGCACACCAACCAGTCCATCCCATTCCAGAACACACACAAAACAACGCAAAAAACTCAACCTAAATGATAGCAAGCTCACAATGTTGACTTTAAAGGAGGGAATATTACATTTCATACATGAATTGGCAATAATAATACCTTCTAACAATTATCAGCTTCATACAATTACCAACAAGAAAGGACACATGCTAAATGAACCAGGGTTTAAACATGCCCTGGCATCATTCCTAGGAAAAACCACATACACGAAAACACCATAAGCTGTGCTGACTGAGCCAAATCACATACAAAGAACTGCCGTTCAAGAAATCTAAAGCAGATCCTGTACATTGAAGTAACGATTAACATTTAAGTTGGGGGTCAAGCTTTCAGCAACTAATGGAGCGCTACAACTCGTGACCTATTCATGTACACTAACTCTCGGCCATGTTAACTGGGTAGATTGCTTGGTGGACAAGACAGGAAGTAGCAGTAAAAGACGGCACTCTGAACCCTTAGATTTTTCGGGGGCACCGCACAGTTACCCAAGGTTAAGTTCGTAGATACGCTTCTCAGACCACGCTAAACCCCCTCCTAATACCTAGCCGTTGAGATTGACAAAACAGAGGACAATTTCGTGAGAAAATGAAAACAGCAAATTACTACATCAATCTCCCATGCGTTACTCACAGATTGCCAGAGCCAGAGTCCAGCAATTCCTTCTCCTATTTATCACAA
Organism: Rhodomyrtus tomentosa; assembly: GCA_028455895.1. Classification (NCBI taxonomy): domain Eukaryota; kingdom Viridiplantae; phylum Streptophyta; class Magnoliopsida; order Myrtales; family Myrtaceae; genus Rhodomyrtus; species Rhodomyrtus tomentosa. The sequence continues at coordinate 32,913,222 of JAPCWY010000009.1, read as the reverse complement.
AGGCAAAACTTACAATTCTCACAAAGTCTCAAGAAGGCCAACAAAACACCAAACCTTAGCGAAGTATCGCTACCGTCAATCCCAACTCAACCCAACCGCTTCATCCACCTCCCGAGAGCCATCGAAAAAACCCGCCAACACTCGAAACGCATAACCGCGCTCCGATTCCCGACAAGACCGACCAGACGAAAGACAAGAAGCATCGAACGCACGGGGGAGATTAAAAAAAAAAACAAGAACCGATTAAGTCAAGATCAAGACTAACCGGTGCAGATCCAGTCGCCGATGCGAGGCAGCCACTTGGAATCGGCGGGGGTCTTGGTGTCGACGAGGAGGCGAGGCTGCTTGCAGCGGTTGCAGAACGACCGGAAGGCGTAGTTCCTGTTGTTGCAGCCGCTGCACTCCCAGTCGCCTTCTCTACCCTCTCCCATCGCTGCGTGCGGCTGTGTGTGTGTAGAGAGAGAGAGAGAGAGAGAGAGAGACGATGAGCTGATTTACGAAGAAATTCGTGGATCTCTCTCTAGGGTCCCCGAGAAGAAGACGAAGACGGAGGATGCGATCGCCGTAGCTTCGCTCTTTTTTCAAGTCTCGCCAGATTTTGCAATTTGTTCCCCTTGCCCTTTTGTTATCCTTAATCGCCAACAAATTAATTATCTAAATATTTAAGTGCTAATTTTTTTATTTTTTTTTATTTTTTTTTCGCATACTCTTTTGCCTAATTCTTTTTTATATTTCTTCATTTTTCCATAATAAACGTTGGTTTTTTCTTCTAATTCTGCGTCATCCTTTTATTCAACTTTACGTGTTAATAATAAAGTTAACTGCGATCAATTCCCATTTCCTTGCGGGCCAACGTACCGATCGAAATGATTTGCTCATTTTTTGAATCATAGTACATATCCTGTATACTTTGAAACCAAAAACGCGAAACATATCCTGTTATATGTTCTAGAGTCGATTTCATGATCTATATAGATTTCACCTTATTGTTGCGAATCATCTCGCTTTTTTTTGTGTGGAAATAAATCATAATCTTTAATTACCTTAATTTGCAACTCATATTTAAACATTAACAAAGTAAACATCTTAGTCATGACTATTGCAAAAATAAAAAATAAAAACCTCAGACTAATGATTCTAAATGACACGTCACAGGACCCCATGAAATATCGTAGCACAATATATCAAGAAAAAAAAAACTTATTACAAGTTTTAGGCTTTAGGTTTCACCGGCTTAAAACCTACTTGTTAGAATATGTTTATCGTTTTTTGAACTTGAAACCTACTCCCGAAATAAAGAACGCAACAAAGAAATTAGAGGCATACGTGTCAACAACAAGAATATAATACAATATGTAAGGAAAAACAAACAAGGGAGAATTAGGAGTTCTTGGTTTCATAGTTTGGCCTACTTTCCCATTCAAAATCGGGAATCGAATTAGAACCGACTAGGTAGGATCGGTCCGATTTGATTTTAGGGTTTCTTGATCCGGTCCGATTCCGCATTCAAAGTCAAACACTGAACTTGTAATAGTCAATTCCAAAAAATTTATAAT